>OZ026500.1:15470153-16670153 GCA_964019985.1 Aurelia sp. 4 Dawson et al 2005 | reverse complement strand
ATCGCGAAGTTTGGGCCTAAATAGGGCCAGGTTTTTCAGAGTAATATTATGAGTCTCTGTTGACTTAAGCGCCATCATCAAGTCAAAGAGCACAGACTCATCGTCATAAGTCTAGGGAGTGCCCTGGTAGAGCAGAAATTTTGAAAGCTTAAGGTTTTTTTTCAGTTGACAATCGGTCTGGAGACCTTTTAGCCTTTTTATAACGGTATTTGAATCGAACAATATCTTCATATCACACATTTTTTGAAGAATTTTGTTTATATGAGAAAAGGCACCTTACTGTCAGACCAGGGGCTGACAGGCGAGGTAAAGTTCAGCCACCGTATAATGAGATTTTCTATCTCACCCATGAGTTATTAGACATCGCAGTAATGTTCCAGTGTCTTTGCTTTTGCGGAGGAAAATTAGACGTTCTGCGGAGGAGACTTGAAGTGAGAAACGAAGAAACGAATGTGAGAAATGGATGTCGTTTCACTGTTTTCTTCCCTGGCCCTGCAAAAGAACAAAGTGGTAAAATTCTAAAAATTCTAAGGGCTGCCCGACACAAAGCCCATTGTTTACTAACAATTTTACCCGACTATGGGCAAATTTTGTCAGAGTGGGGCTGATTTTCAAAAATTTTGCCAAGGTAGGGGGAGCTACCGTCTCGTCGCAAGCTCTTTAGCTTGAGCTTGCCACGAAACGTTGTTGATAACTGATTACTTGATTTTATTGCAGGTTTAACAACTTTCTCTCCATTTACAGATTTATCTTATATATTGCCGTTCTTTTGCAGGAGTTGATAGTGTCTTTCTTCAGGATACAAGTTTATTGTGCGTCCATGGTTTATTTAGATTTTGTACCATCAATCATTTGTTTACAAAGGACTCTATGGGAATGTGGAATCTCTGCTATCAACAAACAGGCCATAAGTTTCGAATGTGCACAACAGTGTTGAAAGGTCTGGCGCCACTCAATCAAGAATCTCGAACAAACATAAAAATATTGTTCTGTCGAGGCTGTTTCGTATGTTTTCGAACGGATTAAAGAAGTTCTGTTTATGATATAATAAGTGTTGAACGTTCACTAGCTCTGGTAACCATTTCATACACAGCGTTGAGTTGATAGGTTGTGTTTTCCACATTTGGTAGGGTTGCCATATGTGGTAGAGCTGACTATTCAGACCAAAATCAGTTTGTCATGTTGACTCGTAATGTGTTCCGAAACTAAAAGATGAATTAGAGCTATCATTACTTCTGAAAGAGCATGGGACACATCATGGGGATCATGGGGGCAACCATGGAGGAACCATGGTTGTCTCCCGTGCTTATCCCTAGACTTATTACGTAAGTCTCAGCATTGCTTACTGAATTGGCGAACAACTACAAGGAATCACGTCTAATTTACCCAATGCTTTGTTTACCAGAGCGTAAGTCCAGATGGAGTCCAGATACCTTTTTCTAATGTAATAGTAATAAAAATGAGTACAAAAACTGTAAGTATAACTTCACTTCAATTCATTCAGCTGTAACAAATAAGAAAAATTTCAAGGAGACCATGATTTCAAGAATGGAATATATCTATATTCTTCCAAATTAAACATTTTGTACTCCCTCTCCTATGATTACTCCTTGTTTACTTTGTACTTTGCTTACTTTACACTACTAAAATATAATTCACCCGTGGCTCCTTTGTTCTCGTTCACTGAATACATTTCACAAATATGTGAGCACATGTCGTTCCAGGTGAAATAGCCCTTTCTCCATGTTCAAGATGAAAAATGAAAGATGAATGAAAAAAATGTGTGCTAATTAAAAGCCTTGTCTCTCTACTTCCATTTCTATTCTTACAAAGTTTTCAAGATGAAAGATGATCCAATAAACCAGGTAAATTAACCCTATTTTTGTTGGGAGGGGGCAAATCTGCCCCCCCCCCCCATCTAGTAGATTTTTTAATAGCTCTGCATAGAAAAGAATTATGGCCATGAATCTTTTTAACATTTTGCTGCCACCTATTGTACAACTTCTCATGACGTTTAATTGAAATATTTTAACAAATGAGGGGAAGGGAGACAATTTTCCGAGAAGGGCCAGTGGTAAATCGCAAATTCTGAAATCTCAATTTTCGCGATAAAGTAGCGAAATTGCTATATTTTGCAAATTTCCATTGCAAAATTGTGTTATCTAATGGATTCTATCATGTTTGAATAGAAATTGTGCTCCAAATTTGATTTCATTGTGGTTTTCACCTTGGAAACGCCTGAGAAGTAAATTATTTAGAGCGACAACATACAGTAAGCTAGACGGGATTATCGTGTCGTTGAGGGGATAACCCCAGTAAATTAGGGGTTATAAGTCAGAGGGATAGGGTAACATCGTTTCTTTGGAGGGCTAACATCAATAAGGGCCAGGTAAAAAACTCGGAGATGTCGGAGATGTCGGAGATGTCGGAGCAAAGATTCTCCGACGCTTCTCATCTCCGACTTTTTAGAAGAGCAGGACTAGGTAAAAAAGTCAGAGATGAGAAACGTCGGAGAATCTTTGACCTTGCTCCGACATCTCCGACATCTCCGACATCTCCGAGTTTTTTACCTATCCCATCAGTAAGGGAGAGTTTATTCGGTTACTGACAGGGATAACAAACAGTGCGATAGAGGGATAACATTAGATTTGTCAGGGTTACTCAGTTACGTAGAGGATAACTTGTAGTGAGGTGCAGGAATGAAATTTTCAGCTTGGGGATTGTCTTTGGGAATTCTGGATCCTTCTATCGCATTCTTTGTTATTCCTCTGAGAGACTGAACAACCTTCAAGCCCGGGGGAGGTACTGGGTTTACGAGCATACGGGGAGGTGCCGCTGGAGAATCTGAAAAGCTACCCTGTCTGGAGTCAAATTCCTGAAAATGATAACCTGTTCCGGAGTAAAATTTTCTAAGACAATTCTCTGTCCTTTGTTTCTTCAGACAAAATTGTGCCCTGCAAAGAAAAATTTGTAAGAAAGCCATCCAAAAATGTGGAAATATTGCCATCCAAGTGATTTGAATCACATTTGCAGAGTGTAAATGGCTGAAAACGACCCTTCAGAGTAAACAAATGATACCCTGTCACGGATTTAGAATCCTGAAAACGATACCCTGTTCAGCGGCACGTCCCCGCACAGAAAAAAAAGAGTACCCCCCCCGGGGCCTTCAAGTAACTGATGTATCCCTCCGAGGACACGATGTTATACGCGAAATACTGAATAACCTCTCCTAAACTGATGTCATCCCTCTATCGACAAAGTAACTGAATAACCCCTCCCTTGCTGCACGGCCCTGACTATCATTGCAGTGGAAATACATTGTTGAAGGTGTGTGGCACCGTGGTGTAATTCTCTGACATTGCAGCTAGAACAGTCAGGCGGAGTGGGCTCGAATCTTGGTAGGGCCCCACCATTTGAGCGTCATGACAATAGGTCGCGGACTCAATTAGGTCTGCTCTATTCCTGCGATCCCGGCGCATAGTGCTGAAAAACGCAACTTCACCTTTTGCTTAAAACGTCGCTTCGATCAAGATTTTTGACCCGGCATTTGCAGAGCCTCACTTTCTTAATCTATTTTGTAGTTCCGTCCGGATTCAGATATAAAAGCTTTTTTGCCCCCAACGAAACAGAACGTGTCAGATAGTCCAACCACTAAAAATGCTGTTTCAGTTGATAAAATAGCGTAAATGGGACATGTGGCAGTCCTTGTAGTCAGTTCTCCCGAAACAGTTAAAAATTATCTACGCATATCAAGGTATATAGAAACCGACCAAGGAAAGATTAATCTATGTACCGAGTGAGCCCGAAAAAAATTCCCCACTTGTGAAAATTCATAGAACCAAGAGTACTGCACAGATTTGAGTGATTAGAAATACAGTTAGAAGTCAAAAGATTGACGCATTTTCGTGATTTTTCTCTCACTGTCTTACCAGCACTAGAAGTGTCTACGGATTTTGATTGAAATTTCATGGTTGCAAAATGACTGAAACAGGGCCTAAAACATCGATCAAATTGTAAGCGAAGCCGGCAACAATAGGTTGTTGCAATGTTTACAATGGACTGTGGGATTTGTGTAAAGGTCTATTGAAGATGTCAGAAGACCAAGGATGGAATTATAGCTATATAGCAAATGTTTCTTTCACGTCATACGCAGTTAAAAGAGCTAGATCAAAGAATTTTACACTGACATTTTTTGAAGATTTCAAACCCATGCTTTCCAGAACCTTTGGAAGACTTCAGCCCAAGGCAACACCAACGAACAGACATGAAGCAAATTTTATAACATTTCACCACCGCCTGTGATCTTTACACTGATAAGTAAAAAATTTACCATTGTAAGGCGTTTCGGCGCTCACCTGCTAACGACGAGCTATGATGTTCTGTAACTCAGCAAACAGCTCAATTTTTCCAATTGATGGCATAACGGCACTAGATTCTTTGAGAATCCCAGTGATCGCAGAATATACCTCGCTTATTTCAGCTGGTATTCAGATTTTAAACCTGGAGATCAAGTTTTCGTTTATGATGTGCCTTTTTTGTTCGTTTTTTAAAGTAATTGAAGCTATGGTTTCGCATTATGGAGCTGGAAACTGCAGAAAAGAGGCGATTGCTAGAAAAATTAGAGATAAAAATAGACATGCTATCTATGCATCATTTTGAGAGATTCCTGCTGATGCCGTTTGGCTTCTTCTAATAAATAGGCTCAGTTTCTTATAACCGTGGGTCTTGTTTCCCTTTTTCGCAGTTGGATTAACGGGTGCCTAATTGGTATCATCAAAGATGAATACAAGGCTAGCTATGAGGATACTATTAATCACCATTCTGATGGCTTTCATTTCAATGAAATCAAGTCATCAAAGGAGTTCAGCTTACGGCAAAAAATGGGTGAGTAGAGGAACCATACCCTTCTTTTTGACAATATGTTTTTTAGGTGCAATATAAGAGCTTACAATAACCACGCTACAAGGACGATACCAAGGGGAGCAATATATCATGACTGCCCCCTGACACTTACATGAACAACATACAACTAAACTGCAACAAATCATACAATTTCCAAAAGCTGCATGAGGGGCACAGCAATAAATACCAAGATTTCCCGATGACGTTTAAGTTGAAACGTTAAAGTAAAAGAACAGTTTCTCCATACTCTCTAGTACCGAATAATCGTCCCCCCCTCCGCTTATTAATTTTTGAAAAATTTTCCAACCCCCTCGCTCTTATTCCAGCCCCCCTTTTATTAATTTTTGGAAAAATGAAATGCTATTAGACATAATTTTTGTATAAACGCAAGAAAAAGTCTCAAGAAGTGCATTCAACAGAACCAGAGTTCAAAAGCATATGTATCAGTAACATCACTGTTCACATAAATACATAACAGATACGTGTTTACTTAAGAAAAGGGCTATTTTCTTTTCTCCAAGCACCCCCCCCCCCCGATTATTCCAACCCCCGATAATTGATATATCGAACCATTTCCAACTCCCCCGATTATTCTCACCCCCCCCCAGTTTATTCGGTACTCGAGAGTAGTTTCCAAGTAGTGAAAAAGGAATCTGCTTTTAACCTCAGTGCTCCATAGTTTTCCAGAATACATTTCGAATTTCCAAACAATTTCTCCTGCTATGGGGTAATTCCACCATTTTTGCTTTGGGGGTGTTGGGGTTTCTCGGTTTTTGGGTTTGGCCTATTTTTGTACTCGGGTTTCTGGTATTTCATTCATACTTGCCTAATTTTCTGGTTTTGGAACTCATACAGTCCATGTGGTTTACTGAAACGAAGAGCATTAGCTTTCGAATGCCTAAAACGATGCGCAAAGAGTCAGTGAATAGGAAATACTGCAAATCAGGGATTAGAATTGAAGATCTTTGCTCAGTTTTGCATTTTCGGATTATGGCTGTTTTTCTTCCCGGTTTTCGGCTTTTCGCAACTTTTGGTCCAGGTTTGCAGGTTCTGGTACCCCAAAGGCCCCCTCCTATATCCAAACTCTTTTTGCAGATAGATACGTGAGCCAGTTTCCTATTGGGTGTCAGGCCATTACAGAGGCAATAATGACCTTTACATCATATATACAGGATGTCCCAAAACAGTTGTGCCTAGTTTGTATGCTTGTGTCACTGCTGTGGAGGAGTTGGAGATTTGAGCACCTCAAATTTTAAACAGTCGTGTAGTTCAGGCTTCAACTTATAGTTTGAGACCTTGTATGAGTCAATCTGACAATTGGTCGTTATGACTTATGGCAGAGAAGAAGGAAAAACAAGTGGTTGTTCCAAAAGCAGCACGTCTATTGTTCTCCAACAATGTCAAGTTAAAGTAAATTTTCAAAGAAAGGGTTCTAGCGTTGTCTCAAAATTTTGCTTCATCTTTATAAGGGTTAGCTAGACTGATGACATGTTCGTAGTGATCGCTATTGATAGACTGATGAACGCTCCAACTACGCCTCGTGGAATTTGACACTGAAATTTGGGATGAAGTTTTCCCCTATCGATTTCATAATTTGATATGGAAACCATGGCAACACTGTGCGAACTCCAGGCAAGGGTGGATGGGCCTAAGTTGCCGGCTCGAGCCTCCAATATTAAACCAGCTCAGAGTTCAAGTTTTCAGTGATATTAGCCATGAACAAAAGCCCCAAGTATCCTTGCCAATGTTTCCTCAATCCAGGAATCAACAAACCTTTCACTGTGAATCATGTGCTCCTCACTTTAAAGACCAATTAGCTTCCATGAACTTCACCGCAGCATTGAGAATTTCCAACTGTCGAAGGTCGCTTGCCTCGCTTCTGCGACTACACTGCAGCCTCGTACCAGAGGGCACACGTAAACGTGTTCATCTCCGTCTCGAAATTTTATATCAAAGTCCATAAGGCCCACATTGAGCAAAAATAAAAAATGTTGTTGTTGTTGTTATTATTGTTGTTGCTGTTGCGAAATCTGGGACTATCCTTACGTTCCTTTGGCGATCAAAGCGATCATGATTTCATTCAAAGTCAGCCAGCTGGATCTAATTGCTTTGAAACGAAACTGTAATACGGTTACGTTTTTGACAGAAAAGATTTTCCCTCCTAAGAAACGTTTCCTTTAGAGTAAGGTCTTGCCCGACCGTTGCTTAGGCCTAGTTACATCATTTTGTGTAACCATGTTGTGTCATCTATGACGTGGCATTATCTGTATTGAATAGGCATCCCCACGTGCATCAGAAAGGCATCAGACCTACTGCGTGGAATCCCCGCGCCTTTGTTTCTTTTGTTTGGAAGGATTAGGGATTTGCCCCAGGTAGGCTGTTTTATTGCAAGGTCATGATTACCCTGTTACCAAATTTGGAAACATGGAACCTTCTCGCGTTATGGAAACCATATTTGGAAATATCTAGCCTCTCCCATGTAACATCACAGTCCGCATCGAAACATTTCAGAGTATTCCTTTGTATCGATAATGAAAACTCATTTTGTATAAATAGTACCCTCATAGTCGGATTCAAGAGAACAGTTATGGCTTCGAAAGGTTAAGTACAGAAGGTCGCCACAAGAGGCTTGTGAAAACTCTTGTTGCCTTTGTCGTTTAGAGTCTCGTAGGAAGACTAGATTTTTGTCGTTTCGCTAGGTGTAGCTAGCAGCGCTTGTGAAAGGCTGTTGAGTTACGACCATAGTTTATTGCGTACTGTCGTATTTCGGGCATTGGTGTGCCCAAGATTATACTTAACCTTGGTCATGTAGAAAAAGACGGAATTAGAAGAAAACACAGAGCACACATTGTTGTGCCATTTTATCTCTGGCCATCCTTGCCGAACTTTTCACAAAACAATGTCAAAATCTCAAACAATACAATCATGATTGTTTTGATTGCCAAAGGAACGCAAGGTATGTCGTGAGGCTAACGGTTAGCAGTGTTTTCTTTTGATAAGAAAGCACTTTCTACTTATTAAAAAATGTTGTGAAAATTTCGATACGATGCCAGAAAACCCTTTCTTTGAAAACTTACATTAATTTGACATTGCTTGAGAACAATAGAAGTGCTGTTTTGAAGCAACCCATTTTTTGCTTTTTCTGTACCATAAGTCAGCAACCACATGTCAGACTGACGCAAACAAGGTCTCAAACTCTAAGTTGAAGCCTGATCTGTGTAAAATCAACTGTGTAAAACCAAGATTAACAGTATTCCTGGAATATTTCAAGATTTCAGGCTGTTACCTCAAACACCTCATCAAATTGCTAAGAAAAAGCTGAATACTTTTGGGAATGAATTGTCAAGAACCATATAATGCCGTTTCTTCAAGAAACGGCATTATATGGTTACAAGCCTTGCTACCTGATAAATTTGTGCAAAAGATACTGTCAGAATAACTGCCCTGAAGAAGTCAAGCATTACAGGAAGAAATATTGGAAATATTTACAATAGATTCATTAATCTATACACAGTCGCTGTTGTTTCTTCGTCGTGTTGCTGTTTGTGCTTGCAAACTTGAAAATACATTGTTCTTCGAATTCTTCATTTTTCCATACTGAATGCGAATATGTGCTGTATTTTGACTGCTTTCAGAGAGTCAATTTTTTACACTGGGTACCAGACTCCAGGGTATCAATTTTTATGACATTCTTTTTTCTGTACACAGAGAAACTTTCCAGTGGATCGTGATTGTGCAATGTACCATAGAAAATGCAACCTAAATTCAGATTGTGGAAAATGTTACAATAAGCCAATGAAATGTCGAGTTAGCAATAGTGTCGCTACAGTTGGCTTGCCCTTTCGTATTTGCAAAACAAAATATGACGATGACCCTTACAAGAAGCGAGGAGAAGACCAACCTGCAAACTGAATGTAGCCATAGTTTTGGCAAAAAGTCGATGAACCATACAGTAGAGGCGGTGATTTTAGAATCTTTGGAAGACACGGGACATTTATTTAGCAATTAGTGCTTCTCAGGCATCTACATTGTTTTATTATAATTCTCTTGTTGTTTAAGAACAGGGTCATGCAATTATGACTGCCGCAAAATTCTCGATTTTCAAACCCTTCCTATTCCATGACACCCCCCCCTCCAGTAACGACCCCATTGAACATTAAAAGTACAGTGGGGGAATTATGAAACTTTATATTTTCAGCGGGGATTGAAAATATGGTGACGGGACGGGGAATAAAATCTTTTGGCTATTATCTGTGATGGAATTTGGATAATTTTTGACGGGGACACAAAAATTTCAACGGGGACGCAACAGAAACAAGACGGGGAGAGTGCTTTAGAACACTCAAACTTGGCGGGAAAACACATTTTTCAGACGGGCCGTTCTTTTACCTTTAGCGGGGTAGCGTTTCAGCAGGCTCGTTTCTGGGGGAACGGTGCTCCATCCGTCCTCAAAGAATGCAGTAGATCAGAAGTCTATCGTTTGAATACAATCGATCGCAGGAGTCCCTTTAGCTCATTTTTTTCCGAACTCCTAATAACGGGTGAAGCCAACCTCGTCCCCAGAGCCTTTGTCATATTGGGACGAAGACGAACAGGCCCTGGGGAAAGGCCCTCGTCCCAATATGTCAAAAGGCCCTAGGGACGAGGTTGAGGTGAAGCCTGAAGGAAAGTTTCCCTTCGTTCAAAGTGTCATAAATTGCGTGGTCCCAATCTACTCATGGAGAGCATAAAATTCTGATTTCATTTCATTCATCATAGTTATGCTTTCATCAGTGTTAAACATCATGGAGGGTGTAGTAAGGAGGGTCCTCAATTAGTCACTAGTTAAGCAAGAAAGCTCTCAATTAGTCACTAGTCAAGACATTTGGCGTCACTTAGTCAAACTTCCTTTTAAAGTAATATTTCTATAATGACCTTCTTCATGCAAAGTATACCTGGAAGAGCAAAAATCTTTTACGTTTGAATACGGTAGAAAGCAGATGGGAAAGGATAGAAAAGTAACAATCACACAGCCAAAGAAATGCACTTCACATTTGGGGATAATTTCTTTGTCGGGAAAACCTGTTGGTCTCTCAAAACTTTCCATCGACTCTGTCCAAACAATAGCTTTTTTTAAGGCATTCATCTATTGTAATTCTTTTTTGACTGCTCTGTTTCTTACTGCATAGATACAACTTTTTACTTGAGGGTGCCATGGGCAAACTGGGACTAAAATGGGAGAGGAGCGAAGCGAGCCAAAACCTTGAAGGGGTCTTGGAGATGCTAATCTTTGTTCCTCAATACAGACTGACATTACAGGCAAATCTACGTTGAGATGTACACATCCCTAAAAAACCAAAATAAACTTCATTTACCCAAACACTATTGTAGAGTTAACAGCATCATGTTTCTGGTGTGAGACAAGTTTCTTAGCTTGTAAATACCTCCAAAGGGCTTCCTAGACTAATGAAAGGTAGAAATTGAACGAGATCTACATAAGAACGTGGATTACCTATCAGATATTCTGAAACACTGAAATAATAGAAGAAGAAAGATTTACTGCAGCAACTACCGAAAACTTTTGATGGGGCCATGGCCCCCTGGACCCCTTTGTATCTCGGTCCTTGCTCAGCTTTTGAAAGGCCAAAGTAGAAGGACCAAGAAGAGATTTCCTGAATGGAAGAAGAGGAAAGAAATTTGATGGTCTGTTAGGAAAGTTTTCTAGTTCCATCCTCAAGATATTAATAGAAAAGAAGAAAAATGGGAAAATTCAGCCAATGAGTATTGCTTTGTGTGATAAAAACTTTTGTCTTTTGCTATTCCAATATGTGCCTTGGAAGTTTCATGTAGTCCGAAAAAGCATGATTGTGTCACTTTTGGCTTCTGTGAGAATGTTTTTTGACCCAATGCCCAACCCAATGCAGTGAAAACTAGGCTTTAGTCATTAGTCAACTATAGAATATAGTCAGTCATTATCATAGGCTTTTGAACAAAGTTAGCCATTAGTCAGTGGGGAAACAGCCTCTCAGTCAGCTGATCAAAACCCCCTTCTGCACCCTCATCATGAATATTTGATATATCAAAAGAGTTGCTAAAAAAATGTAAAATTAATTTAAATTTACTTTGTCATAAAGAACAATTAATTTAAGCTCTGAGGCCTACATCTATGTATTTTATGAAAAATTCCTGAAATATGATGCTCTCTAGCAAAAAAAGTGGCTCACAATTAATGCCACTTTTCGAGAAAAGTTCCAAATTTTTGGCCATTTTAACGCCGGCCCTTTATCCACCGACCCTTATGACGCCGCGTGAAGAAAATTAACGCCATTCAGGGCCGGTGCAGTATGCTAAAGTGTCCCCCATGCGGAAGTGTACCCGTCTGAAACGCAATGTGATTTGTTACTCTGTTATATGTAACCTCAGCGGTATTGCGTTTCATGACTGTAAAGACTAAACAATGGGGGGGGGGGCGACACTTTCGCATGGTCAAGTTTTGCTGTGCGTTTGTGTACCAGGAAAATTTTGCATGCAGCATAAAATGTACCGAAACGAGCATAGGTTTCAAATCTTTTAAGTCGCTGTAAAAAGTCGAGTGTAAAATTCAATTACCTATTTCTTTAAACTGAATCACTTAAAAGAAAATTTAGCCACTTTTCTATGATTCTACCGTTGGACCTTTCAGAAATCTTAAATATTCGTTGAAATTACAGCCTATTTTATATTTCAGCTCATTTTATGATGTGACGTCATCAAATTTCTAAATCACAAACCAGAAGACTGAAAGAGTTTTGCTTGATACCATATTGTAGGCATCCATAAACTATGGTTTTCTAGAAAATCAGTTAATCTTTCGCCAACAGGTTTAGAAATTACGATAGTTTTAAGTTTTTTCGAAAATTTTCTAGAATTCTTAAAAAAGAAGCAAAACATTGTAATTCTGAAAATATTGAAAATTTAAAAAGTCCAGCGGCAGATTTACTGTAAGTTAGTTCAACTTCCTTTGAGGCCGTTCAGCTCAAAGAAATTAGAATTTTACACCCAGCTTTTTTGGCGTAAACTGGCAGCACAGGGCGCACAGGTGAAGTGAAGAAGTGAAGAAAGAAGGAATTTTTGTTTTGGCCTCAGTCTCGTGTATCCTCTTTTCCAATTTGCAATCCAAAACAGCAAAACAGCAGTTGAAGTAGTTGCGATGAGAAAGAAGAATCAAGAAGAAAAGTAATTTTTGTTGGCCAAGTAACTACCGAAGTTGAAACAGAAATGGTTAAACTGCTGCAATTTCACTCTTTTCGGGAAATCTTATGAAGAAGTCGAGCATTTTGGTAGGAATTGATTTTCTGACATGAGGAATGGCGAAGGCCTAATCAAATCAGACCAAAACGGCGACTTAACCCTGCTGGCCTAAATTTTTGTTATAGCAGCTTTTGCAAAATGAAGTTCAAACTAATGGTGCATCAACAAAACTTCAGTGAAGAGAACCTTGTCATCAATCCACGAGATTACAATGGTCTTCAAGTTGGAGACATTGTCGAAATATACCATCCGGAAGACACTTTCAGCCGTTTGCTTTTGCAAGTCAAGAAGTTAAGCACGGATTTTCAACAGAAGGACACAATAAGCATTGAGCAGAGTATAGCTTCCACATTCCAACTTAGAGCCTATCTTGATGTTTATTTGAATCGTATTGAGCCAAGTGATGTCACGCTTGATATGGTTGAGATAATATTTAAAGACCAGTACATGAGTAGAAGTGATCTATGGAGATTGCAAAGGTCTCTTGTTGATACTTGTGTCTACATGGGTAACAAATTGATGTTTGCTGGGCTCAGGCTGCAAGTCAATGAAATGTGGATGAATGGTGAAAAACTGGCTTGTGGCATGATTGGAAAAGATACCAAGGTAAAAAAGATCTACCTGAGTTTGTCTGGTGGATTTTGTGATGTGACTGCTGCATATTTTTTTATAAGAAACTTGGATCAGGCCATAGGAGAGTTTTGTAATTGGTTTCTTACTTTTGGAATGCAGAATTATCAATGTGTTCACTAACGCTGCGCCAGATATGTTTCTTGACATTTAAAACATGATAAAGGAATAAACAGTGTTCTGCTAAATGGTTAGATAATATGCTAAAGAGTAAAGGTTCAATGATCTACTGTATTGGCTATAATATTCATGCTTTCAACTTTGAAAAGTTTCTTAGTACTTTTCAGACATAGTACCAGAGTTTCTTAAAATTTTGGCCATCTTAGTACTTTATAAACCAGTTTCTTATAAAAAATGTGCAATGTTCTTCTTAGAGTGCCGTACAGGCCTTGTGCACCAGGTTGGAAAGTTTTTCATATACACCACAGGATTTTGGTGTGCAGTTAAAGATGCGGGTGCATATTAAGTTTTTTGCATTTTGAGGTGGATCAAATATGTGAGTTCCAATGTGCTCCAATGAAATCTATTGCACAAACAGCAGTACTGCTATGAGGAGATGAAAGTAAGAATGGTAACTGAGAAAAAGTTATAATGAAAATAGTAGATACAGTGGACTCGAAATTCATCATTAGGTGCAAGAGCAGCTTACAAGACAGGTGTACATATTTTCTTCAAATTTTCACTTTGGTACAAAATTTGCAAGCCTTCCAATGGGATTTGTGCACTTTAACACAACAAGAATTTTCTAGAATCCTTCCTCAGCTCATTTATTACATCATGATAAGAATCCTTGAGCCATACGAAACAATACAATTTTTTTTAAACAAGAATTCTTTGAAAGATCACAATACACCTAACAATTCTCACGACAATTCTTAAGCAGGTAGGCTATGTTGATGCACAAGGGCTGTTCTGTATTGCATGTCTGGAAAGTTTGGTACTTATGTCCTACTCATTACCTATCCTGACCATCCCCCTACTGGGATACCCTGGGTATTTTCTCAAAGATATTCCTGGTCCCTGGGTATTTGACTTTAAATTTTCCCCTTCCTTGGAGCATTTGACAGCACCAGCAGCTTTGCGTCTTACAGGGAATATGATATTTTCTCAGTGCTTGGCCCCTGAATTTTCCCAGCCCCTGAGATTTCCCAGCCCTTATACTTTAACTGTTTTGTCTTCCAGGCTTTCTTTAGAGGGTCAAGGTTGGTATTGAATAGGACAAAACACACAAAATGTGAGTGGGCTGCAAGTTATGATTTTTTAAGATACAGTATATGTAAGAAAGAAAATTGAATAAAGCTATAGATTTCTACCAAAGCAGCCTTGTACAGTGTATATTTGTACATTGACCAAGAAATTTCTCTTCCTTTCA
Source organism: Aurelia sp. 4 Dawson et al 2005 (assembly GCA_964019985.1). NCBI lineage: Eukaryota > Metazoa > Cnidaria > Scyphozoa > Semaeostomeae > Ulmaridae > Aurelia > Aurelia sp. 4 Dawson et al 2005. The sequence goes on along the minus strand of OZ026500.1, from coordinate 16,655,980 downwards.
AGGATTGTATGTTTAATTTTACTTTACATTTTAGGTTGTTTTCAGGTCACAGAGTGCGCAGATTCATATTTTCATTCAAATGAGTGCTGAAATGTGGGAATTTGACTTTTTTGGTGACCTGTACTTTGAGAAGACTGTAAATGGTTTTTTGAAGGAATTATTTGTAAAATGGAAGGAGAGCAATTGCAATCATGAAGTTACAATTGTTATGTACTCTAGAACATATTACAATGCCAAATCATTTGGTAAGAAAGAATATATTTATCAAAATATTATTTAATGTTGAAGTCATATAGCAATCTAATCTAAACATGGCACAACGGACTGAGGCACACCAATTACCAGGAGAGGAAAAAATGGTGGACCATGACACCAGTGGGCTCAAAAATTTTTTCAGGTTTCCAGAATGAATGAAAAGGAGAGGGGAAGAGGGTTAAATACAGTAGAGTTAGCAAATAAAGAAAGTATATTTTTCATCAAATTCCAAAGGTTCTGTTATATGACGATAGGCATTGTCAAAATAGATTTAGGCTGTTACTAGACCCAGTTTCAGAAAAAAGATTTTGTTAGCAAGTCTGGAAGTGTTCAGCCATTAAAACAAAATTTGCAGCATTGAGTATCATTTACAGTTGTGACTAAAGACTAATAATCAATCTTCAAAGGCTGTCAAATAGAGGATTGCAACAAAGATGGTGGTAGGAAATTGTTACCAAAGATGCTTTGCGTCTGAATTGCAAATATTTAACGATTCTATAGGAATTTGGTTCAAGAAGGCAGTGTATCTCAGTAAAACTTTCCTTGCTGTCATCTTTAGTGCAAAAATTTCCAAGTAATTTCGAAAAATTTCCTTTAAAAACTTTCTCGCTGTCACAGAAATTTTTTCAAGACTTGTTTTGGTCCCAAGGATTAAAATATTTCTTCTACCTCTGCCACTTGCGTAATGTTTTATTTGTTTCATGGATCAAGAACATCAAATACATTCATGTTATATTCAAATTAACTCACTCCTCATAGCTAAGCTGTTTTGAATCTGTTGATCTATTTGATGGAAAATATGCTGTATTAAAATAGTTAGTGAGAACAACTGTATGTCATTGTTTTGCTGTACATAAAGAATTTTTTGTTAGTGAGCAAATTTAGATTGAAGGCAGAAGAGAGTACTTCTGCAACTACTTTTGGATATCAATGGAAGAACTGATTATGGTTTTTCGCCTGTTTTTGAAAGTTTTCTCTCATGATTCGATCAGCATAATCAGCAAGTGCATGGCACTCATCCCGCATTGTGAATGAGCAATCAGTAAACAATAAGGCTTATTGGCCTCCTCAACTACTCCAGAATGAACATCAAAATTCTTTAACAGCCACAGGCTCTGAAACATGTTTGGAAAGTTAAACTTTTTTACCTACTGGCAATAAACTTAGATGCCAAAGAATTTGCTGGAAAATAAACTGCCAATGGTAAAAGCGAGGGGCACTTCACTCATTGGAAAAAGCGTACAAAGATTTTTTCAGAACAAAAGCATTTATGCGGATTTTTGATGGATTTTCCTTGAAAACAAAAGGATTTTTGCCAAAGGTGTACGAGATTTTTGGGAGTGAAATGCCCCTCGGGTAAAAGGGGATGTAGCTTCTTGCAATTTGAACAAAATATTTCACCTTCACTGCAAGGGGCAAACATCCACCTCCATTTGTGGTTTTATTTACCTTGTTTATCCTTTCTATACTAATTTGATTTTACCATTTCACACAGATGATTTCCCACAAGAAATGAGAAGCAGTGTTGTCAAAGGAGTTGATGGTAGATTTCATCAAGATTTTTACAAAGCAATTGTCAATTCAGAACCTGTTTCAGACTGGAAACAAATTGCTATGTTATTGAAGACCAACTTCAATGATTATTTGAGCTGGGTTGGCTGTGATGGTATTTTGAAAGATCAGCCAGTTGGAACTAATTCAAGGTCATCAGATGGAAATGTGCTTGAAGCTCTTAACATATCATTGAATAGTAAGTTTTTTACTGGTTGAGTAAAAGAGCACAGTCTCTCTTTTAAAGCTACTGATTTCCTTGGATATTAAGTTGACAATTCTTGAAAAGGTATGGTCAGATCCATTTCAAGATTTACCTGTCTGAATTCAACCACTCCATTGTCAAATTATCAGATATCTCCAAGAAAAAACCCATTAACCCTATCAGGCCAAGGGTATTTGATGCTCGGTTTTCAATCCCACCTTCAAATTTACAACTTCTACGGAAAATTTCTGAGTCTTATTGAATTGGGGGGGGGGGGGTAGTTGCCCCCCAACCCCCATGATTTCTGCCACTGCCCCTACATCTTTCTCCTTTTTATCTTAGTCTTTGAGACATTCTACATTGATGCAAATTTGGAAAGAACAAATTCAACTGTCATACTTATAACACCTGGTTCTGGTGTGTTTGATGTTGACAGAGAGCTTACTGGTATGACGAAACAGAGACTAATGGATGGAGGTATATAGTGGACTCTTTATATGAGCTGTCTGATTATGGATTCAAGGTGGCTGTGCAAGATGTTCGTAAGATAAACGCCCGTCTACCATGTGGTTGTAGACAAGCTTTCAGGATCTCTGGTGATCTTTGATAGTTTTTGTTGTTATACAGCTATCGTGAAGAATCAAGGTGTGAGCAGATCCCAGATTTACAAGTAGGGGAGACTTGGAAGAATTGTAACGTGGGGCAATTGTGACATGGGGCAATTGTAACACTGGCTCCCATGCCTAGCAGAAAAGTGATTTTTGCATTAACATTCTCATTCTATGTAAATACGACTTGAGTTACCGAAATGTTTATTGAAGTTTGCGAAATCTTTGAAAGGAAAACATGTTTTTGAGAACGAAAGTTAAAATGTGGTTCGACTGTAAACCATATTTGAAAGATTTTTCCCTTGAGCAAAACATTTCATTTTTACATCACAGATGAAAGTACGTCTATTTAGGATAAAAATATTTTGAAACTCTTCAAACTTCGAATGGAAACATCGCAAAGATTGAAAAATATCGCTAACTACCACAAAGTAATGCGTAAGATAAAATACTGGCCAAACGTTATGGGAATGCCACAGATTTTTAGCTAATATTCGCGAAAAATTTTACCGTAATTGTATAGTAAAAGCTGAAAGCTTTCTCTCTGAATTTGAGCTTTTGTTCGACTGTTCTGGTTTGTTTGCAATCTTCCATGTTCACATTGCAGAATTTGGCGTGGATCTTGTTTGCCTTGCCGAGCAACCCCTTCATGCTGTACCATTGCTGAAGTTTCACAGCAAGAAACAACAACGACTAAAAGACACACATGTTATTCAGATTGATTACAATATACCCCAATGGATAAATCACAGTTTTTATCGTTCTCCTGAACAAAGAAATGCTAAATCCAGGTTTATTCCGAGAATGAAGGTCCCAGAAAGGCCAGTTTTGCCAGACGAGGCTGAGGATGAATATCAAGGTTAGTGAGCTTCTTCTCTCGTCACCCCTCTGTGTAACTGAATAACCCCTGCCTTACTGATGTTAGCCCTCCAACGACGCGATATCAGCCCTCTAGAGTACTGAATAACCCTTGACGTAATGCGGTTATCTCTCCAATGACGCAATGTTTCCCTCTAACTGAATGAATGTCTATAAATAACTGAATAACTTCAATTTTTTTCGATGTTATTCCTCCAACGACACCATGCAATCCCTCTATCGCATTTGACAACCTCTCCGTTACTGAATAGCCCCTAGACTATTACAAAGACATTCTCCAGGAATTTTTAGTTTCTACCTGATTTTAGGTGATAGGATGCTCAGCGTTATCACTCTCAGCTTCTGCGGACAATGCACAGTGTGCCTACTCATAATTTAATGGAAACAATGCAAATAAGATATCAACAAAGTGCCGCATAAATGAAGGACCAACTATAACTGAAGGAAGCGCCTTTTGTACAGGTGGAAGGAAACAGCGGAGAGTGCTTCCGTTGCAGCTGCCACGCTTCGTTTATTTCTTATTCATTTTGTTTCACTTCTCTTAGATATGACTGTTGGATTATGGTTTTCATGAAGATTGTATCATTGTTACTCGATTAACTTAGGATTTACAATGATTTTAATTCCTTCAAAATTTTCCTTCAGTTCCTCCAAGAAAAAAAGGAAATAAGGCCATTTTAAAAATGATCATGATGTAAAAACATGTCCACGGTAGGTTTACAGTAAAGTACCCTAAATCATTTCATAAGAGCTGTGGACACAGTTTGGGTGTTGATCGTGTCCACAATACCTGGCTTAAATAATCCTAAATGAATTAATGTATTTCGTTACCTTGCTTGTCTTCAATTCACTGATTATCCTCTCGTTCTTGTCTGGGAGCAAATCAACCTGCTGTGAACGGTTCTGCATGGCCTAAATTTTGAACTGCACTGCAATTTAAACGCCGTGACCTGAGAACCACTGCTTTTAAATCGCAGTACAGTTCAAAATTTCGGCCATGCAGAACTGTTCACAGCAGGCTGATGTGCTCCCAGACAAGAACAAGAAGATAAACAGTGGATTAAAGACAGGTAAGGTAACGAAATACATTTATCCATTTAGGATCATTTAGGCCAGGTATTGAGGACACGATCAACACCCAAATTGTGTCCACAGTTTCCATGGTTATTCTCAAGAAATTCACTTCAAAGAAAAATGTAACAAAATTTTACAGCCACGTTCCACGATTTGAAAGATGAGGTGCCAGCGGTGGATCTTCTGTCCGGTTTTAAAGGGGCTAGGTCATGTAATGTAGACAAACTTCTTTCGAAATGATGACTTTGAAGTATTTTTGATAGGCCATATCACAGAGATTTCCCACTTGAGATTTCTCGAAATGAGGCTGTTACTTTGAAGATCGACTCTTAAGTTTCCTAGAGAAACGAATGAAACACTCTTACTGTATGTTGTACGATTACAGAGATACTGGTTGATTTTCGCGAACAACTTTATTGTGGATTCACCCCATCCACCAAAATCTGTGCAGAACACAATGGCCACTTATGAGTAAAAATGTAGATTGTAGAGATAAAAGATTTGTTCACGGTTATGTGACCCAGCCCCTTTAATGATGATGAGGCATGTAGGGTGCTTCATGTAGGTCTTTTAAATCACGTTCATTTTGTTAGATTTTGACTTGAGCACGGTTGTTACAACCCAATGAATCCTGATAAACATAGCCCCTTAAACGTAGTTGTCTAATGTGGAAGTTTGAGGCGAAAGTCGTAATTCACAAGGACAAAGTTCACAGGCTCAACGCTTGGTTTTCTAATAGGGTCATTATTTTGAAAAGTGCTCCTCATTTTTGAAGCTCTCAAGATTGAATAACTCATGGAAGCATAATGCTGCCTTTAGTTGTTCTCTTCGCGTTTTTAAGACAGCCTTGAATTTCGTTCTAATCATCTCGTAGATCTCAATGGCAAGCAGGAGCCACCATATCCTCAATCAGGCATAGATTTTGATGACTACGATGCACAAGTATTTACGTACACAACACCGAGAACGCTATTACAGAATCGATTGGCGAAAGCGACTCAAAAGAAGAGAAAAACTGATCTGGGCCTTATGCGGAAATCATCACCAGATATGATAAGAAAACATGGATCGGAATTCAAGAGACAAGGATCATGGAATGAGAGTCAAAATGCTTCACCAAGGCATCCCGTTAGGGCATTGAGTGAATGTGAAGATATCAGGCTTGGTACTTCTGTTGGTGAAAATATGATATTTATTGACGGTGGGTTACAGACTCAGGCCCCGTCCACACGTATCCGGATACTTTTGAAAACGCATCTTTTTTTATCCGTTTTGGGTTAGCGTCCACACGGAGACGGCGTTTTCGGTCACCGAAAACGAAGCTTTTCGAAAAAGCTCTCCAGAGTGGAGCATTTTGAAAACGCCGTTTTCATGTTGTCGTGTGGACGGGTGAAAACGGAGCTTTTCGAAAACGCTGACGTCAAAGCATCGATTTTCGACGTACCAGAGCATGCGCACGGATCTTTGGGGATCACACGAGGGCATTTTGCTTGTCTATTTTCTTTTATGGAAGCTCGAACAGCGGGATTTGAAAGTAGCTGCGTCTTCGTGTGGACGGGGATATTTTCGAAAACGCTCCTCGTGTGGACGCGGATAATTTTTATACGGATAAAAGAAGATGCGTTTTCAAAAAGATCCGGATACGTGTGGACGGGGCCTTTACCTTGCTTTTAGCTCGGTTGCTAGCTTTGCTCGCTTTTGGATTACAAATCCGAGAACAGCACCTTCCTAAGACCCCAGTTTAACCCTTGCACTCGAAAAATGCTCCTGTCTAATAAGGCTTCACTTCAGAATTAATGTTTGCAAATAAGCCTCGCCCTTGAATATGCCCCCACAAATTTTGCAAATGTTGATAACAATAAGTTTTTTGGATTCGCTAACTGAGATAACGAGATCAATTCAGGCAGCTGAACTTCAAAGATTGAAGTTTTTTTTTGTATCTACCTACGTATATCAGCTGAGGTGGAGGACTAAAGCTACGTTGCATTTGTTAATTTCTGCTCTGATTTTGCAAGTACAAAGCCGTTGTTGGTGGTTTGTCTTCTAGTTGATTCTATGACTATCAGATTTTGTACTTGAGCGCCCATAAAGAGCTTCTTCTATAAGGAAAAAGCAAAACACCTTGATTGAAAATGTAACCAGAGAAATGCCTCGGTGAGTTTCTATTTTGTAAGTCCCTGGAGAAATGGTATTTGTAGAAATGGTGAGAAACGGAGATGAAACCATGATTTATCAATGCCGTGTTCAGGGGCGGATCCAGCTTGAAATTGAAGGAGGGGCAGCCTGCAGACAGGGCGCCTAGAGCGTGATAGAAATTAAGTGCACCGAAGGCGCGAAAATCTTTGGATTCTTGATTGAGAAATTCGTTGATTGTCTACCAAAGAGCGTCTTAATTGTATATTTGCCCCACATTCTGATCGAAATAGTTAGAAAAATAGTCATAGGGTGACGATGAGAAGCGCACTTCTCGCAAAATAAGGAGCGCAGAGCCTAGTTTCCATCGTTTGGGGAGGGGCAGTTGCCCCCACTTGCCCCTCCAAACCACCACTGGTCGTGTTCAAGATGATGGAGAATCCCTTTCAAGTGACATGTCACAAAGGAATCCAAGAGAGGTAGATATCAAACTATTTGTTTTGTTAATGAATACCATTTGTTTACTCAACGCACCATTATGGATTGACTTGGTAAAACTAGCACAGTCAAAGCATTGCTGAAACTCTTAATGAAAAGGTCCTTGAGTGGAAAATTTCTGCTGAAGGCAAACCTTTTCCTTTTGTTTGCAGATGATACATTTGGCGAAAGTGATTCAAGCCCTGATGTTGATGCTGTTTTTAAAAGGAATTTGATTGGAGGGTTTTCAGCCAATCAGGAGAATTATCCAATGTACCAAGGTGGTTTTATCAACCCATTTAAGCCATACCATTTATCGTACAAACTGACCCTATTCAGGCATATGTGGCTGCATACATTCCCGACCGATCCAAGTGGTGAGGCAATGCAGGAACATCACCGGAAAATCTTAATGGATCCGGATGGGATTTCGCCTTCCGTAAGTGACTTCGGTCTTTATATTTCTTAGGAAGATTAGGAATAAAAGATAGCTGGTCGGCTTCTTAGTTGAACATAGAAAAGCTTTTCCGTTACGACTGGAATATCATGACCTACAAGATTATGAACAGACTATGCCCTGAAAGCCTATGGGATAAATACAAACCGAGATCTCTTCACTCGCCCTACGCTACGATGCACTGAAAAGATCTCTAGATCCCAAGAGATAGGACTGAAGCTGCCAAAAAAGGCTCTCATTACGCAGCTCTCACATTATGGAATCATACACCTGCCGAAATTCGCGAGCTACCGACATTAGATCGTTTTAAAAACAACTGAAAACGCATCTAAAGAGCTAGGCTCTCAAACACAACTCCCTGGAAGAACGGCATTGTAATTACCGGGTGAGCAAGAAAGAAGTTCCCACTTTTGAAATTCCTAGCAACAGAAGTACTTCACAGATTTGAAGGGTTCAAATTCTAGTTAAAAGACGAAAGATTAAAATGTTTTTAGGTCTTTCTTGCTGTCGTACCTGTTCTAGAAGTATTGGTAAATTCAATTGTATAAAAGTTCCTTGGTTGCAAAACGACTGAAAAAGGGTCTAAAGCCTAGATCAAATTATAAGGACTCTCCTTACACAGAACAATACGCAATGAGCGTTTCACCACTCTCAAGAGTTAAAAGACATCAAAATTCCAAACAAGTACTAAAGATTTTCAGTTCCACGGCAATAAATGTGCATTAGATATCCCTCAACCATGAAGATTGTATTTTCTCCATTGATCTGTGTAAGGAGTCTTTTTTGAATTGATCGATGTTTTAGGCCATTTTTCAGTCATTTTGAAACCATGAAATTTTGACAAAGTTGAATTTTATCTGTATTTCTAGTTCTCGTGAGATAGTGAGAAGGATTAAAAAGATACCTTGATCGTTTGGCTTTGATCTAGAATTTGAATCATTCAAATTTGTGAAGTACTCTTGGCGCTATGAATTTTCAAAATCGGGAACTTTTGTTTGGCTCACCCGGTAGAAAGTATAGCAGGTGTTTTTTTTATCAATCAAAAGTGTAAAACAACAAAGTTAATGCAAGATACTGTGGCATTTCTAGCGAGGAAAGATGCAGGGTCACCGAGTCCGCACTGCAAATGCCACTTACAATGTTCCAAGAAATATCAACTGTTGATTAAAAAGAAACAATAGAAACAAAAAAGGTAAGGTACGTATGCACGCTAAATCAAGACAAACTAAAAGCTAAGGCAATACTGAGGTACCCCCAAAACCCGCACAAACGGCCACCCATCCACCAAACCACAACCATGAGAGCATCATAGCAGATGTAGCTTATATCGTAAATTTTCATCTGAATAAAAAGGAAGTTCAACCCTCCATCTCACATTTGCACTGAAAACTTCTATGCATTCACGCTGGACCCTGCTGCGGTTGGGCTTATGTGTACAATAAGGCGCTTTTCTACAAGTTTCGCCCAGAATTCAAACAGCCAAGCCCTTTTCAATGTCACATGTAAATAAGATACATCAGGAACGAATGCTTTTTAAAGAAACTTGTCTTGGTGGTGACACTGTTTCATTTTCCTGACTCCCCAGCACTATGTTATTTCCTATCGTGAAAGTTATTTTTTACTATCATTAGCATTTCCCTTTGGAAGATTGCGGCGATGAGGAAAATTTTGCTCAATGATTGACGTTGTTACTTTTTAGGGGACATCATTTGAACAAGAAGAGACGACAATATCAATCATAGATGGGCATAAATCCACCGAGCATCTTTCACCTCATGAAAGTTTGCGTTTTGGAGCAGACAGAAAGCATGGAGAACAGTTTGACGGATCTGACATGCAGAGAGTCAGATCAATCAAAAAAGTCGGAAGCGACAAATCAATCAGTAGTGGTGGATATTCAGGTGACTGTTTTGGTCGAATTTTTATCGTACCTTGTTGATGTGATCTTGGTCAGACAACCGGGTGAGTCAGAAAAAAAGTAGGGTATTTGCCAGTTTCTATTGATGCAAATTACTTCAAAAAGTTGCGTCTCAAAAATGATTACATCTGTGGGGGCGTAAACCACAAAGAGGATGCTACGAAGGAAAAGCGAAGGAGAAGGAAATGGAATATTCAGTTTCCTTCTCCTTCGTTTTCCTTCGCAGCGTCCTCTTCGTAATTTACGCCGCGCAGATGTAATTATTTTCCTTAATGCTGATATACCACGGAATAGACTTGGAGCAAGTCTAGGGCTTCACACACTGTTTCCATTTCTGGATCTTCTTCTATTCATAGCATTCAACATATTTCACAAGCCACAAGACCAGGACTGGACGGCTACAATACTGACCGGAGTTGACTGGAAATCTCTCAGCATTCCTGCATGTCTTCCGATGACCACCGAATACTTTCCGGACCAGAAAACCTTCGAGAATGATTTCTACTGGTATAATTATAATGTGATCATTGATGACAGCTACGTCAGGTATTGTTCTTTTTTTTTATGTGTAGGTTATATGCCACGTTATACAGTAACTTGACTTTCCCATTAAACAGCGAATGAAGGGTGCTCAATGGACGAGTTTCGAGCGCAGTGAGCAACAGAGCGACCAAGCAATGTCAAATCACGTTGTTTTCTGAATTGAAAAGAATGCCTCATTGTTTATTCATGAGGTGGTAGAAGTCACGAATCCCGCTCGCTTTGTTTCTCCGTGCGCAAAAATGATGTAGAGAATGCTCTCTCGGGAATGATGGCAAGCGACCTAAAGTTCCCTTCAAATTTTTCAGGTGAAAGAATTAGGCACCAAAATTTTACTCATTGGATTTTAGAATTATGCAAAATTCAAGCCCAATGCGCAACTCTTTTAGCATCATTGTGAATGGCTGCAACTTTCTGGTCTTGACGGTATTATTTCCTCTTCGATTTGATTCCAAAAACAAGAACTGTAAACATAGTGCCCATTTAGAAAGTATTCAAGTCGTGGGATTTACCGTGGTGCATGCTGGATTATTTCCGTGGTTGCAAGCACTGGGGGTCTCATTCTCCACCTGTAAGAACTTTTGGACTGACGCAAGGATCAATTCTTGATCCAATGATATTCATATTGCTAATAAATTACATCGAGACAAATCTAAAGTTAGGTATAGGTAATGTTATTCTCTAGGCTGACGGCACAGTTTATTCTATTCTGGAAAGAGGAGTAAAAAAAGTTGAGAATACCTTGTGATGCTTCACTTTTATCGTGGACATTAGTAAAATGTTTGTTGTTTATCTTAGACCTGTATCTGACGAAACTTGCCATGATCGTTTCAAAATGACAGCTAAGGATAAATTCCTGGAAGCAGTGTCACAAAGGATTTCTCAGGTAATTTTCAAGTCATTAAACTTTGTCGTGGTAGCCTTCCACCTCTATTTCCATTAAAAATTTTTTGTAAAGCCTGGTTTCCATTTGATCGCAAGGATCGTTGACCACGCAAGGATCGCACAAATTTTGTGACCAGAAAATGTCAGCGATCCTTGCGCCATGTTTTTCCATTTATCACAACAATCGCACAAATCTTAGAAGTTTGGCGCCAAAATCCAATTCTCACAATGGTGGTAAAAGATAACAAAGAAATATCTTTTGAAAGTTTCAGTTCAGTTTCATTTTATTTAAATTCACTACATACAATTTATGCTAACAATGCAAACAAATAACCTAAGACTAAACAGCGGCCTCGATCGTTGAAATTCATGCTCAGTCGGCTTCCCTTTGACGCAAGGATCGCTGCGATCGCAGAGATAGAAAGTTTTCTATCTCAAACGTAACGATCGCTGGCAACGCAACGATCGCTGGCAAACTGAACAAGACAGTTTACATTTCGACGCAACGATCGCTGGTCACAAATTTGTGCGATCCTTGCGTCGCCAGCGATCCTTGCGATTAAATGGAAACCAGGCTTAAGAGGACGTAGTATCAACATTGAGAATCAAGATGTTTGATACCAAGATTGGAAGATAGGAATGAGTTTTTAAGACCAACAATGTGAAATTTTATGTTTCCAAAATTCTTACTCATGTTTAATTTTATTCTTGAATTCGATCTTTTGATTCACTTTTCAACTTGCAGTTGATTCTCTTTGGATTTTTCCCGCAAAGTGTATGGAGTGTTGAATGTTCGCTAGCCATTTGGAGTAATTACATTAAGTTGTATCAAATTATGTAACGCACCAGCAAACTTCGGGCAATTTTTTCCTGGAATACATTAAAAGCCAAGAATCTCTGACGTTGATATTTGCGGACATTTCATGCCTCCAAAGATATTTTAATGCCCAAAAGTTTTGGCTTTCCGAAATATTTAGTGTCTGAGAGTTGTTGCGCCATAAAAAATAATTTCCACTGTTTGAAAACGTCATTGTCTTGCCCACGAAATGCTTTGCATTGAAAAGGAATGTGGTGAGAGTGTAAATTAGTGAAGAATATCATATTTTCTTAATCTAAATGCATCCTAGCAATCATTTTCCATATTCCTCAATGATAATCAATTGTGGAATTTTCTGACCAAACCAAGCACCACTTAAATGAAGCACGATGTATGAATGTATAACATTCGTAGTATGGAATGAGCAAAATGAACTTAAAATAGTTAGCTTCTAGTCGTCTGAAATTTCTGTGAAAGCGCCCGAAATTCGATGAAAAAATGGTCTGAAAATTTTTTTCTGAAAATATTTTGACCGAAATTTGCGCGTATGAAATTGTTAGCTTTAAATATGCAATAAATTCCCGTATGTAAGAACCTACTTTTTTGAGACAGATGCTGAAAGAGGTTCTTATTTCAAAGGCAGTAATATTAAAGGCATTGAGTCCGTATAAATAGCGCTCTCATGACCAATACCAACTTCTTTTCAATTAAAAAACAAAAGTTGTCATTTAATCCCTATTGAAATTAAACCAAAGAAATTCCGGAGGATAATGCAAGGATCAAGGAATCTTTGGTCTCCACTGCTAATAACTTTAGCACTGTTGTGCGATAACAAAGGGCCGTCAGCGGTTTGTCAGCAAATATTCAGGACAGCGTTAACGCTCAACTATTTATATGGACTCAATTCCTTTAATTTCAAGGCTTAGGAGCTGTTTACTTTGGAATTTTCAGCCCGGGCTGAACTTTCAGCCCGTTTACCCGAGGTGAAACTTCATCCCTTTTTTACGATCAAATGCTTGTAAATTTCAGTTCGCCATTACATGGAAAATTTTTCCCCCTGGGCTGAGTTTCACCCCGGGCTGAAATTCAGCTCGCCTTGAGCTAGCCGAGATGAAACGTTAATCCCTTAATTAATATGCTAATCCCCATTGTTTTACTTGATAAGCGCCCATGTAATGGCAAATATTTTTTCAGCCCGGGCTGAAAAGTCAATGACGCATGCGCCTTTGTCTACTTTTGGCGCCAGACAGACTTTCAGCCCGGGCTGAAACTCCCCATGTAATGGCAAAATATTTTCACCTCGGCTAGCAGGGCTGAAGTTTCAGCCCGGGCTGAAAACTTCCATGTAAACAGGCCCTTAGAGGTTCTTATTTGAAGGATATCTTTTGTAGGCCTTTTCAGAGTCTTACAAAGGATGTTCAGCCCCATCATTTGTTCTGGAAGGGTTTTCATGGAACTTATTAACTTATTGGGGAGGACAATCACGCTTCAACAACCAATTGGTACCAAAATGAACTTCATAGCAACAATCAGAAATCAACTTTGCTGCCCCTGCAATAAGAACCTATGTTTCATCATACTGAAACAGGCTCTTAATGACAAGGTACATAATGTAGGAAAACAGCCTCTATGTTCTTATTTTGGTACGTTCATATATGCGGGGATTGACCGTATTCTTCGTCGTCATATACGCTAGTTTATGATTATCCTATAGGGTTTCCAGTTTGTAAAGAACAGAGACAGATTGAAATTCTTGGTAAGCCCAAACAAAGGAAGTCGGCCATTAGTTTTTCAACGATTGGATGATCAAGTAAAAGAAGAATATGTGCTAAGTCACGTGCAGCAGATTCACCATATTCAGTTTGATGGACAAGAATTATCTGTCAATAAATATGTAAAGAAATACGTGCCAACAACAAAGCCGATCGAATATAAGTAAGGACTCGTAGTTTGTCTCTAAAATAACCTTAAAGGGTCTGTTTCATCCAGCATTCCTTGCACGTGTCGTTACTTGACTGGCCTTTGTTTGTCGCCATTTTCATGGCCCATGAAAATGGCGACAACAAAGGAAAAGTGGGAGATGACACGTGCAAGGCATGCTGGATGAAACAGACCCTTTAAATAGCGGACTCATCATAAAAAACCATGGAAGTACAATTTGACGGCCTTTATTTGAGATAAGCCAATCAGTGGCTCAGGTGCGAAGTTCGCGTGGTACTCAAATGTATTTTGTTATGTTTGGTATATAACAACCCGGTCGTATCATTTATCTGCTCTTCGCATGAACGAGACTGAAGAGTGTGCAACGAAACGCGTATTTGGGGGTATTAATTTGGTATAATAACGTTGTTGGCAAGTGATAACTTGATTTTCTTGCAGGTTTAACAGTGTTCTCTCTAGTTACAGGTTTTTCTTATATATTATTGTTCTTTTACAGGAGTTGATGGTGTTTCCCTACAGGTTACACGTCTTCTGTTATGTCCATGGGTTTATTATGATGAGCTCACTATTTGAATCTATTTTAAAATTTTGCACCACAAATCGTTTGTTTACATAATTTGTCTCTGTGTGTGTAACGATGATTTAAGCCTGGTTTCCATATGATCGCAAGGATCGCTGGTGACGCAAGGATCGCACAAATTTGTGACCAGCAACTCTCAGCGATCCTCGCGTCATGTTGTTTCCATTTATCACAAGGATCGAACAAATCTTAGAAGTATGGTGCCAAAATCCAATTCTCACAATGGCGTTAGAAGATAAAAAAGAAATATCATTTCAAAGAGAGGCCTCGATCGCTGAACTTCATGCTCAGTCGGCCTCCCTTTGACGCAAGGATCGCTGCGATCGCAGAGATAGAAAATTTTCTATCTCAAACACAAGGATCGCTGGCAACGCAACGATCGCTGGCAAACTGAACAAGACAGTTTTCATTTCGACCCAACGATCGTTGGTTACAAAATTGTGCGATCCTTGCGTCGCCAGCGACCCTTGCGATCATATGGAAACCAAGCTTTAATACTGGATGACCAAGAGAAAAGTTCCCACTTTTGAAAATTCATAGTGTCAACAGTACTTCACGGATTTGAATGACTCACGTTCAAGTTAATCCTTTGACAACGAGCACTCAAAATTTTAATCAAATGTCACTGAAATTTTGAAATTAGACGCCCTTAGGCTTGAATGAGATAAAACAAGTGAGAAAAGTTACCTGGGGGTCTTGGGCAATTTTTACCGATTTTATTTCCCAAAATAGGGAATGCCTCCTAAACTTTGCAAAAATATCTTGGTTGCAAAATGACTTAAAAAGGGCCTAAAAATTGCTCAAATCATAAAGGACTCCTTGCGCAGATCAATAAGGAAAATGCAGTTGTTCATAGGCGAGAGATGTCCACTACACATTTAATGCCATGGGACTGAAAATCTTTAGTATGTGTTTGAAAATTGATAGGTGAAACGTCCATCGCGTACTGTTCTGTGTAAGGAGAGTCCTTACAATTTGATCATTTTGCGACCATGCAGTTTTCGTGAAGTTGAATTTGCCGATACTAGGAGTGCTGGAAAGACAGCGAGAAAAATCACCAAAATACTTCAATCTTTCGGCTTTTAAATGGAATTTGTATGATTGAAATATGTAAGTCACTCGGTGCTTATTCATTTGATTCAGGAGTTGAAGGATGACGGTTTACAATTGAGCAATAAATATGCAGGAATTATAATGGCCTCTGCTTGGCTTCTGAATCACGTGAACAAAATCCGCCCGAGAGGACTTTAGATTGAACCTACTTCTTTCTTCGTGCGCATATAACTTCTCTTAGAAAACACCCTTCGCCTGCACCAAGCGAGAGTTTGCCGTACTGGCTTCAGGGCTACTTTGCGGCTTTGTTTGTTTTGAATTCCTTGATGAGAGAATTTCTTTTGTTAGCATTCTCTAATCACTTTGAATTGAGGTGTCAACCAACGCAACGGACGCTATTGTATTACAAAATCTGCCATTGTTAAAGTTGGCATTTATAAGACTATCTATAATAAAAGCTAATTCGGTCCTACCATGTACTTAATTCAAATCGATCAGTTCGAACTTACTGCCACCGCCCATCGCTGAGACTGATTTGCCACTTCTTTCAAGGCAGGTTAGGCATCGTAGCCAACTATCGCAAAGGGGCCAGTGGCATGGTGGAACACCGTAAGCATCCGGTGGCATGGTTGAACACCGCAGGCGTCCGGCGGCAGGCATGGTTGAACGCCGGAATTGTGAAGTAAAGTCTGTCTCAAATGTTGCGTGAGATTTGCGATAACGCAAAATTACTAATGGAGAAAACTTAAATTGGTGTTATTCGCAGGCATTTTCGCATGACATCTAATATATGACAAACTGTAGATTTTGGTTACATAACTACTCAGGCAGTCACCACAGAACTCAACTGCCGTCGGATCTCCTTCAACGTTTTGATTAGATGCCTAGACTTGTTATTCGAAGTATTAACTCACGAACATCTCTCTGTTCATCTTAGGTATAAATTGTGGCCAATAGACAACGCAGAATTCCAGGGCAGATGCACTTCATTTGCACATGATGATACTATTAATTACAACTGGAATTACTTGGATCATTATGTTACTGGTGAAGGAGAGGATTGCAATACGCTACTGGAAGTAGGTACTTTATGAACAAGCAAAATTTCTAATCCTCCACTAAAGATAAGACTGTTGTAAAATCTCGATATCTGAGGAGAAAGTTTCAGTTTGATTATTTTGCCAGCTCCAATTAATATCGGATAGCAGCAAAAAATATCGGAACCTGGGAAGTAGGTCTCCAGATAATTTTCAGTTTTGCCAAAAAATTTTCAATGAAAGTTTTCTCACACAAAGGGAATATGGTTGTTTCTCTCTGCGAAAAAGAGAATTGTTTTTGACGATTCTGTTCTGCTGATCATCATCGCGGGTAAACTGGGAGGCCTTGCAAACATCAATATGTCTAAGGATTCTTAAAGGCGCAGGATCACGTAACCGTAAGCAAACCTGTTATCTCTATAATCTATATTGTTTCCCACACGTGGCCATTGTGTTCTGCACAGATTTTGGTGGATGGGGTGTATCCACTAGAATGTTACTTCCTAAAATCCACCAATATGCCTGCAATCGTACAACATATGAGTGTTTCGTTTGTTTCTCTACGAAGCTCAAGAGTCCGTCTTCGAAATAGCTCTGTCATTTTAGAAATACAGTTGAAGTTCTCTGTGATACGGCCTCTCAAAAATACTGCAAAATTGTCATTTCGAAAGAAGTTTGTTTACATTACGTGACCCTGCCCCTTTAAAGAGAGTGCAATGGTAAATAGGCTTCTCTATAAATAGAACAAAGAAAATGCGTAGTTACAGCGTTGTTTCTTTAGCTATCTATGATTAACAACACGTGTGGGCATTCGATTTCAGTGGGCTATTTTTTAGATTTTTCTGCTCTGTGCAAATGCAGGCTTATAGCCGTGCACAAACCCTTTAAGAATTTTCAAGACTTCTTCAGTCAAGTAAGTGAGGAAAGTTTGTCAAAATACTTTTGATACTGGTATTTGGATGGAATATCTGTTGGACCTTTTCAGCATATCATAGCCACTAAAGACTGTTTGTTTGTTTGTTTGTTTGTTTGTTGTTTTCAATTTGTTTTGAGTGGGGTTGTCATGATTTCTAGCTACTGAAAGCTAATTTAGGCCCACTGTGCATGCCACATCCAGGCATGGGACCCCTAGTTTAACGTCCCTTCCAAAGGACGGCGAGTTGAGTTGTGAGGTCAGGACTCCGAGGTCACCCATCCGGATTTTGACCTCATTCGACTAAGCTTAACTTCAGTCACCTGACGAAGACAGTATAAGCGACTCGGCCACTCACTCCGTTTTGATAACAAAATGTAACTTCACAGAATATTATCCCCATTTGCCTGCTTCACAGAAAGGAAAACATTTTTCGCACCTCTGGTGGCCTTCCTTTTACTTGGTCGATTTCAATCAGATTTAGTTCTATTTTTCTAACAAATATGGCAGAATTCTAGCATTAGAAGTGTATTGCATAAGCTTACCATTTATCTGTCTTTCTCCTTTTTTCGTATTTAGTATATTCTTACGTACTGTGGCTGGCTGCTGGCTTTTCCATGTAAAGAATAAACTTACCATCTTGAGTCCCTTAGATCTCTTTATTCTTTGAATTATTAATATCACCTCAGTCAAAGCAACTCATAACATTGCTTTGAAATAACGCACGCACTTATTCAAGTCTGCCTAGACTTGCAGGAGTGTATACACTTCAAATTCTGCTTTAAAGAGCTTGGGTATTGGACAGCAAACTGTAAAAATGCAGTTTCGCTGATCAACTAATTGCAAAATGTATGCCTTTGAAGTGGTAATCTTCTTCTGTAGAGACAAAATATATCCTTAACAGCTCGATAACGCTGGTAGTACCGACCGATTTATATAGGCAACAACAACAACAAGAACAAAATTCCCTTAATAGTGCCTTCTGATTGGTTCGAAGCGAATGTTTTTAAATCCTTGCAATTTGATTGACGGATCCACTTTGTATCGACTTAAATTGTGCCTAAGCTTTCATCGTAATATTTTCAGTCCCAGAACAACCGACATGTGATAAAAACGCTGGGGAATAGGGACTCAAGCTCATAGGTGTATATAAAGAATACAGGTTTATGTTGTTTTGACTTTAGGATATGAAATACTGGCGTATGCGATTCCTGCTCCTTCCAAGAAAAGACAATTCAGACGAACAAACAAAATATTCCGGTGATACGAAGATGATAGAGATTGAGGGATTTTTGAAATTCATGGAGGGTTTGAATGGAATTAAAAGACCTATAAATCAGAGAATGCTGTTTATTTGCAGGGTATGTATGTTTGAATCAAATATCGGAATACAAGCTTTTGAGTATCACATATAAGAAACGAATAAGAAAATGTGACTTCACAGAACATTTTTCCCATTTGCCAGGTTCACAGAAAGGAAAACATTTTTTGCACCTCTGGCAGCCTTCCTTGGTCGATTTCAATCAGATTTGTTGCTATCTGTCTACCAAATATGGCAGAATTCTAGCATCAGAAGTTTATTGCATAAGCTTACTACCCTATTCACACTGCAGGTTAAACCATTTTAAACTAAACCAGGTTATCGAACGGAGCCTTCTAAATGCCCCATTCACGCCGCAGTCATTGCAGTTGCTATTATCACCTAAAATTTGTCTCGCAAGTGACGTAGAATTCAGCACCATGTTTCTGTCAAACGAGCTGCAAAACTGCAACAACAATAGCCCAAATATAATGTAATCAAGCAGATTGCTGTCATTAAGTTGTAGAACTGATTTTGTTTATTTGCTTTTGAGAGGTTTAGAATTTTGAAAAACTAGATTCTTTATTGTTCGAAGTTCCAGTACTCCTTCTTACAGCTTAAAAATCTGGAACCCCGTTTGGTAGTCCAACACTTTTCTGGTCAAACATATATCTTTCCACAGAATTATTTGCGCTATCTTTGTTTACTTTTAGACCCCGTTTACATTGTGCCGGATAAATTTTATCCGCATAAGAATTCATTCAGATAGGTGTCGCGTTTACACTAGACCTAAGAATCCGCACGAATTTGACAGCGGCTATCCGAACAAAATTAGTTCACCTAGGAAAGTGGATTAAATTAGTTCACATAGCTATCTGGTACAATGTAAACGGTTTTATCCACATAAATTTTTTCCAAATTCATTGTGAGGTTAATTTTAATCGACAAGGAGGCTTTTTCAATAAGAGGCAAGCAAACTCATGACTCATCAAAGTAACACCAATAGACGTTTTAGCTATTCTAGGAAAGAATCTGAATCGAACGATGTTATGATGCAATTTGAAGAATTTTCGAATGTGCATAATGGTGTTAGAACATCTAACGCCACTCAATCGAGCCTCGCGTATAAAATTGTATAAAAATAACGCTCGATCCAGACTCTTTTGTAGAATAGCTAAAAGGTCTATTCTGTATCGTGGGAGTTTGCATTGTTTCACGCATGATTTTGGTCACGAGACTACAGTTATCTGGCACAGTGTAAGCGGGAGGATAAAGCGGACAAAATTTGTGCGGCACAGTGTAAATGCAAATCAATTTAAACAAATTTATGCGGATAAAATTTATACGGCACAGTGTAAACGCAAGTCAATCTGAATAGATTTTATGCGGATAAAATTTATCCGGCACAGTTTAAACGCAAATCAATCTGAACAAATTTTATGCGGATAAAATTTATCCGGCACGGTTTAAACGCAAATCAATTTGAACAAATTTTATACGGATGAAATTTATCCGGCACAGTGTAAACGGGGTCTTAGTCGAGTTTATGCTCTTTATGATCCATTCCAGAGGCATACTGCAGAAGATCAGAAAGCATACATGGAGAGGCGTGAGACAGTGACGGAAGATCGGAAGAAGAAAGAAAGACCTGAATCTGATGCTGCCTCAAAAGGCAAAACTACCCCAAATGGAACACAAAAGAAGAGTACCCCCAGCAAAGAAAGTCCAATAGATGCGCGGGAGAAGAGACATAGACGCAAACCGTCAGCAGCTTCTGGTGATATTGTTGAGGATCAGAAAGGTGGGTCCTCAGAACGTCCTGCAGAGAAACACGCAGAACGGCCTTCAGAGAAGCCTACGGAACGACCTGCAGAGAAGCCAACGGAACGTCCTACTCCTAACAGGCAAGCGAATTGAGACACATGTGTCAGTGTGTTGATTGTATCCTGGAAATGTTTCTCGCGGGGAATTTTTTCAGTAAAATCTCTTGAGGTATGCAATTTCATTAAAATCTGTGGAAACGGACAATTGAACTATGCCAACAAGGTTGAAAATATCGAAACCAACAACAAAAGTATGACTTATGACTGAGAGAACTTAACGGTTCATCTTTCTTTCAGCGAAGAGAATACTGAAGATAGATATGCGATTCCCTCAAAAATGCCGCCTAAACATGCACTGAAAGCAACATCGCCTTTGGAAGACATTGTCAAAGCCATGCAAAACCCTGAGTAAGTTTTCACTAGTTTTCGATGTCGCCAATAGACCTTTTAGCTATTCTGAAAAGAATCTCAATCCAAAGATACTTTGCTAAATTTTGTAGAATTTTCGAATGCACACAATAGTGATAGAAGCTCTATCGCCACTCGATCGAATCTCGTGTAGAAAATGTATGAAAATAACGCTCGATCCAGGATCTTTTGCTGAATAGCTGAAGGTCTACGATTCAAAATATTTTATAAACCACGATTCAGCATTCACGACAGTTTTTCCTGATTTGGCGGTTAAAGATGTTTGCTGGTAAAGATAATTCATACTGCTCTATGTTATTATACAATGTTGCACCGATCCAGTTTCGTTGTGTTTGATGTTTGCAAAGAAAGAAGAATTGCCAATCCATAAGACGTGGTCAGTAGTTCTGAATGCTTACATCTACTCGTTACAGTAGAACGCTTGTTAATGGCGCCAATATTTAGGGAGGGGGGAGGGGGAAGAGTACGTGCCAATATTTGTAGTCCGAAGTCTTTCATTTTTAGTTTGTGAATAACAACATAGACAATAATTAAATATTTAGGGTCCAAAACTTTCATCATTATTGTTATTAAACATCTATTTAAAGTAGGCTAGAAAACGAATAGCTAACTTACACCTAATTAAGGCCTACTATTTACAATATGCATTATTTACAATAAAACTATTGATAAATATTACAGGACAAAAAGTGTTCAAACTCTATCCTGTTAGAAACCCAACTTTCGGGATATATACTTTGCAAAGCCTACAGTTGCATTTTCCACCATTCCAACATCTAATTTGTTCTAATTTCGTTGAAGAAAGGAAGGATAGGCGCTCCCTAGAAGGATCATGAGGTTTGGTGCGACTCATCACAGTGACCCATTCAATAAATTTCGTTCTGAATAGGGACCTCATAAATGTCATGCTCAAAATATCATGCTCAATATTGGGGTCCAAAAGAGAAGAAGTGGCATAGATGCCGCCGGTTTGAAAGTGAGGGAGTGCACCCTGCGACCTGATAACCCGGCCGTGGTTACTATTGACCACGATCCTGCCTTTTGAACTATTCCCAGTGTGTTGCACACTGCTCATCATATTCAGCTTGAGAGCGTAATTGTTTCGCTGTCATCGTAGTTCTTGATACAAACACGTTTTTCTCTCGTTAAAAACCATGTCTTCTTTCCTATCAGGTATGGGTTGAGTTTCTTGCCAGAGCAAGCTGGGTTGCGAAATTCGACGTTCATCAGTGCGGAGGCAGTAGCATGGATGATTAAAAGTATTGATGGCATCGATTCAAAGACTGAGGCTGTGCAACTTGGTCAAGTATGAAAAATTCAGCAACAATTGACCTTTTAGCTATTCTGACGAGAATTAGAATTGAACGAAAGTTTGCTACATTCCGTAGAATTTTCAAATGTGCACAATTGTGATAGAAGCTCTAACGCCACTTGATCGAACCTCGTGTATAAAAATGTATAAAAATAACGCTCGATCCAAAAGTCTATTGCTTATCAACGAATACCAGAATATCCGGTTCACAAAACTGAGCTGTACATTGTGGACTGGCAGCTGTAATGTTGACAGAAACTATTAAGGCTATTTCTAATTCCTTTGTTTCAAAACAATGAACAGACCTAACTAAACTTACAGAGATATAACCTGATTGCCCTTCTGTCGTCCAGTTGGCGGAAATCAAGCAGCTTCGATTTTATTGGCCTAAGATATCAAATAGCATCGAAATAAGAATGTATATTTATCAGTCGTTTGATATTTCCCGTGCACGGAGTATTTTCATGGCCAGTTGATTTTGACGCACTTCGTAATTTGGATTGTATTTTTGACCACAGTATAGCTCACGTTAAAACCTAGTTTATGCTACTTTGGACCAAAATATGTGGTTTCTCTAAATTCTTTATTAGTTCAGCTCGTCGTATTTGTATCAAAGGATATTTTCATTTATTCGTTTTGTTCAACCAATGAAAAAGTTTTAGACGAGACTAAATATTTTCTGGTGGAGTGTCAGATATGCTACACGTATTTTTTTGTAGATAAGAAACTAAGAATTTGGGCCAGTACTGAAAGTTTCTTAAAATTATCAGATTTTGAGTACTCGGAGTTTCTTATGAGTTTCTTAAAGGTTCCAGTCTTAAAGGAAACAGTCTTCATGTTCCCTTACTTTGCCCTCCTGAGGTTTTCAAAACAATGCTTTTTTGACAACTTTTCGATATTCAGACATCACTCAAGTTCATTCTTAGTAATATGATACAAGAAATAAGTGAAATAAAGTAAAATATGTTTAGACCTTCTTTTGTTCAAAGTAAATAGTTTCTTTAGTAATATTTTCCCAGTACTGGAGTTTCTTAATTTTTGGTGATCTGAGAGTTGAGTTTCTTATAGGCGCTTTCTTTATACCTAAACACTTGTAATCTTAAATTCTTAAATAAAGAGACAGAATGCAATTAACTGTGACGTTGAATCTTGAAAATGTATTTTGATTTCCATCCCTTATTGAAATTTATCTATTTCAGCATATGCTTGATGCAAACTTGATTATGCATGCATCACAATCTGAGGCACAATGTTTCGTAGATGGCATGTTTTTGTTCTTTGTAAAGTCTACAGAAAAGGCTGACGGTAAGGAAAACTTTGTATACACATCTCTTTGCCACTTTGCACTAGACTCACGACATAGTCCCAGTTATCGCAACAACAACAACAACAACAACAGCAGCAACAACAACAACACCAACAATAATAACAACATGTTTTACTTTTACGCAAACTGTTTCAGTGTCCATCAGTCTATCAATAGCGATAACTACGAATATGCAATCAGTGAATGTGAAAGTGAAGGTGAAGTTGCGGTTTTTAGCGCCAAGATACTGCCTCCTATCACATTGTGAAATGAATATTCGCTTATTTCTTTGCAGATAAATCAGAAAAGAGCCGCAAAATTTCGTTATTTACATCATTTGGGACAAAGAGAACCGAAGAGGAACTCTTGATGAATTACAATATCAAATGGTTTGAAGTGGAAGTATGGCGTGGCAAGCCAGCTGATGAAATACCAGAATACTTGAAAACAGATATTGTTTCTGAGTCTCCTGTGAAAAGTCCAATGAGTCCCAACAGAGAAAAGAGATCTAGAGCCGGTAGGTATTATTAGATGAGCCAATGTGTCTCAATGACTGCTCAATGATGAATTTTCGTTAGTTTATTTCAAAATCAATTAAGAGAATAAACTAGAAAAATGCAACTACTGTGCCGATCATTGCGGGAATAGACACTTGGTTATCGAAGTTCGGGAATTTTTCAAGGAGGAGCTCTCTTAGCCTGTGTTTCAGACCACTTGAAAAGAAAGGTAAAGAAACTTATCTTTCATTTCAAGTGGTCTGGAGCACAGGCTAGAGCTCTCTCAGTAGCTAGGCAATTCGAGGAGAGTGCGCCCTCTTCTGTTTCAAGATAACTGATATCTTGGATAATTCAACGGAGAGACATGATAGAGGATTGGTAACTTTAGGATGATAATAGTGATGATGATAACAATTTAGTCGTTCCTGAAGAGAGGGAGAATCATCTATGTTTTCATCTCGTTGCAAATGCTTTTTTTTGTTTTGTAGCATCAGAGACGCCTCCTGGCAAACCAGTTTACAAGAGTATGGATTATAGTTTGGATAGTAACCGGCGGAGTGACAGAGCTGAATGGTGCACAATCTATTATCACGATAACTATTGTCCGGACCAAGCGTTCTCGCTGGAATTACATTGGATGGTATCGACTGCTTCGATTATCAGTGAGCGAGTGAGTCTATATTTTGTACCGTATCATTAGGTCGCTTTTTCGGGGTTTTCGAAGGAATTTGCCACAGTTGTCCAAATGTCTCGAAATTCCAGTGATTATATACGTTTCTGATAAAGACCTTAACGTATACAAAGGACGTAATGCAAGTAACTGCTGCTTGATTTTGTAATCGGTAAATCCAATCGAGCAACTCTTACTCCACTGTATATCATGCCAAAACGTTCTGTGGGCCTATACCATTTGCAAGCTATAATGAAAAATATTCTTTTCAGTCTCATAGAAAGGTTGTTGTCTATCGAAATCGAAATCGTGTTTGATGATTTTCAGTTATTGTTTAATTCTATTGGTAATACTCAGTCCTCATATCGTTTTATCACATTATCGTATTTATATCGTATCGTATTTGACATAATTATTAGCTTTGTTTCTTATTAATGGTATCCATCGATTATGATTAGTTTGCTTGTACATTTGTGTATAGCTGACTAGAGAAATCAATCGATAAAAATTAAAATTACAAAAAGAACATCAACAACAACAACTACTACTACTTCGATAATAATATTTGTAATCCATAAGATGGCCTAAATGTGCGGTACCGAGATATTTAGCTACCGATTGAAGCAAAGAAGTGCCCCTTTTGGAAGTCCACAGCTCCCTAGACTTGCTCCAAGTCTATTCCAAGATATATCAACACTAAGGAACATAGTTACTTCTGCGGGGGCGTAAACTTCGAAGAGGACGCTGTGAAGGAAAAGCGGAGAAGGAAACGGAAATATTCAAACGCAAGTATTCCGTTTCCTTCTCGTTCGTTTTTCCCTCGCAGCGTCCTCTTCGTGGTTTACGCCCCTGCAGAAGTAACTATGTTCCTTAGTGCTGATATACCACGGAATAGACTTGGAGCAAGTCTGACAGCTCCCTGGATATCAAGACTCTAGCGTTGGCAAATATGTCATTTAGTACTGGA
Source organism: Aurelia sp. 4 Dawson et al 2005 (assembly GCA_964019985.1). Classification (NCBI taxonomy): domain Eukaryota; kingdom Metazoa; phylum Cnidaria; class Scyphozoa; order Semaeostomeae; family Ulmaridae; genus Aurelia; species Aurelia sp. 4 Dawson et al 2005. The sequence continues at coordinate 16,630,353 of OZ026500.1, read as the reverse complement.
CCTGTTCGAATAAATGTTGAATTTTAGGTGAAATCAGGCACTCCTTTTTCAAAATTATGAAGGGTATTGTGAAGGAGATCACTTGAAGAAGTAACCTGAAAGTCGGCATAAGTTCACAACCAAATTTCCCCCGCATATGTGCCTTACGGCGATGACTTATACATGGTTCAGCACATGTTATCCAATGATATTATAGATGTTATCTCTTAGGAGGGTGAAAATGCAATCTGTAGGAGCATAGCAACATTTTACCGGGTTAATAGACCTTTTAGCTATTCTAAGAAAGAATCTGAATCGAACGATATTATGATGCATTTTGAAGAATTTTCGAACGTGCACAATAGTGGTAGAAGCTCTAACGCCACTCGATCGAACTTCGCGTATAAAATTGTATAAAAATAACGCTCGATCCAGGCTCTTTTGTAGAATAGCTAAAAGGTCTATTCATCCTCCCAATAAGATAACACGCGGTAGGAAGGATGTATTGAATTGATGTATATTTTTGCCATTAGAGATTGAATTACAATATAAAATTAATAAAAGGAAAGTGTTCTAAATTACAGGAAGATGATATTTACAGGCAAAAAGTTAAAATGAAGATTAAAAAGAGCCCAGGTTGAAAATGGCAGGGATAGTATTAAAAAGGTCAATATGACCTTGTTTCCACAATGGTCCCTCCGGAGGTGTTTTTAAAAGGAAAATTGTTCCGGAAAAAAGGATCTCTCGGAAAAATAATTACTATTCCGAAAAGATGTGAACTAAAAACATGTCCGTTGGCTGATTTTGTGTTTTCAAAAATATATGTAGGGGCTATCATCTAGACTTTGGAGATCATTAAAGAATTTATCTTTGATCTTATGTTTGAAGCAGTCGATGTTCTTTGCAGATTTTAGTTCTATTGGAGAGATTGTTCCACATTTTAGGTCCGAGATATGAGAGATAAGTTTGCCCTATGTTACTCTTTCGAAAAGGTTGATTCAATTTGTTTTTAGATCTTCGAGTTAATCGACTATGGCCAACTGGTAAGAACATCTCAGACATGGAAGATGGGGCTGAATTATCAAAAAATTTGAAAACCTTTGCAGTTGTACATTGTTCAAATCTTTCTTTCGTAGGGAGCCAATTTATATTTTTGAATTCTTTGATTCCTATACGTGCTCTGTTGTTCAGATTCAAACAAAACCTGATACCTTTATTTTTGGCAGTCTGAATTCCTTGAGCAGTCAATGTGACTTTGTTTTTTGCATTGGATTTCTATCTTGCGTTGAAATGCGTATGAATTTCTTTGCCAGGTCCAGCACTGGGCACGCAGGGCAATTGGATGTGGATTTCATCTAGTCCCAGCACCCGTGCAGCCGTTGCCAATTCATTGCAGCATTGATTCACTTGCATGCAAGAAGAGACCATTGAATAAACCGAATTTCATCCATCTTGACATCGAATGCTTGTTGGAGCAAGGACAGGAACATATTTTTGAGGGTATGTATGCATCCTTTTTCAGAAGTTTTTTTAATTATTACGACCACTTGGATATGCAAATCTCATTGGAAATGCAAAGTTCTCATTGTATGGTGGCAATACCCTTCTGATCATGTTAACAGGAAGATTCTTGAGTTAACATTACGGAAACTGGTCGGTTAGATAAAGCAAATTTCAAATTTCGTTGTATGACACGTAACCACCAAGTGCCTTTTCTTTGCAACCTTTCTTGGTTTTGAAACTTTTTGTAACAGTTAGTACTAGTTTATGTAAATGTCCTTCTCACTGTCTTTCGTGTGCACGTATCTTTTTAATAAGAAACTAAGAATTTGGGCCAGTACTGAAAGTTTCTCATAATTATCAGAATTTGACTTCTCAAAGTTTCTTATGAGTTTCTCAAGGGTTCCATGACAATCTTCATGTTCACTACGTGTTCCCTCGGGAAAAATTTCAAGGCATTTTTTTTAAGCCTGTCCAATGTTTACGCATCATTCAAGTACCTTACAGGTACTATTATACAAGAAACAAGCGGGAACAAAGTAAAAATACGTTAATGACTTATTTTTAAAAAATGGATGGTTTCTTCAGTTATGATTTCCCGGTACTGGAGTTGCTTAATCTTTTGGTGATCTGAGAGTTGAGTCTCTTATAAGCAGTTTCTTAAAAGAAGATACGTGTGAATGGCCTTTTCACTTTTTAGGCAAATTTTTTTATTTTCGGTTGACCACTTCCAGACTTATAAACACCATATTTTTAAATTCATTGATCTGGTAACGGCTTGTATATTATTTGATAACGGCTATCAATAAAGAGAACCTTAAGGTCTTTGATTTATTATTGAGTCTCCATTTTCTGATTTTCATTTTTTTTCCTTTTTCTTTCCTCTGTTAATTTTTTCTTGAGAAATTTCTTAGACCATTGGTGCTGTGGTTCGCAATTTTTCCCACCCCAGTCAGTATTGCCTCCAAAGAGTCTTTAAATATCAATATATCTATCTTTGATGCCAGAAATATCATGGTTATAATTTCGGTTAATTTCGACCCAAAAATATCGGTTTCGGCAATATTCGGACCTATCTCCCCGTACGTGATTGTGATGGGTGTTCCCCTTGGGCAATGTATTAACCAATGAGAGATTCAAGAAAGGTGTTGGCTTTTCAAACATAAATTTTTAAAATGAAAATTCTAATTTTGATTTTTAATAGTAAGGCTCTTTATCTTCAGTTTTGTGTACTTTTATTTTAGTTGTAAAGGGCGAACCATCCACACAATAGATTACATTTTAACCAATGACATTTTTTATATCCATATAAAATTCTTACAATACATGTTTACCTACTCTACATATCAATACCATACAATTGCACAACACTATAGGGGTAATAACACGAGGAGCAAAATTGCATGTCTACCCCATGTTCTTACATATAACAAGAAACAACGAACGCTGCTAGGACAATACACTAAAAAGAAACAAAGAATACGTGTAAACTAATCGCTATACGCTAACTGCAACCTAATTCAGTCACAATGAACGTTTGCGGCATAAAGACTGTGGGAGAGGTATTACATTATGTGTTACATTATGTAGCTAATGCTATCCTTATGCGTTTTTAAGCTACTCTTTCTTACTGAGCAAAGTTCCTGCCACTTAGAGCTGTTTCTTGGCTAAAGTCGCTAGAGGTTACTTTTATGGCAAGGCTAAAATTTTTTATAGGCTTTTGAGTCTTATTGATTTTAAAATCGTCAACTTTGATACACTTAAAAGTTCCATCACAGGGACCCCAGGAAGTTGTATAACCCCCCCTCCAATGATAAAGAGGCCTTCCTCTGAGCCTCCTTTGCGATTGCGAAGCTTTCTCACTGTTCGTTCGCGCGCCTCGCTTTCGATCTTCTCTTAAAGCATTACGTCATAGCTTCGCAATCGCAAAGGAGGCTCAGAGGAAGGCCTCTTTATCATTGGAGGGGGGGGGTGTTAAACAACTTCTTGGGGTCGTGGTTCCATACATTTTAATGTCATGCTGCAATGTAGATCAAAATAATATTTTTCTTTTCTTAGATTTTGAGAAATCTACTTGGAACAGAAGAATGGTTCTTTTTCAAGAAGCTATCCTTATGAGGCGAGTAGCTTTGAAATTTATAAGATCATGCTTTTTCGGCCTCTGCTTTGCTATAGATAGCAAAAAATCGTTTTCCTTGATAATGTCACGGATACTAGTAAATTTAGTTTTGGTGTAGGGTGTTGATTAACGGTCTTGTTTTTACATAGAGAGATTAGCTTAATCGTATTGTTTCGACTAGAGCCGCAGTTTTTATGAAACATCTCAATTAAGATACCCATGCGTTGTTGCCTGGTGCTGCATTACAGTTTAAGATAACAATAGACCTTTTAGCTTGTCTCCAAAAGAGCTTGGTTCGAGCGTTATTTTTATACATTTTTATACAAGACGTTCGATCAAGTGGCGTTAGAGCTTCTATCACTATTGTGCACTTTCGAAAATTCTTCAAAACGCATCAAAACACCGTTCGATTCAGATTCTTTCTTAGAGTAGCTAAAAGTTCTATTAAGGCCAATTTCCAGTCAGAGGAATTTTCCGAGCGGGCGGAATTTTAGACAGTAAAATGTTGCTCAACGGTAACAATCTATTCAATCTCAGAGTGACATTTTCTCTCGTAAACAAAAGAATTTCCGCCCGTTCGGAAAATTCCAATGACTGGAAATTAGCCTTTACGCTTGTGGCATTTAAGTTCTTTGATTTAATTTGATTAATGGCTGCTGGATAGACTTTTTAGCTATTCTGAAAAGAATCAAAATCGAACGATATTTTGCTACATTTTGTAGAATTTTCCAATGCAGACAATGGTGATAGAAGCGCTTACAGCACTTGATCGAACGTCTCGTATAAAAATTTAAAAAAATAACGCTCGACGATCCGACAGAAAAGAATCTGCGTAAAATGACGTCATCGACCAATCTGAGATAAGGAAATGTTTGGACAGATAAGCTTTTTGAAACGATGAATCAAGGGTTTTAGGTCCTAGGAAGAAAATATCAAGTGTTGCCTAATTTTGGGATCTGTTGCAGGGAGATGAGGGGGTTCAAAGCTACAAGCTTCGCACATGCGTGCGCAGTTTCTGATCTGTCGCTCGATCCAAGCTCTTTTGTAGAATAATTAGAAGGTCTATTCTGGCAATCTTTTCCAATGAATCATATATTTGCACATGCGCTTATCCTGAAAGAAGGAAACGCTGTCTATTTCATAGTTTGCTTTATATTCATCACATAAGTCTCTATAGTATCGCTATTGAATTGGATGTTTGTATGAGAGAAAATAAAATATCAGATTGAAAATAATGAACGTATACAAGGAATGACGTCGTCAGTCTAAGTTTGCTTTTGGTACTTCGTCGAGGCAAGAAAATCCGAAATACATTAAGGCCTTGCATTTATGAAACCACCTAAACGAAACTTTTACCCTACTTGAAAATAATTAGCCCCCATACCTACAAGAAACCTTTGAGGCTCACATCCAAAGTAAAGTATTTTGAGTTATACCAAGTACTGGGCTGATGGTCTGGAAGCATAAAATTTCACACAGGGTCCATTAGAAATTGCTGACAAGTATCTTGGATTTAACAGAGTTTTACCTAATTTATAATTGATTTTCTGGAGAATCATTGATAAGATACGCATATTGCTAAATATGGCCAATTTATCTAGAGATAACCCCATTTTGTTGTAACTCATTTTTCTAAGACTTCCCAGAAGGGAAATTTGAAACTTAAGAAACTTGAGCCTCAAAGCACGAGAAGTATCATATATAGAAGAAATGAGTTGTGCTTGTAACATCATTAAATTCTTTGGTAACTTCTTGTATTTGAAGTAAGTCAGAAGGCCTTAGAAAGAAGGGGATTGTTTAAAATTCTGGCTCTAAAGGCGAAGACTTATATTAAACAGAGGCCTGATAGAGGGCGCTAACTGGAGCTTTCACGTTAGCTGATTTTGCTCTTTCAGACAACTGCTTTTCTCACTTAATTTATTTGTAAATGTTTCAGGTTTGGCTTCTTGCGGGACTTTCCGAGAGCTTCAAATTCATATGGCCTAAGTTTCAATCAGAAGAGAGAAGCGCATTCGAATCAATTTGTTCATTGGACCGGAAGTGTATTCGTCAGAATTGTCGATCAACCAATCGAGTTAAAGCTTCAAACATCACCCAGTGTTCGTAAAATAAACTTTGAAGGTAAAACTGAAGATGAATTAGAAACATACAAAGATTCCTCTACGCGGTTGCATTTGAAAGTGGATACTTTACTGAGTGATCTAGGAACTGATCTGAATGAAGAAAAATTTCCAACTGGATTCTTTTGGACACCGAATTATTCGTTAACGAAAAAATCAAGATCTAGCTTTACAGGTAGGTCTATTGAAGTAAAAACTAAATGTCCCGGGGGGGGAATTTCACTATTGGGTCACATGGGGGTGTGCGTTTCAAGAATTTCTGTTATGACCCTATCCCAGAATTTTGGCGGGATTTGAAACGCATTCCCTGAATAACGATGTGGTTGCTGACCAGTGTTATGACCACAAAACAAGAGGAAACTGCGTATTAACTTAGACCTGGGCATTCCCAGAATTTCTAGCAAAAATTGGACTCCAATCCCAGATTCTTTCCTTCAAAAGTAAATCCCATTCCCTGAATTTTCGTGCCCAACCATAGTCTTGGACTTGCTTCAAGTCTCTCTCGCGGAAAAAACGGGAGAAGGAAAAAAAGCGAGAGAGACTTTTTTCCTTCTCCCGTTTTTTCCGCGAGAGAGACTTGAAGCAAGTCCACCTTAGTCCTAACCGTCGCACCATGACACATAAATAGTTTACTGATTCTGAAAGCTGATCAGCTAAAGTGCAGACTAGCCCTTTTTTGCTGCTTTGTTCAGCGTTTTAAGTTTCGAAGAGTTGTTGTTCATCTTTGGGGTCCGATACTTTCGAAATATTTTTACCGTAGAAATTTCAGAATGTTTCGAGAAACTTTTATCATAAACTCACCAAGGCGATTAGACAATACATTTTTAACATCTGAAATTTTGATCCAACTTTTTGTAATTTCAGGTGATGCCACATCGACCAACAAACTGATGGAAGATCTCGGCAATTTCTGTGCCAATAAAGATGGACTGTTATCAGATTTCTGGCAAAAACACAATGTCAAGAAAGAGGAAAAATCGGACAATGACCAAGAACTTGAATTGTCTCCAGATACGTAGCGAATAGATACTATTGACGCATGATGATGCAAAATGCGTAGCGTAGCTACTGCTCTCAACACAAAAACTTTTGTCACTCAAGTCAGAGCACAGAATTTCAACGTGCACACAGTAGCCTGTTTGAATATGGTCTTGGAGCCAAGCAACTTCGAAAATCAAACTGCAATACCACATCTACAATTTTGCATCAATTTGCAGATGAAGGATTCTCACTAATTGTTTGTGCTTCTAAAATTCTGAACCCTCCTAGTAAGAGCAACTGATTTAGGCCCTCTGCAACAAGAACGTTCCTCACAAAGTTAGGCCACCTTAGTTTAAAGAAGACGATAGGTAGAAGCTTAAGATGGCCAGTAACTCTCGCTAATAATGATAAATGCGACTGATTTATTTTGTTTAGGGAGCACATGTATTTAAATAACAGTAGATGTTCAGGTAGGATGAGACAGAACATCTGGACAGAAGGGTGCTTTTGACTGAATTTAAACTAATATTCTTTTGAATTTTTTCGGGAATATTCCTGATGTAGGAAAACTTTGATATCCATTAACGCATTTCGAAGAAGATTTGCAAATTTGTGTGAATGTGAATTGATTCCTCGATTACGTTAAAGATGGCAGCGAAGAAATTTGTACCAAGATGCACGAAATATTCAGCTGTCAAAGATTCGTAATTTTAACGCAATGCATGCGGTAAAAAGTTCCTCCCAAGCATAACTAGCGCTATCGTCTATTGGCAGACATCCATTAAGTATATTCCCAAAATTTATCATTTTTTGCAGCCCATCTTCCTTATAAGAAGCCTGCTTGCAGACTCAGCAATGGGAAGGCTGCTTGTTTGCCACCACTCCGTAGGTAGGCTTTTTTTATACATATAATATTAAAAGAAACAACAATACAATAATCTGAGCCAATCATAGCGGGAAAAGACACATGGTCATCTAGTCCCCACTATGAATGGCTCTCACAATAATTTTAACAATAATCTAAAGGTAGCCTTTTTGAATAAGGAAAGGCCATTTTATATGGATTACGCCTATGCGCACTGCTTGCTTTTAAGCTTGTTTTACACCAGGAGGAATTTTCCGCACGGAATCAAGGTTTCGCGACGATGTCGCTACGAAGTCGCTGCGCATAGTGTTTATTGAAAGAAGAAAGCCCAAAATAGAACTACGCCATGTTGACCAGGAACGATCGACGCAGTCATCATTCTTTGATTTGATTGGTGGAAAAGATGAAGCGGAATTTTTCGCCACGAAAAAGTTGAAATGGTTTCTACTTTTCCGCCACTGAAATATTCCGCTAAAATTCATCTTCGAAATTTTTCTGCGCATGCGTTTGGACAGAATACTCCGCTTCCGTCAAAGAATTCCGCCTGGTGTAAAATAAGCTTTATGTCCCGCGTTAATGTTGTAATATTTACAAGTAGAAAGTCGAAATTGTATACTTATGTTATACTTTTTATGGGAGCATATTAAATTACAATGAAGCTAGCTGGGCCTACAGTACGCAGATAGATGAGATGTCAATAAACTTCCTTGCCTTGATGTGTTTTGCCTTAATTTCTTCACACTTAACTTTCTTTCTTGATTTCTCCGATCTTACTTACCGTATAAATTGTAAATAGTACAAAAGGACGTTTTTCGTCTTTCCATACCGACTCGGATGTGAGGGCACGGTGCTGCATGAAATATGTAGATTAGGCCCAAGTCAGACCATTAGTTGTCCTTGTTGAGTAATGTAGCGTTTTCACAGTGCAGAGAAGACACACAAAACAGACGTTCGATCGTTTGCGTTCCAAAATCTATTCCCACAATTCGACCGTAAACATGCTTATTTATGGATACGTTTATGGGTACAATTAACATTAATGGATAGGTCATTTGGCAATATGCGAAAGATCTTTACGTCACTACATATCGTTACACCTTCCCCTCCCTTGTAAATAAGTGATAGAACACGAGGTATAAATTTTTCTAATGAGTAACAACATCTCCATATCTAATTGGCGGATTAATTACTTGGCGGAGGTTTTGAGGTCTAACCCTCCTCTGAACTGCACCTTGCCCTCCCTCTCCCTGTCGAATATGTATCTCTGGTTGTTGAATATAAATATCACCTATTTCGGGGACGGGGGCAACTGGTTGACCTTCTGAAGCAGGCAATGGGCACAGCTTAAGCTGGTCATGGTGTGCGGTGGTTGTTTTTCCAAACTTCGAAATTATTTTATAATTAACACCTGTTCTTACAATAATTTGATATGGCCCAATCCATTTTTTTCCAAACTTCCACTTTTTAGGTCTTCGAAGCCACACCCATTGACTAGGTTCAAAAGGTTGCCATACTTTCTTTCCCCGATCATATGATAATGCTTGTCTGTTCTTAGCAACTTTAATATTCTTTTGTGCTATGAGTTGAGCACTCTGAATAGATTGCCGAACGTTTTGACTGTATTCAGACTGGGTGCTTGGATTTTTAAGGGGAACACCAAGATCCACCTCCAAAGGTAAACGTGGTTCTCGGCCAAAAACCAGTTCATAAGGGGAAAACCCAGTTGTCTCATTGCGGCTGGTATTATAGGCATAGGTTGCCATATCTACAAAGAGATCCCAGTCAGCGGGATGCTCAGCTACGAAGGATGATAAAATCTCTTGTATGGTTCTATTTTGCCTTTCCACCTGACCGTCACATTGGGGATGATAAGCAGTAGTTCTAGTCTTATGAATTCCCATGATATTATAAATCTCATGCATCAGATTACTCTCAAAGTTAGCACCCTGGTCTGAATGAATAGCATCTGGAGGACCAAATCGTGAAAACAATTTAGAGACTAGAATCTGTGCAACGGTTTCAGATTTTTGATTTTTAGTTGGAAAAGCTTCACACCATTTGGTGAAATGATCTCCAACCACAAGGAGGTGTTTATTTCCCCTGGATGTTTCAGGAAGGGGACCCATATAGTCCATAGCCCAAAAGACAAATGGCTCACTAACGATAATTGGTTGAAGTGGGGCCTTCCCTTGGCTACCACAGGTTTTACTCTGCATACACTCAGGGCAAGATTGCACATATTGGGAGATAGTTTCCTGCATTTTTGGCCAAAAGAAACGTTCTTTTGCTCTGCTGAGGGTACGTCTGATACCCATGTGACCCCCTGCAGGTCCTGAGTGTAGGCTAAGCAATACCCTTGGAACTAAGCACTTGGGAAGCACAATTACCCTTTTATTAGTTCCATATTTAGAAGGGATTGATCTAACAAGTAGTTCATCAGATAAATGAAGTTCATCCCAACAATTCCATAAAGAACGTAACATAGGGTTATTGAGCCATGCAAATAATGGAGGTTTTGGCATCTCATTTTTCTTAAACTGGATAACGAGTTGTATATCTGGATCATTTACCTGTGCATCTTGCAAATTGAAATGAGGAGTCAGAGAGACAAAACAAGTGGGAGCAGTTAGCATACTATCCTTTTTCTGCTCCTTCGCTGGACTAATTGACTCTATTGTATCAGGGTCGGTGACAAGCCTAGACAATGCATCTGCATTTAAGTTTTCCTTTCCTGGTCTATGTGAAACAATGAAATCAAATTCTTGCACATCCATTACCCATCGCGCAATTCTACCTTTAGGCTCAAGAGAATGAAGCCAAGTTAGGGCTCTGTTATCAGTAACTAAATGAAACTGACGACCCAATAAATATACCCTAAAATGGTTAATTGCAAAAACAACTGCCAGAGCCTCTTTTTCCATGGCAGAATAGTTCTTTTCACGATTATCAAGAGTTCTACTTGCATATGATATAACCCGTTCCTGGCCTTGGCTATCAACTTGTGCTAAAACAGCACCAATACCATAGTCAGAGGCATCTGTTTGCAATTTAAATGGTCTATCAAGCTGAGGATATGCAAGAACTGGAGCACTACACAAAGCTTGTTTAAGTGTAGCAAATGCTTCGATTTGAGCCTGACCCCAGGAAAAAGGAATACTCTTTTTCGTAAGCATTGTCAATGGTAGGGCAACAGTCGCAAAATTTGGAATAAATTTGCGATAGTACCCAGATAGGCCTAAAAATGACCGTACTTGTTCAACATTAGACGGAGGTGATAATTTCATTACTGCCTTCACTTTATCCATGTCAGTATGCACACCCGCTGCAGAAACTGTATGTCCAAGATATGAAACCTTTGGCGCCCCAAATGTGCATTTTGATGCCTTAACTTTCAAGTTATGTTGTTGAAGTCGACTCAAAACAGTTTCTAGACGTTCACAGTGCTGTTCAATTCCATTGGATGGTACTATAATGTCATCAAAATAACACAGGCAACATGAATAGTTTAAACCTGACATTACAAGTTTTATGGCACGGTCAAACGACGCAGGAGCCCCGGACAACCCGAAGGGCATGCGCAGAAATTCCCACAGTCCTGCAGGAGTAGCAAATGCAGTTTTTTCCTGGTCTTCCGGTGTCATACTTAGTTGCCAATACCCTGAACGCAAGTCTAACGTGCTAAAGAGGTTATAGCCCTGCAAAGATTCTAATAGGTCATCTACACGTGGTAATGGCCTTGCCTCCCGCTTTGTTACAGAATTTAACTTTCTATAATCAACACAAAAACGATATTTTCCGTCTTTCTTGCGAACTAACACAATTGGAGAAGCCCAAGGGCTAGTACTAGGTTTAATCACTTTCTGTTCTAACATTTCTTCAATTTGTGATTGTGCATCCTGGCGATAAGCATAAGGCATACGACGTGGACGTTGACATATTGGTGGTGAATCGCCCGTATCTATTGAGTGAGTAACCACTGATGTATGACCAAGTTTATTATCAAAAACATCAAGATACTTTGACAAAGTAGAAAGCAAAGCTTTCTGATCGTGTTCACTCAAGATGGGGCTAATAGCCGACTTTAATTCGTGAATGGTTTCCTGATTTTCCTTAAAAACACCACCAACAACTTGAGTGTGATCATTATTCTGATCACTGTTTGATGGTTGATAAACTACAGGGCAAAATTCTGCAATTTTTGCACCCTTTTGAAGTTCAATTCTCTCTTGTCCTGTATTCAAAAGTCTTATTAGTAGGGAGCGATTATTTGAACTGCATACCGAATAAGCAGAATGCAAATCAGAGGGCCCTGAAGAAATTGGTGTTACCATCCCTAAAGTATTTTTGGCACTTTTAGAAACCAAGCCAGCGACTATAATTTCTGTCCTAGGTGGAATGACTATACTAGACACAAGCTTGACTTTTACAGGGCCTCTCGTTGCACACTGCTCAAAGGTTGGAAAATCACATTCAGCCCCTGACTTCTTACTGGACTGAACAGGAGTCACAGGTGTATGGCCGTGATGCCCAACGATGAAATACTGTGACTGATCAAGTGCTAATTCTAAATGATTAGATTTAAGGAAATCCCAACCTAAAATGCACTGCAATGGTTCTAATAAGTTATCACAAACAAGCAACGGTATGTCATAAATATGACCCCCATCAGAAAATTGTAACTGACCCTGAAACTCCCCATAGGATCTCAACGACTGTCCGGTAACAGAAACACACTGATTGGAGCAACTGCTATTAATAACGGGCGGACTATGGAATGAAATTTTATCAAAAACTGATTTATGCAAAATAGATTTCATCGAACCCGTATCAATCAAAGCTTCAATTTGCACTCCATTCAAGGAACATTTTACCATTGGCTGGTTGGAAGTGTTATCTTCCATTCTACTGTTTTCGTTATTAGCAGTAACTCCAACAGTGAATAATGAGGGGTGACCAGCACTCCAGCCTACTGGTGCGGCACCCCTTGGCAGTTTAAAGGAACACTTACGTCGACTACGCCTGACTGACTGCTAAAGTTCTTATTCATTGTCCAGTTATTTGCACATTGCGAAGCAAAATGTCCAGTACCTTGACATTATGTGCACTTAAAACGATTGAACTGTTCTCGTTTTTTGTTTGCCATCGAAATCTTTTCTTGTTTTTCCGGACAATTTCTAGCAATATGTCCCATTTCTCCACAGAAAAAACATTGCACTTGACTTATCTTCGCTGGCCTGGGTGCAGAGTACGACGGCCGATCTTGCAGCGTTGCTACCAAGGACTGTTGCTGCACTGCCATCTTTTCCACCACTGTGGCCAATCTGTCTATAGCACAGTCCTTTTCAGATAGTGACTGCTGCAATTTAGGCTCACTGTTTATGCTGGAAATCCCGGCAGAAAAACTTGTAAGGGGTTGTTCTTCCTTTTTCTTGATGTTATCAGCTCGAATGGCGATGAAATGTTTGCAAAATGCCACCATTTCAGCCAAAGTTGGTATCGGATTTTGCTCGAGTAATTTGAATTTCATCTGCTCTGGTATTCCCCGCATAAATTGTCGGCTAAGAAGGGCATCAAAGGCTTCTGCATCCAAATCAGGATCTGCTTTTCGTAAAATTTCTTGTAATGACCATAAATATATTGCTGGATCTTCTTTATGTCGCAGCAAACGATCTTCAAACTCTCGATAAAAGACCTCCCGATTTACTTGGGGGCAAAGGGCTGCTTTCAAATTTATTATCAAATGATCATATGTGTCCTTCTGCTCATCTTCAAACAAAAAATAGTGAGAAGCAGCGTGACCGCGAAGAAATGCTGGTAATTTTGCCAATTTTTCTTCGTCTGTCCACCCATTTGCAACTGCACAACACTCATATTGGCGCAACCATAGAGCAAAGTCTCCCTTGTCAAATCTCTCCGGTAAGATGGAAGCCATATCTTACCTCTGTCACCAAAATGTAGCGTTTTCACAGTGCAGAGAAGACACACAAAACAGACGTTCGATCGTTTGCGTTCCAAAATCTATTCCCACAATTCGACCGTAAACATGCTTATTTATGGATACGTTTATGGGTACAATTAACATTAATGGATAGGTCATTTGGCAATATGCGAAAGATCTTTACGTCACTACATATCGTTACAGTAAATCAAATGTTGTCCTGTTTTTGTAGCTCATTGTTTAGCCTCTATCTAACGACTGGAGGAGATTTTGATCTGGAACGAAAAGATGTAACTGTGGATCTCGGCTTGTTCAGGGATCAGTCGTTATAAATGCCACTTTTGAGGCCAGAAGATATTTAGAGGAGTCACTGAAATTTTCGGCCATGAAAAGGGGTACTATCATAGGGTGCCTCAATACCGTAAAACCGCCAAAATTTGCCTTCTTACCCTTCAACCGTGCGCCATGTTCTCCCATACCGCCACCGTCAATCTTCTGCACTGAGATAAATGTTCTTGTTAGGATTGCTATTTCACGTAAATGAAGCAGGAATCCTAAGGAAATTATTGAAACTACTAATTTCGATGACCGTATTTTTACCTCCAAGCGCAGTCTCGATAGATAATGACTTTTATCCAGTAAAAGCAACGTAAATATCGGGGACGGAACAAACCACTTACCGCCATGAAGTAAGCGAAAAACCGCCAAACCGTTCGTTTAAATTCTATTTTTCCTCAACCGCGTTGCAACAGAAATGCCGCGTACTGCACCGATTTTCTTGCTGAAACCGTATTCCGCATCCACAATATGGCCGAATCCGTCTAACAACCAAACGAAAATAGACCCCCTGAAAAGGGGGCCACTAGAAACCTATGGTCTTTATAAAGTCTTGCGTTTTCCCCAAAGTAACATGAATGTTTTCATAATTCTTCTGGTGCCCCTTCTTCCCATGAGAGCATTTCTGTGTTCTTTTTTGCGTCACTGGTCATCAGAAAATATGACTTTTTACTTAGAAATATGTCATCAATTTGATACTTTGGGGCCAGCAAAAATTACTGCTAAATAGCAGGGGCTCTTGAAATTCTTACGGAGGAAAAGAAGGGGTTATGAAAAATTTTCATTGTCAATTAAAGTTAACACAAAAAAGTTGGTGAAAATTAGCATCAATATGCATTGCGTCTTGTAATAACTTTGTGACGTTGCAACACTGATCTGCTTTGGAAATGATACAAATTTTACTAGAAAATATGTCCTTTTTTGGGAAATTGCTGCAGCAGAGGTGATGGGTTGTGCGCAAAGCAAATAAATCCCCAATCCATCTCAGATTTCAATTTCAGGCTCTCTTGTCATCATGACGCAAGAGCCCAAGAGTAACCACGAATCAAATCAAACCAGTAGGAAGTATATTTGCTAACTCATGCACCTCATGCAGGGCCACGGTCAAAACTTACGGAAACTTGCCTGCATGCTAAACCGCTGTTTGTGAAAATCCTATTCCTATTCTTTCGTCAGATCTTGATTGCACATCCATTTGAACAACTGGTTGAAACTGCCTAATACATTCACAAAGTCGAAACAAAACTTCCATTCATAAGATTTTGAGTAAACAACATGTGGTGTATCCTATGAAGCACAACAACAAAACAATTCAAAAACAGTTCACCAAACGATTCGGGCCGATTCGTTTGAAAAGGCCCCAACAGGACAGCAATTAAAGAGAATTCGTGGGAAACTTGTACTGGAGCCAGCCTAAGAGAGGTAAGACCGACCTTTTTGCCAGGATAATTATCGTTTATCAAATGTGTTCCCTCACGACAAGAACGAACCTCCCTTGGTCAGTCTTTCTCCTCCCCCTGCAGTACCCGCAGATTCTATACACAGGAAAAACATCTCTTTTGATAATAAGCTGATAATCGTGAGAAAATTTCCAAGTTCGGTGGATGAAGTTCTCAGTATTTTAGGGAGCTGTTGGAGCTGTCATAAAGTCCGGAAGCCCGGCGAGTCCGGAAGTCCGGAAGCCCGGAAGGGATTCCAAAATTCGCCGCAAAATTACGTAGCCCAGTGCAAGAAACAGAAACTGTTTAAATAGCTGCAAAAGATATCTGGTGACCCCAGGGCTACATTTCTTCAATAAAAACTTTCTGCACTTTACAATTCAATTTTTTCCATGGATCATGTTGTCAATACCGTATCTGTGGGATTCGGTATGACCGTATAACGTTTTAAGAAGGTAGGGAAGAACCCACAGATACCATTGTTTTAGACACTTAGATGGACAACAGCATCAATGATCAAGAGAACAAGAACAGCAAAAATATTGAAAGCAGATCCCGAAATATATGTAGCTCCGCATGTTTATCACTTGGAGTCAGCCCAACATTTTCCATCCATTAATTTTGGCGACCCTATCAAATCCTCCTCCCCCCCTCTGTTCCCTACTTTATGACAGCTCCCTTATGCTGAACGATTCCTGAGACCTGACCGGTTTGTTTTTGGTGCGAAAATCAGGTTAAAAGTTCGATGATGCCAAGGACAGACACGTTGACAGTCCGAAGTCCGATTTGATTCTCTTTGTATGAAGCAATACCAACAACAACAACAATCGAAAATTTGAGGGACTTACGTCATGAGTATGCAAGGGGACTGGACCAAAAATAGTAATTTGCAGAGTGGTTGCTGAGTCAGGAGTCAGCGTAGTGGCCTCCTCAATTTTCCTTCAGGAAGAGTTGAAGAAAGAATAGAACTTCCTGGCTGCAAAACGGTGAGAGAGACGAGAGACGGAACTGGGTAAGGTACCTTTTTGCTTAAGATTTAGTGTATGGGGTGTTGCATTGCTAATGGTTCCAGTATTTTTGAGAACGATTTTAGAAGGAAAGCCCCCCGAAAACCCGGCGCTCTCTTCATCCATTGCTTTGTGAATGAATTGAAGGTTATAATTTAGGCCATGATGCAATGCCTTCTTGCCGCCAATATTTGTGCCCACTCACACATCTCGTCTTTGTTGTGTGAGAATTCTCCCAAAGCTCAGCATAATCACAGCTGTTGATTTGATTTGCAACTTGTTGCCGTTATGATGCATCAGCCTACCCACTCAATGAGGGTCCCAAACTCGCTCGGACATTTCTGTGCCTGTGGCAGGACCGCCGAGAGGGGGGGGTAGCCGGGGCAACTGCCCCGGGGCCCGGGCCCCGCTAGGGGCCCGTAGAAAGAGGAGCCATGCTTTCCCATTGTATGTTGCAATGATATCACCGAGCTGGGCCCCGCAAGGGGCTCGTAAAATCGAACTTTCTCCGTTAGTTCAGCGTAGCTTCATTCTAGAAAATTCAACTACACACAAAAATCATTTAAACCAATGAAATTTATAAATCTTACAATATGACAAATCACGGAAGATGACAAAATTACAACAAGATTACATAGAACACCAATAGAGAAGAATTTCCTTAAAGGAGGAGCTCTCTCAGTGGATAAACTAATCCCCTTCGCTAAAAGCCTATCATTCAATTTGAAATATCTTAAACATTTTGGGATTGATTGATGCAAAAACAGCTAAACTTCTAAACTTGATAATTCGGAGAGAACACGTGTAATTTTAGTTGATGACGAAACTCATCACTAAAGAAGATTGTTTAATTTTCAAGGGAATGTTGTTCCAAGATTTTGCTAGCACCAGGGTACCTCAAAGATCTTTCATCATGTTGCAAGAAGCTACGACGTTTGTCCTTGTCCTTTGCACTTTGCAGTAACAATAACAATTCATTATCTATTCCAGAGATTTCACTAAATCATATTGAGAACGAACGCAGGAACTATTGCCTAGGCCATTACCTATGTTTTCGAATAAATTAGCTCTGTCAGAAAGCTAGTAGTTTAAATATAAGTTCTTGCCTTACATTATTTTGAAGCTAGAAATCAACCAGGATCGACATTGCTTCGCACTATTAGTTTCAAATTCCATTGAAAGATCCACGCTTTCAGTAGCATCGCCACAGGGAGGGTATGAGGGGGCAATTGCCTCCCCCCAAAAATTTTTGAAAGATGGTCCTCGAGATTCCTTTAAAACCGTAGAGAAATGGCGGGGCATTGGTTAGGTAAGAATTTTTCTGAGAAATGCTGGAAGATATGTAACTTAACTATGTTCCTAAGACTTGAATCTTAGCACTGGAGAACGAAAGGATTTTTAAAGATTTTTGATTGATTTTTCTTTAAAACAAGCGGGTTTTTGCCAAAGTAGTACGAGAGCTTTGGGAGTGAAATTCCCCCCTTCAAAGCCAACGTAAAGGATGCTTCTTCAAAAATTTGTCATCGCACTTTGATTTATACAATAATTGTCATAAAATTGTCTACGTTTCTTTATAACCAATGGCGAGCATGATGTTGCCAGATGCATTCTAAGCTAAAGTAAAGGGTGTGGCCTCAAAAAATTTCCTGGGGGCTTTGCCCCCAGACCCTCTTCATTTTACTGTCTTCACTTAGTTTGCCCTAGCTACACCGCCCCACAATTTTCACGAAATTCTCTGGTGCGGTTTTTTATGAAAGTAGTCATACATATCTAACCTTTCAAAGTAACGACTATAAAATGTTTCGAGTAAGCAAAACACGGGTTGAGTGATAGGCAATAAAGGAGTATGTTTGTGGAATGAACTTCTTTCTCAGATTAAAGACATCTAAAGCCCTTATATCTTATACCTTCGCTAAAAAACTCAAGAAAAGCTTCATTGACAAATGTTAACTAAAAAGAGTGCAAATTCAGTATCAATATCATACAACCCACCTCCTTCCTCACAAATCTAGATATCTTCTTGCTTCATGTAGCTCTGTATCTCATTATACGATATCATACGTTTGTGCTTATTTTAACTTTATCATCTTATTTCTATTCTTATTTTTCAATAGTGGCCCCAGCTAGATAAGCAATGCTTTACTTGGGTCGCGTAGGATACCACTAAATTCTTATAGATTTAATCTCAATTGTAACAATTTGTATTTTGCGAATGAAATTGAGTCGAAAATTGAAACTGTCAAGCAAGGGGCCCGCATCCACTAGTTGCCCCGGGGCCCTGCCTCGCTCTCGGCGGCCCTGGCCTGTGGAGTGGAGGGTTCATTTTCCGTGACTGAAAAAATTGTTGAAACACCCACAGCATACCTTTGGGAATCTCCGTGATTATCAATTTTAAACCGCGAATGGGCATTCAAATTCCTACGCATTGCTAACTAAATCAAGAAGAGCATTTTCAGGACACGGATGCGATGTGAAAGTGTAGTGGCGATGAAAACACATTCCTCTCAACTGTGATTTGATGTTTGATACACAAGTAGGTTAGTCACGAACTGGACATACAGTACAGCGCAAATCTCCCTTGCTTTGAGACCCTCCTGCAATTGTTGGCCTAAATTAATGGTTTTCCAAAAATTAACTGCAAAAAATTATGTGGCAGGCAGCTGCAGCAAGAGATGTGAACAAAAGATTGCAGATAGTAGCTTATTATTTCAATTTGTATTATGAACAGAAAAATTGATTGAATTGTGTCACTTTATTGTATGATTCTTATGTTTTGGCAGATACCAGTAGATGCCAGAATGTGATTTAAAATGTATGTCTTCCCTTGTTTGTATGTGGGTGCATAGACAGCTGCAAATTTTGCAGTTTCAACAACGGATGAAAGAGATCCCTTAGAAATTGTCTCATCCTCAATGAGGCCAAAGGAGCTGTTTTTACAAATGCGGTCATTGAAATCAAGCCCTTTGCGTCTTTCAGTCTAAGTCAATAATGTATGGTCACTGCATCTGAATTTGCACAAGTTTTTTCTATATTTGAAGCTCATAGTAACTGACAAGTATGTTTCTAGTTTCAGTTTCGGCTTTGAAGTTTTGTATCTGTGCAGTTTGCTGTGTTGTAAGGAGCCTTGATGTGCAGAAATTAGCTGAGCTTTGAAAGATTTTGAAAGCCTTATCCTTGACTACGTTGTTAAAAATGGTCAGGACTGAGACATGAAGGAGGGTTGTTCCAAAGGCTAGAAAGTTCTGTAGCTTCTAGTGCCCATTTGACTGAATTGAACCATTTAGATATATTGCTTGGGAGGGACTTCAGTGAACACCTTTTTCACGAGGAAAGCATCGCTTAGGTTGGAGAATCTATGCGAGAATTCAACTCTATGAATGATAGCAAAGAGGGAAGTAGGCCCAGTGGGGGGGTACATGACTTGCGGATGGACGGGGGTCTGCCGCCCAGTTTTCACAAAGGTACCCTCTTCTAATTACCAAAACTTGCTGTCATGCTCATCTTTATGATGAATTTTTGCGGAAAACAGCCCATTTTTGGCAATTTTTCGCCAATTTCTGGATTACCCACCCGTGTTTAAGGAAAATCTCCCGAAAAAGGGACCCTTGTTTATAGAATTTTGGCCCAAAAACCCACCCACATGGGCGGCACATACCCGTACCCCCAACATGTTATGTACCCCCCTGCAGTAGGTAATGATACCCAGTTCTCCACAGACAGCTAGAGAAGTAGAGGAATCTTGTTTCAGGCCCAGGATTTGCTTACGGAATTTCAGCTTTGGCTTATTTCAACTGGTGATTGTAAGGAATATCTTGAAGTGCATCTGGATTTTTTGAGATGAAGTTGAGTTGATGGGAGGAAATAGATACCCAGACCTTGCAGCCACAAAGAAGTATGGGTTGCACCAACTTTTTAAAATAGGTCCAGAGCTTTTGGTACTGTTAGATTGAACTTAAATATGGCATCAACAAGGGGGTCAATTATTTTACAAGCCTTGTCTCCTAGCATTTGGCAGGCTTTCTTAAAAGAGGCACTTGATGAAATGGTAATACCAAGACATGTAGCTTTGAACTAGCTCCAGTTCCTTTTTACAATATAGAAATGTGTGGTTTTGGAACCCTCTTCCAGTTGAATTAAAAATCATGGTTTACTTTTGGCGCTGTTGGCGAAATGGGATTAAGGTTCCAAAATTGGCAATACTCGTCTAAATGTTCTGGCAATACCCAATGCATGGAGCTCTCAGTGTTTTAGGGAGCTGCCATAAAGAAAAATAGAGGTGGGTGGAAGCCTGATGGAAGGGTTTTCAAAATTCGCCATAAAATTATGTAGCCCAGTGCAAGAAACAGAAACTGTTTACATAGGCCCTTAAACATCTGCAAAAAATTATCTGATGACCCCAGGGCTTCAATTCTTCAACAAAAACTTTCTGCACTTGAGTTCAATTCTTTCAGGAAGCAAGTGAAAAGCAGTTCTGAAAGTTCTTTGAGGAGTTAGATTATAAGATCATCAGCATACAAAACGTGATTGAGATCTTTGTCTGCAGACAGTCTGAGAGACTTACTGGATCACAGTTTTCTGTGAAAATAGATTTGATATCATCTATGAAAATGTTGAAAAAAATGTGACATAACACACATCCCTGTTTCAGCCCTTAAAAGCTTTTTAATTGGGTCAGTATATCCATTGGTCATCTTTACACAGTATTTGACCGAACTGTACATGGCCTCTAGGTTCTTTAGGCATAGATATCCAATCTGAGCTTGCTTCAATTTTTGGAATAATTTCCACCTATTTATGGTATAATATCCTTTTTTGAAATCCATGAAAGCAATATACAAACACTCTTTCCTATTTTTCATCAATCCAATCTGGTTGCGTTTAACTAGCTGATTCCTTTCTACGAATATTTTAAGTCTGTTATGGAGAACATACTGTAGCTGTAGAGCTAAGATCCAGCTGCTATCCCCCTGTAGTTGTCTAAACTATTTTTGATAAGAAACTAAGAATTTGGGCCAGTTTTGAAAGTTTCTTGAAATTATTACATTTTCATTACTCAGAGTTGCTTATCAGAGGTGGCCTGAGCCCAAACAAAACTGAGGTGGACAAAGATGAGATGGGCTTGTGGGGAGAAGCCCTCTGGAAAAATTATGTGACCATGCTCATCAGACTCTTGCCAGAATTTTTCTGAAAAGCAACTATCTCAAGCAGCATTTTGCAACAATGGGCAGTTTTTGCACTTTGTGAAAACAAAAAAGAACTATATTACACCATAACGAGGAAGAAAAGATTATTTGAATTTGAAATCTAACACTTTGCTAAAAATTTTCAATGATGGAATTCAGACTTCAACAAGGAAACCAGTTAGACGAAAGTCCCAAGTGAGTGAAAATCTCCCCCTCATGACTTTCTTAAGATTCGAAACAATCTCTGCTGTATCTTCACTACCTGTTTGCTTGATGTTTCAAAACTATATATGCTTTTTGAAGCCTTTCCAATGTTTAGACATTACTCAAGTACATTATGAGTAATACAATGCAGGAAACAAGTGAAAATAAAGTAAAAAGATGATATTACTGTCTGTATCGTTGAATTAATAGTTGCAGCGTTAGCTGCATTATATATCAAACAATTAGCAAGGTGCGATATCTCTGTCTCTTTCTTTCTTTCTTTCTGTCGATTTGTGGTCAAATCAATTCAGTGCCAGTCTCGTATCCAGAGTGAGTTCGTTGCTCTGCCTCTACTCTGGGATGTGCTTTTGCGCGGAAATTCTGCGTGGAGTCAACTCCGCACGGTTTTGCGCGTAGTAAATGGCTTTGGGGTGTCAAAATTCGATGTAAAGCCACATACTTTACCTATTTTGATCATCATTTGCAATTTATTTCCGATATTCGAAGAATAACGAGCCATTTCATGTTGGAAGCTGCGATGAGAAAGCTCCTCTGTTTGCAACTTAGGCCCATTTTCGCCCCAAATAAACCGTGCTTTTTTCACATTACCACTCTTGCTAACCCCAGATTATTGTTCAGATACCTTCAAAAAAGCTTAAATAAGGTCCTTAAATTGTTTGTTTTTAGCTTCTCGATAATCCACAGCAGCATTATTTCTAGAGCAACGGCCCTTCCATCGATTTGATTAGGGTTGCCCAGCAAACCGTGTTCGGCATCTTGATCAGCGCATGACGTAATCCAGTTTCTTCGCATTTCCCAAAACGCTGCACTCACTAACTAAAGTTATTGCTAGTTTCATAAGATATTTTACCAGGACTGTGACATTCTTATTTCTCAGCAATCTGATCTGAGGGTCTATCAGCAGTTTCATGAAATAAATGCCATGTAGCTACCCCCTTGACTTGTCAGTCCAATTCCTACCATTTAGCTCTGATAAGCATTGTGCACCTCAACCCCAACCTAATCAATAATTTACCCAAATACTGTAAATACCTGCAGACCTTATACTTTGTTGTGAATTGCCAACAGTGAGCACCTTAGCACATCTTGATATTTCCTTTGTTTTGAAGGTAAAATTTGGAAGTCATCAAAAGAGACCCTTCTAAAGAAGAAACTTGCATATCAAAATGCCACAAGTCGCTATTTACCAGCCAATGTGCAGGCTGCTAACCTTCATCAGACTGCTTTTCTTTGCTGACCTGGCTTCTTCAGCTGCTTTATGGCTTGCTGGTGGAAGCTCACAGTACCTTGAGGACAATGTGACAAAATTCAAGATGGACCAATCAGTTTTTGATCTGGCTTTGATCAGGTTTTTGCTTGCAGTTTCATTCATATTTCTGTACTCAGAGCTTGAGAATTTCACATTCGATGAAACGAGAAATGGTGTAGATGAAGACCCAAGTATTGGTTCAAAAACAAAGAAAAAGCTGTGCCTTTTTGCCACGTTTTTCTTCAGCCTTGGAAGTCTTGTATACAGCTGTGTCAAGTTTTATCTTATGTACAAAGAGCACAAATCACATCCCAAGCTGATTCACAAAACATACTATGTCCTTGCATTTTCTTCACTTGCCTTTTCTTTAGTGGAGTTTTTTGTGTTTTTCATGAATGCTTGGGTTTTGAAGAGGATGTCAATTAAGTACAGTAAAATGAGTGATGGTGAGATGTCAAGTTCAAGTGGAGCTGGAAATGGCAAAGAAACCAAAAAAGCAGATTTAAGAAGACTGATTGGTCTTGCAAAGCCTGTAAGTTAACCTAAGTTTCTATCCTATTTTTCTTGTTTAATTTATGTAAATAATTTCTAAAATTGTCTGAAAATATGTCTTATACTTACACTTTTCTAGTGGGTGACTAAAAAGGCGACCTGATGCAATCTGTTGTAGAAAAGTAAGTAAGAGGCCAATGGAAATGCTTTAAACGTTGTTCTGTGGCTAAAAGACCAACCTACATTATGAGTATTTTTTGCTATTTTTTCGGCTGAGTAGATTTTGCAAATTAAGGATTTTGAGGAAAAGGGCATGGCTGAAGTCCTCAAAACGTCGTCAAAAACAGGGGATCGAGTTACTGCAATTTCAGATCTTCAAAATAATGAGGAACATGTTTTATTTTCAGGCAGTCAAAAATTTCCAGAGAAAGTTTTTAGTCCCCAGGTACCTAAGAATTGAGAATAAATGTTCTGGATAAACTCATGGAATTTCAAGGTAACTGAACTTTCCACACAATGGAAATTTTCAAGAACTTGTAACAGAAAAGCGGGATGAGTACTCTTGTCCCTTGAGACAGGAATATTTTTGGTATTGAGGGACTATGAAAACTTGCTGTGAAAACTTTCAATTGAGTTGCCTCTTCCCTGCCTGAAATAAAGCACACTCATTGTTTTGAAGATCTGAAATGGCTGTAAATCAATCCCCTGTTTTTGACAACTTTTTGAGGATCTCAGGAATGCCATTTTCTTCAAAGTTCTTTATTTGGAAAATTTACTGTGCCAAAAAAATTCAAAAATACTCATAATTTAGGGAAGTCTTTTAGTGACAGAACAACGTTTGAAGCGTTTCAATCGGCCTTTTATTCATTTTTCTATAAAAGATGCAGCCAGGTCACTTTTTTGGGTCATCTGGTAGGTAGTGTTTTCTGACCACAGTTTAGTCAAACTTTACACACAATATCAAAAACCAGAATGTTACAAAAATCTGAATCTTCATCACAATAAATTTTATGATCTACTGTACTTTATGATGATTCCGGGAAACGCAGCTTTGTTATAAATCGTAGAATGAAGACGACGATGAGAAAAGACATTTTGTGGTGAAACTTTGACAGTCCAGTTATATTAAAGAATTAAATTTGACAATCCAGTTGAAAATCCATGATAAAGAAAAGTTTGACAGTCCAGTTGGTTAGAATAATTAGTTATTTATTTATGACATATTCGGTACGTTTCGACTCTGGCTAGAGTCATCTTCAGCAAAGAAAATATGTGCACGAGGGCCTTTTAAACTAAAACGAAACACGGCATGCGGGAGGGGGGAAATACCTAATAAGTAATACTGTACTTTAGTGATGAAAACGAAGGAGAGCGGTAGAAAAGATTATCATCAATTCATAGTTATTTACGCTCTTGTTCACCAATAACCCTCTCCCAATTTTAGTACCTCTTGTGCCTATAATTATGATTATTTTATTACTGCATCTGACTATGAAAAGAAAATTGGAGGGTACAATTTCAGAAGCTAGGTATACAGTGTATATTCGCATTGAGGAGTTTTTGCACAGTGGTGTAATCCTTTGATTTTGCAGCCAGAACAGCTGGGCAGACTGGGTTGGATGCTGTGAGGTGAGCATCGTGACAAAAGGGGTCATGCACTTGAGTTTGGTATAGGTTTATTGGTTTGAAGCATTTTCACGCCAAAGCCAAGGGTGTTAGGACACGGATGTTTTGATTGATTGTTTATTTACCTTGTTCTGATCCCTGTGTCTTGTTTTCTGTTCTGTTTCGTCTTCAACTGAGCGTGGTTAGGCCCAAGCACTCTCAAGTTGTTTGAATAGAGCTCCATTGTATTTTCTGTGTCTTGGTTCACCTTCGCACAAGAATGGTTTTTAAAACCGCAAAGCCATTCTTGTGCGAAGGTGCACTAAGACACATATATTCAAGGGAGCTCTATTCGAACAACTTGAGAGCACTTGGGCCTAACCATGCTCAGTTGAAGACGAAACAGAACAGAAAACAAGACAACAAAACAAGACATAGGATCAAAACAAGGTTCGTAAGTAATCAATCAAAACATCCATGTCCTAACACCCTTGCAAAAACTTGTTCAACTTTTATCTACAGGAAGCCGGGCTGTTACTTGGAGGGACCCTTGCCCTGATTGTGTCAAGTGGATCAAGTACAATTGCACCATTATTTTTTGGCAGAGTTATTGATTCAGCTCTCAAAAAAACTCTGGGTAAGTATTTGAAAAGTATAACGGTATATACTGACTGCTACATAAAGTTCGTTTCATTTATTCAGGTACTTCATTTGCTAGTAAACATAATTTTTCATAAGGAGGGTAAGACAATAAGAAAGGCTTCATGTTTGGTTGTTACTCGGAGTTTCACGCTATTCAGCGATCATCACACAACGATATACTTTAGTGATGAAAGAGAAAGAGAGCGGTAGAAAAGGTTATCATATAGTTATTTACGCTCTTGTTCACCAATAATAAGAGAGTTGTCTGATGATCGCTGTATAGCGTGAAACTTCGAGTAACAACAAAACATGTAGCCTTTCTAATTGTCTTATTACTTAGATGGTACTTGAGTGATGTCTCCCGGGGGGGGGGGGGTAACTCGAATCTTGGGATGACGGGGACGTGCCGCCCAACATTTTAGGGGACGACCCATATATAAGGGTTTTTGGCTGATTTTGAAGGATTTTGATAAGGAGAACATTGCGATTGGATATAAATGAGTTTTTCAAGATTTTTCTGTCAATAATCCTAATCGGCTATGTCATGTGACCATGCTCTTGGGAAGGTTTAGTATTATTCTATTTTTGCATTCATGGCACAACTTTGCATGGCACGAAAAATGTAAGAAAAATCAAAAGATGCTTTATCAAGAGATTGATCACATGACTTGAAATGGGTGTAAACAAACCTTAGCCGATTTTGTCTATGAAGATCGTGGATTTGTTTTTGCATTTTTGCAACTGCTCTTTTCTTAATCTGTGAATGTATTTGGCTATCAATGCATCTTTTTCTCTTCTCCTAGAACCTTTGAACAAGACGATATTAATATTGTTTGCGATATATTGTGCTGGTGGTGTTGCGTCTTTCTTTCGAAGTTGGTTTTACACATTAGCGGGACAAAGACTTGTGGCTAGGGTACGAAGTGAGGTAAACGTCATGTTTCATTCAATTCAATTCATTCAATTCCTCCTGACCATCCCCAAGGGCAGCCTGGAGGTCAACAAAATTTCTTGCCCAATTCCTTGGGGGTGGGACAAATTTCCCTTTTGTGAATGCCTTGAGGGCCGGACACTGAGAAGTGGCACATTCTCCGTATCGTTATCAGGAAAAACTGCAGTACTGTCAAATCCTTAGGAGCTAGGGAAGATTGGCAGTCAAATGCCTTGGGATTGGGAATATTTTATCAGTAATACCTAGGTTGTCCCGGGAAATAGCGAGAATAGGGAGAAGGGATTAAAAAGAATAGAATTGGACCGCATGTAGGGCAAAAGGAATAAAGTGTAAGAAGAAAAGAAAGTGATTGGTTTCCTACCAGGAAGGGAAAATATTCTTGAGCCGTGTTTACTATCTTTGCAACATATATTTAAAGCATAACATATATAGTTGTAACATACAGTTTATTTCGGATGTTTACGGTTTTACTTATTCACCGGAGGATGCCATATTGATGTATGGCGAAATTTTTGTGAATTTTTTATCAATGGATATTGAGACCAGACTATGACAAGAAGTCTCTTGTTTCCCTGTGCTCTTTGACTTGATGATGACGCTTCACCCAACACAGACTCATAATATTACTCTGAAAAACCTGGCCCTATTTAGGCCCATACTTCGTAGCCTGCGTGCAGACTCTGGCTCAGTTGCGCAGACTCTACTTTTTTCCATCTTTTCAATTTCTTATCAAGAGTCTGCACGCAGGCTAATACTTCGCGATTCCTACAGTACCAATTAGATTGCGAGATTTGTGAATTACTATTGTTACGGTGTAAATGTGATA
The DNA here is from genome assembly GCA_964019985.1 of Aurelia sp. 4 Dawson et al 2005. NCBI lineage: Eukaryota > Metazoa > Cnidaria > Scyphozoa > Semaeostomeae > Ulmaridae > Aurelia > Aurelia sp. 4 Dawson et al 2005. Next base: position 16,602,895 of record OZ026500.1, on the reverse strand, counting down.
GAATATTCGATTCGATTGAAGAATTGAAAGCGCTCCCATGAGATTGAGATTCGAGGCCGTGATTCCATCATAATTCCATTGATGACTGAAGAGAATAGGGCCAAGTTTTTCACTGTTTCATTATGATTCCCTAGACTCACGAAATAGTACCAGATATCGCAACAACAACAACAACAGCAATAGTAACAACAACAACCACATTTTATTTTTGATCAATCTGGGTGTCCATCAGTCTATCAATAGCTATAACTACGAATATGCAATCAGTCCCTCTTAAGCAATTGCTGCAAGGATACAAGGGACTGATCGTCATAAGTCTGCATTGAGACATGACGCTCCCCGTTATTCATTTCCTTCTTAGAACAAAGATTGTTTTTATGCATCTGGTACTATTAATCTTTTACTTCTTTGAACAGCTATTTGGCCATATCATCCGACAAGAGGTTTCCTTCTTTGACCAAACCAGGTTTGTTGCTATCTTACCATGGGTGAGAGGAAACAAGATGTTTATTCTTTAATGAATTGTGCAAACAAATCATACCCGTATCTTTGTCGTTGCTTCTTTCTTCCTTTCCTACCTGCAGTCTCAGTTGGATTTCAAATCATGGCAGACATGGCCTAACTTTTGTTTTGTTTTCTGTAAAAGCGAGGTTATCCTCTTTTCCAGTTTCATGCAAGAACAGCCTCGCTTTTACAGAAAACGAAAGTTAAGCCATGTTTTGCCATGATTTGAACCGAACTGAGACCGCAAGAAGGAAAGGCCAATCATCAAACTCGGACTGAATTAGTTAGTCTTTTACATTTGGGCGATGCTTGTACATTTTTGATTCACCCGTTATTTCTCAAACCATCAACTGAAGCTTAGTAAGTAAATGCAAAATCAAGGATGTTTTTATTTTGTAGGACTGGAGAGCTTCTTAATCGATTGTCCTCGGATTCACAAGTTATACAGAATTCAGTAACGGTAAATGCATTGCAAATATAGTACTGTTGATATGACCTCTCCAATTAGACGCAGGATGCCAAAGTATTCGATTTAACATTTTTCATGTCTGGAGTGGTACCCGGGGCGGGCTATTAGGCAACAGCCGTTATGATAATGATAATACACCTATAAAACCCCAAAATAATGGATATTACACAGTACAGTTTTATGGCTTGACTTCTTTTGTCTCCTCTCTCTGCGACTCTCGTCCTCCTTCATTCTTTTTATGTCATGACTTTCACAAACAGTGCGAATTAGCATTCGCCCCTCGTGTCTGTTATCTACTACAGTCTTCCATTGATCTAATACATGACCACACTTCAAAGCAACAGCCCCCAATTGGAAGTATTTAGCTCCCCTTCGAAGGAGATGTGGCTTAATGTTGGAGGAAATTTGGCAAAATGATGTACGAAACTGCATCCTCAGGTGGCATACAGTAAATCCCCGCATATAAGAACCTACCAAAATAAGAACCTGGAGGCTATTTTTCCTCAATTATGCACCTTGCAATTAAGAACCTGTTTCAGGATGAAACATGGGTTCTTATTGCAGGGGTAGCCACATTGATTTTTGATTGCTGCCATTAATTTCTGTTTGATCCCACTTGGCTTTTAAAGTTTGATTCTCCTCCCCAATTAGTTATTAAATCCATATCGACGCTCCGAAAACAAATAACAGGGCTGAACATCTTTGAAATACTCTTTCATATTTCATATTTGAATTTTGTAAGGAGGGTAGCCCTTCGGCAGAAGCCATTTTTCAAGGGGCCCTCCGATAAAAACTTAATTACAATATACCGATGAAAGTAATAAGTCACTAATATATACCCTCACTACCATAAGAACCCCCCAAGTTACGCTCATCTCATTGAGTTGAATTGTTGTTGTTGTTATCGCTCCACTGAGGGCCTTATGGACATATAGCTTTAAAAACGGCAAAAAATTTCAATCGGCGACAGGATTCTGTCCCCCCGCCGTCTACAGATCAGCATGTGGCTTAGAGTAAGGCGGTTTTTGCTTTTGTGGCAAGAATGATCCTTTACCGAAGTACTGATACCTAATTTGATGGTACTGCAGCTCTAGAAAACTGATTTTTAAGGCATTTTAGACCCAGTGGTTTTGAGGGAAAAGTAGCTGGTGATTTAGGCCCACAGCTACATTCTAAAAAAGAATGCGTATCGAACGACAGAATGATACGTTTTGTAGAATGTTCGAATGTACACAATAGTTATAGAGACTCCAACACTGCTCAATCGAACTCTTTTGTGGAGCAGCGGAAAGGTTTCAAATAGAATCAGTGCGAAACTTTACCGTTTCGGCAAGCGTTTGGGAATAAGTCGTAGTTGTAGCGATATCAGGTCAGCCAAAAGCGAAACTACGACATGTAATCAAGTCTAACTAGTATATAAAACCATAATTTGAAGGCCTATTTACAATTAAACAAATATATATAATAGAGAGTAAAAGTTAACCCATTATTTATTTCTTAAAACTCTGAAAGGGCTTACATGAGGCACCCTTCAAATAAGAACCTTTATACCTTGAAATTAGGCTTAGTACCTTGAAATAAGAAACTACCTCAGCCTGGCTCTCAAAAAGTATGCGGGGATTTATTGTATTTGAATACGCGATTTCACAGCCAAAGGCAGAAAGTGGTGTAAAACTGTATGATGCACCATTCATAACAAAATAATCTTGTCTCTTATTATCAATCATACCAACTCTTGAACTTGTCGTTTCAGAAAATGTGCCAACTGCTATTTGCAATTCCAGTCCTTTATATGAGCTGAGGGATGGCGGCAACTTTTGTTTACCAAAATTTAGAATAATGAGGTTTGGAACAGAAACTGTGTGGTTCCTTGGGCAGAAGCTCTGGAGCACGCTACCTGTTGACATAAAGGAATCTGAATATCTTTAAATTCTTAAAAGAAAAATTAAAATGTACACGTATAGCAAGCGCAATGTAAAAAACTTAGGATATATTTAGTTTCATTTTGTATTTTGATAATTCGCCTGAATTATCACCTTTGTGCTATCGTTTATTATTGGTAGCCAGCTTTAAATAGAGTAAATAAAAAAGTCCCTCAACTATCACTTTCTATTTTTCAGGTGAACATTTCGATGCTGGTTCGTTACTTAATACAAATCTTAGGTTCAATTGCTATCATGTTTGCTGTTAGTGCAAAGCTGACTGGCGTTCTTTTGGCGGTTGTTCCTATCGTTGCGATCGGAGCACAACGCTATGGTAAGACTAGACTGATGACTTTCGGCTAAGTTTTGCTCCATTGAATTGAATTGTTATTTACTGTCATAGTCATTCCGCTAAAACTTGAAGCGGAATGGGTATAGTGGGGGTATCGTTGGGGTAAATGGAGCGAAAACAGGGACGAATGTAATAAGCCTATGGTAAGACTTGCTTTTTACTTTGAAACTGGCGTCACCTAGATACCTTGGGCGTCGAATCTTACAACAGCTAGCAATAACATTATTCAGGGAGTGCTGCGTACTGAGTTTACTCAGAAAATGTGCCATCAGATGCTTAAGATATCGATCAATAGCAACTTGCGCGGGAAATGCCTTCATATAAGGATCTTCTGAAGTCTCCAAGTCGCGAGACTTGAAAACAGTTATTCTCTGTTGTAGTAAGCAGATAACGATTGTGTTATAAACATAAACATTTTATGATTGTAAAACAAGAAAACCTCTAGCCCATCCAGTTATCGAAAAACTTTCAGGTATGTTGACTCGACCTCAGTTTATCGAGAAGACATTGCTCTACTTTTAGGGATTACAGTGCCTATTTGATCGTTAGTTGTTTACTCTTTTCCTAATATGACTTATCATGTTTCTGTCTTTTCCTGATATGACTTATCATGTTTCTCTCTGCCTTGGTATTTATTCACTTTTCTTTATCGAACAAATGTTTATGATACAAAACTAAGAATATTAAACCCAGCAGATGACTTAAAATTGAAAAAATAGTTTCATCAGGCAATGAACAATGAATGATGCAATAGATTCTTTCGAAGACTCCCGAGGGGAGGCGGGAGGGGGGGGTGCTCTCATACTTGACTTGACGGGATGTGCCGCTCAGCAGGGTGTTCTTTTCTGACAAAAATTACACCACAGGGTATTACAATTGATAAAGAAATTATGCGACAGGGTATCATGTGGAAGGATGCCTTTAAAGTTCTGTAGAAACAATGGATTTTGGCGAAATTTTGTATGCGACAGGGTATACTTGGGGCCATTTTTTATGCGACTGGGTACAGGGTGTGGAGAGATTTGCCGCACATCGCTAGTCAAGTACCCCCTCCCCCGGGGACTGCATGCAGCCATTAAGATCTTAGTCTGACATGTGACAGCCTTCTACTGCGCAGCGAAGTTATGTCTCTGCACGATGTCAGAATGAGCTCCATTGACTTCAAAAATAGTCTACAGAAACGCCCACAAGCCCATAGACTGATTGCATATTCGTAGTTATCGCTATTTATAGACTGGTGGACGCGGACGCTCAAAAATTGACTCATGTCCTTACGTTGCTACAAACCGACATGGCCTAAATCAACACTTGATAATGCCAAGGTTACTATGTATGCGGATGATACCAGCATCTCTTATTCCTCTAAATCAGTCGATGCAATCAATTCAGCAATCAATGATGATTTGTCTAATCTCAAACTATGGCTAGAAGGCAATAAGTTGTCTCTAAATGTCTCGAAAACTCAAGCCATGCTCATCGGTAGCAGGGCAAAACTCCAGAACATTTCTAACGGTGCTGACATTAGACCTAAGTTTATTATTGATGACGAAGTTGTCCCAATGATAAACGAAGCTAAGTACCTGGGAATACAAATAGATAAAACATTAAGTTGGAAGGAACATATCAGCATCATTGCCTCGAAGATTTCGCGAGGGATAGGGATGCTGAGATATGTAAAGAGGTACGTGCCACTCAGTACAGTAAAAACCATGTACAGAAGTATAGTCGAGCCCTATTTACGATACTGTTGCACGGTATGGGGATGTTGCACCGAGACAGACTTAAAAAGAGTGCAGATTCTCCAAAATCGTGCAGCCCGTATTGTGACGAATAGTGCTTATGATGCGCACTCCTTGCCTCTGATTAAAGGGCTGGGCTGGCTAACAGTCAAAGAGCTGATCAGGTTTGAAACGGCAACTACTGTTTTCAAATCTGTGAATGAACTTTGCCCAAATTATATTGCCCAAATGTTTCAAAGACAGCGTGAACAGGCAAAAAGGACGCTAAGAAACAAAGAAACTGACTTGAAACTTCCTTTATTTAGAACTAACAATGGACAAAAGTCATTTGCATATCGAGGGGCGGCCGTTTGGAATGGGCTAGATCACCAAATCAAATTGTCTCCCTCGCTATCAAATTTCAAATTAAAACTAAAGGAAGGATTAAAAAGCAAACTTTACATTCTTCCTTGCATCAAGAATAAATTCTATTGATTTTCCTTTCTGTTGCAATTTAATTTCTTTTTCTTTTCGATAGGGCTATTTAACACGGGGCTTTTCAACGTATTAACTAGTATTAGGAGAATATTGATTAGAGAATTTTTCTTTTTGCTTTTGTTTTCTTTTGTATTTTAACAGGGCACATTGTAAAGCAGTTAGTTCTTAGCAACTGAATGTTTTTACCCTGTATAAAGAAGTTAAAATGAATAAATGAATGAATGAATGAATGAACAGCAGTTTTCCTCACAAAGCCACCCACCCTGAAATGCCGAAAAAAGCTGTCGTCCTAGAGTTTCCGGTGCGGCTGTTCAGTCTAACGCGCTTCTGTTTGTCCTTGGTCGGAAGGTAGATCGAAGAAAAATCAGCCAATCCGATCCCATTATTCGTCATCTTCGATTCTGATTGGTCGTTGAACAGATCTGTGCCCCGAAGAACATTAACGCCTTCACTGAAGGGACAACAATGACATAAATTCGATTCAATAAGATGAGCGTAAGTCGAAGGTCTTTATAGAGTGGGGTTAACAAGCCCATTGTTTCCTTAGTGAGACAATGAAACCACACATGCCAAATTTTCTAAATACAATGTGTTACATTTTTTATTTGGCCTGGGCCAGCTTTTAAAGTACATTAACATCAGAACAATAACGATTCTGTCACACATTTGATTGGGTGATAATGACAATACAATAATAGGAGGTTTGAATTGCTTCAAATCCTATGACTTTCTACGACCGTTGAAAGTCAATAAGATTAGCCCTCCTTTGTTTCAAGTACACAGATTCACAAAGAAGTCCATTGTGTTGAACTCTGATTATAGCGGCCAATCAGTGACAGATGGCCTTTAACCATGTCGTTTCTCTTTAAGGTGCATACACAAGGGACTTGACGAAGAAGTTCCAGGATAAATTAGCTGAAGCAGCAACCACTGCGGAAGAATCAATAAGTAACATCAGGACGGTTAAAGCATTCTCACAGGAACCGAAGACAGCTGCAGGATATGCAAGGGATATTGATGGCAGCTACCAAGTCGGGAAACGTCTCGCTCTACTTTATGGTAGGTATATAAATGCTTAGAAGTTAGTTTTAGTCATTTTTCCTTCGCATTTCGGAACACTTTTCAGAGAGTTTATCACGACAAGTTTGCGCAAAGTGCCTTTGGAATGGTTCAGTTTACACAAAGGCAAGTGTTGTTGGTCCTTTTGCTTTGTTTCCCGTGATTCATTGTTAGCTGATTTAGCAACATTTCACACAATTTCAATCAAGCAAACCATTCCACCGTTACACTACGAAGTCTGCCAACAGCGAACAAAAACAACGAGAAACAAGGGCAGAAACTAGATAAACTTTCCCGTGTATGAAGTCATTCCTAACTCGCTTTTAGTAAAGTTATCGTTGATGAACTTAGCCTACGCGTAGACCCGTCATTCAAAGAAGAAAGGGTCTACGAAACAACGAGTGAAAGCTTGCTACGGCCACTCGAGTAATTATCTTTAGTCATCCAAATCCTCTATTCTATTTATGTGTGAAGCGCGTCTCAACAAAGGCTGCATAAATTAAGTTCTAGGATTGTGGAACTTACTGTAGCAAGGTTTTGCTCATTGTTTCGTAGACCCTTTCTTCTTTTGAATAACGGGTCTGCACGTAGGTTATGATGAGCTCTCTGAAAAGTCTGAACAAAGGCTGCATAAATTAAGTTCTAGAAATGTGGAACTTACTGTAACAAGGCTTTGCTCATTGTTTCGTAGACCCTTTCTTCTTTTGAATAACGGGTCTGCACGTAGGCTATGATGAGCTCTCTGAAAAGTCTCAACAAAGGCTGCATAAATTAAGTTCTAGAAATGTGGAACTTACTGTAACAAGGCTTTGCTCATTGTTTCGTAGACCCTTTCTTCTTTTGAATAACGGGTCTGCACGTAGGCTATGATGAGCTCTCTGAAAAGTCTCAACAAAGGCTGCTAAACTAAGTTCTAGAAATGTGGAACTTACTGTAACAAGGCTTTGCTCATTGTTTCGTAGACCCTTTCTTCTTTTGAATAACGAGTCTGCACGTAGGCTATGATGAGCTCTCTGAAAAGTCTGAATAAAGGCTGCTAAACTAAGTTCTAGAAATGTGGAACTTACTGTAGCAAGGTTTTGCTCATTGTTTCGTAGACCCTTTCTTCTTTTGAATAACGGGTCTGCACGTAGGCTATGATGAGCTCTCTGAAAAGTCTCAACAAAGGCTGCTAAACTAAGTTCTAGAAATGTGGAACTTACTGTAACAAGGCTTTGCTCATTGTTTCGTAGACCCTTTCTTCTTTTGAATAACGGGTCTGCACGTAGGCTATGATGAGCTCTCTGAAAAGTCTGAACAAAGGCTGCTAAACTAAGTTCTAGAAATGTGGAACTTACTGTAGCAAGGTTTTGCTCATTGTTTCGTAGACCCTTTCTTCTTTTGAATAACGGGTCTGCACGTAGGCTATGATAAGCTCTCTGAAAAGTCTGAACAAAGGCTGCATAAATTAAGTTCTAGAAATGTGGAACTTACTGTAACAAGGCTTTGCTCATTGTTTCGTAGACCCTCTCTTCTTTTGAATAACGGGTCTGCACGTAGGCTATGATGAGCTCTCTGAAAAGTCTGAACAAAGGCTGCATAAATTAAGTTCTAGAAATGTGGAACTTACTGTAACAAGGCTTTGCTCATTGTTTCGTAGACCCTTTCTTCTTTTGAATAACGGGTCTGCACGTAGGCTATGATGAGCTCTCTGAAAAGTCTGAATAAAGGCTGCTAAACTAAGTTCTAGAAATGTGGAACTTACTGTAGCAAGGTTTTGCTCATTGTTTCGTAGACCCTTTCTTCTTTTGAATAACGGGTCTGCACGTAGGCTATGATGAGCTCTCTGAAAAGTCTGAACAAAGGCTGCATAAATTAAGTTCTAGAAATGTGGAACTTACTGTAACAAGGCTTTGCTCATTGTTTCGTAGACCTTCTCTTCTTTTGAATAACGGGTCTGCACGTAGGCTATGATGAGCTCTCTGAAAAGTCTGAACAAAGGCTGCATAAATTAAGTTCTAGAAATGTGGAACTTACTGTAACAAGGCTTTGCTCATTGTTTCGTAGACCCTTTCTTCTTTGAATAACGGGTCTACACGTAGGCTATGATGAGCTCTCTGAAAAGTCTGAACAAAGGCTGCTAAACTAAGTTCTAGAAATGTGGAACTTACTGTAACAAGGTTTTGCTCATTGTTTCGTAGACCCCTTCTTCTTTTGAATAACGGGTCTGCACGTAGACTATAATGAGCTCTCTGAAAAGTCGGAACAAAGGCTGCTAAACTAAGTTCTAGAAATGTGGAACTTACTGTAACAAGGCTTTGCTCATTGTTTCGTAGACCCCTTCTTCTTTTGAATAACGGGTCTGCACGTAGGCTATGATGAGCTCTCTGAAAAGTCTGAACAAAGGCTGCTAAACTAAGTTCTAGAAATGTGGAACTTACTGTAACAAGGCTTTGCTCATTGTTTCGTAGACCCCTTCTTCTTTTGAATAACGGGTCTACACGTAGGCTATAATGAGCTCTCTGAAAAGTCTCAACAAAGGCTGCTAAACTAAGTTCTAGAAATGTGGAACTTACTGTAACAAGGCTTTGCTCATTGTTTCGTAGACCCTTTCTTCTTTTGAATAACGGGTCTGCACGTAGGCTATGATGAGCTCTCTGAAAAGTCTGAACAAAGGCTGCTAAACTAAGTTCTAGAAATGTGGAACTTACTGTAGCAAGGTTTTGCTCATTGTTTCGTAGATCCTCTCTTCTTTTGAATAACGGGTCTGCACGTAGGCTATGATGAGCTCTCTGAAAAGTCTGAACAAAGGCTGCTAAACTAAGTTCTAGAAATGTGGAACTTACTGTAACAAGGCTTTGCTCTTTGTTTCGTAGACCCCTTCTTCTTTTGAATAATGGGTCTACACGTAGGCTATAATGAGTTCTCTGAAAAGTCTGAACAAAGGCTGCATAAATTAAGTTCTAGAAATGTGGAACTTACTGTAACAAGGCTTTGCTCATTGTTTCGTAGACCCTTTCTTCTTTGAATAACGGGTCTACACGTAGGCTATGATGAGCTCTCTGAAAAGTCTGAACAAAGGCTGCTAAACTAAGTTCTAGAAATGTGGAACTTACTGTAACAAGGTTTTGCTCATTGTTTCGTAGACCCCTTCTTCTTTTGAATAACGGGTCTGCACGTAGGCTATAATGAGCTCTCTGAAAAGTCTGAACAAAGGCTGCTAAACTAAGTTATAGAAATGTGGAGCTTACTGTAACAAGGCTTTGCTCATTGTTTCGTAGACCCCTTCTTCTTTTGAATAACGGGTCTGCACGTAGGCTATGATGAGCTCTCTGAAAAGTCTGAACAAAGGCTGCTAAACTAAGTTCTAGAAATGTGGAACTTACTGTAACAAGGCTTTGCTCATTGTTTCGTAGACCCCTTCTTCTTTTGAATAACGGGTCTGCACGTAGGCTGTGATGAGCTCTCTGAAAAGTCTGAACAAAGGCTGCTAAACTAAGTTCTAGAAATGTGGAACTTACTGTAACAAGGTTTTGCTCATTGTTTCGTAGACCCCTTCTTCTTTTGAATAACGGGTCTGCACGTAGGCTATAATGAGCTCTCTGAAAAGTCTGAACAAAGGCTGCTAAACTAAGTTCTAGAAATGTGGAACTTACTGTAACAAGGCTTTGCTCATTGTTTCGTAGACCCCTTCTTCTTTTGAATAACGGGTCTGCACGTAGGCTATGATGAGCTCTCTGAAAAGTCTGAACAAAGGCTGCTAAACTAAGTTCTAGAAATGTGGAACTTACTGTAACAAGGCTTTGCTCTTTGTTTCGTAGACCCCTTCTTCTTTTGAATAATGGGTCTACACGTAGGCTATAATGAGTTCTCTGAAAAGTCTGAACAAAGGCTGCTAAACTAAGTTCTAGAAATGTGGAACTTACTGTAACAAGGCTTTGATCATTGTTTCGTAGACCCCTTCTTCTTTTGAATAACGGGTCTGCAGGTAGGCTATGATGAGCTCTCTGAAAAGTCTCAACAAAGGCTGCTAAACTAAGTTCTAGAAATGTGGAACTTACTGTAACAAGGCTTTGCTCATTGTTTCGTAGACCCTTTCTTCTTTTGAATAACGGGTCTGCACGTAGGCTATGATGAGCTCTCTGAAAAGTCTGAACAAAGGCTGCTAAACTAAGTTCTAGAAATGTGGAACTTACTGTAACAAGGCTTTGCTCATTGTTTCGTAGACCCCTTCTTCTTTTGAATAACGGGTCTGCATGTAGGCTATGATGAGCTCTCTGAAAAGTCTCAACAAAGGCTGCTAAACTAAGTTCTAGAATGTGGAACTTACTGTAACAAGGTTTTGCTCATTGTTTCGTAGACCCTTTCTTCTTTTGAATAACGGGTCTGCACGTAGGCTATGATGAGCTCTCTGAAAAGTCTCAACAAAGGCTGCTAAACTAAGTTCTAGAAATGTGGAACTTACTGTAACAAGGCTTTGCTCATTGTTTCGTAGACCCCTTCTTCTTTTGAATAACGGGTCTACACGTAGGCTATGATGAGCTCTCTGAAAAGTCTGAACAAAGGCTGCTAAACTAAGTTCTAGAAATGTGGAACTTACTGTAACAGGGCTTTGCTCATTTTTTCGTAGACCCTCTCTTCTTTTGAATAACGGGTCTACACGTAGGCTATGATGAACTCTCTGAAAAGTGTTCTGAGATCCGCAGCAACTTCTTGCCACAGCTAGCATCGTTACACCAAGAACGTGAGTCATACTCTCGTTATCCTCAACAGATTTACTAGATTTGGATTCTTGATCAAAACCTCTTTGAAGAAGTCTGAAATAAAAACTCATCATATGATAACGTGGTTCAGCTGGCAAGCGTGAATGGGGTGTCAGTTGCACTTAAGTTCCCTTGGATGGATAGCCATTGATTTGTAGTTTTGTTTACTTTTCAGGGGTATGGAATGCTGTCATGGCGATCTTTGCCCAGGTAACAGTTCTATTTTGATTTGCATACAAAGATTATTGTAGATATCGTCAAGTCAATATGCAGAGCTGCGAAAAGTATCGGGACCTGGGAACCAGATTCCCAGAAAATTTTCATTTTTACTACCGGTTGAGTGAAAGCAGGGTTTAAGCGTTTGGCGGGCTGTGGAATAAAAAGTATGAGGCCGATATTCAAAACTGAAATGTTAATCTATCAGTCAAATACTAACTCAGATGAGAAAATTTTGTCCGGTAAAATCACTCATCATTTAGACCCAGAATTTAGTAAAATGCTGGACAACGGAAAGTTTGGAAGTGAGGGGTCCACATTCCATTCTAGTCCATGGTTTATTTTCTATCGAAATTAAAGTTCTTTTTCTGAAACTGACAATGTAAACTTCATTGCCACATAAATTATGGACCAAAATGGAACGCGGAGTTTTGGATTCCCATACAACCCCTTACAGACATTTTGCTAATTTTAAGTGTCTTAAAGATGAGTGATTTTACCAAACAAAATTTTCCATCTAACTTAGCCTTTGACTGATAGATTAACATTTCAGTTTCGAATATCGGCGTCATACATTTTATTCCACAGCCCGCCAAACGCTTAAACTTTTTTGACCCACCCGGTAGAAAATTATTCAATTAAAGTTTTCTGACACAAGAAGAAGATGATTGTTTTACAATTTCTGCGAAAAAGGGGAATTTTTTTGACTCTTATATTTTGCTGATAATAATCCTGGGTAGACTGGAATGCCTTGCAAACATCAATACAGTTCTCTCCCGCATATAAGAAAGAATGTTTTCAATTTGAGGTCTGATTTGTTTCTTATGAAATGAGATTTAAAGTGAAAATCAGGTTAAAGATTCTTAAGTTTCTTATTAGAAAGATCATGTACTATCGATGAACTACTGAGACAGAAGCTCAATTGTCATATAAACTACACTATTTTGATTTGTATTTGCAAATTTTCACTGCCAAGAAAAAGCACAATTATTCCAGGAAAGTGCTTTTTGCTTCATTTGCATGTAAGATTCTTGTTTTCATTTGAATCTGTACAATCTGATTCAGCTGTAAAGCTGAATTCGTCATACTTTTAAATTTCTAATATAAATGCATAGTTTTTGAATAAGAAACAAGCCTTTTGCAGACCTGTACCAGTTTCATATAAGAGGGGGTATTATTCTAAAAATCAAGGTCTGATGTTTCTTAAATTCATGTTTCTTATATGCGGGACACTACAGTATGTCTAAGGATTCTTAAGGTTTTTCAAGAATTCTTCGCTCAAGTAAATGAGGAGAGTTTGTGAAAGATAATTTTGATTGCCCATGTTGGTTAGTATCCACCATTGCTTTCAAATCAATAAGCGGTCTCGCGCCCACTTGCCTCTCTACTTTATTCACGAGAAACTCGACATGGTAGATTTTTAATTTGATAAATCGTGAGACTGACCTACTTGCTCCACGAATGAAAACAAGCAATGGCCAAAAATTTTTTTCATTCCGTGGACTGAACGTTTGGAATGAGTTAGAACATGAGGTCAAGCTAGCCCCCTCTCTGTCTACTTTTAAATATAGACTCAAATATAAATAGCTTTTAATTTTTCATTTATTCAAATTTAACAATGTAAATATTCTGTTTAATTTATTTCAGTATTGTAAGTAGGTTTTGCCACGGCCCCCTGAAAAGCAGCTCCTCTTGGCTGATGGGGCCACCATGTCTAAAGAATGTAAAATGAGATGAAAAGAAAAAGTTGCAATATCCATTGGACCTTTCCATCACATCATGGCCTGCAAAGACATTTGCATAACACAACGTCATTTCACAGAAAATTTTCTCCATTTGCTAGGTTCCCAGAAAGGAAAATACTGTTTGGACCTCTGTCAATATGTTGTAATTTTTCGATTTATGGACAGCCTTTTTCCAAGAGACTAATTTGTAGGTGCTGTGTCAAAAGTTTACTTGCTACTAAGTTTCATTGCTACTAAAATATAAGTTTAAATTTGCAAAATATGATGAGCAAAGCTAAAACAACGATTTAGATTGGCTGAACTTGCTGCCGTATCTCAATAAGTTCAAAACATTCTAACATAATTTATTCTCTTGAGAAGATGAAATAGTCCGGAATAAAGTTGTTTCACCTCCCGGGATGACATGTTCATCCTCCCAAAGGGATAAATCGTGCTTAGGCATGTACAAATCATTGCTACAAGGCACAGGCATGCGAGAAACTTGGTTGCGATAAAAGTAGTTGTTCGAGGCTTCTTGGAGGGGCTTCCTCGAGAAAATCTCTATTAATTTCAGAACGGAGTAGCCGATTTCAGGCAAGTAAGATTTAGAATATATTTGAACATGTTCACTATTAGATGAAACATTTGGCAATGTTATTGTCCTGATGTCCAGCGAGCTGTGGTTTTTCAAACAGATATTCTTTTTCTGACCCACCCGATACTCGTGTACAACAACGTGAAATCAAATTGAAACTATTTGCCTTTTAGGGAGCCATCACTTTGGTGCTTTGGTACGGTGGCAAGCTTGTGCATGAGCGAAGCCTGTCTGTTGGCAAATTGACTTGTAAGTGCACCAATATCTTTCATTTTTGCATGAGCGTCAGGAAACATTTGGATTGTACTTTTGAAATTATTCGGTGGAAGACCGTGACTTTTAATATCAGAAACAGCCGCAATTTCTTCAAAGCGGCTACGTTTCATTTGCTAGCCACTAGACCGCTGACCCGACAGACGCTCATTTGCCGATCGACTTTAATCCTCAAAGATAGATGGGTAGAAAATCAAGGAAAATCCTTAAAGAACTTTTCTCCCACGGCTTGTAAATTCCAGAGTTCTAGAATAATAGCCGCATCCAAACGGTGACGTCACCGTTACGTATCAATCTCCTTCGCTTGTACAGGATGTCCCAGAAAAATTGTGCCCAGTTTGCCTGATGTTTGCGACAAAGCAGCAAAGGATTCTAACCAACCTTTTCCATGATGTTGCTCTTCAGATGTTCAATTAAAGTTTGCCACCGTTGCCGTGAAAATCCATTGAAAAATGATGGAGCTATAACTTTCAAAAGACCAAATTTGCTTGTTGACTGAAACCAGCGGTCGGCCATTTGTCTTACTATTTTGCAACGATAACACGCTTCATGGATGAAGTGAAATAGCAGCCTCTAATGCCATAGCTCTCATGAAAATTCCGATAATCATCAGAGAGTTAAACTATTTGTACCCCACGATCTTTGATGGAATGCAAAAATGAAGATGAGAATTCCCAAAGTATTAAAAAATCAAAGGTTTCGACAAAAATATACTTCAAGCGTAATTTGTCGCCTTCCCTACATAGATTTCTTCCTTCATTTGTGACCAGCAATCGTTGATTTACTATAGAAAACAATGAGCTAAAACGCGAGGGGTAAAAGATTTTTGGAGCTTCATTTTCTCATTTTTGAAGTGACCAATCAACTAGATAATTGGTTCACTCACCATACCTGGAAACAAAGCGTGACTATATGTTTGTCATTACCATTTGATTGTTTATTATCTTGGGATCCTTCCCTTCGTTTTGACTTTCAGTGAAGCATCGTGGGGTAAGAAATAGCTGAACTCTCTGATGATTATTGAAACTTTTGCGAGAGCTATGAAATTGGAGGTTACTGTTTCATCTTATCAATGAAGCTGTTTATCGTTGCGAAATAAGAACACAAATGGCCGACCGCTGGTTTCAGTCATCAGGTAAATTTGGTCTTCTGAACATCATACTTATCTCCACCATATCTCGGCGGATTTTTACGGGGATGGCAGCAAACTTTTTGATTTAACATCTGAAGAGCAACATCATGTAAAAGTATGGTGAAGACCTTCTGCCGCTTTGTCGTAATCTTCACCCAGTTGTGACTACAGAGGTATCTACTGCTAAACAGACTAACTCTCAAAGGAAATGCTGCGAATTGATTTATCCAATCTTACCCAGTTGAACAATTTTCTACATTTTCCAACACCCTTTTAATTTCACATCCCCATTCATAACGTGTCCAATGGTATAACCAATGCTTGAAGAAATTAGTTTGACGAACGTTCGGCTGTACTTTATTTACTAAACAATAGACCTTTTAGCTATTCTACAAGAGAGCCTGGATCGAGCGTTATTTTTATACAGATTTATACACGAGGTTCGATCGAGTGGCGTTAGAGGTTCTACCACTATTATGCACATTCGAAAATTCTTCAAATTGCATCATAACATCGTTCGATTCAGAATCTTTCCCAGAATAGCTAAAAGGTCTATTGTCGACCTCTGAGCATATCGAATTCGACTGGGAAAATGCGACCTTGTCATGCATCAATAATATTTCCTCTCTTCTTAGCTTTCATGCTCTACTCGTTGAACGTTGCCATGGCTTTTGCATTCCTGTCTTCACTGTTTGGAGATTTTATGAAAGTAAGTGCTTTAGTTATTTAACTCTCAAAATGTCGTGCAAGGGATCCCTGATGTGATATTACTAAGAATAGAAGCAGTACACCACTTCGATTAAGCAGCCACGTTTGGAAATTTGTCAAAATTTCTTCTTATTGTTCTTATGAAAGTTTCGAGTCCAGACTCGGATTTAGCTCCCAAGCAATTAGTCCAGTTACTTGTTTTTAAGCTGCTAGCATTTGTGATGTTGATTTTATGACAAAGTAAAGTTCAAAGATTTATAAGGGATTTGACTTTTAAAAATCGTTCGGAATGAAACTTTACACCCCGAGTCATATTCAAGTCAAATCCCTTGTAGATTTTCCGACTTTAAATCGTCATAAAATTAACACGACGACCGTTGGCAACATGAAAACTTGCTGTAAGCATAAAGCTTGCGTGCTAAATCCGAATCTAGCATCCAAAATTTCAAATGAGAGTTTTGAATAATTTCCAAAACGAGGCTGTTAATTGAAGTGGCGTATAGATTTGCGGTGTTGTGGCGCAGTGGTGTAATCCTCTGACTTGGAAGCCAGAACAGTCAAGCGGAGTGGGTTCGAGACGCGGTAGGGCCTCACCACTTGAGCGTCATGACAAGGGGTCTTGGACTCGATTAGCGCTTAGCTACTTCTGCGATCCCAGCGCTTGGAGCTAAGAACCGCAACGTTACCTTCACCTTCACCAATCTGCGAGGCTACTTGTTCCAATTCGAAAAAGTTGTTTTTTATGTCCTACATTTTTTAACCTGCCGATACTGACTTTTTGAGCGTCCATTTGTCTATCAATAGCAATAACTACAAATATGCAATCAGTCTACATTTCCTTGTCATTTGGTTTTGTGAATAACCCCTTCTCGCTAAGTAGCCCCCTTCTCTTTTAGACCTTCTCTGGATTGTCCGAAATTAAGATAAGCCCCCTCAGGGGCTTAATGGAGCTTTTAGAGTAACTGGCTTTGTTAACGTCATATTTTTGTAATTTATAAGTTGTATCGGTATCGTGTGAACGCTCTCTAAGTGGTTTCATACTGATTCAGTTCGACTTTATCTTCGATTTTGTCAAAGCAAGAGCTCTGATTTATGAATAACACCGTGTGATAGTAGTGCAATGACAGAGGCAAGTATCTAATGAAAATCTACAGGTTGCCCCAAAAAATTTTTACCCTGTTTGTGTGGCCGCTGTGAAGGAGCTGTAGCATTTAGTGTTTCAATGTTAACATAGCTGCATAGATCAAGCTTCAACAGAGTTTTGAGACCTCGTTTTAGCCTATCGGAAAAGTGCTTGCTGGTTTATGGTAGAAGAAAAGCATAATAAGTGGTAGCTTCAAAAACAGCAGGGCTATTGTTCTGCAGAAATGACAAGTTCAAGCAACTGTTGAAAGAAAGGTTTATAGCGTCATATTTGAATTGTCTTTTCATGTTTTAAAGACAAATGACGGAGATATAAGGTGACTTAGATCAGGGGCCTGGGCAATCTAAATATAGTCTATTGTATTCAATTATATTGATGATCTCGAGAGATTATCAAAACAATTGGACAAATGATGGCAGGCGCCCATCTTTTGTTCTATTTTTAAACTAGACGCTACCGGGTGTCCCAGAAAAAACGCAACAGATTTGAATAATACTAATGGAAGCTGTTTCATACTTGTCAGCAAACAATTATTTTTATTGAAATCTACGATTATTAGAATAAATTTTGATATATTTTCCAGCATTTTGGGTGACTTGGTTGTAAAAATAAAAATCAGCAAAGTTCAAAATTGCTTCCAGGTCAAAACCAGAGCTGCTGCATTAGCAATAGTTGATTAAATTGTCAAGTTATAAAAAATGACAGTCTTACCAATTACCAACGATTGCTGACAAGCGCTCAAACACAAAAGTTAATTGAATATTGAATAGATACTTGTAGATCAATGATATAGAAGCGCTTCTATATCATTGTTGTAGATAGACTTCAGTCGTGGCGAGGTTGCTTTTTCGAAAATGACTAGGCCATTCTTACAGTTATGCTTTCAATTGGAAATGAACACTGAGAGCTCCCTCGAAACTAGATAACTCATAAATCATTAAGGGATCTCTTTTGTCACAGTTTCTTGATCAAATTACGTGCTTGTCTGTAATCCTGTAAAGTTGCAGATAATGCCACGCCTGAAATTTTGCATTATGCTTTAAACTAGTTGTGGGAGGTCTAGTTTTGCCATGACAGCAAATTTTGAGTTTGTTGATTTATAATTCTGCAACCAGGTCACTTAAAATTCTGAAAAATATCTCAAAATTTAATCTAATTGTTGTAAATTTCGAGAAAAATAATTATCAAATGTTTAGTTCAAAACAGCTTGTGTCAGAATATTTTAAATCTGTTGCGTTTTTTGGGACACCCGGTATATATCCGTCATTTGTCTTTAAATGGATGAAATTGTTTTCTAAAAGATAAACAATACCATTAGCCCATTCAAAAATGTATAAAGAGTTTTAAGTAAAACGCTAGAACTCTTTCTTTGAAGATTTACTTAATTTTGTGAGAGAAAAGTCCCGCATATAAGGAACAACATTTCCAATTTCAGGTCTGATGTGTTTCTTAAAAAATGTGATGTAAACTTCAAATCAGGGTAAAGTTTCTTAAGTTTCTTGCTGGAAAAATAATGTACCATCAATGAACTACTCAGAAACAAGATTTATGATTGTAATGCATAACGTACTATTTTAATTTATATTTGTAAATCTTCACTACCAAAAGGCTACATTCATTCCAGGAAAGCGCTTTTGTTTCATTTGTATATGAATTTCTTGTTTTCATTTGAATAGGTACAAGCAGATTCAACTTCAAAGCTGCATCTGTCTTCTTTTTCAAATTTCCAATGTACACATATCTTTTGAATAAGAAACAAGTCTTTTTCAGACCTACACCAGTTTCTTATAAGAGGGGGTATTATTTTGAAAGTTAAGTCCTTATGTTTCTTGAATTCATGTTTCTTATATGCGGGACACTGTTGTAAATGTTTTTGAGGCAACCTTTTTTGTTGCCTTTTCTCTGCCATAAACCAGCAGTTACCACTCATCAGATTGACTCAAACGAGGTCTCAAAGTCTAAGCTGAACCCTATCCTACAGAGCTGTATAGAAACCGAGAGAGAAACCGAATACCAAAGCTACACCTCCTCCACAGCAGCCACAATAGCAAGGCATAGTCTAGTTCCCTGACGTCATTTTCGACTGGGGAATTGAGCTCCACGGAAGCGGTCCAAAATAACGTCTGGACAAAAACCGTAACCACTCACCGTAACTATGGCCCGGGCTTCTGTTATCATCGTGGCATGCTTTAAATCTTGCCCGCCAACAGAACGACGCTGAACTAGCCTGCATGCAGTCTTTCTTTTGTAAACAATTCAATTTACACGAAAGAAAGACTTCACGCAGGCTACGCTTAACCGGTTTTCCAAATAAGGATTGAGAAGTTTGAGAAGTTTTGATGGTTTTTGTCCAGGTGTCAACAAATCGCTTCTCTGCCGCCCAGTACCCTCAAACGAACGCGGTCGAGTTGACGCAGGGAACCAGGCTGAGCAAGACACAAGTTTTTTGGGCACCCTGTGCATGACTTTGTTAACCCCAATGATTGCTTTCAAGAGTCAAAATTCTTATGATAGGCTGTTGGTGCATCTCTTCGAATCTTCGAATTGTTTGATCGAGTAGAAGAAATCAAATCTGGACATGCAACTCTGCCTTCTCTGGAAGGAGGTAAGCTATTTTCTACCAATTTACGGGGTGAGTGGCCGAGGGCTTGTACAGTCTTCGTCAGGTGACTGAAGTTGAGCTCGGTCGAGTGAGATCAAACTCCGGATGGGTGACATCGGAGGCCTGACCTCACAGCTCTCCTCGTCGTCCTTCGGAAGGGACGTTAAACTAGGGGTCCCATACCTGGATGCGGCATGTACAGTGGGCCTAAATTAGCTTTCTGTAGCTAGAAATACTGACAAGCCCACTCAAAACGAATTGAAAACAAACAGAGACATAGGAGCCGGGGCACTGGGGTTGCACGTGCCCCCAAATCTTGCAATAAATAAGGAAGCGTCATTTTTGTTTTTGGAGCTGCCCCTTTTCAAGATCGATGCCATGCGGTCAAAATATTTACATTGTTGCTAGGTTGCACACATAGTGATTTAGTTCTTTTTTATTCTCACTCAGTTAATTAGACATCTGTCAGTATTCACGCTATTTACTACTCTGTGGCATATTGTTCACATTTAAATCTAAACCATACAGACGAAATTGGCAAAGGTTTGTTTGCACCCATTTCAAGTCATATAATCAATCTCTTGATGAAATTTCTTTTGATTTCTATAATATATTTCATTCCATTCAAAATTGTGACATGAATGCAAAAAGTAGAATAATGTTGAAAATTCCAAGGAGTTTGGTCACATGACTTGACATGGGTAAAACAAACCTTAGCCGGTTAGGTCCATTAACGTACCCCTCGTATAAGGTCCGTTTACAGTATACCGAAAGGCTATCGTCGCGCCGCAGCTTTCGTATCGGATAAGGGTGCTGTTTACATCACACCAGAGCTATCCGATACATGACGCTCCACAAGTCGTAGCAAAAATCACTTCGCTTCGTAGGTGATATGAAAGTCACTCCGGCATGATTTTGGAATGATATAAAGGGTGCTATCCGATATGTTTCGCTTTACAACCACATTTCTTGTCTTTGAGGAAAATGAAAAACAACAAAATTGAAAAACAAAAGGTCAAGAAACAATGCTGGATTGCTCCTTCGTGATGTAAACACAAGGCCTAACTGGCATGGAATTTAAGACGTGACGATAGCTATCCGGTATAATGTAAACGGTTGCCCTATCTAATAGAGGTCACTCGCAACGAGACGCGACGATAGCTATCCGGTAAAGTGTAAACGGGGCCTAAAAAGTGCCCTTGAAGTGTCGCGCCCTCCCCAGCTTAGGATGCTTTGTATGTTTGTATGTATCATTTGCCACGATATTAAAAGTATTTACAAGTTTTATAATGTAAACAATTGATACAGTACAATATATAAGGGTAATAACGTAAACGAAACCTGCCCTAATGGTCAAGCTGACCTTATTTCCATAATGTTCCCCTTAGAGGTGCTGGTATAATCAAAAACGTAAGAAAAGAAAATAGAAACATACTGTTGTTGTTTTTGGTACAAAACGTGGTTCATAAAACCAAACTTGATCGGGAGAGACGATGAAGGGCCTTAGTAGGAGACATATATGTCATCTTCCTCCAAACTCCCTGAGCTCCCCACGGCCCTGTTTCAGAATTACCACAATTTTGGAAGATGGGCATCGAATCGTAAGAAAGGTGTGTGTAAATGGATATGACATCTTGCTCTGGATTGAATGGCTTGAATAGCTTTATTCCAGAATGTAATAATGATATTATATATATATATATATATATATATATATATATATATATATATATATATATATATATATATATATATATATATATATATATATATATATATATATATATATATATATATATATATATATATATATATATATATATATATATATATATATAATGATAAAAACTAAACCATCCTTCAGTAAAAACAGAACAGAAATAAAAGAGAAAATAAACTGCTTGTGCGCTTAACGTTTCGATTAAAAAAATCTTCATCAGAATGACCCTTTACTGGACAGCCGAGAATTTATTCACTAAATTGTTTACAAGTAAAATATCTACCTGGAAATGCAATATTTACAATTGGAAATGCCACTTTACATAATCTCTTTGTTTTAGATGAATTTGAGCATGAATTTGAAATTATATGTTTATATATATATAAAGTGTACGATGAAAGAAGAGGGTCGACAACATAAGAAAGCAGGCATCAATTCGGTCTTTTGCGCTTTTTATTTTTATTTCAGTGCTGACTAGTTTCGCCCACTAGGGCATCTTCAGAGCAACTGATTAATTTTAAGTATCAACCTCTATTTATAGGGAACCGTTTGTCCATATAAGGTTAATTAATTCAGAAGGGTAAATTTGTCCTTATAAGGTTAAAATGTTCTTGTTGTATATTGTTGTTGCTGTTTGCCTCGTTTTCGTTGTTTTCATTCGAGTCATCGTTGCTTTAGGGGTCGGATGTCGTATCCTGTTGTCGTATTTCTATTCTTTGTCTTTTGACGTCAAATATATATATATATATATATATATACTCAATCTGCAGACAGTACTGTTTCGCCCTCTGTGGGCTCATCAGTGCAGCACAGAGTTGCCTGAGATTAACCCTAGCCATGATGTCGCGGCATCATAGCAGTTTAAAGAGTTAATTGCGGGATCCTGTCAGAGTGCTCAAACTGCGCATGCACAGTGAGCGTTGCATAGTGCGTCAATATATGTAGATGATTTATTTAAAGTTGGTGAATGGCAGGCCCCGTTTACACGAGATCGGATCCAAATGGATCCGTACCCAAACTGTAACGGATAGGCCTTGCGTTTACACGGGACTCGACTGATCCGAACCCATTTGGATCTGCTATCCGTTCCCAAACGGGATCACTTTCGAAATAATCAGCTAACCGCCAAAACATTCAAATTTCGAAATGACGGAATGATCACCCGCAGCTTCACTAGGCTCAAACAAAATAATGGAAATAGAGGAAATACCAACAAAAACAAGGAAGTGAGCATTTTATGTATTTGAAAGAAAGCATGGATGATTCTGAAGCATTCTTGACATGTCAAAATCGGCAATGGTAATTTATCAAATGTTAGGATAACTCATCAAAACTGGGATTTTTGATATTATTTTCATTCAGAATAAGGACTGATCTAAAGTTTTGAAAATGATTAATAAGTATCATTACGTCTAAAGCAATAGACGATTTCTGTAAAGAGGGCGGCGAGGAATTTTTTACCAACATGGACTGCGTGCTTTAATCGAAGTCCTATATTCGAATGCTGTGTATCTTGGTAAAACATTCCTTGTCACCATCTTTAGCGAATCGTCTATTGGGAAAATAATAGAATTCTCAAGAAGACACAACGATCGTGAATGAATTCATATTGGGTTTCTTAAATGTTGGTTATCGACAAAATAGAACATTTTTTCCTTGTTTTAGCTGAGATTGTATTCAATGATGTGTCCTTCCACTATCCATCCAGACCTGACACTACTGTGCTCAAGGTGGGTTTTAGATTGAAAATCTTTGTTTGAGTTACTTTTAAGATATAACATAATTGCGACGTAATCGCTGAACGCAAAGGATCTTGGTAAAAGATATGTATATGTATATAAAAGATATATATAGGGCAGTCATGCATTGGCATACAGCCAAACGCTATGAAGGCTGCTTATTCAGCGATAGTGCGAACATTGTTCTTCTTTTGTCAAAACATATCACTATGAAAGAAAATGATTAGAAGCCATGAAATTTCAAGGTGCATGACAAAAAATTGTTTATTTAACTCCGGTAACATCTTTGGTCGTCATCAACATATATCAGACTCACGATATGATCGCGGTTATCGCAACAACAACAACAACAACAACAACAACAATTACGACAACAACAGCATTCTTTGTTTATCTCAAACTGGGACTTGTGGACTTTCATATAAAATTTGAGACGGAAATGAACACGTTTACATGTGCGCTCAGAAACGAGGCCAAGGTGTGGTCCAAGAGACGAGGCAACCACCCTTAACAGTTGGAAGTTCTCATTGCTGTGGTGAAGTTCCTGGAAACTGATTGGCCTTAAAACGAGGAGCTCCTGGTTCACAGCGAAAGGTTTGTTGATTCTTGGAACAAGGTTCCATATATCTAAATACTTACAGCTTTTGTTCATCGCTAATATCACTGTAAACTTGAACTTTGAGATGTTTTAGCATTATCGGAGGTTCGAGCCAGCAACTTAGGCCAATCCGCCATGGCCAGGAGCTCGTACAGTGTTGCTATGGTTTCCATATCTAGTTATGAAATCGATGGGGGAAATTTCGTCCCAATTTTCAATGTGAAAGTCCATGACTCGTAGTTTGAGCGTCCGTCGGTCTATCAATATCGATAACTACAAATATGCAATCAGTCTAAACATATGTCGTAACCATTCTTCGCAGGGTATCGGATTCTGCATAAAACCAGGAGAGACAATCGCCCTAGTTGGACCATCTGGAGGTGGTAAAAGCACAATCATCAGCATGATCGAAAGATTTTATGATCCAATCGAAGGAACTATCAACATTGGTATGCCCCTTCGTTTCTTTTTATTTTTGCACTGGTAGTTCATTTTGAGCCCGGAAATCTTTTAGCTGCGTGGAAATGGAGAGGTGAATACTTCCTCTGTTAAGACGTATCTCCACTAGGCGAAAAATGTCGAGCCGCAATAAGTATAATGTATTCCTAATATTTGCGGCTCGACATTTTTCCGCAGCGACAATTCGAAAAGCCAGTTAGATTTCCGTAATTTTTTATGTGATCACAGAATATGATCATGGAAACGGGCTTCATCAGTTGCTTGAAATTATGTGAAGCGACGAAAATTAATCTTCATTTTTTTGCCATCATAGATTTTTGATTTGAACAGGAGCGGGCCTAGGCTTTAGAAATTCTTATTGCTTCTGTGAAGTCTAAAATGAAATGAAGTGAACTAGATTGAGGTTCATAGAAGCTATTTCGCCTTCAAAATGAGGAACTCCTGGTTCATAGTGAGAGGGTTGTGCTTCTCGGATGGAGGAAACATTTATCTGGATACTTGTGGCTTTCTTTCGTGGCTAATATCACTGAAAACTTGAATTTGACGCGATTTAGCATCGGAGATTTGAGCCATTGCCTGGAACACTCAGCTTTTCGGACAACGTTATTATGGTTTCCATATGCGGACATGTAATCGAGGGAAACCGTTTCTTCCTAATTTTCAATTTGAAAATCCACGAGTCGTAGTTTTAGTCTCCATCACTTTATCTATAACGATAACAACGAATATGTAATCAGTCTAAACGATATCTAAAGCTGCTATAGACTCGCGGTTTTTCTTCCCTTGCTTCCCTACTTTCTTTAATTTGCTGATATCACTTGGTCAATAGGGACTCAAAACATTAATCTGAAAAAGTGGGCCCACTTGTAAGGAGTAATGTTATGAGTTTCTTTTGATAATTTGATATCAAAAAATCAGATAACACAGGGAAACAAGGGATGAAAAGTCGTAAGTGTAAACCCTGTATCATTTTCAGGCCCACTTCACTTACCCGATGTGAATTTGGATTGGTTTAGAAAGAAGATCGGCATTGTAAACCAAGAACCGGTCTTATTTGCCAACTCCATTGCTGAAAATATTGCCTATGGAAAAGATGCTTCCGAGGAAGAGGTGCGTTGGAGCTTTACGTTTTCGATACCTATTGCTTTTGGTAATCAATATTTTAGATTTGCGAAATATCTCAAACCATTGTGCCCCTTCCTTATGTGTGGATGCGGAGGAAGGGCTGTGCGCTCTGTTGTCCAATTCTTACGTATGAAAGCACAGGGCTCCAGTCTTTAAATGGTGAGTGAAAACTTCTGTTACAGCTTTCTTTGGATTTAAGTGCTTAAAAGTAACTGTTGTTAATTGCTCGAAGTCATCTGTGGCAATTTTTTGATATCTTGATTGCTTTCAAAATGATGGCATTTATTAATTTCGAGGCTGTGACGTCACAAAATTTCTAAATCTTTGACGAAAAGAGCGACAGATTTCTGCTTGCCACCATATTGTAGACCTTCATAAACTATGCAGTCTTCTCGCTGGTGTCAACTATGTACTTGAAGCTTGTGGACATTCTAAGAGTGCAGATATCAATATGCTGCAACTTCTTCTGTACGGAAACAAAGTTTTGCCCTTGGAAGCCAACAAACTGACCTTAAATCTAACTATTAAGTACATTTCTGAGACAGAACGCTTTGGTTGAAGATTACTGGAATCCCTGAAAAGAGCACCCAAATCCCTTCTGTATGTGTCTGTTTTCAGCAGTTATGTAATGTCTTAAGGAAGCTTGCAACCAAATAATAGATGTTTTTGTACACTACCTTTCATGGTTCCAAACTTTTCAAATCTTCACCCGGAATTATTTGGTTGCAAGAATCCTTAACTTGTAAGCTTTGCGTGTCTTTTTATTATCTCTTTTTTATGTTATGACCCCTGGGTAGACAAAATATTTTGCTCCTTGGGGCATCGTCTCCGTAGTAGGGTAGCGTTAGGTGTAGGTATAGTAAGTGATCATGTATTGTAATTTTTTAATGGAATAGATATAAAAAACTAGGGTTTTCGTGAAAATTGTATCCATATTCCTCAAGTAATTTAAAGGTGATCTGAAGCGAAAATTTTTTGTTGATTCAAATCAATGGCACTGTCGAATGATACGGAATCCTGTTTAAATTTCTTTGATATCTCTTTTCGTTTTCAAGTTATCCACTGATATTAAGTTTCAGCTGATGACGTCATTTTGTTTGCAAATTGCTAGGATGATGTACTGGAATATAGCTGTATCTAAGCTTTGAAAGGTTACAGTTATCGGAGACATTTAAGTTGAGCTGAATAAATGTAATAGAAATTGTTTCATGGACTGATATGATGTTTAGAAAGGTATGCCAATTTAAGAGATGTTCTTGGAGTCAATTTCCTTTAGGAAACATAGCCAGCCTCGTACCGTTTCATTACTTTTTGCAAACAAAATGACGTCATCAGCCAATCATACAAAATAGTGTATAATTCGAAAATGAAACAAGGTATCACAAAATGATAAACGATATTCCTTATCATTCAAAAGTGCTATCCATTTGCATCAATAAAAATTTTCGCTTCAGATCACCTTTAAGATTTACAATGATTTAAACTTTTTCAAAAATTTCGATGAGCTTTTACAATAACAATCATGATGCCCCCATCTTGAACATGATGAAGATATCAAAAATATCAAAAACTGTAATTAGAGAAGCCACTGCTTTTGCAATTTGATTGCATCACATTTCATTCTCTGTGAAGAGAAAAACATTTGTTAGTTTTTGTTGATTAGACAACGAGGAAAGACGCTCCCAAATTTCTATCCATTTGTTTCAAATCAACAAATGCCCCGTGACGATGAACAATGATGCAATTTCCCCCAGAAAGTCTTTGATTTAGTTTCTGTTAACTTGCGCTTGGTTTAAAATGTTTACTTAGTATTTCTGGTCATCTTCAGGAGTGTAATAGTGGCAGCTTTGGTTTGGACCTAAGGGAGCGGTCACTTTTAATCCTGGGTACCAGGGCGGAGGATGATTTCGCACAATTCGAGAAAATTTCTTACCCCATCTTGAACATAGAAACAGTTTTCGTACCCCACCATCTTTCAGCAAAATGGTATAATACCCCATCCAGAAGTGTCCTGCATAAAACATAGATCTATGGAAAGATACCAAATTTTCCCAGGCGATTTTCAAACCGCTCAAGTGATTCATCATTCCCAGGTAACTGTTAATTTTTCTTCAAATCTTTGATCAATTAATTCATTAAAATTTTTTCAAGCTATATAGTATTGTATCCCATAAAAATTACTCTTAATATTTCGTACCCCCACGAAATAGTGGAAGAAAGTTTCATACCCCTGCCAAAAATCCTCCGCCCTGGTACCTAGGATTAAAAATGAGCGCTCCCTAAGACTAAATTCCACTTTTGCTGTGTTATAGCTCTGAAAAAGTTACCGATTACTGTATGGTGAGGAAATACCAAAATTTAATTTAGCCAATGAAGATTGCCATAATTCTCATTGTCAGAATTTTCTGACACCCATATCTACCAACTGGATTTAGATATGCCTGTGGAGTTATAGCATTTAAAACGGGTAGGATATTTTCTTTTCTCATCTGTATTCTGGGCATTACGGAGATGCAGAGGCTCGGAAATCAATATAGCATTTGTCTGCAACAAAAGGCTAAATTTATTCTCTGTTTTACAGATCATCGAAGCGGCAAAGCAAGCAAATGCTCACGACTTTATCTCGACCTTTGAGGTTTGTTGAGTTACTTTGTCAAACATTCTTTTGCATTTTTGCTATTTCTTTGAATAGCATGAGATCTGGAGCAGTTTGTGGAAAACGAAGTATCTGGCCTCGTTTAGCAGATTGTTTTGTGCCAGACTTTTCCAGATCATCTCTTCAGGTAAATGGGTATTTGGTTTTTGAGGCTAGTCGACACAAAATTTCTGGCCTCGCACTGCTTATCGCTTCATTCCAGACTTCTGGAAAGCATCTCTCAAGGTAAGTGAACTGGATTTTTATTTTCATGGGATTGTTGACAAAAATGATTTTGCAGCGTTGATTGCCTCGTTCCTATGCGACTTTCGATGTTTTTTGATAAACAACATCTCGATGGTTTAAGCTTTTATTTCAGCAATGCCAGTAGAAATATGAACATAATGCGCAAGCGCTGAAGTGGGCGACAGCGTCCTTTATGACATCTTGAGGCAGAAAAAATGTACTGTTAGAAGCCAAACCAGGCCGTGGCTTAATATTCAAACTCACATATAAGGGCAGGGTACAAATATCAAACGCCTTTTCAACCAAGCTGTAAGGAAATATGGCTGTCATGGGGAATGTTTTGATGAGAGTTTTATTTTGGAACATTAAGTGCCAAAGTCAAGTGTTAGTTCAGACGGTATACATTTGCGTTGCATAGAGGTTTAGAAATAAAGTTAGGTGTTCAGGTTATTATTTGTTGTTATTCATATCGAAGAGCACAAAAGTTTCTCGATTTTAGGGAGAATGAAGGAAAATGGGAATTGCACTACTGATATTTAGCAATACACTGGTAGAAAGTCGCTAGTTGCACCATCCTTTAAATTTAGATGCATAAAAGGGTAAACATTAATTTAGTTAAGTTGACTCTTTGTGCCACTTGATTTGAAGTTATGTGCAAGGTACAACGCGAGGGATCGTTCCGTGTGATATATGTTTTGGTATAATTGCGTCTGACGTGATTTATGTTTTGCAAAGATCGCCAAATTCAGTGAAATTAAAGGGGAATAGAGTAGTAAGATTGACGTGGTAGCTATGTTCAAAGTTGAGCATCAGTAATCATTTAACAAGTTTTAGGTGTCAGTGCAATGACGTCTAGGCAAATGGAAATTCGTGCAAGTTGCAACCCCAGGGATCGTTTTGATAAGGTTTTATTTTAGAGCAGATACGTAAAACGAAAGATACTTTGTTGCTTAAATGGTGTATAACTTCGTTGAAAAGCCTCCCTTTGATATAGCTAAAGGAATATAGAGGCAGTTTTGATTTATTTGAGGTGAAATTCCTTGCAGGTTGCAGCCCCACGGATTTTCATGACGTTTTTATTTGGGTAAAGAGATAGCTTGTTGCTCTCATTGCGTATATCAACGTTTATTTGCCTCTTTTTGGTGCAGTTTTAGGATTATGGAGGAAATTTTTAGTTTTGTATAGGGAAGTATGTATACGGTGCAACGGTAGGGATTGTTTTTGTGAGGTTTTTATTTCAGAGCTAAGACGTACAACAAGAAATAGTACAATGCTCGTGTGATGCAGAGCAACGTCGGCGTGCCTATTTTTCAGTTTAGTTGAAAGTATATAGAGGAGATGTAGAGCTTTTTAACGGTGAAAGTCTGTGGAAGGTGCAACCCCAGGAATTGTTTTTATGAGGTTTTATGATTTACAGGTAGATGACGTGATCATATTGCTCATCATTACATATTTCCTCTGAGTTGTCATGTATTACTGTTAGCCTTTAAACCTTAGTCTGTGCCCTAAGTCAGTCACGTTGCTTTCTCATTAGGTGTTCACAGTTTAAACTATTAAGGCAATCAGTTAAATAGAGAGTCTATGGAGATTTGATTGGAACCACCTTGCGGTTTTGATCACACGGAATTTTCTTATGTAATAAGATACTCTAGGTAATGGTTATGAATTTTAAATGAGTCGATTGTCCTTCTTCGTAACGATCCAAGAATGACTTTTCCTGCATAATTTGGAAACTGCTGTGACAAATCTGGCGCCTATTTACATGGGTATTAGGAACCGTGGAAAATGTTATTAGAATATCGTTTGATATGTTGTTCGATTGCCAAGTACCGTACTTTTTGCAGAACTTCAACAGACCGATCGGTTCCACAGCAATTAATAAGTTTCTGGAAAGGAGGATTTCTATAACCAGCTTTGTGTGTTCGTGAGAGCGGAAAGCAATCAAAGTAGATTCACCTTAATACCTATTTTTATTGTTTTTGATGGGTGTTTTTTCATTGTATCAATTCAAGGAAACTCATTTCTTTGTTGTGGCGGTGAAATAGCATTGTTTTTCTTCATTGCTCTGTCTTCCCTCATCGTCTCCTGTTAACCTCCCATTATAATTTGACTCGTAGCTATGGACCTCCTTGTATCTGTTTACAAGGAGATATACTGGTGTCCAAAAAATTGTCCCCTGTTTGTCTAACTGCTATGGATGAGGAAAAAGTGTTTTCTTTAGATACCCGGTGTTAGAAAAAAGATGCGAAAGCGATACCCGGAATGGAGAGCACACCCGTCAGCGAAATATATAAAGTAACCCCCATAAGTAACCCTTCCCCAGGGGGCTTGAGACGGTCTTTGAGCCAGTCTGACAAGTGGTGGCTGGTTTATAGCACAAGGAAGCTAAAATAAGTTCTTTGTCTCACAAGCATCAGTTCCATTGCAAGCTCGTTGCCTGGGTGTCCTTACTTCATATGCTGATCACGAAGCCGAACGAACACCCGGCGATCTCTGTGATCAAATCTGCCCGGAAAATGGGCAGATTTGCAACCATTATGAATTTACAGTTTGCTGGGCAACGCTAATTATGCAACCTCAAATTCAGACGTGAAAGCAACATTGTAATGGTCGTTGCTTAGTGACAAGATTACATTTTGTTATTGGAATAAATAGCAAGATTTCGAAAAATAATTGATGTTTGCTATTGTTCTCGAATAGCCAATCAAATGGCAGGACGGTCTCCGGTATCGCAGAGAAGAGTTAGAGCAACGAACTCATTCTAGGGACTATGTTGGCGCCCTCGTTGCCCAGCAACGTCAAAATCAGGTAAAGTTTGAAAGAAAGGGTTTTACTTTTTATTCCAATTTTCCTTCACAGTTGTGAAAGGGTTGATATCCTTGGTTGTGAATACCATTTTATTACTGCTATCTTTACTTTATATAAGTATTGATCGACATGCCTTGCTTGGTAATGCTCAACAACAAGGTTGGTAATGCTTAAATGCTATCTTTACTATTGGTATTATTGAAATAATTGCCCCAATTATGATATTCTTACCGTAAAAGCTCTTTAGGCCCCCAAGGGGCTTTTAATTTCTGACACGCCAAGGTGGGGGCTCTTAAAAGAGGGGGCTTATTAAAGTAGGGTTTTATTCACAAGATCAAATGACATTGATATATGTGTTAGGTTGTCGGTTTCTTTTGCCTCATATTTTCTGGTTCAACATAAAATTTTATGGTCAAATACATAAATTCGACACAGTTTTTATCCCAAGCCATTTGAAAATTAACATGCAAATTTATTTGCTAAATGAATGGAAAATCTTTGGTGGTAATTCTTGAATTTGTTCTAAGTTGGTGGTGGGCTCATCGAGCCAAAGGGGGGCTCATCGGTGAGAGGGGGGCTCATCGTAAGTTTTGATGACCAAAAAATATATACTGAAAATATAAAGAGACAGGGAGGAATAGAGTGAGGGAAGAATAAAAGACAATCAATGTTAGGATTATGCACTTTTCATTTCAATTTTGTGATCCAAGGAATCTTTTACAGTCGAGGCACAATAAGTGTGGCCAGCATAGTACTAAAATTTTTTATTCCACATCATCATTGGATTATTATTCAAATGATAACTCGAATAATTTTATGACCTGTAATTTACGGCGCTCTACTCGTGCTTATAAATGCATTAAATGCCTTGTTTCGTTTTCCTGAAACAGGCACATCCATTGAACTTTTATTCCACTGCGACAGGGAAGGGAAGGGCAGTCAGTAGAATCAAAATATTATTATTATTATTATTTGATCCTGCAGAATCAATATTCCATTACTACACGATTAGCATTCGCATAGTCCATTTCAATCGGTTAAACTACAGGATGTCTCAAAAAAATTGTTCGATGTTTGATTAAATACTAAAAAATAACGATATGCTGAATGCACCCTTGGTTACGTCACCCTTTTCCTGAGATTTTAGATTAAGTTTTGACACAAAAATCTTGCAAATCCGCTAAAAATTCATTGAGTTACAAGCCTTTGAAGTTCAAGTTTGTGCGAAAACTGAAACCATAGGCCTCGAAATGGCATTTTTGGTTAAAATGTCATCGACCATCATTTCTGCTTTTTCTCAATTGTTTCAGGGCGAACCAAATTGGATTTGAATAGGTTTTCAATAACCTAACTCTCAAGCATATGGATGCTTTGAGGAAACAGATTCTGTCTCTCGTTTATTATGTTTTGAACCACTGTTTTTGGACATATGCAATGTTAAGCAAATTTTGACAATGATCGCAAGGATTGAATTACTTTGGAAGCCCTATTTGGTTTGCTCTGATATCAAATAGAGGTATGACATTAGACAAGCTTCTTGTACCGCGTTCTTTGAGGGTTTTTGCATTACAAGTAATCTGGGCTCTCTGGTTTCAGCAATTACATATTTTTTATCTTTGAAAGCTCGCAACTCAGTGAATTTTCAACCGATTTGCTAGATTTTGGTCTCTAAAATTATTTCATGATCTTAGGGACATGGTGATCCTCTCACGAGTCTGTCCATATAATCGTTGTTTTCTAATATTTAATCAAACGTCGATCAATTTTTTGAAACATCCTGTACTTTTGCCTTGACTATTCTGAGCAATTCTATTTCCTAGTGGATTGTCAACCACACTGTATCCAATATTGCAATCTTTAAAATTCAACTGAAATCTGGTAGCACAGAGCATTGATAAACAATGGAAAAAAGTGTTTTAGTTTGATGTTCCTTCGCAGGAAGGTAAATACTTTCCACCATTAATACATGCCAAAACGACACCCATCTAAGCATCTATTTTTTTCCGATGGGAAAATATGAGAAAATGATATTCTCACGCCACAGTTAGACGCAGTAAAGTGGTTTACATTTATAGTCAAAATAGATTTTGTTTTGAAATCAGCGAGGCCTCAATCTAGATGCTATGATTCGTGTGAATTTCCTATGTGATAAAAGGTAAACATCGCAATTAGATGTTGGGTGTGTACATCTCTTGTGTAGATAAATAAAAGCGGTAAAGGCAATTGATTGTTAGATTTGATTTGAGAATGTTTGTAAAGTCTCGTATGTTTTTATTCATCGACCCCTGTTCCCCCAGTTAAATTTTGTTTGTGGGGATATTCTGATACCTGCCATTACTTCTAATCAGAAAAAAAATGGAGATGGGATTTGAACTTTTGCCTGTATTTTGGTAGTGAGTTCTACCAGCGCTCCCTGGTTCTACAGATAGGGAATAGCGCTTTTGCTCAATACCTTTTGGCCAGGATTGTATTTCGTCATATTTTGGGATCAACTGCAGGTGAACACATTGGAACATGTTGGAACAAATTCAGAACTTTTGTGTATTTATTAAAACTTTTTCAAGAACAAACTACAGAAGACGTTACATATGAATTATTCTATGACACTATAAGGACGATACCATGGAAGGCAAAGGACAGTGACCACCCGAATTTTTGAGAGCTTCAACGCACCGTTGGAAAGTCTCTTACATTTAAATATTCCAGATGTTATAAGGCTAAAACCAACCACCTTTCCCTGTGACGACCATCTTCAAGTCTCCATGTGTACTTTCGTAACGAAGTCACGTATTCTTTTTTCGTGATAAAGTAAGCCTGCATGGAGATTTTTAACCAGTTTTATTTCCGAGTGAGGATCATTGTTTAGCTTAATGCTTAAGATTTTAGCCAGCAAGACACTCGAATTTTCTCTCCCTCTTTGGGACTTCATCTGGATTTACCTTCCTTGATTTAACTTTGAAATTCTTTGAATCTTAGAATTCCGTATCCCTTCAGTTCCAAAGCGACCATCTTTTGCCTCATATCTGCTTCCTTAGCAACTCAGGCCACCTAGGGTTGCTCTACAATTTAGTCCTGGTTGAAAATCGTAGAACCCGCTCGTTAAAGCTTCTACACATTCATATTTTGTCAACCCTGCCAAAACTCATCGCCTCTCCCTTTGATTCAAAATACAAGCAATTCGTTTATCCCACGACTGCTGCCTCAAGAACCCAGGCCAACTAGGGTCGCTCTGCAATTTAGGCATGATTGGAAATCATGCAACTTGTTCGTTATAGCACCCACACATTTCCGTCCTAAATCCTATGAAATTGAAACTGTTTTTACGAACTAATCTCCATATGGCCGCATACGTTTTGTGTCATCGTATCCGATTATTAGTGTTTTCTTAAAGATTTTCCTACTAAAATACGCTAATTCTTGCTTTAACTCAGAAAGCCGTTTGGCCATATCTTTTCTTTAATTAGATAATCACCAAACCACCCTGCAGCATACGCAGATTTATATAGCCTATTCACGGTCCATACCGAATGTCAAATTTTGTTACTTTTCACATTGGGTAGCATTTATTGAAGTTGTGTTTTCTGCGCCAATCGCTAGGATCGCAGTAATAGAGCAACGTAATCGAGTCCGCGACCCCTTGTCATGACGCCCAAGTGATGGGGTCCTACCGGGTATCGAACCCACACCTCGTGAGTGTTCTGGCTTCAATGCCAGAGGATTACACCACTGCGCCACAACACCTTCGTTAATTGTTTTAGCTCGTGATGTCATTAGACTTCTACATCGTAAACCCAACAGAGCCCTAGACTTCTGCTTGCCAGCATATTGTCGGGCTTCATAAACTATTGTTTCATGAAAAATTAAATTCAGTTTTCCCCAACTTCTCTCCAGATACAAAAACTTAACGTTTTCTTCAAACCTCGCTTAAATTCTTTCGAATAATAGGAAACTTCTGCCATTTTCAAAATATTCAAGGTATGGAAAAAATGTCATGGTAGATGTACAGTTAAATACTTTCAGTTTCTTCCAAGCTGTTCGATTTTGTTAAATTTTGTTACATTTTGACACTAGGCAGCAGCCTTTCGTTGCTCTGCCTCTACTCTGGGATACTGGAGGCCGTCCTCCAATTTGATTGGCTATTCTAGAACAATAACAAACGTAAGTTATTTCAAGAAGAGTCTCTAATCATTCGACTAACAACAAGTAATTGCAATGCAAAAATCCC
Organism: Aurelia sp. 4 Dawson et al 2005; assembly: GCA_964019985.1. NCBI lineage: Eukaryota > Metazoa > Cnidaria > Scyphozoa > Semaeostomeae > Ulmaridae > Aurelia > Aurelia sp. 4 Dawson et al 2005. The sequence continues at coordinate 16,567,682 of OZ026500.1, read as the reverse complement.
TAATGGCTGCTAATGCACCCATTTTCTGGGTGCTTTTGAACGAAGTGTACCAGGATGTTCATTCGTCTTCGCGATCAGCGTGTAACGTAAGAACACCCTGGGAACGAGGTTTGCTGGGCAGTACTTATTGCTTTTAGCTCGTGACGTCATCACATTCCTGAGTCGTAAACAAACAGAGAGCGATAGATGTCTGCTTGGTATAACATGTTGTAAGCCTTTATAAGCAATGGCTTCCTTGAAAGAATCTGGTCGTTTTTCCTCATTGATTTGCGCTGCAAGCAGCAAATCTTTGAAATAGGCTCGAAATCAGTGAACCAGAGTCTAATTCGAGGTTGTTGATTGGAAGATAGCTTTGTACAGGCTAGATGTAACGTACAGGTTTTATGTAGCTCTTCAGACAATAAGGATTGCTGTTATAGCCAATTAAATTGAGCCCTGTGAACAATCGAACAAACATTGTCTACTTCAACCTGAGAGTAACTGCGTCATAGCCAATAGTACCGGCAGTCTGTAAACCACGGAATCACGAAACGGCGGAACAAAATGAGGAAACGACGGAATAATATGACGGAGACACATAAGAGTGTAATATTTCTAGTTGTAGGCTCCTCCTAAACGTATTAACACGATACGAATGCCCTAATTTTCTTTTCTTCTAAATGGAAACCAAAACTTTCGTAACGTGGCTTTACAAAAACAAGAAAAGTAGTGGAGGATTCCCGGTGCGTTCGGCACGGCATGAAAAAACCCTGTCCCCATATTAGTACGCGAAGCGTTATTTGGCTTATTTATACACGCAATGACATGACTTTGATACTATCCACCCTTGAATTTGTAATCAAAAATTATTTAATGCACTTTGATATGTTGAAAATAAGGGCATCTAGACTGGAATTGGGGAGGGATAAAGCCCCCCTTTTGCGAAGATAAGGTGAAGAACTTAACGATTTACAAATCAGTTTTTGGTGAGGATTAAGTTTCATTGATTTTTGGGAGCAGACCAAGAGTTTATTTAAGTCGGAAGAATTTGATCACTTAGGTGTTACCCAGGGTGTTACCAAAGTTTTGGTTTTCCATTGAGAAAAAGGCCACGTGTAGCATTCGTATGTCATTAAAGGGTTTGTACAAGGTTTAAAGCTTGCATTTGCACAGAGCAGAAATTCTAAAAATATCTCATTCAAATCAAACTTGCACACAGAGTCAACAAAGGAAGTATCACAATAAGATTTTTATCTCGCCACGAAACAATGCTGTGTCGGAGTAATTTCTTTGTTCTATTTATAGAGGAGCCTATTTACAATTGAACATTAGCTTTAACGTATAGTCAGTAGGAGCCTACGAAATAGATATCTTACACTCTTGTGTGACTCCGTCTTTTTATTCCGGCATTTCGTCATGTCGTTCCGTCGTTTCATCATTCCGTGGTTTACAGACTGCCAATAGCTCCTGTTGTTATGCGCCTAAAAGCCAATATACTGATTTGTCACGCACTTCGATTCAATGAACGTAAACATCGGAAATACGGAACGAAAGTCCGCAAAGATTTTGCAACCCCTTTGCGAGTAAAGCCAGACTATCACGCGTCCCATTGACTCTTGTAGCTTGATACAGTGTCTCTTTACGAATCATTGGAGGTTGTCCTATTTTTCCTTCTTTGTAGAAGGAAATAGCGTGTAAGACATAGAACCTATTTCATCAAAATCAGCTCACCAGCCTGTACATAGTATAAGTATTAAACCGTAGTTTACACTTCTAAGTGGCGATTTTTGTGCATTGATTCAAATTCATATCTAAAATTGAATTTGACCACAGCGCAAATCATCGGATAGTTATATCCCTTGTTCAGTTTTAAACTATGATGGTTTTTGTGTTTCAGAACTGCGCTTAAATTCTTCCCAAAGTAGAAAATTTCCACTTGTTTAAAAATGATCAAGATATAAAAAATTTAATGATAGAATCGCAGCTGAGTAGGTTAGATTCCTTCCGAGTCATGCAAGTCAAGGAAAGAGGTAACAGAATCTTATATCTTCCTTTTTAAAGATTTCTGTGTCATGGCTCAAATTGGGCAGCTAGGTCTCCTCGCACATCTCAAATACAAAGTTGTTATCTAATCCCTTTTGTGTCATACCTTTCCTCGGTTTAAGAATTTATGGCATTTGGATGGCGCCCGGTGGGTGCAACGCTAATGAAGATATGACATCAAGCTCATCCATGATTTCGCTGAGAAAGGGGTATATTTGCGGCAAATCCTATGACCTAGAATTTCAAAATAGGGGGTAGTTTTGTCCAGAACGTATCCGAAAAACATTCAAATGCTAATGAACTCAAGACCCCAGAATATGTGAATTTTTCCTGGTCTGAAAGCCAGTCGATCCACTAAGTTTCTATCAGTAATTCGATGGTGATAAACTGCATCGAACCTAAACCTTTCTCTCAGAACCAGTAGCTGTAGTGTAACAGCCTCTTCCGGATTCAATGATACTCCTTTAAAAGGGGGTTACTTTTAAAGATTTTCCGCGATAAGGGGTCCTCTTATCAACAAGAAAGTCAGAGAAAAGGGAATACTGTGAAATAGTATGGACAAGCGTGGTGTACCTTTAACCGATGAATTGCACCCACCGGGGGATGGCGCAAGTTACAAAATGTTAAGTTTTGCTATAGCACTGAAGTTTTGCAGCTGCTCTTCTTTATTAGTTTTTGCATATTTGATACTGTACGTCATGTTTTCTTGATACAAATCAGCCGTAAAGCTTCTGAAAAGTGTCTTTGAATCTTCAATCAGGAGCTGTTGTCTTTGCGCCCCTTTCAACTTTGCTTTGCTTCCTCTGTGCTAGATTACTGTGCCATTCTGCTAGGTTGCTAACAAGAGCGGTGCCACGGGGTGGACTGGGTGGGACATGTCCACCCCACTTTCCTCACGTCGGTATTCATTCTTAGGCAAAAGTGATGTGAATATCGTTAGGTATACCTTCTGGGAATCTATTCTACCTCATGTCCACCCCACTTTCTCTGGGCCAGCGCTGCCCCTGGTTGCTAAACTTTATGACATATCTAAACGAAACAGAAAATAAGTACTACTTGTTAGATTATCCTAAATATAGGAAACAAATGAATTTCTCTTGTCGTACAACCTTTGCCAGCCAATATGGTCCACACCACTGCCCATCTCAAAGCCAGTTAACAAAATTACCTTTTTATGAAGGAAATTCGTTTGATATTCGTACAGAATTCTTGTGACTGTATTATAGATAAAACCCCATTTACGCATCTATCGTCGGCGGTTTAAACATTCTTTGTTGCTTTCCAAGAACGTATTCCGTAAAGTATCTAGCAGGAGCACAGGTAGTAGCATATGGTTGAAGTAATTGTAAAAGTAAAATTGCAAACCAACCTCTGTTTTCTTCTTTGTCGTTGTTCTGTTTGTTGTAATGTTCGTGTTGTCCTCTGACACGCTCCATCAAAACACTAGGTCCATCAACATCCCAATATTGGATTCTCGTTTGTGGACTGGGTCTGTTGATGGGCCTAGTGTTTTGATAAAGGGAGTCATAGGACAGCACGAACATCACAATAAACAGAATAACGATAAGAAAGAGAACAAAGGTTGGTATGCAATTTTACTTTTACAAATCTGTGGCAGTAGGCTAGATTTTCCTGATGATCTAAGCAATAATCCCTATCCTCTCACCGTCATATCTTACTCTGAATGGACGCATGGTGGTCCAGCTCAACACTTGGTATTTTCTTGGTGTATCTGTTTGAAGAATCTAGATCGATATGTCTCTACAATCACAATCCAAGAATGATTTAAAATCCTTATGATTAATAGAGATTGATATATAATCCTGAAAAAGGATCTGGTGTTAGTTTCCATTACTAACAGTGATATCAATAGGTTGGAACTTGGGGATCAACCTTCTTAAAGGGTTCTTTTGACAATGTTGCCGGAAAGCCCAACTGCTTTTGCCATACACTGCATGTTGTAACAACCAGGCACTGCAATGAGTGGCTCGATCCATATTAATATCAATTTACACTTATCCAATCATTTACTTTTCAGTGTAGGATTCCTGTTTCATTGTTGGATCGCTTCTCTGGTCGGATGCTATAATTCTTTTCTTGGAGCATTAGATTTTTACCATATTATTGTTTACCTTTTCTTTATCCAGAACAGAGGATCGATTCAGTTTTGGATATGTCCCAAAATTTTGCAGGTGTTTACACGGGATCGATGCCAAATTGTTGCGTTTACACGGATGCTCACTGATGCTCAGACTCCGCGCCAGACTTCGCGCCATTTGTTGTCAGGGTGACTGAAAGGCGCCATTATGAAAACGCTTCGATTGACTTGTTTGGCCTGCATCATTTTGCATCCGTGCCAGTTTTGGATCTATCCAATCGTTTACACGAGGGTCAGACAGGATTGATCCCGAACTGGCTCGCTCTGGTTGGACGATCCCAAACTAGCAAGGGTAGCGGATTGATCCCGAGCGATCCCGTGTAAACGCAAGGCCGACGCGTACCAATTTGCAGTCGATCCCAATCTGGATTGATATCGATCCAGTTTTTTCTCATGTAAGCGGGGTCTGAATGTAAGAAGTCACTCGACCTTTCTGGGGAAATTCGTGAAAAGATTTCGCGTAACCAAACCTCTTATATCAGTCAGATGACGAGGCAGTGACGGCTTAATGAATACACTAACGAAGTCACTTCACCTTACTGGTTTTGATTTGCAAAAACAATTCGCGTAACCTTCTTTAATCAGTTAAATCATGAGATAGTTATGGCTTTTCTCCCTACTGCTGCTATCCCATTTAATGAATGCAGTAATGAACTCATCTATTTGCTTACGTCGTTACAATATGGCACAATCATTAGATTATTTCACTTTAAATGTGGTTTCAAATCACCTCTCTGTATCATAATTGGATATACGGATAAGATTCTCCTCTGAGGTCAAGTAACCGAATTTATCAATCGTTCTTTTTCACCGTACTTGTGCGTGGTGTGCTGAGTAAGGTGAGGTTTCTTTTAACGTTTCCTGGGAGTGGATTGTGCCTTCCAAATGATATCAGATTAGCAATGGTTTGTTTTGGGATTTTGTACGATGTCTCGTTCATGGAGTGAATTAAGCAGATCACGATTATTAAGGCAATTATAAGGGATAATCGAGTCAGACTTTTTCAGCTGAATTTTGTTTGTTATTCACTGTAAAAGCTCTATTTAGTCCCCCCTCCCTATTAAACCCCGTCTCTAATAAGCCTTTACCTTTTAAATAAGCCCCCTCTCAACCAAGAGGATGCTGACAAGGGGTCATGATGGTACTGGCCCCATTGGCGGATTTAGGGTGTGCAGATGGGGCAACTGCCCTCCCTTCATGATGAAAACTCAGCTTGGCGCCCCATTTTCGGCAAGAAGGCGCCCCTTATCCTGACCCAAATGCACTCTTTTTTGTGTTTCGTTCTGAATGTGGGAAACATATGAATTAAGGCGTTATTCAATTGAAAAAACCAGAGAATTAAGGCGTTATTCAATTGAAAAAAACCAGAGAATTTTTCCTGAAGAAAGGCCCAAAAATTTCTGCGCGCCTTAGGCGCGCTTACTTTTCACTACATTTTTGGCGCCCACCCTGCAAATTGCCCCCCTTCAACTTTGGGCTTTATCTGCCGCTGACTGGGCCTTACTACTGATACCTTTGGTGCCGGGTACATGTAGGAATTATTGTAATACCGACGAAATTTTTCAAGGACTAGAACGCGGAAATAATTATGTTTTCATTCGGACATCTTCTTCGTATTTTGCCGTTTTTTGTTTGGATTAGAGTGGTACTGTTTTTCTGCTTCGATAGTCCCTGGTACTGACTTTAAGGGTACTCAGTAGTACCAGACATTTTGGTACCTGGTAGTTCCTCTGTGATACCGTGTACATTTTACTTGTCACTATCCGCTGTTAAGCCCTCCTAATAACAACAAATTTCAGAGGCTGGCGAAGATTTCTCATTTATTTAGCTAAACAAGTTTCTTGTAAATTTAATGTGGTGCAGGTTAAAATTTTGTTGGATTTATGTACATATCTGACTCGTAAAATTGCATGTTGAATCCGCAGAATATGGGGTGGGGTAAAAGGACTGGAAATCTTTCATACATATCCTCGTTATTTGATTTTTCGTGAATAAGCATGCCTGTCTAGTAAGCCCTCGCTTTTAAGCCTCCTCCCCCCTCTGACCATAGAGCTCGTATCTTTAAAGTTTTTCAAAAAGGTGTGTGTCAGTTGAATTACATTTTCTGTGTATTGAATGACCTGAAACAGGGACGTAGGAAGCACCTCAAACTTGGGGGCACGACGCTTCGAGGGCACTTTTTCCGCAAGAAAGAAGGACATTTCCTAAGAATAAAAAGGGTACTTCTTTGTTTACTGCAAAATCTGGGGGGCACGTTCCCCCAGTGCCGCCCCCGGTTCCTACGTCTATGACTTGAAAGGAACTTTGAGTAATTTGCTGTAAATCTTCCGTCGTTATTTTGATATTTACATCATTTTAAAAATGGCGACATTTCTATTATTTTTGTAAAAATTCATGGAATTTTTAACAAATTGATCATCGTATGTCGTCGTAATTCTTTGACACAATCCTCAAGAAAACCATAGTTTTTTAAGGTTTACAATGTGGCAGCAAGCAGAAATCCATAGCTCTTTTGGTTAACGATTTAGATTTTTTATGACGTCGCAGCCTCAAAATTTATAAATGCCGCCATTTTGAAACTTTTCAAGGTATCAAAATATTGCTACGGCAGTTTTACAGCACGTTATCCAAAATTCCTTTGAAGCACTTTAATTCAAAGAAAAGTGTAATAAAATTTACACCCACCCCTTTAAAGATTTTGGTCTTATGCTCCCCCACTGAAATGCTCGAAATCATTCCAGTGGGGGAGCATAAGATTAAAATCCCCCGGGAGGTAGAACTATTAAGTAGTGATGACTGCAACAGTATTTTTGTTGTTTTTGTTCCAATTTTGGGACTGCGGCCAGGGATATAGTTTCAAGCCAATATTGCCCATTCCTAGAAATAGTGTAACCGTAATAAGCCACAAACTGGATCGCTGCAATGCAAGGCAATCGTCATGCTACCCTCTTTATACATTACCCCACATCACAAAGGAAAAAATGCGCAAGTTAATAAATAGCTTGAACGGTAATAAAATGTGCGAGCGGAATCCCCGGTGCAGAAAGTACCACGAGGAAGAATGAATGAACATTGAATTCATGAATTGTAGACTTAGTTTATGAAGATTTTTGTTTCCAGGTTAGTTTTTGGAACATTTTTATGTTGAAATTCTTTAATACGTTGTTGTAAAAAAGTTGTTTCATTACACGTCACCTGACTGTCCCCCCAGCACTCCCTTAGACGCTCCCCCTCACTCTATAACTATTCCCACTCTCTGGTGCCTCCACCATCCATCCATCCACTCATTCACCCAACACCTAACTTTGTGCACATGATCATCACCATGGCGCTCCTATTTCCTTCTTACTACAGCCTCAAGCACTGTTTGCAGTTTGTCTATCGCCGTACTTTAGTGTTCTATTCGGGACAAAACTGGACGCCATTGCTGGTTACTGCGAAGGAGCATTTCTCCCCCAGAGCTCATGGAATTTTCATGGTTAAATGTTATTTGAAAACGTTAATCTTCTAATGGGTCATTAAAAACGCCGCATGGACAATGCAGTGATAACAGACACACAGACAAATTACCACCAACATTGGTCAAACACTGGAGTTAATTGGCTGAGCAATTGACACGGAAAGTTACGTTGGCGCACGTTGGCTTCGAGCCGATAAAAGCGCTCGTTGAGCTCCCGTGCTGTTAGTTCTTTGCCAGAGGTAAAGCAACCACCACTCGTAGTCGATGCTGGACTTAACATTCGAACTTGAACTTGGAGTATATAATTCGAAGGATTTGATTCAATTTTCGAAGACGAAGCACAGTGTTGTACATATTTGAGCACCATTCATTAGAGCTAGTGTTCGGTGGTAAGAGAGTTTTAGACGATGTGCACAACTCAAGCAGGTAGTAGTAACTAACCATATACCGATTTTGAGCTCAGCTACCAAATAGCAGATTTTCGGAGACGGAGTATAATTTCTAAGGAGGTTGAAGAAGCTTGAAACGTTAGAATCTTTGAAGATCAACATTCTTGCGAGTCTTTGCAGCTTAAGAGTTGGATTGCAGGAGACAGAGTTTCGACGAGGTAAATACATAACTCGATCTTCCCAAAGCTGAGGCTCCACTTAGCCATTTACAGATCCGAGCTGGATTTCTGCCTTAAATGAAAAGCGCCCATTGGCATTGGCTTCAAAGGTTTAGAATTCAACTTTTCGAAGGCGGAAAACAAGTTGAACGCAGTTTTTTCAATACGGAAGCTGAGTGTCATCACAGCTAACTTTGGATTCAAAGGGGAAAGAGATCTCGCCGAGGTTACTCAGAACAGCTTATCAGATTATTGACTATATCAACTTGAATTATCGAGATTTTGAGAAGGTCGTAAAAGAAACTGATACTGTGGCTTTAGTGAAACCGTGGCTTTCAGATCGTGGATTTCTTTGGTATTTCTTGTCGAATGGGAATTTGCTGCGGATCCTACCACTTGGAGGAAATTTGCTAGCGTTGTTTTATAAGAAGGCTATGGTTTAGTAGTGTAGTCCTTGTTGAAATTGATACTGTGGTACTTAGTGAAGCCGTGGAATTCTTGGTATTTCGTTTCGAAGGAAGATTTGCTGTCAATACTGCTAATTTGAGGAACTTTGCTCACGTTGTTTTATTGATGTAAAAAAGGAGGCTAAGTTTTAGCAATTTAGTCTCTTGCAAGCCCATCTTTTGAAAGACAGGATAGCCTAGCGTTTGTAAAACTACGAATTTTTGCAAGATTTGCTCGGAAACAAGAAGTATTTGCAACTTGTCTGACAAGAGAGCCAACGTTTGGGATTAGTCTCAGTTGAAAACATCGTCGCTTTCTTCAGAATGGCGACATAGAACTCTTTCCAGTTCAGCCCACCACTTGGAACATCTGCAGTTATTCCTTGTTTTGAAGCTACTCTGCAAAACCGTGCTGAACATTCTGGATTGGAATGAACTTGCAGCGCTGTTTGCTCTCCCAATTGTTGCAAGAAAAAGGAGCTAAATCTTTGACCTATTGGGAGTTCGTGTAAGAAAAGATTTGTTTTGATAGGAAATCTCATTTGTTTGTTAATAATTATCCACTATGAGTAATTTCAGTATCGACGCGCTGCTGGGAAATAGAACGTCTGGATGGGGCAGTAAAAATAATCACAGGCATGCTGACAAGACAACAACTCTGGAAAAACGTCACGAAATTGTACGCGTTGTGCAGCATGGTGAAAATGAAGAAGATGCAGCGAGTCAGTCATCTTGTGAAGATCAAAGTGTAGAAATCAGCTCAGATAGTGAAGTTTACAGCGAGAAAGATTTTCAGACGAGGAAATGTGAGTACTCTTCAGTTCGTACCCTTCTTTTCTTTTGCATTACTTAAAGGCTCTTGTTCAACCAGCAGTCTTTTTTGCCTACATTTCTATTGAGGCAGTCATTTTCGTAGATGACAGAAGTCTTCACTTTCATGAAGTAGGGCACTCAAAAATGACCATGGTTGGAAAAGAGCCTTTAAATGACAATGCATCCAAGAATTCGGATAAGGTTTGTTTACTCACTTTAAGTCATGTGACCATACTCTTTGGAAGCCTTTTTCCATGATACTACTTTTTGCATTCATCAATGGCACAAATTTTCTTGGCAAGAAATGCTCAAAAGGTGTTTCATCTAGAGAATGATCTCCTGGTTTGATGGAGGTTTCAACAAATTTTGGCCGATTTTGTCTATTCATTGTACGAAAATGCAATGTGCGATAAAAGTTCTTTTGGTGGACCATCTCCTCGAAGGGCCAAGTGAGTTAGGGAGCGGTCATTTTTAATCCGGGGTACCAGGGCAGAGGATAATTTCACAAGGTTAAAGAAAATTTCATACCCCAACTTGAACACATAGAATAAATTTTCGTACCCCATCAGCTTTCAGCACAATGGTTTATTAATCCAGAAGCCTTTGTGCATAAAACATAGATATATGGACTGATACCGAGTTGTCCCATGCGACTTTCTTACCAGTCAAGTGACTCATCATTTCCAGATATCTGTTAACTTTCCTTTCAATCTTTGATCTATGACTTAATCCAATTTTTTTGCAAGGAAAACAGCATTGCACTCCATTAAGATTGCTCTTAAAAAATTTTTGTACCCTCATGGAATAATGGAAAAATGTTTCACAACCCTGCCAAAAATCCTCCGCCCCGGCACTCAGGATTAAAAATGGCCGTTCCCTTACTGAAGCCGAGCAGAATAGTCCGGCACTGACACCTCAACCCAAGGACTACAAGCTTTTCTTTTCAGTTTGAAAATAATTTATTTTCCCTTTCAAAGAGGTAATAGATTCTTCAGCACACTCGGCATTTTTCTTTCAATATACCGCGTGTGCGAAGCAAACGGCCCCATAGCATACCACTACAGTGTGAAATTAGACCGATCAGTCTTTGCATATCACCTTCAAGAATGTATATTCTTTACTCAAGAGCGTCCAGAAAGAGAAGGATACAGGGCTGATGGGGTGTACGTTACTTGTATGATTATATCTCCACAGACGCTAAATTTCCTTTCCTTATGAGAACAAAAAATTCCTTTCCCTGCACGACGAAAGATGAAATGCTATTTCTTAAAATTCAGTATAAGATACTGTATATATGGCATCGCACACATTAACATGGTTTTACTACGTAAAGATTCTTGCTAAGATCCAATTCATAGTTGTTCATACGGTTCAAGATTTCCTTTTTGTAATGTACAGAGTTCTTGTAATGCAAGGCCTGTACTGTATGTGAAGAAGCCCTAAAGGCGTATTTCCAAAACAGAGCAGACACCACTCCCTTCGTCACACCTCACCCTGAGGACCGACAGTTCTTCTCCCTAGGGAGAAGCATCTTCATTCCAGCTCATCTCTCTTTAGTCTTTCGAGGGTGAGTGGTGATACTCCTCCAGGCAGTAAAAGAACCCCGTAGCCATGGGATTTGTGCCCTCAATTTTTGCTCCTGACGCTTGTGGTACACCCTATTAACTTCTGTAAAAGTCTGTCAATTAAAGTTGCAATGGAACACAATGTGCCAATCTCTATCTAGATAGACTCTTTTTCTTCTGGCCACAAATTTAGTAGCATAGATATGTACCAAATTTTGCAGATTTTAGTGTTCACTATCTCTTAGATAGATGTGTTAAGACCTTTCACATTATCTGTTATCAAATTTGGCAAAAATTGACAGAGTCAAAACCACTTACATGTGTTTTTGGCGATGTGATATCTACTGGATGTAGATTGTGTTTGATTGGTAGTAATTCAGAAAACGGTAGACTTGGCAGACCCGAAATTTGTGTTTCATTGACTCCGAAATCTACCAAACGGTAGGTTTGGTAGGTTTAGGAGGCCTTCTGGACCTTCTGCTCCAAAAGGTAGAAGGTTTGGCAGACTTTGGAGTGATTCTCGTTTTCATTTACAAACCCTGGTGGCGAATCCAAATCCTATCGTTTCAAGATTTTTGTGTGTCCGTGAAGTCTAGTGTTTCAGGATTTTGTAGGTTTGCAATTACCAGTCAAACGCAAGGCAGTGAAATTGCCAAAATAATTTTGCATCCAACACACTGGATCTATTGAGAATATCAGCGATGATAACTGCTGGTGAGGGGAACACGAACTGCTAAACGGTGGTTGCAGGAAAGTGCATGGCATTTCTCAAATTTGTAAAATGTCCTAGCTCGAGGGGTATATCTTTCCTCCTGTAAAGCATTTTTATAACAGTAGGATTTTCAAGAATTTCTTGCTGATTTTTCTTGAAATGGAAGGATTGTTGCCAACGGTGTGAGAGACTTTTACAGAGTGTTGCGCCCCTCACCCTAGCTAGTGTGCTGCTTCTCTTTTTAAGCTGAAAGAATGTGCTGGTCGAAGAAGGAAGTGAAGCTGAATTGTACTCATAAATGCTGCAATGCTTAGAGAGCAAGACAAAGATTTGCTTGCTTTTTGAGAGCTCCAAGGAACGTAAGGCAACCTTACTTCAAGACAACCTACTTCCAATGAAGGAGATATCATGGGAAACTTTTCCATCGTTCACTACAAAAGCTGTTCTATCTTTACTGATAGCTATTGTACGAACTCTGTTCTGTTTTTAAGTGTGGTGCTAAATCCTCAGGGTCAAATTTAAGGCTGCAGTTGCAGACAAATTTATTAGAGACACTGTTAAAAGTTACGTTAGTTCATTGAACGCAATGGGGAGAAGCCTAATTTCTCAAAAAACTATCAAGCACATATCTCTTACAAAGTTTGCATATTTTGTAAGGAGCGAAATCTTGGTCCAGATTACCAGGACCCTTCTGGGGAGACCTTATTCCTCAGCGAATAAATTTAGCAGACCTCGGGCAATAGATTTGTGACAGACATTTTTTTATCTTCAAAGCTTCGTTTAAATCGTTTTTGAACGTTTTCAAATTATAGTCTAACTATCTGCGAACGTTGATTAACAAAGTTCCAAACGCGTAAACTTTCTTGTGACTCACCTGGTATTGTGTATCAAGAGTATTATCAAGTTATCATAGACAGACATTTTGGTAAAATGTTCGCCAAGTTCTGCATTGAATCAAGTCTCCTTGGTGTTTGTTACTGAATCAGTCGTATTTTTCAACATAGTTGGCTCTTATAAAGAGGATCGAGATTCACACGAAAAGCTGCGAATTAAATGCTAAACTTTCGATTTTGTATTTAGAGATCTACACAGGGTCTCTCAAAAAAATATGCGACATTTGATTAAATTCTAAAAAATAACGATATGCTGAATGTGCACTTGGTTAAGTAACCTATCTCCTGAGATTTTTAATTATTTTTTGACACTAGAATCTTGCAAGTCCGTTAAAAATTCATGGAGTTATGAGCCTCTGAAATTCACATTTGTGCGAAAACTGAAACCAGAGGCCTTTAAATGGCATTTTAGGTAAAATTCCCATGGTCCATCGTTTCTGTTGTTTCTCAGTTGTTTCAGGGCAAACCAAATGGGATTCGGACAAGTTTTCGATAACCTAACTTTCAAGCGTATGACTACTTTGAGGAAAAGATTCAGTCCGTTGCGGATTATTTTTTAACTACTGTTTTTGGCTACATACAATCTTAAGCTAATTTTGACGATGGTTGTAAGGATTATCTTACTGTAGGAGTTTTATTTCTTTTGCTTCGATATCACTGAAAGGTATTACATTGCATAACCTTCTTTTACAGGGATCTTCGAGCTTTTTTGTCATTACAAGTTACCTGGGGGTCTCTGGTTTCAGCTGTCGCACACTTTCTATCTTTGAGAGCTCACAACTCAATGAATTTTCAACCGATTTGCAAGATTCTGGTCTTTAAAATTATTTGAAAATCATAGGGACCGGGATACCTTCCCATGAGCCAATCCTTCGTATCGTTATTTTTCAATATTTGATGCGCTTGAGGATTCGCTAGGCGAGACTCAGAAACAACAACTATTTTCTGAATCAGAGTATGATCGACTGACTGCTAAATTCTCTCTTGCTCTTATGAAATACTCGCTTTACATAAACCAGACATGCAATATAAGCAGGAGACATGAGGAGATTACGTGTCCTAAATGCAATATATGTAATGTGCGTAACCAGAGGCCACACACGCAACACCACCCCCTCCCTTCTATTTTGTTCCCAGTCGTCAGTGGGTAACAAAATCTCCAAACCTCAGCGGGGGTCCTATATTTTGTCTCAGTCTTGCTGGGCGTGGTTGCAATGGTCTCTCTCCAGGAACTTGGGGGTTATCTTGGTTTTCGGAAAATGTCATTTCCTCTGCTTCCCTGACTGGGGCAAGAGTTTTCCCTTGGTCGAAGGGAAATGTGCAAGCTTTGACATTATTGTGGTGCACAATCATGTCTTTTCCTTGTTTTGACCGAATTTTATAGTTAACCCCAAGTTGAGAAATGATTTGATAAGGCCCAATCCATCTCCCTCCAAATTTCCAAGCTTTTGGGCGGCGAAGTAATACCGAGCGACCGACTGGAAGAGGGACCCAGTTACCTTTACTTTTGCTGTCTACTTGTTTCTGACTAGCTAGTCGACTTTTTTCAAGACTTTTGCCTGCTATCTGCACTATATCCTGAAGATTTCTTCTAACTGACTGTGAGTATTCATGCTGCGTACTTGGATTCTTAATTGGTATTCCAAGATCTACTTCAATTGGAGTTCTAGCTACCCTTCCAAAGACAAGTTCGTAGGGACTAAAACCTGTACTTTCATGAACACTAGTGTTGTAGGAATAAACAGCAAGATCTACCCACAAGTCCCAATCATCTTTATATTTCGAAACATAAGAGGCAAGAATATCCTGCAAAGTGCGGTTTTGCCGTTCAACCAGCCCATCACATTGAGGGTGATATGCAGAGGTACGGGACTTGTGGATACCCATGAGGCTACAGATTTCCTTCATCAAATTACTTTCAAAATTTGACCCTTGGTCGGAGTGAATTATTTCGGGTGGACCAAATCTGGTGAAAACTTTAGAGACTAAAACTTCGGCAACTGTACGAGCTTTTTGATCTTTAGTGGGAAAAACTTCAGACCACTTACTGAAGTGATCCATTACCACCAGCAGGTGTTTATTTCCTCTCGATGTTTCAGGTAAAGGACCCATGTAGTCCATCGCCCAAAATACAAACGGTTCGCTTACTTCAATAGAGCGAAGTGGTGCCTTCCTAAGGTGATTGTCTGTCTTGTTTTTGGCACAGGTTTGGCACGATCTCACAAAATCACTTATTTGTACCGACATTTTTGGCCAGAAAAATCGTTCTTTGGCTCGATGAAGTGTCCGACGAATTCCTAAGTGACCTGAGAATGGACTACAGTGAATCCCATACAAAACAGAATCAACGAGTGCTTCTGGTACCACATATGCATACCTCGGTAGGGAATGATCTGTACTAAGATTCTTGGCCAGCAAGCCGTTAGAGAGGAATAAACTGTCCCAGCAGTGCCAGAAAGTACGAAGGGACGGATTGTCTGCCCAAACAAAATAAGGTGGTTTAGGTAATTTGGCCGATTTCAATTCAATGATCTTAGCAATGACTGGATCATTCAGTTGAGCCTGATGGAGATTATAGCCAGGAGTCATTGTCGTGGCACAACCAAATGATTGGTCAACCACAGGGGCCTCGGGAGCATCTTTTTCATCTGATGGCAAACGGGAAAGTCCATCAGCATTCCCATGGGCAATGCCAGGGCGGTGTTTGATTATAAATGAGTATTCCTGGAGTGTCATGACCCACCTGGCAAGTCTCCCCTTTGGCTCAACAGTATGAAGCCATTGCAATGCACTGTGGTCCGTAACAAGTGTAAATTGTCGACCAAGCAAATAAACACGAAAATGTTCAACAGCAAAAATGACAGCAAGAGCTTCCTTTTCTGTGGCGGAATAGTTCTTTTCACGATCTGAAAGTGATCGGCTACAGTATGAGATGACACTCTCCTTACCACTAGTGTCAATCTGTGACAACACAGCACCAATTCCAATATCGGATGCATCTGTGTGTAAAGTAAAAGGTCTGTCAAATTTGGGGTATGCTAAAATGGGAGCTTTGCAAAGTTTATCCTTCAAAGTACAGAATGCGAGATTATGTTTATTTTCCCATGCAAATTTAACTCCTTTCTTAGTTAAGGCCACAAGAGGTGCAGATAATGCCGCATAGTTTGGTATAAACTTTCTGTAGTAGCCTGTTAGGCCGAGAAAAGATCTTACCTGTTCAACTGTCTTTGGTGGAAGGAGTTTTGAAACGGCCTCAATCTTACCTGGATCAGTCTGAACTCCTTCAGAGGACACAACATGGCCTAAATATGTTACCTTATCTGCTCCAAAGGAACATTTAGATGCCTTGACGCGCAAATTATATTCCCGAAATCGACCTAAGACAAGGGAGAGCCGCTGACACTGTTGTGCGAGACTGTTCGATGGAATTATTATGTCGTCAAAGTAACAAAGGCATGTTTCATAGGTTAGGCCAGACAGGACAATTTCGATGGCTCTCTGAAAGGTGGCACAGCCGTTGGAAACACCAAAGGGTAAGCGCAGGAACTCCCACAACCCATCTGGGGTGGTAAAGGCTGTTTTCTCGCGGTCTGCGGGGTCCATATTTATTTGCCAATACCCTGTCCTAAGATCTAAAGTGCTGAACATAATGGAACCTTGCAATGAATCCAACAAATCATCAACCCTAGGCAATGGATGTGCATCCTTTACTGTGACTGAGTTTAACTTACGGTAGTCAACACAGAACCTGTACTTACCATCTTTCTTCTTGACTAGGACAATTGGTGAAGCCCATGGAGAAGTACTAGGCTGAATGACACCTTGGTCCAGCATATCCCTTACCTGTGATTTAGCTTCTTCCCTAAAAGCGTATGGTAACCGCCTCGGGGACTGCTTAATAGGAGTTGCATCACCTGTGTCGATCCGGTGTGTGATAACATCCGTTTGGCCCAAGGACTCATCAAAAACATCCGAATATTTGAGAAGGGTATTTAAAAGAAGACAGCGTTCATGCTTTTCCAAAGAAGGGCTAATTGCTGCTTCTAGCTCAAGAGACAACTTCTCAGGTATGATGGAACCACACACTAAATTAGGCCCAGGTGTGCATTTGTTATGCGCAGAACTTTTTGCAATAGGTTCTACAAGTGGACAGAATTCGCTTATCTTTTGACCAGCCTGTAATGAAATATCAAAATTAGATGAATTCATCAAACGAACTAGGACTTTCCTGCTTTCTGCCTGACTAACTGAATACGCTGCTAAAATTCCTGTGGGCAAAGATTCGTTGTTAATTGGGGACACCATTCCTAGATCATCCTTGTAGTTTTTTGTGACCTGGCCTGTAACTATGATTTCTGTTCTACCTGGCACACAAATACTAGCTGGTAAAGTAATGGGAACTGGTCCTTTATTTTCTGATTGGTGAAAAAGGGTAGACGATAAAATATTGCCATTCTCGGCAACGCCAGCACATTGGTTTAGCTTGGTTGGAAGAGGATAATCCAGGCACTTATCCTGTGGAATGAGGGGAGTATCACCATGCCTTCCCGTTAAATAATATGCACCATTGTCCCTATACACTAGGCTCAACCCATTGGCAGTTAGAAAATCCCATCCCAAAACACACTGCAGCGGCTTGTAAAGATGGCGGGAAACTAGAAAATCACCTGTATAGGAAACATTGTTGCTGCAGGGAAAGGAAAATGCAGCTTGCACACCTCCTTCCACGTGTAGTGGTTGACCGTTGATTCCAAAACATTGTTGTGAAACTGTATGGAGAGCTGGTTTTGGTTCAATTTGTTCAAAAGCATCGAAAGAAATAAAGGATTTCATAGAGCCCGTATCAACAAGAGCGGAAAGGTTAGAAGTGCCAAAATGGCACACAACAAGAGGCTGATCTGGCATCTCGAATGATGCTCCACATAACCCAGCAGAGAAAATTTGGGGGTGACCTGCAACCCAGCCCCTCATTGAGGCACCCCGTTGAAGTTTAAAGACTTACCCTCTGATGAAGATCGTTGTGTATAATTATTGGCACATTGGTTCTGCGTGTGCCCCCATCCACGGCACAATTGACAATGCAAGTCCCATGGACAATTCGATGCAAAGTGTCCGAGTTGATTGCAATTAAAACATCGGCCTTGGCGTCTTTGTGCATTGCTTGATTTTTGAAATCTTCCACGGGATCCACGTTGAATAACATTCTGATTACGAGGTTCTGGTTGGGAAAGAGATGTTTCCAGACTTTTGTGGCTTGCAGTCAAGGCTGAAACAGCAGCAGTTAATTGACCAATCGAATCCTTGAGCGTGTCGTGTTGATGATGACTGGAGGGACGGTCTGCAGGTGCAGGGGCAACTGGTGAAGCAAAAGCCAGTGGTTGCTCCGCTGGTCGATGAACAGCGCGAAAACGTTGAACAAATTTCGTCATCTCAGCAAGGGACGGTGTTGGATTGGCCTCTAGGAGCTTGAGACGAAGACTCTCAGGAAGGCCTTTCATGAACTGACGAGACAGAAGTGCATCACGTGCTTCATCAGCAAGCGAAGGGTCAGCTTTCTTTAAAATTTCTTGCAGTTCCCACAGATAAATCGAGGGGTCTTCACTTGGGCGGAGAGATCGGCTTTCAAACTCTGTGAAATATTTTTCACGGTCAACTGGCGGGCAGAGGGCTGCTACAAGACTCTTTTTCAGCTCATTGTATGATGCTTTTTGGGCATCAGAGAATGAAAAATAGTGAGTGGCTGCTGGTCCTCGTAGAAAAGCAGGCAGAACTTTTAATTTCTTGTCGTTATCCCATGAATTTGCAGTTGCACAGACTTCAAACTGGCGTAACCACGAAGAGATATCACCGGATTCGAACTTCTCTGGTGTAATAGAAGTTGCCATAATATCTTCGTACTCGCCACCAACTCTGTCACCAATTTGATGCGCTTGAGGATTCGCTAGGCGAGACTCAGAAACAACAACTATTTTCTGAATCAGAGTATGATCGACTGACTGCTAAATTCTCTCTTGCTCTTATGAAATACTCGCTTTACATAAACCAGACATGCAATATAAGCAGGAGACATGAGGAGATTACGTGTCCTAAATGCAATATATGTAATGTGCGTAACCAGAGGCCACACACGCAACATATTCAATCAAACGTCGAACAATTTTTTTGATACACACTGTAGGGCATTGGCTAATCCCGTTACCATGGTCCCCAAGCTGTTTCAATCAAATGGGGATCAAGTATTGCACTACAGTTGCTCCCTATCGACTGTGTCACCCCAGATACCCTGCTACTAGCACCAGTTGTCAAAATAATTCCCAAACAAGAACGCTATGAATCAAACATGATTTATCCTGGGTTAGTTGATCTTTGGTCTTTAAAAAACATCTGTCATCGACTGTCCTAGATTATCCAAACACTGGACAGCCATAGGTACTGCTGAGTGTGGGGGATAGGGGTAGATGTTTGGCTACTTTACAAGACAGTGTCAATCAAAAGATATTCATACAATTTGTACAACTTTGGAATGTGCACGAAAGCGATGGTAGCTCTGACGCCACTTGATCGAACTATTCAGAATCTTTTGCAGTTATAGCTAAATGGTCCATCACCTTAGACTTACGAGGATGAGTCCCTTGTATCCCTGCGGTAAGCCTTGCTCAACAGGGACTCGTAATGAAACAGTGAATAGCCTAGCCCTGTCTCCTGCGTTCGGTTGATCGAATCATGATCGAGCGACTGCCGTAGATCTGTTGATCAAAGCGTCATCATCGAGCCAAAGAACACAGGGAGACAAGACACTCATTGTCGTAAGTCTACAAACACCCAAGATGGCTCAGTGTTTCCGTGGTTCAAAATGTGGATATGCATTTTTGAGTCATCCCAAATTTCAGAAGCGCCAGTTCAAGTGAATTTTCCTTTGATCACACCCATTGCTTTTAATATTGCGATAACATCCTCAAAATTTAATTTTATTTAATAGTCACAAATTTTCGATCCATTAGTTCACAAGTGAAAAACATCGATAAAGGCTTCTAGAGACAAATTTTATCTTATTTTGCATCAATTTTGGTTCTATTAACGGATCTCCGTTTTTTTAGATAATGCTGTATTAGATAATCTTTAGTTTTGATTCGTCACATAAGACGCTGATTTCCCTCCTAGGCCACCGGGTCAGTCATAAGAATGTTTGATTGTTCATGAGCGTGTGGCTCTGTTTGGTTTTGTCAGATTCCTTCAAACTTGTGAATGTTTTGTAGCTAAAGTACTACTTTAGATTGCAAGATTTGGTTGGTCAAAGTCAGTCTTATAATTCTCGGGTTACGGGCGATTTATTTTGCGTCTCAAAGTCTTTCAAACTTGGCAGAAAGTTTTTGATCAAATTTACCAGAACTTTGCCTCACAGTTATCAAAAGTTGAACTTTTGAGGCTAGCTCATGGTCAGAAGACCATGTGACTGAAGTGAAGGACCCGTTCCATAGTTTCATGCACCTATTTGGATCTTCCCCCTTCTTCTACTATTGTCAGGTTGATGTTTTTGTTACTTTGATTTGCCGTCAATTTTGAGGGATTATGACATGAAATGTTTGTTGATAAATCGCAAATTGAAAACGATAATGATATATTCAATTTGGGTATAATTGTTCGCATCTCATTTGAAACGTTAGCTACGCAATGATCTTCTCACTGAAGAAACTTGATGAATAGCTCAGAAATTGCAAACTCAGGAGCGTCGAAAGGATATGTTAGCCTATTTGTGGATGGGTTGAGAAAGAAACGACTTTTGTCGAAGAATGTTAAGAAATTTAAGTTCACCGAAAGATCAAATTATTTTGTGACAGCTCAGTGGACTGATTACGGTGAGTCCCAGAAATCTCTATTCAAAACGAGACTGCTCACTAAACGGAATTGATAGATTGTTTGCTATCGTTTTGACTAACAAATATGGCTAGCAATAACATTAGTTAGTGAGTACAACGTTTTGGGAAATGGGAACAAGCTTTACCATCATAATGAATGAATAAATGTAATAGGCTTTGTCATTCTTTTGCCATTACAAGATGCCTTTGCTCCCCCTCCCTTTCGCACAAACCCTCATTCCTGCAGTCAGCTCAGTTCTGTTGGCATTGTATCACAAAATGACTGCTCTTTTCCCCTCCCACTGTCTCAAGATCAAACGAATTCAGACAAACACGCATTCATTCCATGGAATAAGAGACAATTAAGATGGCTTTAATGACATTGCCTCTGACGTTTTAGTAATTGTGTGATAAAAATAGTTTATGTAGAGCAAAGCGAATTGCGGGATAGCCAGATTTCTACAAACCGAAAGAAAGAAAGTGTGACATCGCAGCTTGCTGATTCTGTCGAAATATTATGCAGCTGACACTGCAGCAACGATAAGCAGCAACGATTGTTCTGCTGTTAGTCAATCTTAGCTGATGTCTTTGTTGCTGCCAAAAAGTGCTATTGAGTCGTGAAAAATTATCGTGCTCTGTTTTTAAGTGAGTCTTAAAGTCTGACCTTGCTTACTGAAAGTCTTTCAGGTGTCTAGGATAAATTAATTCCGTTGAAATAAACGAAAAGAAACTGTTGCTACAAACTTATATACCCGGACTAGCGGCATGGTGACAGTCATTTCGTAGCAGTCAGATAGAATTTCTATGACAACACCCAAACACTAATATGACTCTCTATATATCTTTGTAGCGTAAAGGAAAATGTTAGACTTTTGCAAATTAAAATCAAACTTCTTTCACGTTCCTTGTCACTTTCAAAGCAATTGATCGTTTTTCCTAGTTGATATTTTTAAGTTGAGACAAGAGAGTTTTTGTGCAGTTCAAGTAGAACCGTCTCTCCGTCTGATCCGTCTGAAAATTTTCAAAATAACGAAACAGTGACAGGTGGTTGTATACCAAGTAAAAGTAAGTTCAAAGCATAAAGCAAGACTAAGTTAAGGTGGCGTTGCTTTTGCTATAAGTTTCAAAATGTTACACACTGGGTATCCTATCGCCCATGCTCTTGGTAGCAGTCGAGACAACCACACCACCAATAAGCCACCTCCCTTTAAACATAGAGCCACCTGGGAGGCTAAACAGCACGAAGACTTAATTTTCCAACAAAAATAATACTGTTAAGTCTTTATTCTCATATTTGGTGAAGAATGAAATTTTGTAGCTTAGAAGTGCCGATTTTCATTCTAAATATCATTAAGTTTTGTCAACACTTTTCTTTCTTTCTATCAAAATTTGATTATCCCTAAACTATAAGATTATCATAATACAATGCCAAGAAAAAGAAAGTTTTGATTTAATTGGTATGATTTCATCACAGGAAATCATCGGCCTAAGCTATTGGCCTAAATTTCATTGGCCTAATAAAGTTTCAGGGATTTTCTTTAACAAACATGTTTTCTCTCTGTTAGCGTCATTTTATCTGAAGCGGTGATTTAAACAACAATTCCGAGGGGTTTATCACGCTTTCGAAAAGGCGCACGAAATTTTTGAAAATAATAGAATTTTAGGGATTTTTATACGGATTTTCCTTGAAAACTAAGTTAAGATGGCTCGCTTCTGATATAAACTTAAAACTGCTGCACACTGGGTGTCCTATCGCTCATGGTAAATCTTGTATACTTTCTTTACTTTTTACAAACAAAATGATAGCAACAGCCAATCGTATGAAATAGGGGATAACAAAATATCACAAAATTTTGTACGACATTCTTTGTCATTCAGTATTGCTATTCATTTGCATCAGTAAAAATGTTCGCTTCAGATCACCTTTAGTCGAGCAATGACAGCCGTCAGTGAGGGCGGCGCTTTGGTGATTGGAAACTACTGAAACCAAACATGGAACAAAAAATTATTGACACGCCTTTCTTGTTCTGTTGTAATTACAAGATCGATGCTTGTAGCGTTGCTGCCTTGTAGCCTCTCGTTTTCTTGGAAGCAGTTTGAAAATTTGTATCGTAGCGAGCGACTTTGACTTGATGTTTTTTGTATTTTGAACTTACTTTTAATTGGCATACAGCCACCGTAATACTATTTCGTAATTTTGAAATTTTCGGTGGTGAGCCACCTTAACTTTATGATTAAGGTGGATCTGCACTTAAGGTGGCTCCCTACCGAAAATTTCAAATGACGATGGTTCGCTTCTGATATAAATTGCAAACTGCTACACACTGGGTGTCCTATCGCTCATGGCCTGTTCACAGTTTGTACTGGGTTACCCAAAAAAAACTTCACGAGCTAGATCGCAAATATTTTCTTGAAAAGGATTGTTGCGAAGACAAACGAGGTATCTGCATGTAGCTGAAAGTCTCCACTATCTTTTGAGACGTTGCTTGGTCAGTTAAAGGTATGCGTACTGTCCGAAGAAACACGTACTGTCCGAAGAAACAGTTTCAAAATGCGGAATTTATTCATTAATTTCTCGGGCAATTCTCTCGCTTTCCTGTCCATTTTTTGGACAGTTTGAAAAAAGCTTAATTCTAAATTTGCTTTGGAGCATGAAATTTGAATGAGGAAGAGAGGTCAATCATTTTGCAAGCAATAAATTTCCCCAGACAACTTCTAATCTATCGCTATGTCGAGTTTTCACGAAATGTTGACTGGAATATGATATCGATTATTTCTCTCAAAATGAGGAAACCTGGATTTGAAATTTTCATTGAATGTGGTTTTTTGGATGGTAGTCGTTGCTTAAAATGATCATGCAGCGTCTCAAAAGGTAGCTAAGCCTTTTAAGTAAGCTGTGATAGAAAGCATTTGACAATAGCTTTTGATTTCAGGGAGCTGGTTATGATCTAGCTCGTGAAGTTTTTTTTGGGTCACCCGGTAGTCATCACCAAACCGAAATTTTTACATAAATGAAGCAACAGAGATGCGTAGAACAGCAAACTGCGATCGCGCGAGTTGTTCGTTGATATAGCTAGTTTGTTGCACATCCAAGTGATTTAAATTTCAAGTTTTGAGCTTATTGCATGTCAAACGTTTGATGCACAATTCTCGTATAAAAAAATGTATTACATTTCTTAATTTCTGATCGCAGTTATTTGGACAACATCAACATTTTATCAAAGTCAACCCTATTGATGGTACCTTACTTTTACAACATACCAATCATGTACAGATTCAGTCTAGATCAGTTATAGTTCCAAACCGTTCAGTGATTATTGCCCTCAACTTGTCCCATCACGGGCTGTAGGAAATGTTGAATTTAGAAGAAAGATTTATGTTTTATAAATCGAGTTATTCGTATCCTGATTTTTCATTTCGTGTGACGTAATATATTGATTTGTTTTCCTTCTGTTTTTACTTCTCCTGCGAAGGCGCCATTCTAATCTCTGCGCGTGGCGGCAGATTGACATGACCTCAAGTGCCCTGGAGAAATGACGTCACTCAAGTGAGTTTCCGTTTGTGAGGCATAATGTCTCCAAAGCCCTTAATTGTTGGGGAGACGAGATATGCTTTGTACGAGGAAGCTTAAGTGTCCCCCCGTGCAGTGGGTTAAAGCTCATGCGCAGTAGCGCTTTGGAGTTGAAGCTGTGACGGGCGCATGAGCTTTAACCCACTGCACGGGGGAGCACATTAGCTTCCTCAGACAAAGCGATCTCGTCTCCCCAACAATTAAGGTCATATCAATCTGCGCCACCGTCAGGAATTTGATGGCGCCCTAGCAGGAGAAGCACAAACAGAAGGAAAACAAGTCGATGCATTGCGCACGAAATGATAAATTAGGATAGGAATAACACGACTTAAAATGCGTAATTCTTTTTTCTAAATTCAACGCTTCGACAGCCTGTGGTCCCATACAAAACTTTCTGTAAGATCAAATAGATCTTTAAAGGACAAGTCCGGGGTTGATAAAATCGACAATTATACCAGCCCCGGACTTGTCCTTTAAGCACTCTCAGATCTCTGATGTCTCCACCGAGCCTCTAAAGCCTCTCATTTAAAAGCAGTTTCGAATGGGGAAAAATAACATTATTGACCTACAAGAAATTGATTTTGGTCTTCAAACACAAGCAAAAACAAGAAAACAACAGCACGACAACTTAGCTGAGGGCATTTCTTTTGAAACCTAAACTAATTTGTGGTAGAGCTTTAAATCCTTAGTTTTCGAAGGTTAAATGTTTGATGATCTGTTTATGTGCCATTTTCCCATCAATCCATCTTGTGTCAAAATGCCGTGAAATTATTTCTCTTTTCTATTTTCAAAGATCTATTGGTTTATTCGAATCTGAAATTAGTGATGATTTGTCAAACTGTTTTCTTAGTTGGTACAAGGACTTACTGTAGACGTATGATTTGTCCCTCGTATCCAAAGTTAACCTCGCTGAACAGGGAGGGACTCACCATGAGCGATAGGACACCCAGCGTGTAGCAGTTTGAAATTTATATCAGAGGCGAGCAGCTTTAATTATGAGTGATAGGACACCCAGTTTGTAGCAGTTTGAAATTTATATCAGAGGCGAGCAGCTTTAATTTGTTGTTTTTTGTGTTTTTTTTAACTGTTTTTAATTGGTATACAACCACCTTTCACTGTTTTGCAGCACTTAAGGTGGCTCACTACCGAAAAATTTCAAAGTTACGAAACAGTGAAAGGTGGTTGTATACCAAGTAAAAAGAGTTCAAAACAGAACGAACAATAAGTTGAGGTGGCTCGCCTCTGATATAAATTTCAAACTGCTACACACTGGATGCCTTATCGCCTATGGACTCACAAGGAAACAGTGAAAAATCTGGCCCTATTTTTACCCTTGGCTAGGGTAATTTCTGGACCAATATCGACGAAATTTGATTTTCTCTGACTGCCAAAATCTTTTCTTCGCTAGACCCTACAAAATGTCTACCTGTGCCAGAACTAAGATTGCCAAAAAGTGTACCTTTGGATTGGCCAGGACTCTGAAGAGCGACCAAGGCCCTGGTTGACAATAGCTTGTTACGGAATACTTTAGGTGTTAGAAACTTAGTTGTGACATGAAGTACCCATAGGAGACATTTAGCTATAGAAATGTTTCACCTTTTCCACGACCTTCACAGATAGTATCTTTTCCTAAATGTGGCCTTAAGTATTTTAAACTTTGCAAAATGAAGAGTCCATTATATTTGATAATTTGGCATATCAAAAACAAACTTTTTAGGGTTTCTAACTTAGGCACAGACCCTTTATGCTGTAACATAATATTTTACCAATGTTGAAACCATTTTTTGATATGTAATTAGTATTTCGTCTGGCTAAAATTAAACAATTTTATCATCACTTCATACTTACTTTTCGTAAAAATTCCAGGGGATTTTTCTCTGTCTTTGGAAACCGCTATCAGTGTTTGCAGTTTTTGTGTATTTTGCGTAGAAATGGGCGTTTTTGTAAATTTATCAGTTTTCATTGAGAACCTAATGATGTATCTGCTAAAGTGCAAAAGAGAATGCAAATCTTCCGTGCAGTGAAGAAGGCTAGTTGTTACCATCGGCAAGGGAGTGCTGCAAGCGTCCTTTTTTCATGGAATAACACTCGAATTTGGTTGTATCTTAGTATTCATCTTTTAATCAGTAACCCTTTTAGAGACTATCAAAGCTTAATTCAAAGTTAAGAAAGCTTTCAAGTTTAAACTATCTTTTTCAAACATTTAAAATACAATATTAAGGAAGTACTAGACTGATAAAGATTCGTCGTGAATGAAACCCCCTTTTATGTCTTTGATATGAACCTTTTCGCTTAGTCTGCCTGTTTGAGCAAGCGATTCCATTCAGTAGCTAAGTAAGTAACCAATTCAGTTCAATAGATAAGCAGGTAAACATTTTGGTAGTAGCAAGCGAAAATAGGCACGAACTGTAATCAGTCTGAGGAAGTACAACAACTGATCCTACCTAAAAGGTCCCAACCACGTCCCCATGACCTGCATGCCAAAAAGCCATGCGTGACGAGAATGATATGTTCTTGCAACGCTTCTCTCCTCCATGAAAAGCTGAACTCCTTGGGTTGAGGTGCTATGGATGCCCTATTGACGCTGGTGTACTTTGTGATATGCTGCTTTGGTGCTCATTCAGCAAAACGTATTCGGAAAAAATGGTAGTAAATCTCACCAAATTAAAGGATCTTTTTCATCCAGCATGCCTTGAACGTGCCGTCTCTTTTCTGGCCGTTGTTGTCACCATTTCAAGGCCCATAAAAATGGAGACGACAAAGTCAAGCCAAGAGACGGCAAGTGCAAGGCATGCTGGATGAAACAGACCCTTTAATTGCATCGCGGCTTCATGTTTTGGTAAGAGTGAAGAAGTAGTACTGCATTCACACTGACACAGTTAAACCAGCTTTATCTAAACCAGCTTAAATTTCAACCAATCAAATGACTGGATTTCTTGGATTGACCAATCAGAAGGCCTTATTCAAAAACATGGTTTAGCTTAAGCTGTTTTAACTTGCAGTGTGAATGGGGCATAAGACTTCATCACCAGTGTTGTAACCAGCTGTAAAGCCTTGTTTCCATGGAGCTGCATTTTACGCTTTGCTATCCTATGCAAAATGTGTAAACAATGGCACAGTCGAAATTACAGCTCCTCCCCTGCAGCCCCACAAAGAGAGCACAGCTCTTTAGAATTCCCTGTGCATGGGAGAACAGCGCTGGAGACGGGTATCTCTCAGGCTAACCTAAGATTGGAAGCTATAGTACTGTCGTGACATAGCTTCCATTGATGTATTTTGGTTATAGCCATACTGCAACTGTACCACGGAGCCAATCTCACATGCCAGTGATGCCGGGTAACGATTCTCACATTAAATACCGCAGAATTCTTCATTCGGTGAGTTTTTGTCTAATCCTATCATTCATTCTCCTTCAGGCTCAAATATCAAAAATTCAAGCATACCCTTCCCAAAGGTGCTGCATTTTAACAAGATGCTTCCTGTGACAGAAAAGAAAAACAGGCCTAGCGAGGGAAACATCGAGAAATACACGAAAAAATCGAAGGATTCTGATGGAAAAATATCTAAACCACGTCGTATCCGAACAGCATTTACTTACGAACAATTAGTCGCACTGGAAAACAAATTCAGATCAACACGATATCTTTCGGTATGTGAAAGGCTAAACTTGGCTTTGAGCTTAGGCTTGAGCGAAACACAAGTCAAAATTTGGTTTCAGAATCGAAGAACGAAATGGAAGAAGCAAAATCCTGGCCAGGACGTCAACGGTCCAACGTGCCCGTCTTCTGAAATTGGACCAGATAATATGTCGCACTATTCTTCATTAAGTCATCTACCTTCGTTCTTGCACCACCATTATGACCCGCATGTACATCTTCGATACCCTATGGTCGATTGTGGTTACGTCAGTCATCCGTTTTCTGTGCCGCCGCTTCAAAGAGAGACTTGTAGCTGCATGCATGGCTTGCCTAATGCGTGCGACCAGTATTGATTGGGGCGGGGTCAACCACAGAGGACTGGAGAGAGTCAACAGGGAATGCTTTTTTCGCAGTGATGTCTTGTGATGAAATGTAGTGATGCATAATTGTTGTGCATGGAATCCAGACTGCAGAGTATGGCAAGTGCACACCCGAGATTTTTTTCCTGAAATATCACTGCACACCTGAGAAAGGGTGTGGCACATTTGAAAGGGGGTGTGGCTCTATTGTTTGAAGCTTTTATTTTGCCAGAGTGACAACTGAATGAAGAATTTTAGTCGATATGACTGAAAGTTTGGAATTTCTGATGAATTTGTAGACTTACTACAGTTGTTGTATTTGTCAGTGTAAACAATCTTGCTTTGATGATTCAGATCTTGGACTCATTGTAGTAAGTCTATGAATGCCCATTGCGTCCTGTGTGCAATCAAATTTAGGCCCAAATTGTTTCTGCCGGAATACGGGGCGGAAAAGTCTCTGAATTGGTATATTTTTCACAACAATTATTACCATTTTTGTTAAAATTTCTTTCAAATACAAATTCAAAATTTTATGTGCACACTTGAAGTGCACACTTAGATCAAATTGCACACTTGCACACTCGATATTTTGCTCTTGCACACCCGAGATCTCGTTTGAAACTGCCATACTCTGCAGTCCGGCATGGAATGCTTTAATGCAGGGATGCCTTGATTGCATAGAATGATTGCATTAGCAACAAGAATTGTGCATACAATTGTAAGCAAAGTTGCTTTTTAATTTGCCTGAAGATAGGAACACTTATTATTTAAGTGTGCCACAAAGTTAGCTGAATCAGTGACACTGACAAATGTTCCACTTGATTGTCACAAGAGTTATGAACAACTGTTGTTTATATGAACAACTGTTGTTTTTCGATTAACAGTCTAGCTTCAAAGTTACTTCAAAATCCCTCTGAAGAATAAACCCGCATACAAGAAAGAGCCACCAATTTTGTGCCAATTCTGAAACTTTAAGATGTCGTTTAGGCCATTAGTTTAGGTAGAGAAAAATCTGAAATTTCTGCAACGTCATTACTGAGAAAGGAGAAATGCATTTACATGGCTTTTAGGCAGCACTAGTCTCCAACGTTGCGATTTTCACAAATTTTTTCTGAGCCTAGAATTACAAATTGATTAGGTCGAGCTCAGAAAGTAAGACGTTGTGATATGCTTGCTTTTAGTACATATACATCACTGAACACTACCTACGTTCCCGAGTTAAAGGCCCACATTTAACCACTATCCTTTGCGACCACTAAGTCGACCGCTGCATGGCATTTCTATTTCCATTTTCGATTCTTTAGTCATTTAGTAACGGCAGCTCCGTGAGTCGATCAGAAGTTCTTTTCAGGGGGCCGCTTCAGCGAAAGAGCATCTACAAATTAAAACATACTACAAGACAGTAACAGAATGAATGCCTTTATGAATTTTAGTTATTTATCTTGTTCTTATCTGGCCAAAACCCTGTTCGTTTAACTTTTCATTCGACGTGCAAAAGATCATGGTTAGCTGTGGATTTTTAAAGGACAAATCCGTGCTTGGTACGAGATTAAATTGTTGTGAATGGTGTGTAGTACTTTTTTCAATTTTTTTCTCTTTTTTTCTCTTTTAATCTGCGAAACCACATATTTCAATCTGCTAAGAAGTGTGAAATGGCGTCATTTGCTATGACGTCACTTCACGTTGACAAATGTGTTGCCAAATGTATTGCCAAATGTGTTGATATATCGTAAGACCATTCGCATTGCTAGTCTCCTTTTCGCACCTTGGCGCACTACTACAAAATACAAACTGGCGACGATATTTGGCCTAATTTACGAAGATTCATTAACCAATTTATGAAAGTTGGAGGCATCATAACTTGGAAAGAATTCCTGACAGGTGTTCAGCAGTTGGTAAGGTTGCTTTTTAACAATAATTTTACGAACCCCAGACTCATCCTTTAACAGCATTGTTACTTGCAATATACCCTCTTAACATTTGATACTACCAAAAACAATACATCAATTCTTGCTTTTGTTAGTATCTAACTTCCTTGTAAATACATTTTGTACATATAAAAGCTGCCTCGCAGACCTGATCAATTTTTTGGTAAATTAGAATGAAGCATTGAATAAGCCTTAAGTATTCACTGAATCTATCTCTGCTTGTTTTCTTCTTGCTTTATTTGATATAGCTACGCGCTTGTCCCGAGCTTGCGTGCGCACTCCTACTGATTCCAGAAGAGAAGTGAGGTTCGTCCTCAAGCAGAGTCTGCGCATCAGCTAAACAAAGCGAGTCTGCTGATATCAGCATAGGCATTTTTTGTTTTATTGGCATGTGTATAACAGAAAGCTTATTGTGTGAGGCTTTTTTATACCCTTTTTCTTAATCCTTGTTATGATCCACCCCATTGAATTCAATTCAGTGAGTATAATTACGAGAATTCCTTGCAGATTTATCAATCAATTGAACTGAAAGAGAACAATGGAGATTTCTTTCAACCATTGAGGTTTTCTTCCTTGATCCTGGGAACCACACGTGACTTTGGACAGGCTTTGTGTGTCACTGATGCGCAGACTCTACTAGAGGGGAAACCCTACTCCTCTTCAGGGAATCAATAGAGTCCAGACGCAGGCTGGCTTGTCCCAAAATATTTAGCCTCGTTTCTACAACTGCTAGGGGAGAGCTGTACCTTCCGTTGTCTTTTTTCATAGAGTTGCCTGGCGTATGAAAGGACAGCAATTTAGGGCCAAGGGATTCAGTGGAATAGTGAATTTCTGTGGGGATCAACAAAAAGAGTCGAGTTTGAAAACGCCAAAGTTTGATAGTAGAAATAAACGGGTCGGATCACACGAAAACAGACTGATCTCATGGAAGCTGAAAGATCTCCAGCGGAGAATCGCTGTTTACCGTGACTCATCACTACCTTAATCGATATTCAGATTGTCAGGATGTCAAAAATCACAGGGCGGAATTTTATAAAGGTACCTAAAGCCCCCTTGAAGCCTTTCCATTCAAGGAAATATGTGAGACACATTTACAGTTCTTTAAGGGAAGAAACTTTCGCGTTTTTTCGCGTCTTTACCAAATATTTGGGAAAATCTAATTCGCGAACTTTCATGAAATGTAGAATTGAAAGTTTTTATAATCAAATGTTCATGCTCCTGTTCTTATCATTTTGTTGCTCAATCTTAATAAGGTGCAAGGAAATTCACTATGATCTTCTTTAACAGCAAAACTTTCTACTGACAAGCTACAGGCTCACGACATAGTGCAACAACAACAACAACGACAAGAATAACAACAACATTTTTATTTTTGCTCAAACTGGGACTTGCGGATTTTCATATAAAACATTGAGACATAAATGCACTTTGCACTCAGGAACGAGGCTATGGTGTAGTCTCAGAAGCAAGGCAAGCAACCCTTGCCTGTTAGATTCTTATTACAGTGACAGGTTTGCTCATTCTTGGATTGAGGGAACATTCATCTGGATACTTCGGCTTTTGTGCATGGCTCAGTATCACTGAAAACTTGAATTTAGGGGTGTTTTAGCATCACAGGCACGAGCCAGCATCTTAGGCCCATCCGCCATTGCCTGGAACACTGAACTGTTGCTATGGTTTCCATGTTTATGTAGTCGTGAGTGAAATCGAGGGGGGAGGAGCTTTGTCACAACCTTCCGTCTCGAAGTCCATCAGTCTACATATCAATAGAGCTACAAAGTTGCAATCAGTCGACTAAAAAGCATGGAAATATCGAAAGTTATGGAAGAGTCAAGGAAAATTGGAGATATTTCAAAATTTGATCAGAAACCGAAATTGCGAAACCCTATTTCCTCAAAATTTTCCATTTTGGCCAATCTGAGAAAGTTGATTCCGAATTTCCAAAAATTTCTCGCTTTTCCAAAGTCGCAAAAGTTTCTTTCCACAAAAAATTCATCAGATTCGAATTCAGTCGTCGAATTCAAAGTCTTGTCAGATTCAAAGATTCGATTTAACAGAAGAATGCATTCCCATTGCCACAGTAGCCAATCGCCTGATAACATTTAAAAATGGTTTCAATGTTTTTTTATCAGAACAAATCATGTTTTAGGATCTTGCAGACGCAGTTATCACCCAGCAATTACATTTTAAATAGCATTTTTTGAAATATTTTTACCCATAGAGCAGTGTAAAATATTGTATCATTTAAGCCTATTAATTTCTTATCTGCTTTTAAATGTGTGGCCTCTTTGGATATCAATATAATTTTAAGTGCATTCTCCTTAAGACCAACATTCTTTGAAAATGTTTTAGCTCCACATCGTGATACAGGAGTTAATGTAAACTATATTTTGTTGGCATAGTTTGCCTTTCAAATGGAATTACTCGAGGAATTACTACCAATCTGATAATGAAGGATGATGATGTGAGTAGAGTTCAGGAATTTGCTCAGCTTTCCTCCTGAAAGATAAATGTTGTTTTGATAGAACTTTCCTTACTTTTGAAAATGTGTGTTTAATAATGGATGTGTTTAGGACGCGGCATAAGTGATTTCTTTGCTTTCAGAGATTTTTCCTTGTGCTCGACCGTGCAACCGTAATACTTTCCTAACTATTTGAGTCCTTCCATGGCGAACAAGCCACTCAGACTGAGGAGAGCCTCGTACTCTCCATAATTCCAGGCTACGAGAATCATGAGGTCCGTATGGTCACACTGATGGAGAAGAACACAGCTCTGATAAGCTTAACTTCTTATTGTTCCTGGAAGCTATCTTGATGCGTTGGATAGAACTAAATAGACATCAATCAAAGGTGACTCTGCCCGAATGAATATTGAGAATTGGACAGACATGGTGTGCGATGAATATTTAGACTTATCAAGTACTGAATTGTATCGAGAAAAAGCCACGATGGCAGGCTGTGCGTCGGATCTTCCTTGAACGAAAGATGCTTGCATCGAAGAACGACTGAAAATAGTCGAAGGCAGGAACACCACAATGCAACGCAAAAGAAATGACGACCATTATTTGGATTGAATATTATATTTAATCCAACTAATAGTAGTCATTTCTTTTGCGTTGCATTGTGGTGTTCCTTCCTTCGAATATTATCAAGTACTGCTGCTCTTGTAGCTAAAATAAGTATGGATCTGACTCACTTTGTGGAGTAATGTTCAAACTTTTCTCGTACATTCAAACTGCCTGGCACATCATGTGTTTTAGTTGGATGTTCTTTACATAATGGTCATGGGGTATTCACAATCTTGTCCCCAGATCCCCAGAGTGAGTTCCTTGCTCTACCTCCTGTACTGTGTGACAATCGAGGTCCTCCTGGTATTTGATTGGCTATTCGAAAACCAACGGCAGACTTAATTATTTTTCGAAAACTTCCTGATTATTCGACAACAATGTAATCTTGCCACAAAGCAACAACCATTACAATGTTACTTTGCTCCTTGGAATCGAGGTCGGATGATTAGCGTTGCCTAGCAAATTGCAAATCCGTAATGGCTGCCAATCGAAGTGTACCAATGTTGTTCATTTGGCTTTGTGATCAATGTATGACGTAATAGCACCCTTGGAATGTGGTTGGGAGCTTTTACAGTTCCTGCTCCTTGAGGAGACCATCGTCAAACAAAACTTGTTCCGATCTACACGAGCAAGGAAACTTGTGAAGAAACATTGCCAAGAAATAGTTGCTCGTGTAAGTGCGGCTTCACAAACTCATACAGAGATCCAAAACAAGTATCAAAGCAAGCCGAAATTTGTATTGTAGTAAAGTAGTTCGTTTTTATTGAATATAAAAATCTACCAAGCTTTTAGCTTGCTAACGAGATCAAATCAAGGCTAATGTAACATTTAGAGTATGTCAAACAGTCGGAGATCTAAAGTGCCGGTATCTCTTTTTAGTGCCACATTTCTTGTCTCATGTTATAAAATGAAGATAACTTTGTATAACATTTAATTGATGTTACCAATGCCCATAGTATCTATTTTGCATGCTTGATAAAGTAAACAGCAGGGTCCTCAAATTTAGAGTCGAATCGAATTAGTGGCCATTCGTGAAAAGAGATATGTTTGTTCTCGAACACCAAGGCAATGATGAATTTTTCAACTGTTATCTTTCTCATTAGGGTGATTGGCTTATCATTGATTAGTCTAGATAAGCCACGATGCTGATCTGCTTTAGGTCAAACCCTGGACTCGCTGGACTTTTTACAAATATTTCTGAAACTCATACAGGCGTATACATTGAAACGTGACGGTTCCAAAACAAGTGCAATGACTTGCAAGAAGCCCACGAACTCCGTAGGATTTTATCAAGGGGGGGGGTGAAGTTACTTGTAAGCCCTCCTCAATAGACGATTACGCTAAAGAGGGCAGCAAGGAACTCTTTTACCAAGATGCATTGCGCTCGAATAACGAATCTTTGACGATTCTATACGAATTCGATGAAAGAACGCAGTGCATCGTGGTAAAAATTCCTCGCCACCATCTTTAGCGTAGTCGTCTATCGAAGAGGGTGTCATGGGATTATACAATTAGCTACAAAAGTGATAGGTCTTGTGTTGCTTCTGTCATGGAGGGAGGGGTGTGGCTTTAGTTCCCATATTTGAAAATTCATGGTATTAAGAGTACTTGAGGGATTTGAATGATTCAAATTCTAGTCAAAAGCCAAAAGACTGAAGTATTTTCGTGATTTTTCTCGCTGTCTTACCAGCACTAGAAGTATATGCAAATTCAAATTTATAAAGTTGCAAAGGGACTGAAAAAGGACCTAAACATTGATCGAATCGCAAAGACTCTCCTTATACAGAACAATACGGAATAAGCGTTTCATCTCTGTTAAGAGTGACAAGACATCAATATTCAAGCAAATGCTAAGGATTTTAATCACATGGCAATATATGTGAAGTGGATATCTTTCAGTCATGAAAAGTTACATTTTTGTTTTTGATCTCTGCGAGGAGTCTTTTATGATATGATCCATGTTTGAGGCCCTTTTTTAGTGATTTTGCGACTTGAAAATTTTTCAACGTTAAATTTACCCATAATTCTAGTGCTCGTGAGACAGCAAGAAAAATCACAAAGTGCTTTGATCTTTCAGCTTTTTACTAGAATTTGAATCATTCAAATCTGCGAAGTACTCTTGGTCCTATGAATTTTCAAATGTGGGAACTTTTTCCTGGCTCACCCGGTGCAATTAGCCCACTTTAACCCACAGGAAAAATTCTTACACAGTTCAGCAAAGGAACCCTTTCTTGCAGTATTCTTATGCAACTATATGAAGAATGAGGCAATAGAATGTACAGCTCATCCGCAGCATTCTTTAGGACACCCTGTAGAAATAGTGACAGGAAGAGAGAAATCGGTGAAATATCTTTCATTGGCTGCTGCAATAGAATCCTAAACCTAACAGTGAGACCAGTAATTATTGAGTCGTGATTAGCAACCAACCAGTCAGAGTATTCCCGAGAATAGCACAAGTTGATCGACCCATATGCATACATAGTTCGAAATAAAGAGATCTTTGTAAACCCTAATGAAAATGAATCTAAAAATATACATGGACTATTTTAAAGATCTAGTTGCTGAATACACTGTCGATTTGAACATTAGTTTAAGGATTATAATTAGGCTACACATGACAACGGTTTGCTACGCTAAGATAAATGCAAACTTTCTCAAGAAATGAGCTAATTCCCTTAATATTCCGCGACAATGACTATTTGTTAGGTTAACTCCATTGCTAGGCCATGTCTTATCCACAAATAGTTTTTTAACCAAGTGTGAGTTTCTGTATAAGATCCATGCTTCTTTGTACGTCATTATTTGTTTTCAAGGGGATTGATTAGGGGCACATGTCAGAACATGCTTTCAACCCTGAGGTTACGTTAAAGGGTCTGTTTCATCCAGCATTCCTTGCACGTTCGGTCTCTTCGTTGGCCTTTGTTGTCGCCATTGTCATGGTCCCATGAAACTACACGTGGAATGCTAACCAAGTGACTAAGCATGCAAGGCATTCTGGATGAAACAGACCCTTAGATATGTAGACTGAAACTATGCTCTCTGCAAAATAAAACAGAACTGAAATAACTAATTCGATTGCGAATTTCGGTAGTTAATGTTTTGCTTTGGCTCTGGACAGTCGGGGAGAACTCAACCGCGAGGATTTATTTCATTGCGATGAAAGCAAGATATAAGTGACTTGAAATTAGACTCCAGCTTCCCATGGTGGTCCTTGGGTGACAGGGGCGAAAATTGTTGATGTTTTGGTGCCAAATTAAAACATGTCCGCTTGTGTGCAGTGAACGATTGTCTACCAAGGTAGCTAAGTCTGTCTGTCATTATTCACCTTTATAAGCATTTGTTGGGGTTGGGGCCATGCCGGAACACACTTTGAATTATGGAGAGCCTGGGTTAGGTTGCTTTGTTGCTTGTGGAGGTTCGTTTTGTTGCACTGTTGCAATCTTCAGGCTACGATGGAGCCAGGGTACAAATTTCTCCGTTGCATTCTATGCTCTTTTGTGGTTTGCGTGAACTTTAATCCATGTACCATAGGAAGCACGGAAAAGTGTTTCGATCAGTTCCAATATGGCGGAAAATGCGGCAATTACAGTAATCAATCGTAGAATTTTTGTCGATAAGTAAGGACATATGTAAGCGCAGGTAGCGAGTATCATTGTGTTGATAAAATAACAGAAGACTTGAAATACCTCGTTTTTTGTCGAAATCTTTTTCTTCCTCGGTTCGTTTGGGGATTGGGTCGGGTTTGAAGTGCTGTTGTGTTGAGAAGGACTGGCCTTCTGTTGTGTTGAGAAGGACTGGCCTAGGCAGGACAGCATGGATGGAGTACAGTCTGGACAGGAAGCACAATGAAGAAACAAGGTATTGGGCATTGTCTTGGCCTTGACAGTACTGTCTGAATTGGAGTGCAGTTTGGAAAGGAAACACAACGACAAAAAAACGAGGTATTTTCAAGTCTTCTGTTCTTTTATCAACACAATGATACTCGCTGCCTGTGACATAAGATAAACATAGAACAGCCAGGCTGAAAGCTTTCAATGATAGGACAAAAGAGCATGGTGCGTATCATGCTTCTTTGTTGGGGAGACGAGATACGCTTTATCCGAGAAACCTTATGTGTCCCCCCGTGCAGTGGGTTAAAGCTCATGCGCCCGTCACCGCTTCAACTCCAAATGCGCATGAGCTTTAACCCACTGCACGGGGGGACATATAAGTTTTCTCGGACAAAGCGTATCTCGTCTCCCCAATAATTCTGGTGAGAAATGCTGCAGCACTTTGTGCACTAAAT
Organism: Aurelia sp. 4 Dawson et al 2005; assembly: GCA_964019985.1. NCBI lineage: Eukaryota > Metazoa > Cnidaria > Scyphozoa > Semaeostomeae > Ulmaridae > Aurelia > Aurelia sp. 4 Dawson et al 2005. The sequence continues at coordinate 16,530,302 of OZ026500.1, read as the reverse complement.
TTGCGGTATTGCATTAAAACAATGGCATACTTCACGCTGCATCAAACGTTCGCACGTTAAAGGCACAACTATGCCTTATCAGATCTGTTTACAAAATCTAATTTTGATGGACCAGAAAATTTGTCTTTGCATCTTCCTTGGCTATTCATTCCTTTGGCTGCTTCGCTTGAATGGTTGTGACCGAATTACATTCCAATGTTGTAAGCAAAACTAACATTCTATTCCTTAAAGAGTCTTCATTTCCAATAACTAACAGATGAAACATAAATTTCAAAATCCAATTACTATAGGGTGTGGGGTCTGATCGAGGAAAATAAGCACGAACAATTCCCCTTTGAGGGATAGCTGCAGGGGTTTGGAGTCAGTGGCCTCCATTGCGGTATAAATGAGATTTCGAAAAACTTAAGCTGTTGTTTAATAAAAGTAATGACCTACTCAAGGCACACAGTAAAAGCCAGACTCTTGAACTCCAGAACCGTCCTGTGCCAAAAGAGACAGGACTTTAGGATCAGGTGCTCCAGGGGGCTTCTGAATATACTTAGCACCCAGGGATGTGCTGGCCAATAGGTTCCCATTTTCGGCTAAAAATTCCGGGACTGGATTGTACATTTTTTGTGTATTTATTCTGGCATAGGTAAATCTGTTGAAGCCATTTTTCAAGGGAAGGTCAGATTGGAGGTAAACAATAACTTACAAGAGACTGGCATTTTCCAGGACAGGTAGTATGTTTTCAAACAATTATTCCAGGATAGGGTCATAAACTTTTCTGGCAAGCACATCTCCGTCGCTATTCTGCAAGGTCGACCCCTCCTGGTCAGGTGTTAATAACTTACATAGTTGCGAAATTCTGGGACTTGACTGATCATCGTACCAGAATACTGAAAAAGTGGGGCTGCATTTTAGAAAAGTTCATACAGCTCTCCTCCCTCCTCCCATAGGGTTCAGATTTTTCCGAAAATTTTTTTCTTTTGGACCCATTTTCCCAGAATATAGTAGCTATTGTTGCTTTGCTCCCAACTTAGAAACGTCAAATACCCATTTTTCCCTAAACCATTGGGATGGCATCAATGTTTCTGACATTATGGCTCCGTCCACACGTATCCGGATATTTTTGAAAACGCATCTTTTTTTATCCGTTTTGGGCTTGCGTCCACACGGAGACGGCGTTTCCAGTCACCAAAAACGAAGCTTTTCGAAAACGCTCTCCAGAGTGGATCTTTTTGAAACGCCGTTTTCATGTTGTCGTGTGGACGGGTGAAAACGGAGCTTTTCGAAAACGCTGACGTCACAGCATCGATCTACGACGTATCAGAGCATGCGCACGGATCTTTCATAGTCTGGCTTTTACTGTATACCTGTATTCATGTGTAGAACTATTTAGTTTCCGTTATCATGTTGTTTTATCTTAATTTATTGATAACTATGTAATTCAAACAAGAGAAAAAAGCCAACAGCTTTAAACTGATTTATATCGCTCTCTAAGTATTTTAAATTAATGTTTTTAGTGTTACTTTGAGTTATTACATGCATACTGTGTTCTTAATCTCCCCCTAAAAACATTAATGATAAGATTGTACCCTTATGATCCTGTCTTTCCCGACCAGACCAACCCAAGGCTCGACCTGATGTTCTTATGACCTTCCTTCTAACCATTATCGCTTTGGATCTCTTTTCCAGCATGGCAACAAGCTGTCGCCTTAAGGAATGTTTTCACTGTTTTGCGCCTTGGAATAACCCTGATTCAGCTGCTGTTTTATTTTACTCTTCTACCATAAAAAACAGCCATTTTCATTTAATTTTATCTTTTTATCAATGGTAGTCCCTCGGCCAACTGACTTATTGACAGGGGCTTGCTAATACTGCATTCACACTGACACAATTAAACCAGCTTTATTTAAACCAGTTTAAATTTCAACCAATCAAATGACTGGATTTGTTGGCTTGACCAATCAGAAGGCCTTATTCGAAAACCTGGTTTAATTCGAGCTGGTTTAACTTGCAGTGTGAATGGGGCATAAGATATACACAATTACTTATTAAGTTCCTACCTAAGTCAAAAGCAAAGTAAATGGAATAGTATTATAATGAAAAACCCGTTTGAGTTGGCAGCCATTTAGCTACCATGAGTCACTGCAAGGATCCTGTGGTTTTTTCACAGGAAGGCCATATTATAGATTATTAGAAAAATATTTTGTTCAAGAAATTATTTTCCGTTCTTTCACATATCACTGTGTTGTTCTCCTTTTGTCCTTTCGTTTACATTCACATCCAAATCCGTGTTATTATCCATGAAATAAAAACTTTTGAAAAGAGCACAAGGTAACAAGGAAGCGAAGTGCTCTTTGCAAAGTTTTTATTTCACGGATGATAACACGGATTTGGATGTGAATGTAAACGAAAGGACGAAAGGAGACCAACACAGTGATATGTGAAAGAACGGAAAATAATTTCTTGAACAAAGTATTTTTCTAATAATCTGTAATATGGGCTTCCTGTGGTTTTTTTATCAGCCTCTTTGTGCAACCTTAACGTAGATGATATTTGTTGTCATTTTCAATGATGATAATGAGGCATAGCAATATAACTGATCATGTATGCTTGCAGTAATAATGATGTGATGGGGAGTGATACCAAAAATTTATAACCAGGGTGATATCAGTATCGTGTAAAGCCTGGTTTCCATATAGCCGTAAGATGCCGTAAGGTTGTTGGCGGCAGTCTTCTGCCATCTCCCATCTGCCATGCCCCAGGTACCGCAGTCGAGCGATTTAAATGGAAACGTCTTAAATATTGTGCCGCAACCATCGTGGCTGAAGTGCCGTAAGATACCGGTAACTATGCCGGTAACTAAGGGATAGGATGAAGACCATAAGAAATAGAACAAAGAAAGACAATGATTTGCGGCGGCTGCCGCAGGCAACCTGTTTAGCCGCCGGCAACCTGTTTAGCCGCCTGCAACCTGTTTAGCCGCCGGCAACCTGTTTAGCCGCCGGCAACCTGTTTAGCCGCCGGCAACCTGTTTCCATATAAACTTTCATGGCTGAAGATGCCGTAAGGATTTAGGAAAGTTGAATTGATTCAACTTTTTCCAGGCCAGTACGGAACCGTAAGTGTCATGGTTGCGGCTGCCGGCGGTACCGGGAGAAATGGTTTCCATATAAGTTGAAATGGTTGCGGCATGCCGGGGCATGCCGGCGGCAATGGTTCCGGCAATGCCTACGGCAGCCTTACGGAACCTTACGGCTATATGGAAACCAGGCTTAAACCCGTGCTTTTGTAAATGGTAGCAGCGTAGCAGAACAACAATAAGCACACTTGCGAGCCTGAGTCATAAGAGAACGAAAGGTAATGTTTTTAGCATCATCTATGACAGAACACAACTGCTACCGAAGAAAAAGTCAACAGATGGACAGAAATGCTTCTCTTTTAGAGGTGCTAAGTCTTGGAATGGCCTCTTGTAATGGCCTCTAAGCTGAGCGTAAGCATGCATCCACTATTTATAGATTCAAAAAACTTGACGAAAAGTAGGTACATATATGTATTTGGATCTTTGTTATTGTTAATAGCTATGTAGTTTAGATCATAGGGTTTTTATTAGTATTTTATGAAAATTGTAATTAGCTAGGTTAGTTTAGTCTTTTCCTCCAATATATTTTCATTTGTAGCTAAGTTTGTTAGTGGAGGGCCCCTTAAATCATCATTGACGTTGATGAAGGGCTACCCTCTTTTAAAATTTGAAAATTAAATGAAAATGAAACCGATACAGAACAGAATATAGCACAATGTAACGTTACTTTACAGAGCTTAACGAACCATTGTAAATTTTTTTTAACCTTTTATTTCTTTGAATAATTGTAAATAGGAAATTTTATTTAGTTTCAGTTTATTTATTATTTTTAACAGGACACACGTTGATAACAACGATGATTCGTTGAAGTGTTTTTATCCTGTATAAATATTCGTATATCATTATTACTATTATTGTTATTATTTATTTGTTTTTATTTATTATTATTACTATTATTATTATTATTATTATTATTATTATTATTATTATTATTATTATTATTATTATTATTATTATCATTATTATTATTATTCACATTTACACTACACACATACGCAGCGTAAACCTAACGTAAGTGTACCATAGGGCTCAAATCTTTAGGCTAGAGTTACATTATATGTGATTGCTATTGGAGCGAGATGACTTCACTCCCTAATGATATTTGGTGTAGCATTTATACTACGACTCTAAGCTTGCTCCTACGCCATATTCCTCCGCAGTTCTGGTCCAAAGTGTGGGTGTTTTGGCAATCTGGCTCAGATTTTATTGTTTGCTAATTTGAAATTTTATTGTTTCGAAGCGGAGTATATCAGATTAGTGTGAAAGAAACACTTAGTCACGCCATTGTTTCTGTCGTTGTCCATTGCTCACGGCGCATGTGCGACTTACATTTGAATGGGGAATTTTACATGGTTTTTTTCTTTGTAAATGCAAGCGTTTCACCATGGACAACGAGTGTGTAGCAGTTTGATAGTTTTATCAGTAGCGAGCCGCCATAACTTATTGTTTTTTGTTTTGAACCTATTTTTACCTGGTATACAGCTACCTCTCACTGTTTCGTCATCTTGAAATCTTCAATAGTGAGCCACCTTAAGTCCAGATCCACCTTAAGGCTCATTTCCACTTCAATCGCAATTCGCAAAACGAATGCGATTTACGATTTCTGCATTCCAAACGCCTGTCAATTCAATACACACTTCAACCTTATTCGCACGAATTTCGATTGTTTATTCAACCAATGAAATCTGTCTCCTTTTGATAGCGCGTGGCGCCTTTGTCTCTTTGTTTCGTAATGTTGTTTTCTAATTGGCTGGCTTCAATCCGGGACAATGATTCGCATGCGAACGTTCGCAAGAAATCAAACATTGCGATCAGGTCAAAATCGTATTGCGAACGTTCGCATGCGATTTGCGAACGTTCGCATGCGAATTGCAAACAAAGGATCGTATGCGATTTGCGAATTGCGAATGAAGTGGAAATGGGCCTTTAATCGTAAGTTTGAAACCATGAGCGAATGATGGAAAACTTCCCGCCCAGTAGTTTTCCCGTTGGAACTTAACGATTAAGATTGTTCTGCACTTAAGGTAGCTCACTAATGAAAATTTTCGAAATTATGAAAGGTAGCTGTATACCAAGCAAAAATAAGTTCAAAACACAAAAACAATAACTTAAGGTGGCTTGCTGTTGCTATCCATTTCGAACGGCTACACACTGGGTGTCTTATCTTGTGTAAAACACAACGTATTGCAAGGCAACCATTGTAATATGAGGCCTTTGTTTTTTCTTCACTGCTCCGCAATTTCGTTCTGGTATCTGCACTCACCTTCGCTGCTCATACTTTAGCGTGGTGGAGGAGAGTCCACAAGAGTGGCCGCCAAGTCTTTGCAAGACAAATCCATGCCTAGATTTAGCAGATCAGTCATACAATGGAATGTTGAATGCTGTCGACGCCTAACTGCTTAGTTTTATCATCTAAGATCCAATATGGTTTAGCAGAAGCTGGTTTTAATTGGTAATAGCCGAGTCTCCCGTAAGCACAAGTCAAACTTTGTTGACGATTAGGCCAGATGTTGTGTTGACTTAGGAATTGCCATTCCCTTACGGAATATGGAATATCATCCAGTTGAATAACCACTGCGAATCCTGTGAATCTTTTTGGATTAATTGAAATAATCGAGAAATCATTTGCGAATGAGCTAAAGATTGTCTGCATACTTCCTAGAGTGAATTTATTTGGTGTCATGTACCTCGAGCAGGGTTTAGCTTCACTGCCATCTCATCTAATAAGCAGGCACCCTGAAAGTGGCTTGGCAAAAGCAGTACAATTGGCGACAAGTGTGTCGTAGTGTATGAGATTTATATCAGAAACAAGCTACCTTCGCCCATTTTGTTGTATTTCACTTAGTGTCATGTTAGTAGAATGTTTAAAGGCAGTCTGTCACGTCTCTGATTGGCTGCGACAAAGTCAGCCGAGGGGCAAATCACTTCTCAAAATAGCGTACGTGATTTTTGTGATTTTGAAATCAGATGATTTTTTTGTGATCTTTAGTGATTTTTTCATGTGATTTTTCAGTAACTTTTCAGTGATTTGTGATTTTTGGTGCTTTCTGTGTGTGATAATTTTGTGATTTTGTGATTTTTGTATGTGATTTTTTAGTGATTTCAAAGGAGGTGTACGAAAAGAAATCAGTGATGTGCCCCTCGAAGTCAGCGCTGAACACTACAGATTTCTTTGTGAATCTGTGTATTTGAAACAAAGGAGGGATAACCGTTTTGACTTTCTACGGCCGTAGAAAGCCAGGGGATTAGCAGCCATTCAATTTCCTATTCTTTGTATTGTCCAAATCACCCAATCAAAAGCGTGACAGACTGCCTTTAACGCTAAAAATTTTTGAATTAGCCCTTTCACGCCCGGCTAAAATCAATCTTAACAGGAAAACCTAATGTAGATTGTGGTTTTCCAGGGGGTATCATAATCAGTGATTCAGTAAGCAATAGATAAATGCAATGTGCATAACCTTTCAAATAAATCAAAATTCCAAATTCTTTACCCCCTGAAAAAAAATTCGCAGTTCTCAATGAATACTGTCAGGCCATATGGCCCTTCCGGGGGTGAAAGGGTTAACAGACAAGCGATAAAGTGGTTTATTACTAAGGGCGTGTTTGATTGGTGCTAGTTATGAAAACGGTAGACTTGGAAGACTCATTTGTTTGATTGACTATCAAAGTTCGAAACCGGCAGATTTTGTAGGTTTGGAAGGCCTGCTGAGCCTTCTGCTTCAACAGGCGGAAGGTTTGGCAGACTTTAGAGAGATTCTCATTTTCATTAACTCTGAAAACGAGGCAAATTTGCTTGTCCGGCTGTGGTAATTGTGTCGAATCTTTATTGCCAAGCACCAGACTCGTCTTCGTGTTTTTCAACTGGAAACCTCGTTTTCGCAAGAATGAATCTGAAACCCGCAGTTTTGAAGAATTGTGTGTTTGATTGGGCACTTGTGTTTCCGTCCCCGCGAATTCTACCGTTTTCAGAATTTGGTTGGTTTCCAACTACCAATCAAACACGCCTTAAATGAAAATAACTTCAAGACACAAAGGAAGATTTGGTTAAGGCGGCTTCCTACTGAAAAATTTTTCGCGCATACTCATACGTCAACATATGGTCCCAGACTCGGATTATGCACCTAAAATCCAGCGTCGTTGGAAATCTGGACACTGGTTGAAACGGCGTAACTTTGGCCGTTTGATTAGGAATCTATTAGGCACGCAAGGAAGGCCACCATTTATCACTTCTTTTAACTGGCAGATCCCTTAAGGACTTCTCTGTCTTCGGCAAGCTTTGGCAATAAAGCGCTCGCATCGCTCGCGCTTCGACATCCTTAGCTACCTCGGAGGGCTTATCGAACAGTCAGCTATCTTATATGAAAATGTCGAAAACGTGCCAAATCATGAAATAAACCTACTTTTTCATTCAATTTTTCGCTCAATCTCTAATAGCAGTCCTCTTTCTTGAGTAAATCCTTTAGAATAGCGAGCACAGAAGAAGCTATGATTTACTTATAAATATTCCAATATTATATTCCAATTTGTCAAAGTCCATTTAAGGTTTGACACTTTCACTTTGCCGGGATGGATACTGAAATTGAAAATATAAACAGGTTTTCCAATTTTGTATTGTCCTGGCAGTCCCAGCATTCTCTAGGGCTGGTTCTCCCTCTTCTAAGTTATTTTACATGTGTGTCTTTGGTTAAGGTGCCGTCCTTCTTGAGCTCTATGACAATTAAACTCTAATTTATGGAGAAGCTCTGGTCGCAGTTCAAAGCCTGTTTTAATCAAATTGTTGGATTTAGGATTTAAAATGGGATAAGCTAGAATATCAGTGAATATAGGAACATAAGATTAAGTTATAAACGATGATTCCTCGTTTTGTCAATGTAAGGCCATGACAAATAGCTTTAAAACGAGTGAAAAATAGGAGCTCCATTACAAGCCTAGGCTTGAATAACAAATTAAAATCAGTTTATAATGTTTCCTGAGGTTTATATTGAGCTATTTATGGCGTGTTTTAGCTGAAGAGGGCTATAGAACCAAGCGTTAATACGAGGCTAAGTGGTTGGGTCTTAAAGACCCTCTGCTACCCATTAGGCTTTGCACCAATTCTTTGTTATGGGCAAGCGAACAACAGGAGACGGCACGTGCGAGGTATGGGAGGTATGTCCGTTGCTTAGGCCCCTTTTAAAATGTAGAAAGAGAAATTTATTTGGACTCCCCACCTTTGTCAATGCTTAAGACCCATTGCCAAACGTGATCCTTTGTTCGCTGAATGAAAAGCAAGGCAGAGAGAATTTAGGCCAGAAAGGACTTTCAGATAATACGAAAGTCGAATTTGGCGCCACAAAGGATCCTGGTTAGCAGTGACTCTTTAAAGGGGCAGGGTGACGTAACCGTAAACAAACCTGTTATCTCTATAATCTATGTTGTTTGCCACATATAGCCATTGTGTTCTGCACAGATTTTGGTGGATGAGGTGAATCCACAAGAAAGTTACTTTCAAAAATCCACCAATATCTCTGCAATCGTACAACATATGTGTTTCGTTTCTTTCTCTACGAAGCTCAAGAGTTCATCTACAAAATAACACTTTCAGTGTAAGAATAATAGTGAAAAATCTCTGTGATTTGGCCTATCAAAAATACTGCAAAGATCGTCTTTTCGAAAGAAATTTGTTTACATTACGTGACCCTGCCCCTTTAACGAGGTAGCGTTCGAATCTTTTCTCTGCAGTGTTTCCTGGAGCGATGGGAGTCGCCATGGCCTGCGCGCAGTCTTCTTTCTAAATTGAAAAATCCGGAAATAGAAAGACAGAGCATCACCAAGAGATTTCTCTTATGGCTGACTCAGCAAATTGAACATTTATAATCGTGATCTTTTCTTTCAAGCTTTTCATTTTTGAACAAAGAAAAAACAAATACATTACAAAGGCTCGTTGTGTTGGGTTCGGAAAATCTCCGAACAGGCTCTCATTGGTTCATATTACAATGGATTTATTCATCAAAATACGAGAAATCGTTTACTAATGCGCAGTCTTTCCATTTAATCGCCCTTCCAGTTTTACACTAGAGACAGGGGTGGCGCCACGGGGTGGACTGGGATGTCCACCTCCACCCCACATTTTGAGGATCAATTTTCTAATTCTTCTAAATCCGACGAAAAAAGGCGAGGAAAGGGGATTTCAAAAGTCATTACTTGTTTTCCCTCATTTAAATGACCATATTGTTTTATTTCTTACATCTTTTTTTTAATATTCGTCTATATATTTTGTATAAATGTGAAGAAAAATTTAAGATAGATTCAAATTTAACTTTCTTGCTTCTTCGTTCATAGTTTGAGTGAATCCATCCTAATGTGTCGAACTAAATTTTACCCAATCTTGCAAAAGGGCGTTTTCGACGATCTTGAGGACGTGATCCGGAAAATTTTTCTAAGGGCAAGCCGCCACACCCCAGTTTTCCCACCACACCGCTAGCCTGTTCATCCCCACTTTTTGGGCGCTGGCGCCGCCCCTGACGAGAGAAAGACTGCGCTCAGGCTAGAGTCGAGGCTAAAGGGATCACTGTTTTTTTTTCATATCGAGTGGAAGGGCCAGGATACTGCTTCAATAAGCACAGCTGCTCATGCTTCCTAAAAACCACCTTTTTACTTGGCAGAGCAAACATTGGGATCATTTAGGCCAAATCTAGTCGCTGTGTCGCCATTTTCTTGCATCAGCACACGATAAAGAGGCTAAAAATGATTAAGAGGACAGAAAATAATGTAACGGCCTCGTTTTCGTTTTTGCGATATGACGTCACTTCGCACGAGTCTCTTATTTGTGTACGTAATTTCACAAGGAGAAAACGAAACATAGTGCAAGGTATGATACCCTGTTGTTATCAGTGTTTTCTTGAATTTTATCATTAAAAGGACAGGGTCACGTAATGTAAACAAACTTCTCTCGAAACGACGATTTTGCGATAGTTTTGATGGGCCATACCACAATGACTTTCCACTACTTTTCTCAAATGAAAGTGTTATTTCAAAGATGGACTCTTGTACTTCGTAGAGAAACAAACCAAACACTCATGTGTTGTATGATTGCAGAGATATTGATGGATTCACCCCATCCTCCAAAATCCGTGCAGCATGAGGGCAACAATATAGATTCTGGAGATAACAGGTTTGTTTACGGTTACGTGACCCTACCCCTTTAATCATACCAACCCTGAACTGTTCCATTAAGGTTAAAAGCTGCTTTCTTGATAGGATAGCAGTTAGCAAAAGGTTGTGCCATGTTAAGCGGCTGCAATGGATGAGTTGTCCTACTTTTTATACAGTTGAATTGGAGATGCTTAAACTCAGCATTTGATTGACTCTGTTACCTAAATTGAATCAATCGGAGAGGTGTCTGCTGATTTATGGCACGAAAGAGTTTAAATAAGTGGTTGCTTCAAACAAACAGTTCTGTAGGTACTGTTTTGTTCATTCGGCAAGCAAAGGCTCATGGTTAGCAATTTATTTTTAAGGCAGATTTTTGGGAGACACGGAGCAGTTACTGTATCATAATGTACGCGTTAGAAGCTTGACCTGCATTGCACCTCTCTCTTATTGGATAATATTATCAATTTCCGAATTATTCAAGAGAAGGATGGCAAAACCACGCGTTTGGAAGTAAATCATAGAAAGTCAAAATTGTATTGATGAATTTTATCGGAACTTGATTGCTTCGGAAACTGAGCAACACATTAATCCTATTACGGATAAATACTGTATAAGGACATGCATGAAAATACGAAGTAATCAATTTAACTTGAAATAATAAAGATAAAATGAAAGTTTACTACCGCAAATCAAGTTGCAAAACTGTCCTCATATGACCTTAAAATCTTTGACTAGCGAAATTAAGGTCATGAGTGTTTGTTGCGTTGTAGAGCCTGTTTTTGCTGTAACGTACAGGAACGCTACTGTTGTGTTTTAGGTGTATTTTGCCTGAAGCGTTACGTTTTAGATTGATGTTGGCTGTTAAGCATTTTGATTGGACAGTATTTTCAGCTTAGTAAGACGAATTGATCACGTGACCATAAGCAGTAGGAGACATTGCCAGCTGCTGAGTGAACATGTTGAGATACGGATTTTTGTTGTGCAGTGCTGATCAGAATAGACCATTTCGATAATTAAAATCGGAGATTGGGGAGAGCGGTTTGTTCTAGTAAATGGCGGATGCAGTTCTTGTAAATGGCTGCCGCGTAGTTAGGCCGTTGAAGTGAATATAATGTAAACATTGAGTTTTGCAACCTGAGGTGAGGATCGCTACAGCATCGGCGCTGTTTTAGAATTTCAGTTTTGAAATATCAGTTTTGGCGTATGTTCAACCGTCAGATTAAGAAAATTCGAGCTATGTTCGAACTTTTTCCTCGCGTCAACTTTAATCGAATTCAACAAGGATATTCGAAGTTAACAACTTCAGTTGAATTCCATTCACTTGAAAATCGAAGTCAGAGTAAACCGTCTGATTCTAAATACTTCAAATGCATCATGTATTTCGTCAACTTATGCAGAAAGGGCCTAAACTCGAAGCAAGCATTGTTGTTTGCATCACTGAAATAAAGGCTGAAAAGGAAATCAGTTGCGAATGGAGGTAAATTACACGTTTGTCTGTATTTTGCATGGACAGCTATTTGACTAAATCCTAAGACAGCTCCATTATTGCGGTTTTATGCAGTAGCGATTGCCATGTTTACATTACTCACTTCAACGGGCTCACTCCGCGGCAGCCTTTTACCAGAACTGCATCCGCCATTTACCAGAACAAACCGCTCTCCCCAGTCTCCTTTTTTAATTGTCGAAATGGTCTATTAGGCCACATTATGCTGGGTATGAGATTAGCTGCTGATAGTTCGTTTTATGTAGTTGAAGTTTCAAAAGGGCATTAAGAAGCGGACTCATCTAAATAACCATAGACACAAAATAAGCTTGTATCTTGTAAGAAAAATAGTATCAACTCCTGTTAAAGAACAACAATGATATAAGATACACCTGTAACTGGAGCGAAAGTTGTTAAACCTGCAAAAAAGTCAAGTAATCAGTTATCAGCAACGTCATTACACCAAATACGGGTTTCGCCGCAAGCTCTTCAGTTTGGTTTATGCGAAGAACAGACAAATGACACGACCGGGCTGTTTTTATGTTTGAAGTTTGATAAAGAGACATGCTACTACTTTTTAACAAACTTGTATACAGTCGACTCCGGTTATAGTCACACCAAATGTTTTCAAGAAAAATGTGACTATAAGCAGAGTGTGACTTTTAGCGGAGTTACCCAAAATAGCTTATAAGTAGTAGAAAATCGATTTTTATAGCCTAATTTGGGCGTATGAAGTCTTTGCAAGGAATTTGACAGCAATAAATAATGTTTTATCTTCTCCTTTCAAAAAAGACTTCATAAGGCCGCGTTCATAAGTGATGATAGCTCAAAACAATCTTATATGAGACTCATTACACGAAACATTCTTAATCCTTGTGATTCTTGCACGCATTGCTAGGGGTCCTGGGCTGTTGCATGAATTGAAGTAGGTCTCCCAAAACAGTAATAATGTAAGTAATATAAAAATTCATCAACATTTTCCCAGTATGTGACTGTATAAGGAGTATTTTGTTGTTTAGGAAGGAAAAAAGTAATGATTGTAAGCGGAGTGTGACAGAAAACGGAGTGACTGTAACAGGAGTTCGTTGATAAGGGTTTGACCACAACTAAATTCGGGAAACAGCAATATGGTGATAATAGCTGAAGTATGACTATAAGCGGAGTGACTATAACCGGAATCGACTGTATATGTGAATACGCAGACTCGCTATACATGATATGCATATTGACGTCACGGATCCCGATTTGGTGGCAAATGGACCCATAATGGCGGACGCGAGCTGGGAAACTTTGGGCGTGCCTTCTTCTGTCGCTAGAATCACATACTTGGAGTATAAAAATTGTCCTAAATTAGCCAGCGTAAATTCAAGCATGTGCCCAAAGAATAGTTAACATGTGGCCTTACGGTTAACGCTCGAGAGTATACATAGCCTTCATCATAAAGGAATGATTTTACACATTAGTGAACATGTTTAATTTTCTCATCGTAAACATATGACGATCTCCAGTTGTGAAATAGATATGCGATAGATTTCTTTACACAAGCCAAACTGCACCATGGTGGTCTGTGACCTTCACGAATGTTATTAACTTAATTAGATTTGATGAAATTAAACGAACTTTAAATAGCAAAAGCATCCTGGAAAAGCGATAAAATGACGGAGAAATGAAAGGGCGTACACAGAAAATTTAACTGTCTGTGTATAAGAAGGGATTACAGCTAAGGGTAATAAAAATCTGGACATTAGCTATGTTCTTAACTGTTATTGTAAGTAGCCTTAGGAGTCGGACTCATCAGCTTATAGCTACAATGATGATGGATTTCAAATTAAGAACAAATTTAGGCCATAAATAATGAAACTGAATCGATTTTCATGTCAATGAAAGTATAACTATTGCACAAGAGGGATAATTTCAGTACCCGTTGCTAATAGAAGAAGCATATTTTAAATATTTTATAGATAGATTTAGATGGGACCTGGTGACACTCTGAGACTCAAAGGGCATTTGTTCGATTCAAACCACCGCTTCAAGATAGGAGGTGTGAAAACGAAAGTCTTTTGTTGTTTGAGAGTTTGGAATTTGGAGGCTAAAATTTTTTTCTGCGTTCAAAGTTTAGTGTTCACACAAATTTTCACATTCATATCTGTCCTCATGACGCAATTTTCGCGATTTTAAGAACTTAAAGTTACAAGGGCTTTGACGAGGCAGATGCAGTTTTAACCCTATCTGACCTGGGGGGCGGATTCCGCCCCCCCTCGTACATTTTCATTTATACGTTTTTCCGTGTTTGCTGGATGCCTCTGAGATTCAGCAAGTCTAAACTTTTATCATAGGCTCTTGACCCAGGATATAAAACAGTAACAATTTCGGTGCTCTATTTTTAGCCTTGTCTCTATGGTAACCAATTTGTCGTGCACCACTCTGTGAAAATATACATTGTGTCTCTCTTAATCCTTTTTAATTGGTCCAATTAAGTCAAAACCATGAATTTACATCTATTTTGATCTATATATTTCATTTCTACACGGAAATTAAAGTTTTACGACCTTTTAGCACACTGTCGTTTTTATGACGTCATATGACATCATAATATTAATAATGCTCTAGCAACAGCAACAACAATACCAATTAAACCATCGTTTCAAAAATTCATTGTTTATGTAATGAACAACCTTTGTGACAAATTTGGTTGCCATATCTCAAGCAACAACAGATACAAACGGGGGGGCGGAATCCGCCCCTCCCCCCCCCCAAGCATTGAGAGTTTCAAATCACCCAGGTCAGGGTTAAGGAAAAGGTGACAGGGCAGTTGCATTCTTGCAGTGACTACATAGTGGGCGAGCAGATTTTGTTGCAACAGTTTTTCTTCTCCGCCGGCCATTTAATGTAATGACTTTTGCAAGGTCCCAAAGAAGGGCTTCAAAAGACCTTTGTTCGATTCGGAAAGCCTTGCTTCATTATCAAAATATATCGTTTATTGAGTAATATTTTCCCAGTACTGGAGTTTCTTAAGTTTTGGCGATTTGAGAGCTGAGTTTCTTATAAGCGGTTTCTTTTTTAAAAAAGTACGTGTAGCAATGTAACTCCTCTTGCCTTTCTTTCATCAGTGTAGCCAGAAGCGAAAATTTTTATTGATGCAAATGTATAGCACTTTTGAATAATAAAGAATGTCGTTTATAATTTTGTGATACCTTGTTTCATTATCGAATTATACACTATTTTGTATGATTGGCTGATGACGTCATTTTGTTTGCAAAAAGCAAAGAAAATGTACGAGGCTGCTGGCTGACTATGTTTCCAAAAGGAAATTGACTCCAAGAACTTTTCTTAAATTGACATGCCTTTCTAAACATCATGTCTGTCCATGAGACCATTTCTAATACATTTATTCAGCTCAAATTGAATGTCTCCGACAACTGAAACCTTTCGAAGGTTAGATACAGCTATCTTTCAGTATATCATCCTAGTAATTTGCAAACAAAATGACGTCATCAACTGAAACTTAATATCAGTGGATAACTTGAAAACGAAGCGAGATATCAAAGAAATTTAAACAGGAGTCCGTATCATTCGACAGTGCCGTTAATTTGAATCAATAAAAATTTTCGCTTCAGATCACCTTTAAGCGTTAATATAACATGTAAAAGCCTTAATACTCTGAACAATGATGCATTTATGATGTGTTTTAGAAGATAAAATCATTTGATAACTATCAAAAATTAGCTTAGCCTTAACTAAACAGGATAAAACGACGTATGGCAATGTTTCATTTCTTATCAGTTATCAGGCAATCCCTTGGGTCAAGTCTCAAAAGGCTCACAAAATTATTGACATCTATCAGCTATTATCATTCATCCGTGAGAAGAATTTAAAATAAGTAGGTCATATGTATGACTCAAGATTTCTATCATCGTGTTTTTTCATTTCAGAAAATAACAAAATGCATTCTATTGTTCCGGGGGGGGGGGGACTTCTATTGATATGTGACGGGGGACCAGACACAGGATATTTTTGAAAAACCCAAGAATATACTAAATTTAGGACATTTTTAGACCCCAAAAATATACTCATAGCTTCATGGTACATGAAAACTGAAGGTTTTATAGCAGTTTCGGCAACTGCCCTGCAATATTTTGGTGAAAAACTCAGCCTAGCACTCACTTTGTCAAATATTCTCATCAGCAAAGCGGTACATGAAAACTGAAGGTTTTATAGCAGTTTCGGCAACTGCCCTGCAATATTTTGGTGAAAAACTCAGCCTAGCACTCACTTTGTCAAATATTCTCATCAGCAAAGCAACCCCAAAAATAAACTGATCTTGTACCAAATAGCGTACCTAAAGTGTTAGCCTGTGTTCCAGACCACTTGAAAAGAAAAAGCCTCTACTGTCTCTGTCTCTGCGGAGGAAGACAGAGAGGAGGAGGAAAGAGCGGAAATCTACTGGGGGAGATTTCCACTCTCTCCTTCCTCTTCCTCCGCAGAGACAACCTGCCAAACGTGTTAACTTTTTCTACACACCCTCTACATATCTCCTCAAAGTTACTGATTTCTTCAAAATCGAAAGTTGGTTATTTAAAGGTTGGTTGTTTATGCCGAATTTGAATATTTATTGAATAGGACTTCGGGACAGCTGAGAACGTGACAGCTAGCATAGTCATAGGAACCGGGGGCACTAGAGTCATGTGCCCCTAAGGTTTTGCGATAAACAAATAAGTGCCCTTTTTATTCTCAGGAAATGCCACTTTATGTTAAGAAAAAAGTGCCCTTGAAGTGTCGTCCCCCCGCCCAAATTTGAGATGCTTCCTCCGAGCTTCCTCTACGGCCCTGACAGCTGGGCGATCTTGGATGCAAAATTGCGAGAGATTCCTTTGCAAAAATTGCTTTTACTTACTTATAAATCAATTTAAATGTGGCATAAATTCACCTTAGTAATTCCATATTCATCTACATTCTCTTAAAACATTTTCATGATTGTTTACTCATATCCAAAAGTTTACCTACGTCAAATTATTTGATTTAAACTTTAATCTTTGAAATTTAATCTTAATGCTCTGATTAATTTCTATCATAAGTATCAAATCTGTCTGTTTATTCATCAATAGAATTAAGAGTTTCATTTCACTTTGACGTTCATTTACCAAAAAACCCAAACTGTTATATTCGCCAACTATTACATTCCTTCGCTAATTAACAAAATTAACAGTAATCTTTTTAAAAGCTGCTCGAGATGCTTCGTGAATATGGTGTTTGTAAAGTGTTTTATTGAATCCAGAAAGTGGCTGAAGTTTCATTGTGTCGTGTTTCTTTTACGGATTATAAACGTTTGTTGATAAGAGTAACTTAATTCATTTTCAGACAAATTGCTTTATTTTTGATTGATTGTATCCCTGAACATTCAATCTTTACGTTTGACCGTGAATGATTTTGCACGAACTTGATTGGAGAGGTGGAAAGCTTGTTGACAGGGTCAAGGTTAGAATCCTACTCCTGTTTTCTTTACAACAACGACTATCAACTTGTGTTCGCTCGTGTTCATGCCAGTTTCTTCATTTTTCGCTGGTATTCATCTGTGTTCACTTGTGTTCACCTGTGTTATTCTGCGTTCATCTGTGTTGATCTGTGTTCACCTGTGTTCGTCTTTGTTCAGGGTATTAGAATATGGTCACCAGTTTTTAGTGCAAGAAGCCTCTCCTTGATTGACGTTGCTTTTGAACTGACCAATCAGATTAGTCGGAATGATAACTTGCGCAGCTATTTGCACCTGATAGAAATCCTACCGGAAATCCTTGTAGAACTGTGGACCAGTGACCTAATGTCCCTTGTTTCTTCACAGGGGCATCAGTTTAAATATTCGTAGTTATTATTTAGTATTTCTCTATATTGTTATTTTTAATATTTTCACTATTCCTCGATACTGTTGTCTTTCTTGCTTCTGAAGAGCCGCGAATACTTTGATCAATGCGAAGGAGAGCAGAAAATGCGAAGGAAGTGAGGGAGAGAAAAGCGGAGGAGGAGCGAGATAAGAGAGAAGGAAGAAAAGGAGACAAGAATCCTATCTTCCTTTTCTTCCTTCTCTCATCTCTCGCTCCTCCTCCGCTTTTCTCTCCCTCACTTCCTTCGCATTTTCTGCTCTCCTCGCATTGGTCAAAGTATGCGCGGCTCTTCAGAAGCAAGAAAGACATTAGTATCGAGGAATAGTGAAAATATTAAAAATAACAATATCGAGAAATACTAGATAATAACTACGAATATTTAAACTGATGCCCCTGTAATTTCTTGTCTCTTTGGTTCTTTGATTTGTTGTCGCTTCAGTGGTTGAAGCGACATTGTACCGCGTGAGTAAAAAAGTTCAGCGGTTTTGGGGGCTATGGAATGAAAAGTATGTGGGCGATTTCAAAACTAAAATGTTAATCTATCAGTCAAAGGCTAACTTAGATGAGAAAATTTTGTTTGGTAAAATCACTCATTATTTAGACCCTGAAATTAGGAAAATGCTGGAAGGAGCATGTTTGGGATCAAGAATAGACCGTTTAGCTATTCTGCAAAAGAGACTGGATCGAGCGTTATTTTTATACATTTTTATACACGAGGTTCGATTTAGTGGCGTTAGAGCTTCTTTCAGTTTTGTGCAGATTCGAAAATTCGACAAAATGTAGCAAAATACCGTTCGATTCTGACTTTTTCCAGAATAGCTGAAAGATCTATTCCACATTCCATTCTGGTCAATGATTTACTTACTATCGACATCAAAATGCAATTTCTGAAACTGACAATAGCTTTGAATGTATACTTCAATGTGTTATAAATCATGGACCAGGATGGAACGTGGATTTCATGATTCCCATACAAATCCTTGTAGACATTTTTTCTAATTGCTGGGTCTTAAAGTTGTGTGGATTTACTAAACAAAATTTTCTCATCTAAGTTAGCCTTTGACTGCCAGGTTAACATGTTAGTTTTGAATATCAGTCTCCTCCTTTTTATTCCATAGCCCGTCAAACGCTTACATTTTTTTTACTCACCCGGTAGTTCAGGGGAGCGAAACTTCGTGAAAGTAACGAGTCTAGTCACTAACGTGCGAGGGGCGTTTCACTCATTTGAAAAGCTTACGATATTTCTTCAGAACAAATTATTTTTACCGATGCCTTAGTGGATCTTTCTTGAAAGCAAAGGGATCGTTTTCAAATGTTTACAAGATTTTTTGGAGTGAAAAAGTTCTGTTTAAGGGGCAGGGTCAAACTTGCTTCTTTCGAAACGATTATTTCGCAGTATTTTTGAGAGGCAATATCGCAGTGATTTTCCTCTACTGTTCTTAAAATGAAAGTTTTATTTTGAAAATGGACTCTTGTACTTCGTAAAGAAACAACCGAAACACTCAGAAGGTTGTACCACTGCAGAGATGTTGGTGGATTCACCCCATCCACCAGAATCTGTACAGAACGCAATAGGGCCACATGTGGGCAATATAGATGCTAGAGATAACAGGTTTGTTTACGTGACTCTGTCCCTTTAATAAGAGCTCGCAACTTTACTATGAAATTTCAGAAAAATACTCATTCAAAATAGCCAAAACTTGCAGGAGTTTTAGTACACCAACGATCTGCTATAATTTCCCTTCAAACATTGTTTTAATGAGCTTGAAAATCGCAAACCAAACTGTTAATAGAAATAATCATGTTTTCCTGGCCTACTGACTGCATGTACAGCGTGTCTCAAAAAGATCGATCGACGTTTGATTAAATACTAAAAAATAACGATACGCTGAATACACCCTTGGTCAAGTCACCCTTTTCCTGAGATTTTAAATTAATTTTTGACTCAAGAATCTTGCAAATCCACTGAAAATTTATGGAGTTACATGCATTTGAAGTTCAAGTTTGTGCGAAAGTTGAAACCAGAGGCCTCAAAATGGCATTTTTGGTAAAAGCCCCATAGGCCGTCGTTTCTGTTATTTCTCAATTGTTTCAGGGCGCACCAAATGGGATTCAAACAGGTTTTCGATAACCTAACTGCCAAGCATATGGATGCTTTGAGGAAACAGATTCAGTCTCTCGACAATTATGTTTTGAACCTATTTTTTGGACTTACGCGATGTTAAAGAATTTAGAGAATGATCGCAAGAAATAATTTACTTTTGAAGTCCTATTTGGCTTGCTCTGATATCAACGAGAGGTATGACATTGGATAAGCTTCTCTTACCTCCCTCTTCGAGCTTTTTGCAATAACAGTAATTCTCTGGTTTCAGCTATCGCATATTTTTTATCTTCGAGAGCTCGTAACTCAGTGAATTTTCAACCGATTTGCACGATTTTAGTCTCCAAAATTATTTGATAATCTTAGGAACGGGGTTATCTTTCCATGAGCCTGTTCATGTTGTCCTTATTTTTCAGTATTTTATCAAACGTCGAATAATTTTTTGAGACACCCTGTAGCTCATTAAATGCAAACCATTTTAAACCCATTGCTAAAACGGTAAATATCCCTGCGGATCATTTTTTGTCCTTGTTGCAAGACCTCAAAAGCGCAGTTTTCAGCATTAGTAGCTAGAACTCTGGTTTCTGTCTTTTGCAGAAAACTCGGAGCCTTTTTCGAATGAACCTCCTACGGAATGTAGGATCTGCTGACGATACATTTTGATATTTTGCAGCCTTCACCTGACATCAGCCATAGCTATGCATCAGCTTGGGGGCGGACTTAAAAACGTTTGTTTTGATTAAACTTTCTAAATTGTATTACAGGCAATAGGAATAACATGAAAAGTAGTCGTTAAATATTCATAAGGAATTTCATGGACTACCCCTGTAATTAACTTACGGGTCACACAGCAGGGAAATGGCTATTAAAAATCTAATAATTAGCGTAGCTGAATAAGAAATAGGATTACAACGATATCAAAATGGATTGTCGATTACGCTGCGGAGATTTTTGGCTGTAAGCAGCCAATGCAGTTAATGAATGCCAATCCTTTAGAGGGAATAGACATAGCTATACCTTGTAGCCGCTATAAATAGGCTAGGGCAACGCCCACAAATCCATTGTTTCTTTAGCTACAACATCAAAGCTGGTTGCGTCAAAGTTGTCGAGTACAAAAGATTATATTTTTGACCTGGCCCGGGCCAGCTTTTGGCAATGCCAATCCAGTAAGACATTTAATGCTGAGATGTACTTACTAGAGAAAGCAGATGACATATATATCTGTGTTCACGACGGGTTTGGCGCTGGCTAAGCAGCCATTCATTTGCTGGAAGGGAAAAGATTCGTTTCATTCATATATTTGTAAAGCCTCCTGGAGATCATTTACAAAATATATGCCAGCTATTTATCCCACAAAAATCACTCTCCCTATTCCCTTTTCCTTATTTTGCAAATGATCTGTTGTAGACTAGCTTTGTTGATGTATCTTGTGTCCTTGAAAAATATACAGATTTGTTAGGAGACGAAGGTGAGAATTTAGCTTCACTCAGTGGCTAATCACTCTCAAATGCAGTTAACTTTTATATATATATATATATCTAAAAACGTTAAAAACTACAAAATATATACATTTCAATGTACCAGCCAGAGCAGAGAAGGACACCAGGTCATCTGGTCTTCACTGTGGCTGGCACTTACAATTCAACTATAACATATGATACAAAACAACCAAAGAATAAATAGTTAAAGGGAGTAAACAGTTAACTTGAACAGAGGTAACTCGTATGTTAAGAATGGTACTTTGGGTGTTGAAATATAAAGGTTGGAAGTTCAAATTTGTTGTCATCTCCAATTCAAACCTGAGCCTTGGCGTTTTGGCCAAAGCAAATTGTTGATTGATTAACATTCATTGAGGCATCATCCAAACTTTTGTCGATGTCTTTCCATACAAGAGATTTCGCGGCTCGTAAATCGGAACTTTCTTCTTCCTGCTATCTCCTTCCTGCTACCGCTTTTGCGTTCCTTTTGTGAGCTCCATATCCCTATATCGCAAGGATGAATTTTTTGCTTCCCTTGTCGCATTATCTACATTTACTTCACATCTAGAGAAGACTCACAAATCGATTTTGGTACGCCAAACGTCAATCTGACGTTTGGAATTCAATCTCTCCCCCCCCCCCCTCTTCTAAACGTCTGGTCAACTTTCTCCCAAATTTTCGATAAATATTTGTTTTCTGCGGTTTTGATTTCTATCGGTTTCTTCTTCAGAATAAGGGCATAGCCTAGGCTCACATCGTGATTATTGACATAGTGTTTTCAGTTTTCAAGCAGTCAATTGTTGCTGCTTTATGATTAGCATATGGGAAAAGGAGGAGAACAGGTACTGTAGTAGTTTTTATCTTAGGCCTGCTCGATTTTTCACGAACGGAAGTTCTGTCTATGGGAGGAGAGCACTTTCGTGTGCACTTTTCCTTTTTTTGTCATGGACTGAAGGGAGTGGTTAAGCCAATGAGAAGCCCTACAGGGAAACGAGGTCCAAACTTGTTTACATAATACATCTGGAGATGTATAGCAATTAAGTGGTTAGCGCTGCAGCGGTTTGAGCACGCGCGGGTACTGCGAAAAATTTATAGCAATGCCCGCGCGATAAACTTCATTGGATGAAACACGTTCATGAAGAACTGATCAATTCTTGAAATGAAACTGATCGCAGCGGCCAATCTTTGGGCACCTTGGGAGCAGAAACTAGTTGAACTTCCATCGCGGGGACGCTCGAGATCGCTCCCGACGAAGCAATTATTGTCGCAGCCAGGTCTCAGCGCTCGCACGCTTAAAACGCCGCGCACTCGTTGGGAATCTTAGCCAATACGACGCAGGAAGACTTCACATTGCACAAACAACAGCGATGGAAGGGAAGGTACGTCTCTCGTCTTTTATCACTAAATTCATAAAGCAGCTTATTCGTAGCCGCTTAAAATTATTTCATTTTTTGTTTTAACATATCTTTTTCAATTCAAGTCTAGCATTTTTCCAATTTTCTCTCCATTTTATTCATATCACAGCCGATTTTGCTTCAAAGGTAGCTTAGGCCATGCCCCGCCTGATATATTTTTGTCTTGCGAGCTTTAGTATTCAGTTTCTTTTTGTAGTGTTTTGTACAATCTTTCGCTTTAGTTACTTGAAATTTAATGATCTGTCCACTCAATTATGTATTCATATTTTTTCAGAACTGTATGCAGAATAATGAATCTTGGCTATCATGGCATGATTACAGAGAGTCAATGTTTGTTGTGCATGGAGATGAATGGTGGCTTTAGACAGAAAATTAAGCCTCTTTGGAATTGACAGTCTTGATTGCAGATGATGTTGTTAAGAGCTCGTTGCTAAACGGTCTAGTCTAAAACACTACACCAATGGAACACCAATGAACACCAATGGAACACCAATGACCACCAATGGAACACCAATGAACACCAATGAACACCAATGGAACACCAATGAAATTTCCGTTTTATACTGCTAATTGTTTCTTAGTTCCTTAAATTTTGAGTTTTCCCTTGATCAAACAGATTATGAAATTACATGATTAAGTTGGCTATATTCTGTTGTGGAATTTCAAGGCATTGGCCAAGCAAGCCACTTCAAGAACCTTTCAAAATAGGCCCAAATCCACAACCACATTTTGGCTTTACAATGATTAGCATGACAATTTTGTGGAAAATTTACAACGATTAGCATGACAATTTTGTGGAAACAAATGTGTCATCCCTGGGTTCACAGCAACATTGTTTCATGCAACTTCATCCTCCCAAGAGGATAGGGAAATCTGCTCATGATTTCAGGCAAATTCTGAAGGTTTCTTGAAGGGGCTTTCTTCAGAAAATCCATCATTATTTCAGAATGAAGTGGCTGATTTCAGTCAGGTAAAGTTGAAATGATGGATTTGAAGCATGTCCATCATTAAATAATTGAATAAATATTTGCCACAAAGTGCACCACCATGGTCTGAATAGAACAATAATTTTGAATCATTGTAGAATTGTCGGCTGCAAGCATGAGTGATTCTAATTCTATTAACAAAAGAATGAAATGAAGAATAAAGGGAATTCATTTGCTAGAATTATGAAAAGAACAAATAAATAAGGCAACGGAGGAACAATACCTTGGCTGAAAATAGAATTTTTGCAAATAGCAATGATGCTATGATATTGTTCTATATCTCATATGAAAAATGTATGCAATCATATAGGATATCAAACAAGCTCCACGCACAGTAAAACTGCTCTGCAACCATACTTTTCTATCTGTTTATAGTTTCTTCGTGGCTTTCGTAGATTCTTGAAATTGTTTTAGTATTTACCTGTACTAAATAGGATTTTCAAAAGATCTGATATGTTGAGTCTATCACTGAATGCTATGGCATATTCCAAGATTTAGTTGTGAGGGGAAAGTGCAGAAAGTCATAATGATGGAATACTGGATGCCACTGTATCCAATCTATCGTATGAAAAGTGTATACAAATCGCTCGATCTGGACTCTTTGCTGCCATAGAATAAACAGCTTTCCGTGAGTCGCCAAAAGGCTTCCTTTTATCATGGAATTGTCCATCTTTTTCCAAACTTCCTTACCAAGATTGATTTGCGAGTCTTTTGCTTGCAGCTGTCCGTGTCACGATTGATTTAGGTTGCCAGGGAACAACACGACTGTGTGCAAACGACCTGACCTGAGGAGTTACGTTGCAATTTCTAATCAGCTAAATCAACACAGTGAATTCCGACAGTAAAAGCTAATTATTGTCAACAAAAGGGGCGTCTGTTTAAATCGCCCATTTAGACTGTTTTGTCCTGGATGATTATATGCTTTATGTGAATGATTGCCTCTTATCACTCACTTTTACATTACTTACCAATCTCATTATGGCTCTTTAAGGCCCTTTGACCATTATTACCACTGGCTATCACCGGTTATTGCAAATGAACTGGCCAGGTGAATATGACAACAAAGGGTCGTGTTTCTATAACTGTTTTCTATACTTTCCTTTTGTGTTTCTTTTGTTAAAACTAACACGGACGCTGCGGAGGCACATTCCTTTGCATCTCACTCATTTCTACACTACTTACCAATTGCGAACCGTGATCCTTTTTGGCGCCAAAGTTGACTTTCGTGTTATCTGAAAGTCCTTTTTGGCCTAAATTCCCTTTGTCTGACTTTTCATTTGTCGCACAAAGGATCATGGTTAGCAATGGGTCTTTAAGGAGTTTACTGTCATTACAAGTAAACAGGCCTGGTGATGATCACAACAAATGGCCCTATTTCATAACATGGACGCTGCAAAGGCACTAACCCCTGCATCCCATTTACTTTACATTGCATACCAATCTCACCATGGCTCTTTGAAAGCATTCGTTATTACCATGGAGCATTGTGGACACCTTGATCTTGATCGAAATATTTGTATCGAATAAATATTTCGTTGAAAGTAAAGGTGTCCACAGTGCTTCTTGTTATGACAAGACGGCCAGGTGGTAATCACAACAATAAACATGGCCTCTGCGAAGGCACTTTTCTCCACATCTCATTCACCGGAGGCATCTTCTTCGTATTGGGCCCATTGTCAAGCATGATCCTGCGTACGCCAAATGAAAGGAAAGATGAACAAAAGCTAAACCAGAACCGACTCTCATATTATACGACAGTCAACTTTGGTACCAAATATGAGCTATAAAACCTAATTTTAATCATATTATTTCAATCGTTGAAAAATTGACAAAATTGAGCCAGTTCGTTCTTATTTTTCACTAAATCTATCCTTGGGGATTCTTCATTTGAGATAAAGATGATGAATTATATCATTGGCAATAACGGACCGCGTTCGTAAGAATTTTGTAGTTTGTAGTTTTTGTATCACGATTTTAAAAGTATGGGTACTTTATCCGAAACACCCAGTGTATTTCATTAGCCCGATGTAACGCCCTTCATTTAACGTTTCTCTTTACCCTTTAGGATGGGTATAAAACAACTGTTGGAGAGCGGGGCATCAAGCTTTCTGGTGGACAAAAACAGAGAGTTGCTATTGCAAGAGCATTGTTGTTGGATCCGGAGATACTTTTACTTGATGAGGTAAATTCTCCTTTGCTTTATAATATTTGTTATTAAAGGGGCTGGATCACGTAATGTAAACAAACTTCTTTCGAAATGATGATTGTCCAGTATTTTTGAGAGGCCATATCTTAGAGATTTTCCACTGTTTTCTCTCAAAATGAAGATGTTATTTTGAATATGTACTCTTGAGCTTCTTCGAGAACGAGACGAAACACTCATATGTTGTGCGATTGCAGGGATATTGGAGGATTTTTGGAAGTAGCTTTCTTTTGGATTCACCCCATCCACCAAAATCTGTGCAGAACACAATGGCCACGTGTGGGTGACAATATATATTACAGAAATAACAGGTTTGTTTACGGTTACGTGACTCTTACCCCTTTAAAGGTGATCTTAAGGGAAAATTTTATTATTACAAATATTTTGATATTTTCTTTCATTATGAAGTTATCCACCATTTTGTGTGATTGGCTGATGACATCATGTTGTTTGCACAAAGTAAAGAAAGTATACGTAGAAAGCTATGTTTCCGAGGAGGAATCTAACTAAAAGATACTTTAACAATCAACATGCCTTTTAAACATCAACTTAATTCATGACACAATTTCTATTACATTAAGGGCGTGTTTGATTGTTAATTCCAAACCTACCAAATTCTGAAAACGGTAGAGTTTGCAGAGACGGAAACTGGAAACACAGTGCTCATTCAAACACACAATTCTTCAAAACAGCAGGTTTCAGATTCATCCTAGCGAAAACGAGGTTCCAGTTGAAAAACAGGAAGACGAGTCCGGTGCTTGGCAACAATGATTGAGCAGCACGAGCAAATTCGCCTCGTTTTCAGAATTTCGCAAATGAAAACGAGAATCTCTCCAAATCTGCCAAACCTTCCGCTCGTTGGAGCAGAAGGTTTGGCAGGCCTTCCAAACCTGCCAAGCCTGCCTAACCTGCCGTTTCTGAAGTTGGTAGTCAATCAATCACAAATTCCGAGTCCAGTCTACCGTTTTCAGATTTTGCACCAATAAAACATACCCTAATTTAGGTCAGCTGAAATGGTACGTAAAATCAATGGATACTTTGAAAGTGAAATGAGATATCAAAGAAATTTAAATGGGAAATCTTTCGACAGTGCTGTTCATTTGAATCAATAACAATGTTCGCTTCGGATCACCATTAAGTAACGACCATCATCCAAGGTGTTTCAAAAAATTCCCCGATATTTGATTAAATATTGAAAAATAACAGTAACATGGATAGGTCCATGGGAAGTTAGCCCTATCCCTAAGGTTTTAAAGTAACTTCAGACCTGCTTCAAACACTAGAATCTTGCATATCCGTTGAAAATTAACTTAGTTACGAGCCTTCAAAGACCAAATTTGTGGGGAAGTTGAGACAATAGACACGGACGTTTCTTGTACAGTGCAACTTAAATGTAACGGACACCAGTGGGACCTGGACCTGCTCTCCTCCGTTAGGTTTCTTAAAAAAATGGAACCGCGGACCACGGAGCTACGGAAATAATAAAGAAAACGTTAAAGAAACCTCGTGGAGGAGAGTAACTGGGACCCTTGTTATTGTCCGTTGCAGAGAGAGGTGTCATCTGTATGGTGGTGTCATCTTTCGTTATTAGGGACGAAAATATATGTCCGTTTTTGGAGGTTTCCGTTGTTTAGAGGTGTCCGTTAATTGAGCTACCACTGTAATGCTAAAGAGCTCCAAAATCGAGGTAAAAAGGTCTATCCAATGTTTCGAAAAACCGTTGTCAGAATTTTGTTAAGGATGGATGTATCTAACAAACATTTGAATGAAGCCAAAATCGACGAGAAGCTGAATAATTTTCAAGCTTTGCTCAAGAGAATTCCTCAAAGATCCATATGGGTATCTTGATATGGTCCATATGCTTGCATAAGTTTTCAATAAGTAAGTTTTCAAAGAAAGTGTTCTAGCATCGCAGCATCGCATTAAAACTTTTGCTATGTTTTTTAAAACCAGAAAGTGCTCTGTTGTGAAAAGACAACATTGCCACCCCGTTGAAAGATTTGACAAGGGTCTTTAGAGAACGCTGGAACCCGTTTCTTTGAAGCTTACTTTATTTTGATATTGCTAGAGAACAAGAGAAGTGCTGTTTTTGAAGCCACCATTTGTTTTGCCTTTTCTTTGCCATAAATCATCAACACCTTGTCAGATTAATTCATACAAGGTCTCTAAATTTAAAACAGTTGTGTAAAAATCGAGATGATTGAATCTACATCTCCTCCACAGCGGCCACACAAACGAACTACAATGTTTTTGTAACACCCTGTATAACAGGAAGGAGTTATTGTAAAGTTGACGGTTCTTTTCAATATTTTAGGCAACAAGTGCGCTGGACGCAGAAAGTGAGCACCTTGTAAAGGAAGCCATTGACAGAGCTATGGTTGGTAGAACTGTTCTTGTCATCGCCCATCGATTGTCTACAGTCAGAAATGCTTCAAGGGTAAGATGAATGTTTTGATGCTGCCATGTTTCTGTGTAAGGAGTCAATTGAATTCATCTCATCATTTACACGTTTTTTTTATAAGAAACTTGGATCAGGCCATAGTACTAAAAGTTTCTTAATTGGTTTCTTATTTTGTGAATGCAGAATTATCAATGTGGTCGCTAACACTGCGCCAAATATGTTTCTTGATATTTAAAGCGTCTTAGAGGAATAAATAGTGTTCTGTTGTGTTGAAAACACAAATGGTTAGATAATGTTGCTCAAGAATAATGGTTCAACGATCTATTTGCTTTAATATCCATGCTTTTAAGTTTGAAAAGTTTCTTATTACTTCTCAGACATAGTACTAAAGTTTCTTAAAATTTTGGCCATTTTAGTACTAGTTTCTTATAAACCAGTTTCTTATAAAGAAAACGTGTATGCAATAAATGATGAACTGCTGTCGAGTGACGAAAGATATTTTTGCAAGAAATGAGAAGGTCAATGCTAGAAAGGTACCAACAATTTCTCATAGACAGCAAGCACGGATATAAACTAACGAATTGGGCCTAAAAGTCTATGCATGCTCACCAATTGGGCCTAAAAACATTGTATTGGCTGTGTCTTTCATATCGCCTTCGGTCATTAGTTTCCTGAACTTTACAAGTTTTATTTGTGATCTTCAATGAAAATGAAATCATTTATTCATCAGGTCATCGTAATTGACAAAGGACGCATTGCCGAACAAGGAACCCATGATGAGTTGATCCAGAAGGACGGAAAATACAAGAAGTTGGTATTACGGCAGTTGAACGTCGGCGAATCATTTGATCCGAACCTGTTGTCAGTGAGCCAAGGAGGTACTCCAAGCTGGACACCCAATTTAACACCCAACGTGACACCGAAATTGGGAAGGAAGAAATTTGGCGAAGCTTCACCAGCCAAAGATAGTGACGAAGAAAGCGCATTGGAGAACACACATGTATGAAATATTCTTGACACTTTTTTCAAAACAGCTGATTGTATCTTGGTGAGAATGTATATCGAACTCGTTTAATGCTGTTGACGAGAACATAACGAAACTCAGATGTTACCTTCTACAGATTAGCGTAAGTTTACAATTCTTTATATCGGTGCGAAGAGGTGGGCTTACAATCGTGAGACCTATTTCTTCAAATCTAGTAGCTAAAACGAAACTTTAGGTATTGTTCTATAAATTTAAAGTTGGCTTTTGCAAAAACTTGAATATTGAAGATGCGTCTACCATTTGTTCTGGGGGGGGGGGTTACCTATTATGGCCCAACACGGCGTCCAGTCGGTTTGAGAGTTTACCAGATGGCTACCAATTAACCCTAGTACACTCCTCCGCATGTTAATAAGGTCGTCGCAGCAATAATCATCAATGAATTTTCTGGCATGTCAGAGGGAGCACCAGAATTTTCAGGAAAATTAGGGAGGGGCTGCGAAAATTCTATCAAATATTTTGAAGCTCTTCCACCCCCTCCCAGCAACAATTAATGACCCGTTCCTAAGATGTGCAAAACGACCATTTTAAAAGACTGCTAAGAAACACTTTAGTAACCAAAACAACAGCAAAAGGAGAAAAGAAAATGTAACTAATTAATAACTGTCATTAGATACCGGGTGAATCAAGAAACAGTTGCAAAGTTCGCAGAATCCGAAAAACATTGCTTTTAATACTTGCAGTAGGTTCCCGCATATAAAAGACCCCCTTGTATAAGAAACAGGTCTCATTTTCTTCACAAGAGGCTCCTTTTATAAGAAACAAATTCTAGGTCTGAAATTAAGAGTTCTCTTATTTTTAGGTTTGTCATAGTACACTCCAAAATGCTAAAAAATGCTTCCAAAGGTACCTCCTTTGCTTTGTAATGCAGTATTGATCTTAAAGGCATAAAGCAGTCTATTGGCATGAAAACATTGTACTGTAGTTACACCATGTATTGTACAAAATTAACAGTAGTATTCAATATACATGCATGCACGGTACTGTCACATACCTTGACTTGGTTTGACTTGATGGTACCTATTTATAAGAAACTTTGACCCTGATCATGAAAAGGTCTCTTTAGATAAGAAACCTTCTGAGGCCTCAAATTGAAGGATGGTTTTTTATACGCAGGAACCTACTGTGTCTTTAAAACAGTTTCTTTCTTAAATAAGAGGAAATTTTGTAGCGGTAATACAAAGTATCCTAAAGTTTAGGCAAGCGTTTTCTTCCATTTTGTAAAAAACCTGTCTTGTTGTTGTGAAAAACCTTGAACTTTTCCACATAATCAACCTCGATAAAGAATTTGAGTAGACCAAAGAAAATTCTCCTTAAAAGTTTTTGCAACCTGTCGAATCAAATTTTGAAATTGCCCTTGGCGTCCTGAAATATAGATGAATTTTGGTGCAACATTTCAAAAAGAACAGTCCAAGATTTGTTGGAAGATGATGATGATTTCTCAAATGCCGAAACTGTTTTGACTCATCCAGTTTACTTACCTTGTTACTGTCTTTTTTAGAAAATAGTTATATCACTTTCGTCTTACACAGTCGATTTGAGTAAGTAGTTTTATTGACAAATAATCGAAAACTATAAGCAGCTAAAGCTCCGTTCACACGAGAATGGAACGGAACGAAACAGAACCGAGCGGATCGGAACGGAAGTTTTTGAGGGGTATTCACACGGCAATGGATTGATATAATTTGTTAAAACCTTCCTCGCTGGAGATAAAAATAGTGAAAGCTCTCATTTTTAAGCATCGAGTTTTTCCATCTTCATTTCTCTTAATGTTTAGAGTTTTAGGATTACCTCCTGTAAAACTTGCATGGAAGAGTCCACAAAGTGGAAAGGAACGCTCCAGAAAGGTGTTCACACGAGTGCTAAATCGTTCCGTTCCGTTTTATGGCTCACTTTTCAGAGGCGTCCACTTTCTGGAACGGAACAGAACAGAACGGAACGGAACGGAACGGAACGGAACGCCTTTTGTCGTTCTCGTGTGAACACCTACCTGCAGAAATTGTTTTGTTTTCTGGACCAGTTCCATATCATTCCGTTTTGTTCTCGTGTGAACGGGGCCTCGAACAAAACCAGGTATAGTCAGATATTGCATTCTGATTGATCGATCCAACAAATCGAATTCATTTGATTGGTTAAAATGAGGATAGTGACAGGGGGTATTGATGGTATTGAGTGCTGGCCCCTACAGTTCCTGATGCTGGTACCTTTGGTGGTAATCATCATCATCATCATCATCATCATCATCATCGTCGTCATCGTCGTCATCGTCGTCGTCATTAATCTATTTTAAGTTGGCTAATAGAATAAAAACGATAGCTAAATTGCAGCTAATTAAGGCCTACTTAATGCAACTTTTACAAAATCTAAAATAAAAGAAGAAATCTTTACAATAAAGGGTACTGGCAAGATTTACTGCAGTACTGAGGACACTTCTCGAGAACTATAGATCACGGAGGCTTATACAGTCTATATGAGTGGGCGATTGGCTTTTACAGTTTTCGTCAGGTTACTGAAGTTGTGAGCTTAGACTCATGATCATGATGGGTGACGTCAGAGGCCTGACCTCACAACTCACCTCGTCGTCCTTCGAAAGGGACGTTAAACTAGGGGTCCTATGCCTGGATGCAGCA
This sequence comes from Aurelia sp. 4 Dawson et al 2005, assembly GCA_964019985.1. Classification (NCBI taxonomy): domain Eukaryota; kingdom Metazoa; phylum Cnidaria; class Scyphozoa; order Semaeostomeae; family Ulmaridae; genus Aurelia; species Aurelia sp. 4 Dawson et al 2005. The sequence goes on along the minus strand of OZ026500.1, from coordinate 16,498,426 downwards.
TGCACAGTGGGCCTAAATTAGCTTTCAGTAGCTAGAAATCCTGACAAGCTCACTCAAAACAAATTGAAAACAGACAAAAAACATACACACATTATTAATTGTTTCATGCAGACTTTTTGCCAGTATCTTTCCGTAGTTTTCTTCTTAACGAGACTAGGTACCGGACACTTTGTTACTGGGCACTGTCTCTGTGGTACTTTCGTAGGCTTGTGCTTTTTTGTCTCTTATTTCCCTGCGTTCTCATTGATTTGCTGCTATCACTTGGTCGGTAGGGACTCATAATAATACTCTTAGGCCCGCATAAAGTGATTCCATATTCAATAATCAAATTGCTAGAATTTGGTTTCTAGCCAATCAAGAGGCACTATTCAGACAGTTGTTGCTGTTGTTGCATACAAAAAACGGTTGAAAATGGCTTAGAGTTCTCGCAGCTTCGATGGATCTATTTTTTTCTACAGAGGAAGATTACTGCCTGAAAGACCGCATTTTGCGATTTGTAGGTCACGACAACATCATACTTTGTCCTAAAAGTTTCCTTTTCAATGTTCAAGCTCTTTAGACCAGATCTTGAAGCGATTTTGTTGAGTGTACGAGAACTCCCGCTAGTTTAGGCCTTTTTGAGCAGGTGGGCCTACTTTTAAAGAGTAATATTATGAGTCCCTATTCATCAAGTGATATCAGCAAATCAAAGAATGTGGGGAAACAAGAAACGAAATGGTATAAGTACTGTGGTACATTAACCTTTCATCATCCTCTGAAGAGAACCTCGTTTGCATAAAGCTAGTTTAGCTGTGTCCGTGTGGCTCTGGTATGATTTATCACTTTAAGTGTCAAGTTTGATTTTGCATTTTACATTAAATAGTTGGTATTCCATTTAAACTGTAGAATGACTTGCACGTAGCGTAAGATATTGCACAATCGTTAGGCTTACCGTTGACCAAATAAACTGTAGACACGTTTGAAAAATTACCAAAATTCTGTTTCATATTCAATCTATCAATGAAACCCTACCAATAAGAGAGTCTTGAGGCTCACACCCAAAGTATAGTTTCTTGTATTTTGAGTGACACCAAGAACTTATTTGATGATGGTCTGGGAGCATTAAAATTCATGCAGGATTTATAAGAAATTGCTGGCAAGAGATCTTGGATTTATCATATTTTTACCTAAATTTTAATTGATGTTCTTGACAATCATTGATAACGTACACCCCCTGGGGGTAACTACCATATGTGCTGGTACGGGATGTGCCATTTTTGGGGTGCCTTCTTTCGAGCGAAAAATCATTTTAGGGAATCATATTTGGTAAAATCACAAGGAGTCATAAATTTTTGGGGTCTCATTCCTGAAGAATAACTCAAGGTATTGATTTTGGTCAAATTTCACTTACTTGGTTAAAATTTTAGATAGTTGTCACAATTTTAGGGTATATTTTTTCAAATTTTGGGATAACGTTTTCGCGAAAATTTACAAAGTTTAGGGTGTGATTTCAGATGCCAGATTACACAACCCCGTCACCCGCCTATTGAAGTTACTCCAGGGACATACACATATGGCTATTTAAGAGCTGCTTGGATTAAAACCACCCTACGAAGAATGCATTTTTCATATGTCTTGGTCAAAAATTAAAACTTTGCTTGGCCTGAAATGCTAAAAAGGAAATCAAACCGTTATGGAACATTTGAATTTTGAAGAAACGTTGCAACGTTATGGCTGATTGTAAAGAATTTTCAAACGCCTTACGCCGCAAACTTCGTTCTCTTTCAAGATATTATTTCATTCAGTTTTATTGAAGTTCTCTCCACATTGATTTCATCAAAGCCAAACAGGTGAAAAGGAATTTTACTAATAGGTGTAATAACAGAATGTTAGTAATTGTTCAAACTTGTCTACTTTTTGAGGCACTGGGTATATCTTAATTATTTTAAAATCCTGTTTTGTAGGTTTGAAACGTTCTACTTAAATCATATTTTCGAAACGGTTTTATTCCGAAATAAAGACGATAAGCTTCAGCGATGTATTGCATTATATTATTATTCGAAGTTCTGTTAGTATCGCTATTGCTGAGACACTTGCAACGCTATGTTTTGGAAAGTAATATATGGACGTAGTGAGTAAAAATACTTGTACCTTTTGAAAATTCATCAAACTTTGTTACGTAAAAAGCCAAAAATTTCGGACGAACGAATGTCGGACAACAAGTTTTCGAACGTTTTTCATGAAACTTAGTCCACTTTTTTGTGGAAATTTCGGACGACTAGCGACTAGACATTTTCAGTTCATTTTTGCTTCTTTCATACTAAAAATGTTGTATATTTATACCCTTCATTTTAGGGGCTGTAAGTCAGAAATTTCCACAAATGATTATTATGATGGGAATTATTTCCAAGATGGATATAGATTATGCAGATGTTATACTGTATTCTCACTAATTTACACTCTCACACGTTCCTTTTCATTGCAAAACAAGCGCTTCGTGAGCAAGACATCACTTTCTCAGAGACTGGACATGTTTTGCTTTGACTGTTCTATGCTGCAAAAATTTCGAACACTAAATATTTCGGGCTACAAAAAATTCCGAAAATAGTCCGAAAATATCAACGTCCGGAATTTTTAGATTTTATAGTATATTATCAATCATGAGAGCTTTCTATGTACATTTGTGTCCGGTACAAAATTAATTTTAGACTCATCGCAAAGTCTTGTAAAAGTTTTAAATTCGTCGGCTTTGATGATTTTCCAAAAGATGCAAGCAGTTTTATTCACCTGTCGTAACAATAATATTTCATGCAATACGCGCATCTTATCTAAAGTCATGTTTTCAATTTATTGGTGTTTGAAGCAATGTTTTAGGTATAATTCTTAGTTTGAAAGTTTTAAATGGTAGATCCACACTGTTTCACGAATGGTTTGCAATTTCTCAACTTTGGCTTGTGTTGCTATCAACGATTTTATTTAAAGAACGCCGGTTAACCAGCATCCTTTGCGATCGTGCTTTGCTGAGCACTGCTCCATGTACGATGTCATATGAAAATGGCTTTAAGGTAGCTGTGCATCAGAAATGTTTGACCGTTTGACTATCCTATCAGACATATGTTGATAATGAAAACAACTAGTTATTCGTTTTTTTTGTGAGGGGCGTGTAAACCCTCTAAGAATCCCGTAAACCTTGGGCGAAAATCCGTTTTTTTTTCAAGAGAACCCCAGTAAGGTACCTGTTAAATTCTATGATTTAAAAAATCTCGTACGCTTTTCGCACATCCTTCGGTTATTTTCTTGATAAACCGTAAAACTGACGGTGTAAGGGACAGTTTTTAATGGGGGGGGGGGGCGGACGGTTGAACATCCCATTTGACAAGCTAATTGTACCACTATGAGGTGTTGCGCAAACCTAGGCATGGCCGGCACTCAAGGATGGGGACGAAGACCTGCAGTAGTGTCGACTGGAGTTTCAAAATCTGCCCCCCCCCCAATGTGAAGCAGAAAAATATTCGTTTGGGAGACGGACTGCTCACAAGGAAATACTCTTAAGACACTGTCAAAAGTCAATTACCAACAAATGGGAAATTCAAGAGAGAGGGATTTTCATACTAGGCCGCCTCAACTCCCGCCCCCATTCTCGGGGGTTACCGGTGTGGGCTGCATACTTTGTTGGTTTCAAATGAAATGATGCATTCTCTTTCGTCCCTTGCACAAGATTTCACATACCCAAGGGAATAGATTGATGAATTCTCCCAAGTGATTTAAACTTGAAATATTTTTTCTCTGGCAGGATGTTAACAAAGGAAACAAAACGCATTTGTAAAAACCATCTGTAAAATATTTCTCATGGATGCTATAAAAATATACAGTCAACAATTCCCATCGGGCCGGGTTCACACTTAGGTCTTTGGGTCGTTAGGGTAGTGCGGAAGGATCCGAGGGACGAACTCTGACGCTGAGTCTTTGTCTTGTGGGTCTTTCTGCACGAACTTCACGATCCAAACGGCCTAGTGTGAACCAGGCTTTACAGTAACAAATACATAAATGCAACTGGATACAGAGCGTGTAAATTGTGAACTTAGAAAATAAAATCTAATGCATGGATGACACGGCATGTTGAGGAGAATCTGGAAGATACAAATGCACGGCAGCCCGCTGTAAACAGTTTTACCTTTGAAGATTTTCAAGGTTGCCTCGCAAAGGTTGCCAAATAACTTGTGGGTTTCGCGTAAGTATGAATATAAATCTAACGTTTAAATCTCGTGTGAATGTGTTTCGCTTCTTCATCTTAGAAACGTTTTCGTGGCAAAACTAAAATAAGATAAGAGAAATTTAAAACAAGGCCAGGGTTTTTTACCTACCTGAAATTACAGAAACAACTCGTGGTAAAAACTTGCCCTACATGTACTTAAACCCAACTCATTCTAGGTACCCCGATACAATCTCTAACCAATGATTTCACCCGTAAGCATCACTACTTTGCCTGAAAAACTAAAAAGACTTCCAAAAGTCATGTAACTTTTTTTTAGAGGCCCAATGGAATATGTATAGGCAAGTGAAAAACAGTCCAAAACTAAATTTTGTTTAAATTCTGGGCCTGTTCGGGGCTGTGTAGCGTTGTGGACGAAAACTGAGATTTTCATTTGGGCTTAGCTGTAGATGTAAGGGACCAGTCATTATCAATGGGTAGGGGGCTGAAAGATATTTAGAGGGGCCACCAAAAACTTAGGGCAATGAAAGGGGGCCATGGAAAACCTTTAGTGTAAAGTAAGGGGCAATGAAAACTTAAATCTGATCTCAGCTATCTGAAACATAAACGTCATCCATCTATGATCATTATGTCTTGCGTTTTTCCTCAAAGTATCATATTGGTCATAAAATCTCCAGGTGCCACGCTACTTTTTGCTTTTGAAAGCAGTTCTATGTCATTTTTGCTTCACTTACCATAAGTAAATATGATTTGGTGCTGGGAGTATGTCATCACATTTGATACAGAGGAGCCACCAAAAATTACAGCTAAATAATCAAAGGACCTTGAAAATCTTAATGAGGAAATGAAGGGGTTGTGAAAAATTTTTATCATCGATAAAAATATCTTCCGACCCCCTATCCCACATTGATAATGACAGGTCCCGAAACTAAAATGAAATGATTGGTAATGATGATCGCAAAATCTTCGAGACGTCTAGCCTAATAGAGCCAAATAAGATCTACATGAAGGATGAAATGGGTAGCTTAGGGTAAAATGGGTAAGGCAAAGGTGCGGTTGGAATCCGGTAGGATGTACTGGCGTAAAATCGGTAAACTTGAGGTAATATGGGCAGGGTGAGAAATTTGGATAAATTTTGCCAACATTTTTCTCGGAGCTTTCCTATAGCTAGAACCGCCCAAACTACCCTACTTGACATAGTTAATGTTGATTTATCAATTCCAGGTCTACCAGTTTTCTTGTCAAAATTCATCGACGACCACTCATATATCCCTTTGAGCCTGGAAAATTACAATAACCAAATCATAAACGAAAATCATATATAACAGCGCTGTACCCTTTCGGGTTGGTGATCACATGTCTAAAAACACTGCGACGAATAACCATAAACTGACAAAGTTTCTTAACTGCGAATGGACCTCTAATCGCTTTTAGTACAGCTTCTTCGTTTTTTTACGAAGCAAGTTCATTTTCTTATGTAAGCGGTTCCTCATACAAAAATTAGTGCAGCATTTCACTATTTACTACCTTTTCCAGGAATTAACATTATCTACTCTCGAGTACCGAATAAACGGGGGGGGTTAGAATAATCGGGAGGGGTGCTTGGAGAAATAGAAAATAGCCCTTTTCTTATGTAAACACGTATCTGTTATATATTTATGTGAACAGTGATGTTACTGATACATATACTTTTGAACTCTGGTTCTGTTGAATGCACTTCTTGAGACTTTTTCTTGCGTCTATACAGAAATTGTGTCTAATATCATTTCATTTTTCCAAAAATTAATAAAAGGGGGGTTGGAATAAGAGCGGGGGGTTGGAAAATTTTTCAAAAATTAATAAGCGGGGGGGGACGATTATTCGGTACTCGAGAGTACAAATTTTACCCCTGAGGACCCTACAAAGGGCTTTTGAACAAGGTTATGAAATAACCAAAAGAAGATCCTACCTTACTCTTGGCTGAACCGCTGAACCTGAACACTGATAACTTGTATTGCATAAAAAATTGGCACTGCCTCCATGTCTGTTGAAAAAAAGGAATACTGGACCGAAAATAGCGTCAGGGAGGGGTTTGGCTTGGAGCCGATGTTACTCCTCTTCATACCCGTACCAGAGCCTCAAAAAAATGATAAAAGAAGAAAGACAAATTTTTTCAATTCTTCTTTTAGCAGAACCTGCTAAAGCTTTAATTTGATCCCGAGTGTTAAATCCAAGACTGTACTTATGTTTTTATTTGTTGCCATATATTTTTAAACACTCACACTTGCTTTATTTTAATTGTCAAAGCTTTCGCCTCACTTCTGAGGCCTCATCAGCAAATTTTTTCGTTTTTCTTTTATTTTTTTTGAGGCTCTAGTACTCAGGGTATCTTCTTCTCTGACTAACGAATCGTTTAAATAATGTCAACTCAGCAAACATAAATACAACCTGTCATAAAAAACAAATACTAATGATTCTACAAAAAATCTACAAAAACACCATCCTTTGTCATTTACTGATCTTTCCGACACATGATACAGAGCATCCTTCTGACTACACAGGATGCAGGATACCTTTATCATCAGTGCCTATCAGTAGAATAGAGCGCTTACGAACCAGGACGGCAACGCCAGCCAGAATGCCGTTTCCTATCGTGCCAACAAAGTATTTTGTCTTCAGGCCACAACAAAACCTCGTCGATTTAGATCAGTCTACTTTGTACACTTGTATATAGTAAGCTAGCTTTTTCAATCGATGTAAAATAAGTTGACAAACAAACAAAGCCTCCCTCAGTTTTAAATGCCTGACAACGGTAATTTTTCCTTGAAAATTAGCATTCCAAATGAGCGAGTATTACTTCAGAGGTCTAGATCTGAAGCAATGAACAAAAGAAATGGGGTTTTCATGTTGTATCATTTAAAAGGACAACTCATATAATCTCCACGGAAACAAATTTGCAAGAAAAGCAAGCAATCTATTGAAGCTGAATTTCTGATACAAAAACAAGATTGCTTTGCTTTGCTTTGCTCTGCTGTTGCAGTTGCCGTAATGGATTCGTAAACTCCCTAAACAAGGACAGATTTTGTAATACAATAGCAACAGTTGCTTTAATTGACACCTCATTTTAAAACGATTAGCGTCTGCAGACAAAGGCAATTATCTCAACCAGTAAGTCAAAATAAACACGGCCGCAAAAGTTGCCTGAAGCCAGTAGAGCAAACTCGCGTCTTGTGCAAGCGACGGGTGGTTTTCAGGAGAAGTTATGTGCTCATAACAAAGAAGAGGGGTAAGTCTACAGTTCTCTCCCGCGGATTTTGCTTACTTGATTTAGGAGCTGTGTGGTAATTGTTTCATTTAAGCCCTGATATCAGAGCATTATAATGCCTACTACTCCGCCTATGAATGAAATAAAAGAAATTCGCGACACAGAATGTTAGATTTACCCTTCTTCTTTCGTACATAACTTCTCTAAAAAACTACCTGTCGCTGGCACAAGGTGACAGTTTGCTGTATTGGTTTCGGAGCAACTTTTGCGGCCGTTTGCGTTTTGATTAATTGGTTGAGAGAATTTCCTTTGTCTGCAGTTGCTAATCGCTTTGAATTAAGGTGTTAATTGCAACAACTGTTGCTAGCGTATTACTTAATCTGTCCTTGTCAAACTCTACTGACTGTAGAAAAGGCTGTCCATTATTGCATACTAGCTAACTATCGTCACCAGCTATACCTGTGAAAAGAGCACTTTTTAATTTCTTCTGTTTTTTCCTCTTACTCACAACCCTAACTGGTTTCTGTTCTTCAACCACCGATTGTCTATCATCCCTCACATGATCACTCCCTGCAACGGGCTCCAATGCCCTTCGCATACTGAACGATGTCGACAGCGCGGACGGGGGTGGTAGATTTGCTAGTCTGTTGGGATCTGGTGCTGTACGGTTGAGTAACTCGTTTACAAGTTTCGTAAGTTCATCGATTTTTCGATCCATTTGTCGAATTGTACGTTCTTGTTTCTTCATTGTTTCTGATGTATAATCCTTCATCGCTTGGAATTCTGCGTTAACAGACTTTTTCATTCCACCATCTTGAAATTGAGTTTTGAAATTTTCATCAATATCATCAACTACTTCTTTGATCTGAAATGTCATTTTCTCGAGCTCTCCGCTCTCACTACTATCATCATCATCATAGTAATCCTCCTGGGAAAGTAGAAGCGTTTACATTAATTAATCGCATTTCTTTACTTGATGCACCGAAATAAAATTTTGCCAGTTTGAAAAATCACAGCACCTCGATAGGACCAGAATAAAGGATGAGCCAGTAAAAGGTTCCAACTTTTGAAAATTCATGCCACGAAGAGTGCCTCATGGACTTGAACTAACTGTTAACGACGTCGAGCGGGATTGAGTGGCCTAGTGGCTCATACAGTCTTCGTCAGGTTACTGAAGTTAAGGTTCCAACACGGTAGTGCGAGGTCAAACTCCAGATGGGTGACCTCAGAGCCCTGACCTCACAACTCACTTCGTCGTCCTTCGCAAGGGACGATAAGCTAGATGTCCCATCACAGGGGCATTTTTAATATTCTTTATTATCATTTAGTATTTCTCAATACTCTTATTTTGAATATTTTCACTATTTCTCGATACTGTTGTCGATCTTGTTTCTGAAGAGCCGCGAATAAATAGTGAAAACATTCAAATAAAAATATCGAAAAATATTAAATAATAACTAAGAATATTTAAACTGATGCCCCTGTGGTCCCATGCCTGGATGCGGTATGCACAGTGGGCCTAAATTAGCTTTCAGTAGCTAGAAATCCTGACAAGCGCACTTAAAACAAATTGAAAATAAACAGACAAGCAAATGTTAACCAAGCGCTGCTCAATGGCTTAGCGAATAACACACAGTTTCTGCAAATTTCTCAAAGAATAAATTTTGGAGCAGAGCTTCTGGAACATAAGTGTCCTGCCAAGCCACAAGGGAGAAAGGGGGGGGGTACTTCAAGAGGCAGATGACCGGAGTTTGCCATTTTGACGTCTGAATATCATCCTAAAATGTTTCAGATTTTGCGAAAACGATATGCCAAAATTTGCAAGCCACTTAAAATATATACCGTGAATTGTGACCGGTGACCGTATCCAAAATCATGTGACATTGTGTCACCAAGTATGTGAACTTTGATCAAAATCAGTACCCTAAAGAGTCATCTTTCTTAACTGATATCCCAAAATTTATGCCAAATAATGATTTTACTACAAATAACACCCTAAAATCTATTTTCTGCTCGAGAAAAGGAAAACCTAAAAGTGAGCACTGGTATATATGTTAGTTCATATTCATATTTCATATTTCATTTTATTAGGGAGGGAGACCCTTCAACCAACTGGTTGATTTACAAGGGGCCCTCCATATAAAAAACCTACAAAAATTAAACAAGTTAAAAACCGCTAAAAACTACTTACAATGAATACATCTAATAAAAAAAAAATCCTATCTATAAAAAATGAAAGAAAAGTACCTAAAAAACAAAACCGCCAGTCCATCATAAGCTATCTTTAAAAATATATATAGAGGATGCCTGTTTGGTCTCAGCTGGGAGGCTATTCCAAAGTTTAGCTCCGCGAAAAGAAAAACACTTCTGCCCATTTGCAGATGTTTTCTTTGGCAGCCTCAAGTCCGTTGCCGTATTTCGAAGGCTACGAGAGTTACTAGTAGAGTTTCTAGTGAAAAGATTGTGCATGTACTGTGGAGCAAGCCCATTGAGAGACTTGTAGACCACTGATCTGGACTCTTCATTGACAAGCTCACGAATGGTCTTCCAACCAAGGCTCCTAATCAGTGGTCCACTCGGGGAATCAAAGCTGCTATTCGTTACAATTCTAGCAGCTCTATTTTGAAGCTTTTGGAGCTGATTGACATCAGTGGTGCCACAACAACCCCATACAGAACAGCAGTATCGAAAATGGGGCTCCACAATACCTGAGTAAAAAGTTTTCAAAGAAGCCATTGGGAGAATATTCCTTGCGTGTTTTAGAAATCCAATGGCTCTGGATACTTTGCTAGATACAGCTTTAATATGCTCTTTCCAATCTAGACTGTTGTCAACTTGAACACCAAGGTATTTGGTCTTCTTGACAACGTCCAGTTCTCTGCCACGAATTTCTAGATTCAGTTTTTCTGCTGCATTGTTGAGCGTTCGGTGCTTTGGTTTGGTCGCGATTAACATAGATTGTGTTTTAGCAACATTTAGCGAAAGTTTGTTGCCCTTCAACCATGAGTCTAAGTGCTCAAGATCGACATTAATAGCCTCGTTCAGCTGAGAAATATCTTTTGACTTTAAGCAAAGGCTAGTGTCATCAGCATACATGGACACAGTTGAACTCTGGACAGCACTTGGGAGATCATTGATGTAGATCAAGAAGAGAAGTGGTCCAAGACATGACCCTTGGGGTACCCCTACCTCCACTTCCCCGGTTTCAGAATCGACTCCACCTACTCTGCAGTACTGTTTTCTGTGGGAAAGATAAGATTGAAACCAAGAAAGCTCCCTTTGTCGAACACCATAGTGCTCTAACTTTTTGCAGAGAAGGTCATGATCTACAGTGTCAAACGCTTTTTTAAGGTCAATGAATACTGTACCCACCATCTGTCCAGTGTCCAACCCACTATACCAATCGTCAGTGTTTTTCAGTAAACAGGTTAGTGTAGAATGGAGTTTTAAGAATCCAGATTGACCAGGATGAATAAGGTTATACCTAACCAGATATTGGTGAAGTTGGTTAAACACTAGTTTTTCAAAGAGCCTTGAAATGACGGGAAGAACTGAAATTGGGCGGTAATTAGACTTTTCAGCCCTATCCCCATCCTTGAAAATTGGTGTAATCCGGGCATTTTTCCAAGAATCAGGAAACTGACTAGTTTCAAGAGAGGTGTTAAACATGAAAACTAAGGAGTTTTCAATGTAAGGAGTAGCTAACTTTAAGAAGTAACTAGATATGTTGTCACTTCCAAGGCTCTTAGATGTTTTTATCTTGCCCATTGCATCTCTAATGTCCTGTACTACGATTGGCCTGAAATTAAAGCGCCTATTATCAGGGTTAAGATTATATTCACCCCCCCCCCCCGGCTACGAAGCAAAATTGAAGCAATAGGTGGGGGGAATAACTAGGAAAAAATATGGGAATTGTTTCCATGCAAGACTGCTTAGTATGACTACTTACCAGAGGTGAACATTTTCGATGAATAAGCATTCTGAATGAATCTCTTTTTCTTTTACTCAGACTTTGTTCGACATCAAGGATAGCGCTTGCTTGTTGCATCACAGCGTTGGCTTTCGCATTGTCATAAACCCGTTGAAATGTATCGGACATAAGAGCAATGAACAAGTTGATCATGACTATTCCTGATAATGCTATGAAAGTACCAACGAGGAGCTGCGCTGTCAAGCGATCAACAGCGGTAAGTGAATTAAAATCAAAGTCACCTGTGAATAGAAAAATTCGTCATCGAAGACTTATTTTCATCCAGGATCCATTGCCGGCAAGCCGCAGTTTCATAATGTCTCAAATCAAATTTGCCTTAAACAAAAAAAGTTCAGGGTGCTTCATAAAAATTTCCCCTACATTAAACTTGAATATCCCTTGGCCTGCTCATCTAGACTGATGACGATGAGTCTCTTGTTGCCCTGTGCTCTTTGACTTGATGATGGCGCTTCAGGCAATAAAGACTGATAGTATTACTCTGAAAAACTTGGTCCTATTTAGGCGCAAACTTCGCAATTCCTCCAGTACCAATCAGATTGCGAGATTTGTGAATTACTATTGTTAAGGTGTAAATGTGATAGAATTTTCGATTCGATTGAAGAATTGAAAACACTCCCACGGGATGGAGATTCGAAGCCGTGATTCTTTCATAATCCCATTGATGATTGAAGAAAATAGGACCAAGTTTTCACTGTTTCATTATGAGTCCCTCTTGAGCAAGGTTTACCGCAGGGATACAAGGGGCTCACCGTCATCAGCCTACTGCTCATCCTAGTAAACAAATACAACTTTTCTGAAAGGGCGGTACTGCAATTACCAAAAGAGCACCTTTGGCAAAATTGAGCAATGGAAACAAAAAACAAGGGCGTCGTCAAATATGAGTCATCTTTTCAGCAAGAACAAACAGTGTTTTACAATATCAACATTCAGATTGATGTGTTTACCAATTTTCGCTACAGTAAACCCGTCCTGCTTACAGAAACGGGGTTTGAGCTACTCGGAATATAATTATTTGCAGGGGTGCTATTGATGTTGAGATGAGTCAAAGCATACCAAGTGAGCCAGCAATAAGTTCCCACTTTAAAAAATTCACACCAACAAGAGTACTTCACAGATTGAATCATTCAAATTCCAGTTAAGAGCCGAAAGATTGCAGTATTTTTGAGATTTTTCTCGCTGTCTTACCAGCACTAGAAGCATCGGCAAATTAAAAATTAAGAAAATTTCATGGTTACAAATTGAATAAACAAGAACTAAAACATTGATCAAATCGTAAGACTCTACTTACAAAGAACAATATTCAATGGGCGTTCAACCTCTTTCGAGAGTTATAAGACACCAGTTCTCAAACAACTACTACAGAATTTTAGTCCCAGAGCAATGCAAGGGCAGAAGATACCTCTCACCTGTGAAGAATTGCATTTCTGTACTGATCTGTGCGAGGAGTCCTTTGTGACTCGATCAATGTTTTGGCCGTTTTTCAACCATGAAATTTACTGATATCTCTAGTGCTCGGGAGACATCAGGAAAAATCACAAAAATTCTTCAATCATTCGGCTTTTAACTCTATCTGGACCGGAGAGGGGGCTGAAATACCCCCCCCCCAGTTTTGCTAATTTAGTTCAAACAAAAAGGGTCTAGTGTGACAAGAAATAAGCAAGTCATGAAAGGAAAATGAGGTTCCTTACCGACGACAGTGATCTGACTGACAGTAAATATCAGGTCGTTCAATTTCTGCCAAGAATCCACAGGCTGCCCAGCCTTCTTCATAATTGCAGCGTTTATTGGCCCACCAAAAATGATCCAAAAAGCACAAACGTACGGAATGAATAGCAGAAAATAGACAAATAGGAACTTGAGGGTGTCGTCAACGATATGACCGATCATGACAATGAAAGGACCTAGAAAAAGAAAACATTGGTTTACTTTGAACTCACGACATGGTCCCAGACATCGCAACAACGACAACAACAGCAACGACAACAACAACAACATTTTTCATTTTTGCACAAACTGGGACTTCTGGACTTCGAAATAAAAATTAATTACGGAAGTGAACAGATTTCGGTGTGCGCTCTGAAACGAGGCTTAGGTGTAGTTTCAGAAGAGAGGCAAGCCACCCTCGACAGTTGGAAATTCTCATTGCTGCGTTGAAAATCGTAAAACTTAATAGACGATTGCGCCAAAGATGGCGGTGAGGAATTTTTTAACAAGATGCACTGCGTTCGAATAACAATTCTTTAACGATTCTATAGGAATTCAATTAAAGAACGCAATGCTTCTTGGTAAAAAATTCCTCGCCGCCATCTTTAGCGCAGTCGTCTATTGGCCTTATCAATAGACCTTTTAGCTATTCTACAAAAGAGCCTGGATCGAGGGACATCTTTATATAATTTTATACGCGAGGTTCGATAGAGTGGCGTTAGAGCTTCGATCGCAGTTGTGCACATTCAAAAATTCTACAAATTGTAATGAAATATCGTTCGATCCACATTCGTTTTGAGAATAGCTAAAAGGTCTATAAGGGAATCCCTATTAACCGTGAATGGTTTGCTGATTCCTGAATCAAGGAAACAGTCATCTGGATACTTGCGGCTTTTGTTCATGGCTAATATCACTGTAAACTTTAACTTTGAGGTGCTTTAACACTGGCTGTTCGAGAATGCAACTTGGCCCATCCGCCATTACCTGTAGTTCGTACAGTGTTGCTGTGGTTTCTATATCTAGTTATGAAATCGATAGGAGAACTTTCGTCCCGATATTCAATGTGAAAGTCCATGAGTCGTAGTTTGAGCGTCCATCATTCTATCAATAGCAATAACTACGAATATGCAATCAGTCTAGGTTTATTTGTAACAATTTCAGTTTGCACCGATACTGTAGATTACCCCCTTCTCCCTACGGTGACTTGGAGGTCATTTTATTTGAGGAGCCAATAGCTACATGGCTTCTTTCGAAAGAATTGCATTCTCATGATAACATTCTAACAGGATGCTTTTAAGAATGCTTTGGCCAGCATCGTTGTGAAAATTTTGGAAGCCTTAGTGACATAGAAGTTATGGAAATCCCCATTATCAAGACAGCATCTCACGAAATTCTTTCCGTCCACTTTCTACTGGCAGGGACTATTCTTTTGACATTGCTTGTCGACAGCAGTTAGCAACATTAATTCATCCCGAAGACTTGTTTAGATATTTCTCTGCAAAATTTTGAAACTCGTTGTTCCAGGAAAAAAATTAGGGATATTTTGTAAAAGAGTATACATTTAACGGAGTTTGGTATAAAAATGGTCTGGATTTCTGTGACGTTGGGTAGCTTCTCCTCTGACACTCAATTAAAAACCATGAGCGATAGGGCACCCAGTGTGTAATAGCTTGGAATTTAGATCAGTAGCGAGCCACCTTAACTTAGCGTTTTTGGGTTTTGAACTTATTTTTACTTGGTATACAGCCACCTTTCATCGTTTCGTAATTTTGAAATTTTCGGTAGTGAACCACCCTAAGTGAAGTTCAACCTTTTTTCCGGTTTAAGCTTTACGATTACGGTAGATCTGTACTTAAGGTGGCTCACTACCGAAAATCAAAAACTTAGAAAACAGTTAAAGATGAATGTATACCAAGTAAAAATAAGTTCGAACTACAAAACACACTACATTAAGGTAGCTTGCTACTGATATAGATTTTCAAACTGCTACACACTGAGTCCTATCGCTCATGCAAGAACATACCCGGACCAAACGTTCTAGATCACAATGAATTTTATGGAGACATGTCATAATGGGCAGGATTTAACAAGGAGCTCTATGTACAATACCTAATGCTTGAAATGTTCTCAAAACTTTCATCAGCCTCAACCAAATGAAGATCAATGCAACAGCCATGAATCTTGCATGTAGACTCTTTGCTTTGCTGTTCGGTGATAAGACAGCAATAACTCTCGATATTATCACAGACATGATCCAACCATATGTCATCCAATCTAAATAATTCCATGCATCTTTGAAATATGAAATTTTTGACTGCTCAACTTCATCTATTTCCTGAATTAGGTATTTTCTTTCTTCTGGCCATCTTGGATGACAAAATTGCAAATCTTTTTCAATCTCATTCCTGCGCCATCTTTTCCATCTTTTATTTGCAAGAGAGGATGACTTATATTCCCATAACTCCTAAAATGAGAAAATTTGTTCCTTTAGACGATTTTTGTCCGTCGTAAAAATAACTTTTTCAGCCCAAGAATTGTTTTATGTATCCATATAAATCATTCTATAATTTTACAACAATAGCACTTTGTTACAAGACAATACACAGCGTCAATCAACAGCCTCATATTGGAAATTATTCAAGAATCTTTTATATGAAATTTTAGAGGCCCAATTCGGATATTGCGCCTAAACTTTAGTCTAAGTATGAGCTTCACGTTGCTAGCGGTCTTCATGGTAATTCTATGGCGATGTAAAATTTGAAAGTCTGGAAGGGGTTTGACCGTGAAAATGTTTTAGGGTGTAAAGTTTCACCCCGAACGATTTTTCAAGGTCAAATCTCTTATAAATCTTTGAACTTTACTTTTTTATAAAATCAACATCACAATTGCCAGCAGTTGAAAAGCAAGTAACCAGACTAGAATTTGGGTATAAATCTGAATCTGGGCTTGAAATTTTCATATGAACAACAGGAAGAAATTTTGGCAAATTCCAAAACAAGGCTGCTTAAATGAAGTGGTGTAAACCACAGAGAGAATGAGAATTCACCGCAACCCCGTGTCTTTAAGATTAACATAAAGCGTTTGCATGCAAATAACGAAATAACCAGAATATTACGGTATAAACTACACGCTACAAAAAGAAATAAGATTATACAAAGAAGCGTTTCGAGAGATAATAATCCCATCTTTAGGCTGTTTGAGCATAGGTTTCAAATCTTTAAAAATCTGGGTGTAAAATTCAATGACCTATTTCTTTGAACTGAACGGCTTCAAAGAAACTTGAACTATTTTACATTAAATCTGCCGTTGGACTTTTCTGACATCTCCAATACTTTCAGAATTACAGTGTTTTTTTTCTTTTTTAAGAATTCAAGAAAATTTTCGAAAAAAACTTTAAACTATCGTAATTTCTAAACCCCTTGACAAAAGATCAAATAATTTTGAAGAAAACCATATATTTTGGATGCCTTCAATATGGTATCAAGCAAAACTTTTTCACTCTGGTTTGTAATTGAGAAATTTGATGACGTCACATCATAAAATGAGCTGAAATATAAAACAGGCTGTAATTTCGACAAATATTCAAGATTTCTAAGAAGTCTAACGGTAGAATCATAGAAAAGTGGCTAAAGTTTCCTTCAAGTCATTCAGATCAAAGAAATAAGAAATGGCTGTATGAGAAATATGGCGCTAAAATTCATCCCAAGACTGAATACATCTACGGTAGTCGATTGCTGTTGATAGAATGATGGACGGTCTAACTACGACATGTGGGCAAACACATTGAAAATTGGAACGAAATCGTTTTCCTTCGATTTCAAGTCCGAGAAATTCGATACTAAAACCCCCTAAAAGTCAGGTTCTCAGTGATAGCGTCATGAAGAATGCCACACGTGCCCACATGCATGCTTCTGCAATCAAAGAATCAACAAATAAACATTTGATTGTGAACAAGGAGTTGTTCTTCATGTTTTCACTGCCACTTAGCAAACAGTATAGTCTGATGCAAGCGCAGAGCAGGAACAGAAAAAAACATAGCCGTTGTATCATTCGGAAGAGACAATTATGCTGAAGATGGAAGCAAGGAGTTCTTACCGAGATACATTTCGCTCCAATAGACGATTCCGCAAAAGATGGCGGATCTCATTTCACGCAATGCATGATAGGAATATGCCCCTAGTAACGCATAGCTACCAAAATTTACGACTGCTGCATAAAATCTTGACCACAGCTACGATAAACTTAGGCCGTTGCAACTTTATCGTGAAATTCACGGGTATTCTTTTGGACACCTGAAGTCTGCGAAGTCTTCTGAAAACGGTAGACTTCACAGATAAAAACCTCTGCTACCAAAGGATGCAAATTCTGAAAAAAGTAGAGTAGAGAGTCAGCAGACTTGGCGGAGAGAAATCTCAAAAGAAGGAGAACTCTGAAAGAAAGTTTAACGAGTTCGAATGTTGTGTTCTGTCGAGTGAACTGAAGCCATTGCAATACTTGCAATACTTTTGCTATGCAATCTCAAGAGAAAAGAATTTACAACATTTCGTTCTTCTTTCGAATGCTTTTAGAACTTTTTATTCAGGGTCTCTTCAACACCTCTCCAATCAGTTATGTAAACAAGGTCAAAATCTTCTTGAAAATCTTGACGAAACAACGAAAACAGCCGGCCACTACATCTTGATATTGTTGGAAAGCAAACAGTTACTTTATATTGCAAGCGAAGGCTTATGAGAGTGTAGATGTCACGATGAAGTTGCGACGGCCTAAATTTATCGTAGCTGCGGTCAAGATTTTATGCAGCAGTCGTAAATTTTGGTAGCTATGCATTACTAGGGGGCATATTCCTATCATGCATTGCGTGAAATGAAATCCGCCATCTTTTGCGGAATCGTCTATTACGTGTCTTTGACGATTCTATACGAATTTAATAGACAGAGTGCATTACGTCTTGGTCAGTCAAAAGTTCCTCGCCAGCATCCTTAGCGTAATCGTCTATTCCATGGCAAGTTTTGCATGGACAGTTCGGGCATTATAGTTGTGATTTCTGAATTGTGCATGATCTAGCTAAGAAATGTAATGATTTACTTCCCAGTTACTAAGCCAAATCAAGCCAAATTTTTTTTTATTTTTTTATTTTCAATTTATTTTGAGTGGGCTTGTCAGGATTTCTAGCTACTGAAAGCTAATTTAGGCCCACTGTGCACGCCGCATCCAGGCATGGGACCCCTAGTTTAACGTCCCTTCCGAAGGACGGCGAGGTGAGTTGCGAGGTCAGGCCTCAGGGGTCACCCATCCGAAATCTGACCTCACTCGACCAAGCTTAACTTCAGTCACCTGACGAAGACTGTATAAGCCACTCGGTCACTCACCCTGCAAAATATCATTCGTTCATTTGTTTCTTTGCTTTTTTCTTGCAACAACATAGGGTTAGGCCAAAAGATCACATCCTGAATAGCACAACAGCAACAACACTCAAAACTATCCCAAACGAACTGCCTTCGCAGTGACGAGCCCAGGGAACAGCAGGCTCGTCGGTGAGGGATAAATTCGTTTGGGAAAGTTTGGGGGCGGAATGTTGTTGCTGCTCTGCTATTTAGAATGCGATCTTTTGGCCTAACCCCACTTTGTTGCAAGGAACAAGCAAAGAAAAATTAAACGAATAATATTTGGCTTGATTTGGCAAATTACCACACTACTTAGTTAGATCATGGGAAATTCTGGACTTGCCACAAGTCTATCTTTGGTCATTAGAACGAGAGATGGAAAAAGGAAAACAGAGGAGAGAAGGAAAGATAGATTTGTAACTCTACTCCACCCAATCGAGGTTACATTAAAATTTTCCCATTCACCTTACAACGTGAATAAAAAAAATTTGAATTTAGCCTCGACTGGGTACACGAGAGTTATAAGTCTATCTTTCCTACTCTCCTTTTTTATATTTTTCCTTTCTTTTTTCCTTCTCTCGTTTTTATGACCAAAAGATAGACTTTAGCAAGTCCAAGGCAGTTCGGGAATCACAACAACAGCGTCCGAATTACCCATGCTTTTTGACAACAGATGCAAATATTGGTAGATAAAAATTCACTTTGAGCCGACTCTAGCATCAAGAAGTAACATATGTCACACATCAGAAGAAGTTTGAAATGCACAATTGCAAAAATCTGAATGCAGAAATCTTTTTAGGGTGATGAATTACGATAAAGTAACATACCAGAAATATGAACCATAATGTCCATAGCACAGCTATGCTTTCCAATATGATATGCCACCATTTCGTTGAAATTGGTGTGTAGTACTTATAATCTCTCGGCAATGTCAAGCCAACAGTGGTCCATATCAAGACAAATATCAGATTTATAGCAACTCTCAATAGGCAGCGCGTCTTTCCAAATTTCTTCCATTTTATTTCGATTAATTTCCGGAAAACTGGATGCATTATCATATCAAGATGCTTGAATTCCACAGAGCACTAGAGAAAACGAAACAGAAATAGTATCTTACTGAATTGTACAAATTCTAAAGAAATTTTGAGGTCATTTTTCCTTTCTATCTTGTTTGAACAAAGAACGCTCTTCTACCGGGTGAATCAATAAAAACGCCCGGCGTTTGAAAAAATCCTGATTCCTCAATATCAAAGCAATGATGTTGAAGACTGTCTTGTTTTATCCCCGATATGTCAAATTAGGTTCAGTAATTTACCCGGCTTTAATCGGTCATTCCTTCCGGTCGAAAAAGGAGATTTGCTGCAGAAAGCCCCTTACGAAAACCAGCAAAAACGAGTGAAAACAGCATGCACAATTTCCCTTTGTTCTCCTTCCTAGCAATAATGACACTTGGGTTTGCTCATGTATTTTGTCCTCATGGGAGAATGGAATCCCCCTGAATGAGTTATTCACACTAGGGGGAAGACTTTTCAACCCGCCAAAACGAAAGCACGTGCTAAAGCGTGCTGAAAGTCATCGCTGTGATGTAAACACATTAGGGACATTTGCTTGTAATTTTAGCACGTTTTTTAAGGTTACTCAAAGGGACTCATTTTGGAAAATTGCCAACAGATTTTGAACGGAGTGACCGATTTGAGCCAGGAAAATTTCTGAAAATAATTGAACATGTTAGCTATTCAATCAAATATTGTAAAATATCATTGCGTATATATTCAGTGAGCAATAGCCTTTCAAACGCCGGGCGTTTTTTTTTACTCACCCGGTATAAGATTGATAAGCCTTGGGATCGACTAGCTCAATTGGAGAAAAGAATCAACGCTTTTGAAATGAAATGCTATAGTAAAATTTTGCACATTCCAATATACTGCTCATACAACTACTGAGAACATAAAACACGAAATTATTCAAAAATTTGGGAACCTGGATACGTTGCAGTCGATTGTAAAGAGGCGAAAAAATACAGTGGTTTGGCCACGTCACAAGGAATGACAGTTCCGTAAGCCTGGCAATTCATGTTTTAAAGTGCTGTTTTATGCCGGATCTCCACTAGGCGGAAAAATGTCGAGGCGGAAAAATTTCCGGCAATCTAATTGGTTGATCGAATTGTCGCTGCGGAAAAATGTCGAGTCGCGAGTAGTAGGAATACGTTCTACTTTTTCGCGTCTCGACATTTTTCCGCCTAGTGGAGATCCGGCTTTAGGACACATGCAATCTCAAGCAAATCTTGATAATGATTATAAGAATTAAACTACTTTCGATTTCCTACTTGGTTTACCCTGATATTAATGAGAGGTATGGCACTGGATAGCCTCCTTTACCTCGATCGTAGAGCTTTCTTGCAATGCAGGTAACCTGCAGTCTCTGGTTTCAGCTGTCGCATATTATTTCATCTTTGAAAGCACGCAACTCAGTGAATTTTCAACCGATTTGAAAGATTCTGGTCTCTAAAATTACTTCAAAATATTGTGACTAGGAAAATCTTTCCATGCGCTTTTCATGATATCCTTATTTTTCAGCATTTAATCAAATGTTGTGCGATTTTTAAGGACACTATGTAAATTGGAGTAAAGGAACGTACCTCCATGGGTAGCTTCGCAAAACTGCTCTCTTGTCCTGGAAATTTAGTCTCCAAATAATTGAGATAAAAATATTGCTTTCTATTTGCTCGATCAGTAGCATGAAATTGCCCCAAAGCCTCCTTTGCAACTAATGGCATCTTTTGAATCATGATTGTCAATGCTGGCAGATCACTGGAATCACAAACACCAACTGGGACACCTTGTTCTACCAGATACTTTGCAGTTTCTGAACGATCTGTGGAAAAGATATATCTAATTCATAACAATTGTTTGAAAACTGTGACAATCTTAAATCAAGAAACAATCGATTTCGCATGGATACAAACATAGTTGTTGCAAAAAAGTATGAATATGAAATTTGAAAAGGAAATATTCTTTTTAATTTCCTTCCAACATAGAACTAATACACCTGCATTGGATTATAATTGATCAACTTCTAAATTCCCGAATCACCACAAAAAAACACCCTCTGTTTGTCCATTCATGTTGAGTCTTTAGAAAACTTAATCAACGTTTCTTGGGTCATTTTCAGTGATTTCGAAAACAAAATTCTAAGCTCATAAATAGGAGACTACTGAATAAACGAAAAATACTAGCATCTAATTGAGGATTCTAGCTAAGGATTAACTCGTAAATCTTCAAAATCGGCCCAGTATACGGTTTATCGTGGCCTGGCAAAAGTGCATGGTGTATTTTGGTACACCCGGTATCTTGGCTGGCAAGAAGAATATGATTCATTCTACTAAAGCCAGCACTTTTGGTGCTATGAATTTTCTGAAATGGGAACTTTTCTGGGTCTTCCTGTTGTCAGACTTACCTAACTCAGCTGCCAGTTGAAGGGGTGTTCTCTTCTTGAAGTCTCTGCAATTCAGATTTGCACCAAGTTTCACCAGTACCTTTAGTGAGTTGACTGCATCGTTCTTTGCAGCATAATGTATTGGTGTTTGATCCTCACCAAAAGTCTTTGCATCAGTCTTTGCTAGATGGAGAGATTTTGATCATATTTGAAATTTCTTGGTGTTCAAAAATAGAGGGTGCATGATAGGTTTAGTGGGATGATGAGATACGCCTTTTTGATGGGTACGATGTGGGAAATATGATTCCTGACTTGCAGGATACTGGATAGCAAGGACAGGGGGATCAAGATTTGAAAAAATACAGCAGCAGGATGTGGGATGTGCCAGAAAATAGGCGTGGGATGGTAGGATAAAGGTACCCTATTGCGCACCCTCAAAATATGGCCTTGAACACAATATGTTCAGAAAAATTTTGGATGTTAAAGTCTTTGAGGATCTCAAATGAGAGTCCAAATGTTTTGTTCATGAAACATTTAGCATGGAAAAAATGAGATATGCTGTAAGTGTTACTTGTGCCACTGACATAGTTTAACCAGCTTCATCAGCTAACCAGCTAACCAGTTTAACCAGCTTAACCAGCTAAATCAATTTCAACTAATCCAATGTACTGGAATTGCCAGAGTGACCAATCAGAAGGCCCTACTCCCAGGGGGGTACATGACTTGCAGATTGGTGGGGGTCTGCCACCTGGTTTCCAGAGAGGTATCCTCTTCTAATTATCAAAACTTGCTATCATACCCACTTTTATGATGAATTTTAGTGGAAAATGATCCATTTTTGGCTATTTTCACCAATTTCTGGAAATCCCACCCATGTCTATGGAATATCTGCTGAAAAAGGGACCCTTGTCTAGAGAATTTTGGCCCAAAAACCCATCCATATGGGCAGCACATACCCATACCCTTGACATGCTATGTACCCCCCTGGGGTCCTACTTGATAACAGTGGTGGTCCCAGGGGAGGGCTAGGAGGCTACAACCCCCTTGCTCATAAGGATTGAGCCCCCCATCAGTGGTAATGTTGGTTTCTTGTTGGAGGAAATTTTGCAAAATGGCATTTTTTAGCCATTTGAGACCCCCACCCCCGCCCCCCCCCCCAGTTGGAAGCTTCAGTCACTTGGTGAGATGATTTCTGGCACCACTCCTGCTCAAAAATGTGGCTCAAAACATGACTTAGTAGTATGGTATTTGATGCCACTTTGGCAATGCTTGCTTAACATTAAAAGCTAATGATCTCTTTCAATAGAGGAAGGAAAGGGTAAAACATTTTCATGGCAAATTTCTAAATTTAAACTTGCAGACAAGGCTTGTTTACATTAAGCCTTAAAAATGGTAACCCTTGGCCTAAAAAATTCAGCTTGCAACAAGCTTGTGCAAGATTGAAAGGAGCATGATTTTGGCTTGAAGGAGTTTGAAATGAGTGTGTTTGACACAATTTTGGCTAGTTTGCATGTATGATTAGAGCTTGATCAAGCTTGACAATAATCAGACGCAAATGACTTGCAGTATAAGTCATTCTCAAACATACTACAATCAAACTTGATCAAGTTTGCCTTCCAGTTAAAAAGATACATGCTTCAAGCTAGTGCAAGCGGTGCAAAATTCTTTCTTGAATCAAGCTCCAAAACATACGAAAGAATGGCCAAGGCCCAGCAGACTTTGGAAAACGAACATCCTAACAAACGCAGAATCATACCTCCAATCTGTACCAAGTATTCCACCATTTCTGGGTAGTTAACTGCACTGGCTACATGCAATGGAGTGCGACCAAATTTATCAGGTTTATTGACATCTGCACCATTTTCTTTCAAAAACTTAGCAACATCTAGATGCCAAAGTCTTGCAACTTCATGAAAAACAGTTTGTCCGTGTTTATCAGTAATATTGATATCTGCCCCATTCTTTATCAAGCCTTCTACAAAGTCCAAGTCAATTTCATCACTAGTACTTGAGCTTGATGCTAGTTTTGAAAAGTAAATTATAAGTGCTCTGTTATTTGCAGTCGCAACTTTCTTGAAACTTTGTTTGTTTTCTTGAGTCTCATCAAAACTATCAGAAAATCTATTTCTTGTTTTTTCTTCTCCATCACTTACATCAGAATCAATTCCTTGATGTGTTGAATTCAAGTTATCAAATGTTGTCTTTCTCCTCCTTGTGTTTTCATCACGGGGTGCAGGACCTTCTCTGTAAACAGCTTGCTTCTTTTCTGCTTTATCATGCAAAAGTTTGCGTCTACAAGAGACATAATCCTGCCACTTTGAAATAACATTAATTGGAGTAGTTGCATGCTGCCAATTTTCTAATGCTTTGCTTATTTTCCTTTCTCGTCTGGATTCATCAGTCATGTCATCAGTAAATCTTGAGTATCTTAAGCCACCATTTTCTTTGTCCATCTGATAAAAAACAAGGAGGGTGAAAGGGTTTTTTCATGAAACAAGATTTGCCATATTTTTTCATGTGAAATGTGAAAAACCAGTATTCATTTTAGTTGAACATAAAAATGCTATATGTACTACCGTACTATATTTCTTTAACATGAAACAAGAAATTTAGTACATATCCGTGATTCATGATCTTGAACCCGCTTTACCATCCTCAATGAATGTACAATCAGTTTCAGAATGCAAAGTTTGCAACAGTATACTGGATGCATCAATAAAAACTTACTTTTGATAGGCCACAACCAGACAGGAAAGTTTGTATCTTGTACATGCAAGTTGAGGTGGCGTAAGTACGACTGTGTGTAAAATTCATGGTTGAGAACAGTTAAAACAATACATCCTTTGTTTACTGCCAACTGCACGGCTCAGGTTGAAAATGGCATACATTCATGTGCGCACAATATTTTGCACATGCAGGACAAATTTTCCAGTCCCTGGGGTCAACAAATCATATGGTTTTGGCATAAAAGGCTAATTTTGACGACTGATGATTCAATCTTTGGTCAAAATCCCAGTTGAATGTTTGGATTTTTTATTCTTCAGTAGCCAATATCCTAAGTAATAAGCAACTCCTTGAAAATCATTGGCTTCTAGCCTAAATTGATAAAAAACATTGATTGATCTAATTTCGAAGGCAATGAGGGAACTTGAAAGAACCAACAACAGAAAGCAATGACATCACATCTTCCTGTATCAAAATCAGTTAATGTTATCAGTTTCCTTTTGTAAGTACATAAATACATTTCCATTGTTTCATAATAATTTACCCACAATTCCCCCATTGTTTCTGCTGAGTTTACCAAGTTTCGAAACGGAAGTTAGCTACATTTTCTCCCAAATCTTCAAAACAATGAGGCCACAATGAGCCGCGCCATCGACAGCTTCGACAGCAACACATTACCTGAAACATATCAATGCCAACTTCAATACGATTCTTGCGAGGCATCTCTATCGACTTCTAACCACTTTATTGAAACTACGCCAAATTTTCTAGCAATTCATCTCCAACCTCAGAATCACTTTCTTAGGCACACCATATCATTCAACACAAGAACTTTTTGAATCATCACTCAAAACTTGACGGTCAAAAGAGCATTAAACGAAGCGATTTTCTGTGCTCTTTTGGTTGCTCTTCTAATCAATATTCACAAAACATCTGCCTGTATTGTTCTTTGCAAGCTTTTCATTGATCTTCAGGCTACCTTTCGAGTTACTTGCTCCAGATGCATCCAACCACCTCTTCTTGTCTCTTGTCTTTGTGACTTCCTTTGTGCCGCCCTATTTACTTTGATCAGAGATTGTTGCTGAGCAACGATTACTGTTGTTGTTGCTTCAAATGCCCCTTCGCAGCACTGATCTTTCGCAGTAACTTAAAGGAACTTTTCGGTAATAGACCTTTTAGCTATTCTGAAAAAGAATGTCAATCGAACGATACTTTGCTACATTTTGTAGAATTTTCGAATGTGCACAATAATGATAGAAGCTCTAACGCCACTCGATCGAATCTCGTGTACAAAAATGTATAAAAATAGCGCTCGATCCAGGCTCTTTTGCTGAATAGCTAAAAGGTCTATTACACGTATGCCCATCATTCCCAAATAAGAAACGAAATTGGTCTGCAAGTTCTGTAAATAGGGTGGTGACTCATAGGGTGTGTTTGATTGGTGCCAATTCTGAAAACGGTAGACTTGGAAGACTCGGAATTTGTGTTTGATTGACTACCAAATTCCGAAAACGGCAGGTTTGGCAGGTTTGGCAGGTTTGGAAGCCTGCCGAACCTTCTGCTCCAACAGGCGGAAGGCTTGGCAGACTTTGGAGAGATTCTCGTTTTCATTTGCGAAACTCTCAAAACGAGGCGAATTTGCTCGTGTTGCTATGGTGATTGAGTCGATTCAGTCTTTGTTGCCAAGCACCGCACTCGTCTTCGTGTTTTTCAACTGGAAATCTCGTTTTCGCCAGGATGAATCTGAAACCTGCTGTTTTGAAGAATTTGGTGTTTGGTGTTTGATTGGGCACTATGTTTCTGCCTTTGCGAAGCCTACCGTTTTCAGAATTTGGTAGGTTTGAAATTACCAATCAAACACGCCCATAGACTTCCCCCAAGTCTGTTGTGCGTCAAGACAGACTTAATGCAGATAACGAAATACACTTTGGACAAGTCTACGTGATCCACGCTGTTTCTTTAAAATTCATGTGACTTCCCGGAAAGTAAAAAACGCCCGTTTGAACAACCGTGTGCCATGGGTTTCTGGAAATCTGCAGAAAACTTGAAAAGCTTCAAACTTATGACAAAGCAATGGAATGGCCCAGAATGCAAATGTAGTGTCTGCTATAGTTTTACTTTTATTGAACAATAGATCTTTTAAAACATTTTAATTTCATTTGATTTTGTATATATTGTATATACTGTTAGCTATGTAAATATCGAATTAAAATAAATGAGCAACAACAAGGGTGTTCTTACGTCATACGCTGATCGCGAGGCCGAATGAACACCCTGGTACACTTTGATCAAATCTGCCCAAAAAGTGGGCAGATTTCCAACCATTATGGTGTCACGGTTTGCTAGGCAACGCCAATCTACGGAAAATGACCGTTGCTCTAGCACTGATTCTGCAGAAGATAAATTGAGAAATTAAAAAAACACTGTTAGAACCTTTTTTTGAACCTTTTTGAAGGTATTTAAACAATATTCTGGGGTTGCAAGTATTTTAAATGTGAAAATAAGCACGGTTTGTTTCGGGCGAAAATTGACCTAAGTTGCAAATTAAAGAAGCTTTCACCGCAGCTTCCAAAATGAAATGGCTCGTCATTCTTGGAATTTCGAAAATGAATTGCAAATGTTTGTCAGAATAGATGAATTATATGGTTTTACGTCGAATTTTGACATGCTGCGGCAGTTTACTCCATGCAAAACATAGTTACCGCGCAAAATGGCGAACAGCCAATCCGATTTGCCGAGCAGAGCAGAGCAGAGGTAGAGCAAAGAACTCACTTGGGGGACGACATTGCTGTTTGAAAGTCCAATTTCTAATGAATTTTATGAAAATTCCCGCCATTAGAAACAATTGAAGAGTTTTGCTCGCGCAATTATATGTTGCGCCATTATAAATCTCACGTCGAATCTAATTTGAAAGATTTTAGTTTATTTCAAAATCGAGCCATTTGTAGATGAATGGCCCGGGGGGGGGGTAACTCCAATATGCAGGTGAACGGGGTCGTGCCGCCCATAAGGATGGGTTCGAGACCTTCAAAATCCCTAAATATGGTTCTTAAAATGCCCTGATTTCAATAGAAATGGGTAGGCTTGACTGTTCTGAAACCTTAATAATGGGTTTCGACGAAAGCTTTCCACAAGAATGACAGGTTACGCTTTTTCGTTTACGAAAAACTTTGCAGATAGTCCCGTCGACTCTTTTCTGCGAACTTTTCTTCCATTTCAAGCGCCTCCCTGTCGACAGCTTGTTAACAAGCTACAAGGGATTTAACAGGATAACAGATGATTTCCATTTCAATGATGATTTCACACATTGCTGTTGTTGTTGGTCACAGGAAAGCGCGCGCAAGAAATCCTTGAATGAACGGTTGATGATCTTTAGTATGCACCAAAACCTCTCTCCTAATGAACCTTGAACTAGAGGACCCATACACCGAGAAGCATGTCAGAAGCACAGGAAGAAAACAGCCGAAGAGAAAGGTGAAGTTCAGGTCGCGATTAAGATGTTCAACCATTCCTCTGAAGAAGAATAGAGTTCGATGTAAGTGCCTGCAGTTATCCAGTCAGGACCAAGAGAGGGGGAGCGTCAAGGGGTCAAAAACCTGGGACCCATGGCAATAGAGGCCCATGAATAATAACACAGGTTTTTAAATATAGCTAAAATTCAGGTCTCTGCCAGGTTTATGATCAAAAAGGGCCCCAATAACTTCTCAAATTGCTATAATGTATTAAAATCAAGAAGAGGCAACTTGTTATTATATGGTGATTCTTGTGCATTATGACCGGCTAGTTCGATGACATGATGATTGTATTTAGAGGTGCAAATAGCTACCAGAGCGATTCTAACAAGCTTGATTTTAAAATTTTCCCCGAGGGAGCATGCCCCCGGTCCCCCCCCTAGATGAGTGCGCCTCATGCGTAACTTTCACAACTGCCTTTGCCAGGAATCCATATTTAGTTTTGACTCAGAAACGTAGGGTCGTAGGGTCGTAGGGTCGTTGAGTTACCGTTCACATTCAATCTTATTAGCCTTTTGAGACGTTCGTTCCCATAGACTCTGGCAACTACTCAAGCGACTGCAAACCGACCTGGTATGGACCAGACTTGAAGTACATAACATAAACACAATCTCTTTGATTCATAAATAATTTTTTTGCATAACCTTGACACAGCATTTTTTTAAGATAATCAGTTTTAACAGGGGCATTTTCCTCATTTTCAGGGAGTCTAGAGGGCGTGATCACCATGATTTTTCTTGGGGGCTGCGCCCCCAAAGTCCCCCCAGTGGGGCCCGTTCCCATAGACCACTCCAGGACCCGAGCTAGCTCTCGACGGCCCTGCACAGTAACACGCCTTTTCTTGCAAGAAACTAGTGTTGTGAGACCCGTTTTACGAAGAAAGCCTTGAAACATATATTTAAGGATGTTACCATAAAGAATTTAGGAATAGTAAAATCCAAAGTCAAGGAATAAGAATTTAGTAAGTTGGAATTTGAACAAGTTCATTCATGAAAATAGGTGAATGAATGAGGTAATAACTATTGTAGTATTAAACAAACTTGGAAACATGTTTTAGAGATCAAGATCTACATCTGCAAAAGGAAAAGGTCTACAAGCAGGTGAAGTTCTATTATTCACTCAGTAGTTGGGATCCCTTGGCGTCAGTAGTTTATCTGATTCCAGCAATTTCGATACCTTGGCATCAGCACGAGAAATCATATTGTAACGTTGTTCGAAAGGGTAGTCGGCACGTCTCACGCTGACGAATTGAATGAAGTATGCTGTCCTGATGAAATAATATGCCAATCGTCGAAAATCATGTAGAAGGAGAGAAGTAATCTTTACAGAACGAATCTTGTGTTTTTCCTTTGGCACTTCTGTATAGAAGGGTGGAAAGAACCTGTTCCTTGGCGTATCATAAGTCTCTACCGACAATTGAGCACCGAGCCCCAAGTTCAAGAGAGAGGACCTCTTGCAACATTAGTTTTCAAGAAACTGATAGCAAGATGACCGCAATGTTAAGAAACTGTAGCACTATGTCTGAGAGTAAGACCCTTAGAAGTTAAATGCAACGGACATCAATGCAACTATGTCGTTGAGCCTTGATTCTTGGGTAATACCATTTGTCTTGAACGTAAATGAACACCGTTTATTCCTACATTATGTTTTAAACCTCGAGGAAAACATCTGCAGCAATGCTGATACTAAAGTGACAAGTAATACCGTTTGAAAAGTAAGAACAAAATTTAAGATATTTTCAGTACTAAGATGCAAATAATTGTTTATTCACTTTGAATTATGAAACGTTTAGTACTGTTACCAGATCCAAATTTCTCAGAAAGGAAAAGCGTACAAAATATTAGTAGTGGTCTACTTACGTTGTTATTCAATCTCTTGCATGTTACATACAGTTGAGTTTGGAAACCATGAAACTGGGTATTTTTTCCTCCAAATCCTTAAAAGTGGGTATGCAAGATGCATGTTAATTAATAAGGGTGGGTATGACGCTACAATTTGAGCTGCACGCCCCCGTCATTCTTTGGTCCAAGTTACCCCCCCCCCCGGATGAATGGGAGCCCTCAGAGATGCCAAAGAGAAGTTCCTGCGTCATCATTGAACATTCATACTATAACCCTGCTCAGTTTTACATAATCTTCAAAGAATTACGCTAGATTCATTAAAATTTTGACTAAAAACAAAGTCAAGTTAAGTTAAGCAGCAAGCGCCCTTTCTTTCTGAAATAAAATACCTCTAACATTGTTCTGTTGTCATTTGTATCTCCCTTTCCAAAGTTACTTCGAAGCAACATGTCGACCAAAATTCGTTGCACATATCTCTGTAACTTAGAATATAGTTTTCATGCTTTTTAGAAACCCAACACTTATCTGAAGTACGCTATCAGTTTATCTTAAGCTGTTGACAGTCAGTTACCCCGTTTTGCAAGCATATCGCTGGGTCGTTCTTTCATGGCAGTTGCTCCAGTTATATCGTTATCTGGTCTTGAATTGATGTCATCATCCTTATTTGAATGTATGACGTCATTCCTTTTCGGATTAATGACGTCATCTTTATTTGACTGCATGACGTCATCTTTTATCAAATTCATGACGTCTTCTTGCATTGACTTCAAGAAATCATCTTGTATCGACTGCATGACGCCATCCAATCTTCGACGAAGAAAATTACCAATAATGAGTTTCCAAAGGCCTTTTCGCGGAGTATCCACATTAATGTTATCCATCAAAAGCCTCTGGAAGTATGATTTGAACCCATTGGCTCCCTGTGATGGATTCTCGCGTTTTTTATGTGGGTCATCTTCGTGCTTTGGTCTACAATAGGACAATGTTATACCGTTTGTATTGGGGCTCTTGCTCTCTCGGCAATTTAGAGTTCCGTTTTGACACCTGTAGCAGTCCGCATCTGAACGACATGGTTTATGATAATCTGTACAATCTTTCTCAGTTGGGAAGTGTCGCTGTAATGAAAAGCACATCATCTGAATTATCGCATCCAAGGTTGATAAAATTGGGCTGGTATAGACTACTCTGTACTTTAAAAATTCTTCGCTAACATAGCACCTTCATAAAATAACGGTTTCAAGAAAGTTTGCCACTTTTTATTCGTTACATTCCTGCAAATCTTTTCCAAAAAAATGTCTCTTAATCCTGGTTTCCATATAATCGCAAAAAATCGCAGAGAGTCGCAATGAGGCCCCGTTCACACTACTCCGTTTTTGTTTGTATCCGTTTTTGTTGCATCGAAGCTACCCGTTCACACTGCTCCGTTTTTGTGCAAAAACGGAGAGAAAAACCTCCGTTTTTGTGCGTTCTCATTGAATCAGAGCGTTTTCAAAAACCTCCGTTTTTGTGAATATCCACTTTTGACAGCGTTTTCGAAAAACCTCCGTTTTTGTGGCGTTTTTGTGCGGATCAGTGTGAACACTTTCACAAAAACGGAGGTTTTCCTCTCCATTTTTGTACAAAAACGGAGTAATGTGAATGGGGCCTGAGTCGCAGTAAGTCGCAAGAAGTTGCAATTATTGTGACTTGAAAAAGTGCTTCCATATCGAATATGATACAACTTTCACTGCGACTCGCTGCGATTCCTTGCGACTCCCTGCGATTATATGGAAACCAGGCCTTAGTTGGATGATTCTGACTTTAGATTCTCCAAAAGACTTTGCTAGCACGACCCCACAGCTTAGAAATCATTCAGTCCAAAGGAAGATGCAATAACCAATGAAAAAACACAAAATAAAAATTTGATACCTATGCTGTATTTTTTAGATGAGCCAGGAAGCACTTACCCAGTTATTTGGTTTGGAAGATACTTTTCGAAGATTTGATGGTATTGTTATGCAAATAAGTATGGCGCTGTACAAAAATATCAGCTTCATCTTGCTACTGTGACTTCAATCCAGCTTCAACTGAAAGAAGACATTTTAGACTTTAAACACAAGAATAGAGCGAGGAAACGAGTAACTCATTGAATTTTCTGTAAGCGCTGTCAGGGGAACAGTGACTAGATAAATTGATCAACAGAAAAATCTACAAGAAAGCTGTAAGGACGGCTTTAGTCATTACTCGACTTGTAAGAATCTTCTCGGCTGGAGAGTTTCATAAAAGAGAGGCAATCATTCTTAGAACGGACTTAAAAAACCCCAAATTAGATTCTTTAAAGTTAAGAAATTTCTCTCATCCTCCGCATAAGTCTTATGCACTGTTTAGAAAATCTTCCCACAAAATCAGCTACCTGATCTGAAAAACTGGAAGGTTGACCTTTCAGAGTCTTTCAATCTTCGCTTTGTTTTCAACTGATGGGGCTGTTCAATGAACGTTGATTTGTGGTTTATGAAGCAACGAGGACCTTTTCTGCGGGCAATTTAAAGCGTTACTCGTGTCTCAAATGTAAATCTTGACTCCTGAAGATCGCCCTTGATTTGTAGTCGTGAAGTTAAGAATGCCTTCCCTCTTATGCAGGCGATTCAAAGCGTTGTCTAGCGTCCAGAATCTTGGTTTTGGTTCATGACAACCACTCTTGTGTTGTAGCTTCGGGATAAAGGAGGCGTTCCTTTTTCTGCAGGCAGTTGAGTGCGCTTTCTAATGTCCTGAATCTTGGTCTCTGCTCTAAAAATCGCTAATATTTTAGAAGTTTTGAGGGAAGAAGTTGTCTTGTTTCTGCTTGGAGCAAAAACTTTCTCGCGTCAGTCTTCGGTCTGTCTTGCAAACCAGCACCAAGTCTCTATGGTATTGAAACAGCACAGATCTTGGAGTATCGCTCCTCTTTGTTGTGTATGAAGCTTTGTTCAAGTATCTCCTAGTTTCTGCTGCTTAAAAATCTTCCCCCTGCCGAAATTTCATCCCGTTCCCTGCACAATATCTGTGATTTGAGCGAAATAGCAAACTGAGCAGAATTTAAGCCAAGTCTGAATACTAAATTACTTTGTATGAATTGATTACCTTGTCCAGCCTAGGAAATGTGATGAACTTGATTAAGAGATGCAAAACACGTGCTATTAAGGTTGATATCCACTATATAGAATTTTCCGAGCCGACTCAATTTGACACAGTAAGATGATAGTCAGGCGTAAAATTCTATTCATATTCAAAATAACATTTCACACGTGAACAAAGGATTTCCTGTCCAATAGGAAAATTCTACAGAGAAAATCAGGCTTGTTTTACGTGGCTGTTAAGCTTAGTTCACAGTAGGCGTATAATAAACGCACTTAACCCTTTCATGGCCGGCTAAAATTAAGCTTAACAGGAAAACCTAATGTAGATTGTCGTTTTCCAGGGGGTATCATAATCAGTAATTCAGTAAGCAATAGATAAATGCAATGTACGTAACCTTTCAAATCAATCAAAATTCCAAATGCTTTACCCCCTGAAAAATTCACAGTTCTCAATGAATACTGTTGGGCCATATGGCTCTTCCGGGGGTGAAATGGTTAAACGCACTTAACGCAATTATACGCCTAGTGTGAACCAAGCTTAAAGACTGATTTCCACTCAGTAGAATTTTCCGAATGGAAAATGGAGGGCAAACGAGCGAAGGCTGACTTCCACTCAGTAGAATTTTCCGATTGAACAGGAAATCCTTTGTTACTTGAAAAGCATGTTACGCGTGACTAACGTTTCATCGTGTCGAATTCAGTCAGGTCGCTGAGTGGAAATCAGCCTCAACTGCACTTGCTGTTCTAGGAAAGATACCTAAAACTGCATAATTGATCATCTAAGGTCTTAATTCGAAGCTTAATTTGAAATCGCGTTAAAAGAAAGCAAAATGTAAGATTAATGTGACGATGCTTTCCGCTCTGATGATTACGGAACGGAAAGCCGATCTTCAGAATTCCTCTCCTCCAATTGGTCTATCGATGAAAAACCTCTTCTCGCTCGTGTCAACGATGTACTCGAAGCTTGTGGGCATTCTGGGAGTGCAGACGTCAACATGTTACAACTTCTGTACGGAAACAAAATTTGCCCTTGGAAGCCAACAAAATGATCTTAAATTTAACTATTAAGTACTTTTCTGAGACAGAACGCTTTGGTTGAAGGTTACTGGAATCCCTGAAAAGAGCACCCAAATCCCTTCTATATGGGTCTGTTTTCAGTAGTCATGTAATGTATTAAGGAAGCTTGCAACCAAACAATGGACGTTTTACACAACCTTTCATGGTTCCGAACTTTTCAAATCTTCACTCATAATTATTTTGGTTGCAAGAATCCTTAACTTGTAGCTCTGTTTGTCTTTTTATCAATCTCTTTTTATGTTATGACCCCAGGGCAGACAAGATGTTTTGCTGATGGGGTATCGTCTCCGTAGTAGGGTATAGCGTTAGGTGTAGGTATACTAATTAATCATGTATTGTAAATTCTTAATGGAAGAAGAAGAAAAGAGTCTATCGAAAAGCTGTAAAAAGGTGTGGTAGTATTCATATTCATGGCAATCGAAATACATGTTAACAAAAATTGTCTGATTTCACGGCTTTGGAGAAAGCTCATGTCAGAATATTCTACTGGCCTCAGAAGAACTTGATAATCCAGTCCGCTAATCTAAAGATTTTTAACAAACCTTTTCCCCAATCACATTATACGTTCACGCACACACATACCAAATTTGAAGTCAAAAGCTTGGCCAGTTTCTCTGCAGTAAGATGCTGAAGTTTGGTATCCCACTATACGACATACACTAGAAAATCTGATCAGGCGATTACGACTTCCTTGGGCATTCTTAACCCTATTTTAGTTGGGGGGGGGGCAGATTTGCCCCTCCCCTAGTAGATTTTTTTAATTACTCTGCTAGGAAGATATTTACTGCCATGAAACTTCTTGACTTTTTGCAACTACTTATTGTGCAACTTCTCAAAAAGTTTCATTGAAATATTTTGAAAAATGAGGGGGCGGGAGACAATTTTCTGGGACTGACCCTGGAAAAATCGCCAATTCTCAAATCTCAATTATCGCGAAAAAAGGAACATAAGTTGAATATTTTGCAAATTTCCTTTGTAGTGTATTGTTATTTGATGCATTCTATCACAATTATTATGTTTGGATGGAAAATGTGCTCCAAATTCAATTTTATCGCGATTTTCCTGATTTTAGTCAATTTTGCCGCTTTTCTTGACCACACAAAGGAAAATGCTGACGTGAGCAAAAATGAGGGCCAGTCTTAGGTTGATTTTTATATTTACAGAAAGTACATGCCTGAGGCTATCAGCACACAAAATTTGGTCACTCTACCTATTACCAGTCAAGAGTTAGGTAGGGGAGCTTTTTTGCCCCCCCCAACCAAAATGGGACTATCAAAAATCCTAACCACTATAGGGTTGATGTTTCTGCATTACGCAGAATATACGAAGAGCATGTTGTGTTTCTGGTGAATAGGTCACACAAGTATTGCGGAGCCAGTTCATGAAGGGACTTGTAGACCATTTTTTTAGATTCACAAGCTAAAATTTCTTCAATGATCTTCCAACAAGGCCTGTCGATGAGTGGTCTGTTGGTTATGATTCTAAGAACTCCAACTGATAATGTCTTGCACCTTGATACCTGGAAATCCAGAAAAAATTCCGAAATCCTCAAGAAATTCTTCAGAAAACAGGTAACCCCCGGAAATCTCAAGGAAATCTCAAAAATCTTTAGATCTCTCTCAAATCTTAAAATCGTTCAATCTCTTTGAGATGGTCCATTAGCTACGACTTTGTTTACTAAATCTTCGGAAAGGTAAGAAAAATATGTTCATAAATCGACCAAAACAAATACTGCATCACACTGACAAAATTAAACTAGCTTTATTTAAACCAGTTTAAATTTCAACCAATCAAATGACTGGATTTGCTGAATTGACCAATCAGAAGGCCCTATTCGAAAACCTAGATTGATTTAAGCTGGTTTAACTTGCAGTGTGAATGAGGCATAAATCGACCTTAGAAAACTTTGGGAATCCTTAGGAATCCCTGGAAATCCAGAAATCCCTGACAAATTTTTCAGGCAATCCGGAAATCCCAGTAAAGTTTCAAGAAAGTCAAGCTTGAGCGGATAGAAGCGACAACGTATGGTTTTCCCTTGGAAGCAATTTCCTATAACTCATTCTAAGCTTGAAAATCAAGAGGGATGTCTTTCTTCTCTTGCTTGAAGAAACTTTGTAAAAGCATCGGTTTTGAAACAAATATCGGTAAGACTAGTGGACTATGCTATGTAAAGGTAATCTATTATTAGGATGAAGATACGCCCAAGCAAGCCATTGCTAAACAATATCCACACACGTGTCGATCACCAAATACAATAGACAAATTTTAGGCCTGCACGTGTATTTCGCTAGTTAGCTATTCATCTCTATTAATAAATTTTAATTATTCCTAATCACGTATGAAGTAACGAGGGCAGTTAAATTGCTGAATGCGCATGGTCAGCTGAATAGATTTTTTAGGTTCAACTGAATTACTTCTTACACATGGATTAGGTGTCGTTTTAATATCGAAGTGAACAAGAGAAGATTTTGCAATACAATAGCAACAGTTGCTTCTATTGACACCTCAGTTCAAAGCGATTAGTGACTGCAACAATGTTACAAAGGAAGTTCTCTCAATCAGTAAATCAAAACAAACACAACCACAAAGTGGGTCCGCAACCAGAAGGCCAAACTTTCGCCTTGTGCAAGCAAAAGGTATATTTCAAGTTAAGTGCTTATAACTATCCCTATCCCTACTGGCTATCCCTACTGGCTTTGGGGCAACTTTTGTGGCAGCGTCTGTTTTGACTTACTGATTGAGCAGATTTCCTTTGTCTGCAGTCACTAATCGCTTTAAAGCGAGGTGTCAATTGAAGCAACTTTTGCTGTACTGCAAAATTTGTCCTTGCTATCGAGCTGAAGGTGAAGGTGAAGTTGCGGTTTCTACCCTTCGCTGTTGAAAAGTAAACAGAAACATAAAACTCGATTACAACAAATCTAGCCTAGCTTTTTCAATCAGACTTGGCAAAGTGGTAGATCAAAAACCTAGCTAAAAACATAGTGGAAGAAAACCAAACATTTTTCGAGTAGTTTTAGAGATAAATCCACTTTTCTGAAATCAACATAAAGCTTTGAAAAACAATTTGTAAAGCCAGCCTAAACGGAAACATTGCGATTTGCATATCTTTAGATTGCCAATACTGTGTAGAATAACATCCATGTTACCACTTTTCACTGGATCGAATATTATCGGAGAAATTAACTGATTTCTGAGAAGAGCTGTTATGCAAAACGGCTACTCGCTGCTCAGTGGAGCGGAAAGCAGAGTTACATTAATTATTATCATTATTATTATTACTATTATTATCATTACTATTATTATTATTATTATCATTATTATTATTATTATTATTATTATCATTATGAAACTGACGAAGATTTTATGATCGAAACGTTTGCTTTGAACAGTTTTTGTTTTTATTTGTGCTTTTTAACTGTTTACTTTGATGGTGGTTTGGTTTTTATTATTATTATTATCATCATCATCATCATCATCATCATCATCATCATCATCATCATTATTATTATTATCATTATTATTATTATTATTATTATTATTATTATTATTATTATTATTATTATTATTATTATTATTATTATTATTATTATTATTATTATTATTATTATTATCATTCCTGATGAAGATTTGATATCGAAACGTAGAAGTTTTTAAACAGTTGTTTCATTTATTTCATTTTTCTGTTTAACAATGATGGTGGTCTAACTTACTTATTATTATTATCATTATTATTATTAACCATTTATTTTACGTTGGCAAGAAAAGAAATATATTTATATATATACATAGCTAATAAGCTAATTAACGCCAACAAGATAATTTAAAACCTATTTTACAATGTGCCAAATAATCCTACGAAAACCCTAAATCTTTAATAGAACTTTGCACAATCTGCAGATGCCAGTATTTCCATTCCATGATTTTATTTTTCGTTTAAAATCAGACAAAAGAAAGATGCATTAACATTTTCATGCAATCTGTTTTAATAAAGTGACATTCCGCAGAAATCAAATGCTTGCAAACGTTCATATCGTTATCGTGGATATTGCATTGTTTGCCATATGAACTAAAATCAGCCGACAATTTAAACAGTTTCAAGAATATGATTAAACAATGGGATGGCCCAACCTACAAATATAATGCCGGTCAATTCAGTGATATCCGGTAAATCTTGTCCATACATGTCTTGAATATTCAAATTATCTATCTATTTCTCCATTCCTTTATTTTTCAATTGTATATTCGATTTAGATTAGTTGTATATATGTAAATATGTATAGCTATGCTAGAATCGAATGAAAATAAGTTGACAAACAATTCAAATTCCAAGAATGACTGAGTTCTCGGTCTGTCATTTGTGCCCAGTTTGAGCATTTTCTAAGTTGGAGAAATATCACGAAATGTTGATAATGATAAGAATGTTAGTTTTAAATGCAAACGACGCAGTCTCCCGATATTCAGTTTTCCCCGCGGAATGCACCTTTAAGGAGTTGACGCCTATAATAGATAGGAAAGTTATCTCCTTATTTTACAAACAAGAGAAAAAAGGGGAACATATCTTTGTCATTTTTTCTCCTTTGATGATTCTATCTCTGGCAGTCACAGCTTCGCGTTTTGTAGCTAAAATTCGGCAAAATGTAAGCGATATTAGCATATACTTTTGAATCATTTCAAAACAGTCGAATTCGGTCAAGCTAATCAACAACAAGGCATCGTTTCATGAACTTGAATATCTTTTAAAGTAACGGCTCTTTTGTAATAATTAGAATAAACTCTCAAACGCTATAACTTTTTATTCACTGATCGACAATCAATGATCTAAATCAGCTGTATTTACAAAATAAACGAACGTACAAATTGTACCTTATGTCCCGTTATGTCCCTCCTTTGACGTATGAAAAGTTAGCTCTGAGATTGCAGTAAATCTAAGAAACTGGTGCTGTCCTCTCATCTTAACAAAAGTTGCCATTCAGTTGTTTTACTCAATTAAAACCATACCATCTACGCGTTAAGATAATCCACATTTTGCTGACAGGTTCCGTAAGCAGTTCAACTCTCATCATCCGTGTCTGCGGCAAGCACCGTTTCGTTTGCAAGTTTTCGCTGCAAGGGAAATGATAAAATTACTTTGAGGTATGAAATACCAAAGGAATTTCTTAATGTCACGAGTATTCTGACAGAGATGTTATTTTTAATTTTAATTTCTTTCGGCACAGTGGCCATGTCTGTCAAAGGACTGATTTACATTGGGCCGTGCAAATATGTACAATAAATAATTCGTGGTTTAAGATCTGTTTCTGAAAAGCTTTGAGAAATGTAAGCATGGTATGATGTAAAGAATACGAACTCTCGTATAAGAATACGTACATCCAGAGAATAATGCGTTATGAAGTAGCATTTAAGGCTTCTTAAGTTGGTATAATTATCGCATCTTATGAGGGAAAATTGATCTAAGAACCAATTGCTCTGCATTTTTAGGAAGGAAAACTTTAGAAATCAGGATATACTTGAATTCAGTTCTGCAGTAAATCTAGCAGTTGGCACACATGGTTGTATTTGCAAGGAGTGGTAGGTACAAACGAGAAAATTCATTTGATATTCAACGAGGAGATCGCTGGAGTTTCATGTGTTAACATTGGAAAGGCTTCAAAAACCAAAGATGTAGCGAAAAAAATGATGGCGGACATTACGGACGAATTTTTACTTTAGCCAGGCACCAGCTGATGCCTAAACAGCTCAACACTTGTTTCTTGATAGCATAGTATGAGTTGCTTGCCCCTTGACAGCAGTCGTCCCTGTTGAAGATTTCAAACAGTAAGGGAACTTTGCCAGGTCACAGAGGTCAGAAAATTACCCCTTAATGAGTTGGCAGCTCAACTGATGAATTCATTAACAGCCAGAGTTTGGCAGCTCATCTAAATTTGATTGTTGGCCCAAATATCTCTGAATTGTTTTGATTGTGTAAATTAAAAATGTCTATAAATACTGCAAATGCTTCATCGATTGTCTGGATTGTGTGAATGAATAATGCCTATTGTTACAACATTCCTGATTCCTTCCACTCTAGGTAGGTAGGTAGGTAGGTAGGTAGGTAGGTAGGTAGGTAGGTAGGTAGGTAGGTAGGTAGGTAAGGTAGGTAGGTAGGTAGGTAGGTAGGTATGGATATAGGTGCATTCCTTCCGGTTGGAGAAAAGCCCCTCCATAATGTTTTCATTCTTCAAACATAATGAGGAAGTTTTAGCACGAGAGAAAGTAAACTGTTTGTTCAGGACTTAGTTCCTTTTCGTAATTCTTGGTTCAAAAAGCAGTCGTCAATAATTTAGACAAATTTTTGAAATTACGGGGGGGGGGGGGCTGAAGAAAACTCGATAAGAAAATTGAAAATCATTGAAATAGCTAGCTCAAACTTAAGGAGCCAAGTTTCTTATAAAAGAGAATCTATTTGATTTAAGGTCACTCAGAGTCAAAGGAGACAACATTTCTCTAATCATTGAGAATGAGCACTACTTACCCTCCTTCTGATTTCTTCAGGTGCTGTGACCGTTCCAAAAAATATTGACTTAAACTGAAATCGAAAGACAATGTTAAAGTGAAATTCAGAGACAAACAGCATGACTGGGTTCAGCAGAATAGGTGAGAATGTTTTGACTTTATGTTATTGTACCACAAAGAGAATATGTAAAGACTATACCAGGTGAGTCAGAAAAAAGGCACAACTTTTGAAAGACCACTGCCTCCTGAATTTGTCACGTGTTTCAAAAAATATTCGCCATTTGCATAAGAAAAATTATTCTGGGTTTCCATCGTCTCAGGGGATAACATTATGCTATCACATTGTAATTATCACCGCAAAGAAAACCGACGAAACTTTCTAATCATCTTTCTCACTGGCTTTTGCTTGTCAGATTTCGGCAGAAAGCTCCTGTAGCCATATTCGCAAAAAATAACCGGTTTTGTGTTGTAAGGGGAAATATAAAGTCCGAAGTATTCAAAGTACAGACCGAGCTTGGGAGGTCTGTGCACTAAAACTTTGGGGTTTATATTTTCCTCTACAATGGCAAAACCGGTTAGTACGAGTCTTATTACCTGACAACTTCTAATCTTAATTCGCATCATTTAATCAACCACATTTTGTTAAAGTCATGTCGTTTGGGTTTACTGTAAACCTCACAGGCAAAACCAGTTGCTGTGGCTACAAAAATGAGTCCATGTATCGTATTATACAAGGCTACGGGAAACCCACGGGAAACGTGCGATTAACCAATGGGAGTGGCGGAATTCTGTATTGCCTTGCTTTTAAAACTTCAGTCAGGTAATATAAGGAAGGAATGAATGGTTAAAACTGGGTAAATAAGTGAATCCAAATGAATATGTCGTAAGTTTGGCCAAACATCGTCGCCATTTTGTATTTTAAACAAGTGTGTGAGGACGCGATAAGAAGGCTAGCAATGTAGATGGTGTATGGTGTAATATCAACACATTTGGCAGCCTCCTTCAGGTCAACGTGAAGTGACGTCATACAAAATGACGTCATTTCGCACTTATTAGCAGATTGAAATATGTAGTTTTGCAGATTAAAGGGGAAAAAATTGAAAAAAGTACTACACACCATCCACAATAGTGTAATCTCTTGAATAATCAACAATTATACCACTTCCTGCAAAGATTCTTGCAAGGATTCTTGCAAAGCATGATTTTCCAAAAAATGCTCATAATCATGGAACAGAAAAACGACCAAATAGATTTTCTTGCCTGAAGATCCCTGGCTTTGTAATTTGTTTTTTCTACAATGATCGTCAAAATAAAGTTCATCACGATCCTCTTTGCTAGATGATTAGAGAATATTCTTACCCGTTTGCTAGGTGGGGTGCTTGGAAGAACATCATCATCAGCAAGAACATCCAGATCACGGCAGCTTGCATTCTTTTCATTCCCAGACGCGATTCGCACACTATCACCAAGACATGGCTACAGAAAGAAAGGCATAAGTCAAAATAAGGACCTGTTCATATGGAGGCGAGCCAGCCCGCTTACCGGGCTGGAGCTCTTTGCCGAGATCACACCTCATCTCTAATTCCAATACGAAATTTGATTTCTGTACAATGAGCAGGTGGGCTGGCCCGCTAAGTGAGGTCTCACTGGCGAGATCTCGGTAGACAGAATGAAAATTTTCCCATATGAACTTAATGCAAAAGTCAATGAAACAGAGTAGAAAGGTGCAACAAATAACACACAAAGGTATTATACAATCAAGGATTTTAAGATTTTAAGATTTCTTGAGGTAACGATGCTTAGTTTAGAAATTGAATTATTTCCTGAGTCTTAAGGAGAATGGTCACCAAAACAACATTACCAAATTGCAACTGATTTCAAGATTGTAAACTTATTATTGTTCAGTTAACTGCCTATGTTTCCTGTGGTAAAGGCTGCCACGATTCATTTCCAAGGCAGGCAGGCGTGTTGGTGGAAGAATGAACGCAGTTGAGGAGACCCTTTTCACAAAAACGTTAACAACATTAAAGATCCTCATCGGAGACTTTGCGGAATTATGGATGCTGTTCAAGAGAAAATCTGAGTGAAGAGATGAAAACGTAAAATATCTCAACAGAAATGTATCAGAATTGAGCCGAATTGGAAAGCGCCAAAAACCAATAATTGTAACAAAGAAAAAAATTAACACAATGGCCACCTCAGATTAGAATCTTGGAAGACGAGGAGAATTTCACACAGTAAAGACAAGAGATAGTAGCTATGTCTGATTGTTTAAGCACTCGAATTCAAAACTACCCTGGTTACCAGAGCCTATAGTGTGGGGAACGAGAATTAAATGAAAATAAAAAGGGTGGAGAGAAGAAGAGTCCTCTTCTTCCTTCCTCTACCCTTCCCCCTCCTCCCTTTTTAAGGCTATAGGCTCTGGCACCCAGGGTAATTCAAAACGTGCTGTGATAATGAAAAAGGTTTTCCAAACACAAGAATATAATATAGATAGAAAATTGTTTCAGGTATTTTTGTCAAAAAGATCAGTTTGAATTTTAAAATCACTTTCTGGTTATTACGATTCACCAAAGTTGCTGCATAAATTTCATAAGAAACTTTGATCAAAATACACGTTTTTTTAAGAAACTGGTTAATAAGAAACTAGTACTAAGATGGCCAAAATTTTAAGAAACTCTAGTACTATGTCTGAAAAGTACTAAGAAACTTTTCAAACTTAAAAGCATAAATATTATAGCAAATAGATCGTTGAACTCTTATTCGTGAGCAATATTATCTAACCATTTGTGTTTTCAACATAACTGTTTATTCCTTTATGATGTTTTTAATGTCAAGAAACATATCTGCCGCAGTGTTAGCGACCACATTGCTAATTCTGCATTCAAAAAATAAGAAACCAATTAAGAAAACTTTTAGTACTAAAATGGACAAAATTTCATGCGAAATTAAGAAACTTTTAGTACTATGGCATGATCCAAGTTTCTTATGGAAAAACGTGTAACATATATAAAATTAGGTATTTGGTCTTTTTGTGATATGGGCTTCTGAAACAAAAAAGGCCTTCAGTCATTCCGCAAAAATCAAATGCTTGAATGCTTGCATATCGTTATCCCAATTGAGAAGTAGATTATATCAGCCTTCGAAAATCTTTTTCCTTTCGACCATCGCACTTCTCAAACGCGAGATATCGAGAAAAACATTTGGGCTAAAGTCAATTTTGATACCCTTTCATTATTACGCGTCGTTGTTGGCGAAAAACGTTGCGTATTGTCGTTATCGTCTGTCGGTGATCGTTGGTGACTCTTGGCGGGCTCATAGTGCGTTGCTGGTTGAATTGACTTATGTCCTGTTGCATTCGTTCATTCATGCGTCCACGGACGACTATGGGCAAGAGAACTGATCAGCTTTACCGACAATTCTCGTTTCTGTCTCGGACTCAAAGCGAGGATATGGTTGAGTTCTCGGTCTATCGTTTGTGGCTGGTTTGATGTTTATCTAAGTTGGAGAAATATTGGTAAATGTTGAAAATGATATGCATGTTCGTTTTAAACGTAAACAACCTATTATTTATTATTTACCAATATTCAGATTTTTTCCGAGGAATGCCCCTTTTAAGGTTGGTTAAAACTTGCAGGTGCAGCAAAGGCTACAGAGAAATCAAACTATCCAATAGAAATCGAGGCTGCACATACGTCACAAACAATGGATAGCCCAGGAAACAATGCGATGTGTGAGTGTTTTCTTTGTACTATCTATACATAATGCATAGGTCTATTTACGACTGCACATTTTCTCTACAGGCAGTGTGTCCATATATGTCGAAGACTTCGAAGGGGGTATCTCGGAAACATGTGATCTTTTGTCGTGTTTTCATTTGACCAGTTGTTTAGGCTTAGGCCCTGACTTTCTTTTCGAATCGCCAGACACCCTAAGTGCACCGCTGCTGTCCGC
Source organism: Aurelia sp. 4 Dawson et al 2005 (assembly GCA_964019985.1). NCBI lineage: Eukaryota > Metazoa > Cnidaria > Scyphozoa > Semaeostomeae > Ulmaridae > Aurelia > Aurelia sp. 4 Dawson et al 2005. The sequence continues at coordinate 16,453,781 of OZ026500.1, read as the reverse complement.
TTGCCTTGTCATTGGTAATAGTTTCGTTTGCCTGACATTGCTTTCTAACCATTTTTCATCCCTCCTCCTATAAAATTCTTTTAAGTTACTTTTCGTAACTTTCATAGCCAAGCATCAAAGACGTTTGCTTGGTCGAAGCTTACTTTGCCGCAATTCTACTGTTCCTTGTATGTTCTCGACAACGTAGCTCTTATTTTCATGTTATCAATTCATAACGACCGGCTCTTGACCAATCAAATTTTCGAACAGTTACATGGATGTCAGCATCGTATCAGCAGTTTCATGGTTCGTGCATGCAGCTTATTTATATATGGACACACTGCCTTTAATAACTCATGGGTATAAAAAAATTTGAAATGCCCTTCAAAAGAATGAACTGAAGCCATTCCTTACCATGCCTACATTTGCTGATACATCCTTCTTTTGTGAGTTTCTCTGACTTAGGATGGCCTTTGCACTCTTCTTGCTTGCCGAAATGTCGCTTGATTCACTTGATGTTTGTCAAGAAAATAAACAGTAATGACTGAATTTCACATTAAGGTCTGTCCCAAATAGACCTTTTCGCAATTAGAGAAAGGAACTCAGGACCGGGCGGTGTATTCTGACACCCGTGGAAACAGTAGGAAATCAGCGGAATCCCCTCCGCATCTGTGATAATCGTCAAACTGGCGTCTCTATCGTATCCCATTGCAAACTCGAGTTATTTTCCCTTTATTTGCACCTTTTAAGAGTTGCGTAATACTTGTTTAGTATGATAAGTATTTCTCCTGACTAGTTAGGCGTCTTGCAATCCTTCAGCCAAATTGTGAGTGGATTTTGAGCCACTTCATTGCACATGTTCACTCAAGTTTGATGTTAGGCCTATAGACCATTTAGCTATTCAGCAAGAGAGCCTGGATCGAGCGTTATTTCTATGCATTTATACACGAGATTCGATTGAGTTGTGTTAGAGCTTCCATCACAACTGTGCACATTCGAAAATTTTTCAAACTGTAGCAAAGTATCATTCGATTAAAATTCTTTTTCAGAATAGCTAAAAGGTCTATTGATCGGTTGGGCCTAAACTGAGCCACTTCAAAGCCAATGACAAGTATCAGCAAAAAAGTGGCTCAAAAATGCACTCACCAATGGGTGAAATGATGACAACATAGCTAAATAACCCAATCAAACACTACCACACTAAACTCTTGAATGGTGCAAATAAAGCGAAAATAACTCTTGTTTGTAGGGAGATGCAAATTAATCGAAAAGGGAGATTCCCTTGATTTCCTATAGTTGCCAAGGCAGTCAAAAATGGACCACGCTCTCCTCAGTCCTTATTGAAAAGTTTTCAGCCCTACAGAAGTATGAATGAATTTTGGGATGCTCTGATAAGAAATCTTTCCAAAATTAGGCTGAGAAGTTTCTTATATGAGGGCACATTTCTAAGAAAATCGACCTGAGGTGTCTGGAAAAAATATGGCTTCGATTTTGCGGCTTCTTACTGTGTTACGTTTACCGGAACTCATTTTACTGATTGCAGACCACACCGTTCTACTTCTTCCTTCCATGAAAGGATACGAATCTTGCTGTTCTTTCCGTAAATCATCCTGGTCCTTTTTGGCTAGCATATCTAAAAAAATGTTAAACGTAATAAGCGAGAGTATCAACTGTTCCATTAACCTGCGTACAGACTTTCAGCTCCTTTTTCTCGCACTAGAAAGTACAGTCTGCAAGCAGGCTATTGTTCCATCAACTTAAGGTTAGTTTGATTGGTACCAATACTGAAAAAAGTAGACTAGGTAGACTTAGAATTCGTGTTTGATTGACTCCCTTATTCCGAAGACGCCAGTTTTGGCAGGCTTGGAAGACCTTCAAACCTTCTGCTCCAAAAGGCAGAAGGTTTGGCAAACTCTGGAGAGGTTCTCGTTTTCATGTGCGAAACTTTGAAAACGATGTGAATTTGCTCACGTTATTACGGTAAATCAGTAATTTTGCTCTTTTTTGCCAAGCATCAAGCTCGTCTTCGTGTTTTTCAACCTCTGAAACCTGCTGTTTTGCAGAATCTTGTGTTTGATTGGGAAATGTGTTTCCGTCTCTGCAAAATCTACCGTTTTCAGAATATGGAGGGTTTGGAATCACCAACCAAACACACTCTTAGAGCACTGTCCTCGCTCACAATTAGAAAATGAACTGTAAGTGTACTCCCATGTAACAATTCGACTCTCCTCTCAAAAATTCATCCCTGCCATTTGCAGCTTGCAATTACTGAAATCTCTTTGTAAGAAGACTGCTTTATTTTGAGTGATCGTCCCTTCCTTAACTCCCAACAGTCTTCTATCCCCTTAGCTCTGTTTTAGTCATTATTCCTTTGTGCTTGTCCTTTGACATTTTTTGCACGTAGGAGCTGTAAACATGCACTTTTAATGGTGTATTGTTATGAGTATAAATAGAGCCTTGTGCTTTGGAACATTTAATTCTGATAATGAAGCATGAAGAATTGCTTCGAAACGTCAATGATATAACCATGGACTAGTGAAACATCAACATTATTCTTACTATTATTCCATCTAGCGGATTTGTCATAATTTAACTGGAAATGTCTTAATAACCTTGGAATTGTCAAACTTGGTACGTCTTTCTGAATATGAACATGAGTATCGTCGCAAATCTTGTGCTCCGTTTTTTGGTGAAGCTTCGATTTCCTACCAATACTCAGACTTCTACTGCCTATGCGAAATCACAGTGCTGGAACCACTTGTATACGTCTATAAATAATATTTAGGTAACAATGATGTGTTTTCACTGTTCAACTCTATCTACTTTTATAAATATAACCATTTATGAGCATGTTTGATTGATAATTGCAAACCTACCATATTCTGAAACGGTAGACTTCGAAGAGACGGAAACACAGTGCCCAATCAAATACAAAATCCTTCAAAACAGAAGGTTTCAGATTCATCCTAGCGAAAACGAGGTTTCCAGTTGAAAAACATGAAAACGAAAGAGCCTGGTGCTTGGCAACAAGGATTGAACTGACTCAATTACCATAGCAGCACGGGCAAATTCACCTCGTTTTCAGAGAATCGCAAATGAAAACGAGAATCTCTCCAAGGTCTGCCAAACCTTCCGCCTGCTAGAGCAGAAGGTTCGGCAGGCCTTCGAAACCTGCCAAACCTACTGTTTTCGGAATTAGGTAGTCTATCAAACACAAATTACGAGTCTTCCAAGTCTACTATTTTCAAATTGGCACCAATCAAACACACCCTATAATTGCAAGGTTATATCGTTATGTTACTATGTTCGTTGTACAACGGTTAGGTGTAGATCAATTTTACCTGTGTACGGGAATGACTGACTGAAGAAGTCATCGGCTTGATAGGCGTCGCATCTTACAAAGAAAAATATGAAAAGTGGTGTTAAAAATAATTAATCAATTATTGCTACGAAGAACCATAATAATAATATGATGTTGAAAACGCGAGATGTCTCTGGTGTAAGTAAATTTTTCTTTGGAGATATCTTCATAAGGTCAATTCCTTGCAACTGCCGCTAGTTAGATCAAGACCACGTTTAAATTGTAGCTAGCTTCAGTTTATCGCAAGACTATTTGCAGGTCCCACTTTATTATGTATACCAATTCGTTTTGGTATCACTATTTTGATTTAGTAAGAGGCAGTTCGACACACTAAAGCAAAGCTGCTGCCTGAAAAGTAAAACCACACAACTTTGCTATTGGCATACCTACTATCTTGTCCTTTCTCTTCGGCTGCAGCTCTGTTTGTTAATTTTGCGTCGGCATAATCCGGTGTAGTTACATTCCTTAACTCTGCTGGAATCTCATCTCCCATCGTTGTGTCGTTTGGTATATCATCAAAGCCCTGTAGAGAGTTTCAGAAAGCACGGTTGTATCGTGCAGATTATTCATAGATTGACCTCATTTATCTCAATCATGTATCAGTTTACTTAGCAATATGGATTGCAAGGTTTGCACTGGTTTAGTTAGTCACACTCTGATGATAACATACATTTGAAAGGCCTCAGTATGTCACTTACTTAGACTATTTTTCATTTTTTGCATCTGCCATTTTAATATCGTACTTTATCAACCAGAAAAATGCATTTCTTACACAAGTATGAAAAACAAACTGTCATTCCTTTTCCGGTGATTCTGTTGCTCAAAGCATGAAAACCGTTTTCTGCAGGCAACAAAATGACCAATATTCACTAGAAACAACGACTTCCCGTAAACAGCAATTCTTAGAAACTCTTGCCACCATTGAGCACGGGTGCTCTTTTATGAGCTGCCTTAGCTGTCATTTAATGATGCAGTCCAATGATTTTTGCGTTTGGCAAGAAGATAGTGAACAGATCTGATAGCTGGAGCAGATTGTGATGCATGGAACTGATAGTTCAAGCGCAGCTGGATCTAGCGGCACGAGGCTCAAGTCTTTAAAGGAAGGGTTTAAGATTCCATTACATTTTTCTTTAAATTAAAGTACTAGAAAGGAACTGTGATTGATTTACGGTAGATCTGCCGTGGCAATTTTTAGGTATCTCGATAAGTTTCAAAATGGCAGTATTTATTGACTTGGACGCAGTGATGTCATCAGATTTCTAAACACTTTACCAAAGGAGCAACAGATTTCTGCTTGCTGAAATATTGTAGACCTTCATATTTACGATTGCATCGACTTTCCTCGAGTAATTTAAAGTTTACGATGATGGTAATTTTCGATGAATTTTAACAAAACGAATCAAACTGCTGCCATTTTGAAAAGTAACCAAGATATCAAAATATTGCCATGGCAAATTTAAAACGAATTACCAAAAGCTCATTTCAAGTAATTTAATTCATAGAGAAGTGTGATTCAATTTTACGTCCATCTTCTTGAAGATTTGAAAGCTTTGAGCTCGAAGTCGAATTTAGCAGTATTTGCTATTGATAGAAGGTGAATGTGAAGTGGTGGTGAAGTTACAGTTTCTAGCGCCAAACGCTGGGATCGCAGAAGTCCAGGGTGTCCCAAAAAATTGTGCTTTGTTTATGTGGCTACTGTGGAGGAGCTGTAGACTCAATTGTCTCGGTTTTTACACAGTTGTATAGGTCAGGTTTCAACTTACAGGTTGAGATCTTGTGTGATTCAATCTGACACGTGGTTGCTGATTTATGGCAAAGAATAGGCAAATAAGTGGTTGGTTCAAAAACAGCACTTCTGAATTTCTCCAGCAATGTCAAAATAAGGTGAGTTTCCAAAGAAATGGCTCTGTGGCGTCATGTCAAAATTTCTACTAATTACTTTAGAGGGTTAGCAGTGCTTTCTATTCATAAGAGAGCACTTTTTACCTTTTAAAAACGATGATGAAAATTTTAATACGACGCCAGAGTCCTTTCTTTGAAAACTTACTTTATTTTGACATTGTTGGAGAACAATAGAAGTGCTGCTTTGAAGCAACAACTTATTTTGTCTTTTCTATGCCATCAATCAGCAACCACATGTCAGATTGACTCAAAAAGGGCCTCAAGCTCTAAGTTGAAGCCTGATCTATGCAATTGAGTTATAATCGAGATGATTAAATCTCCACAGCTCCTCCACAGTAGCCACACAAACAGAGCACAATTATTCTGGGGCGCCCTGTACGAGAAACTTAATCGGGTCCATGGCCCACGATCCCATCTCAAAACATCAATGTGGTGGGGCTCTGCCTGAGATCGAGCCCCGTCTAGCTGACTGTTCTGGCTGCAAAATCAGAGGATTACACCACTGCGCCACGACACGTTGATTGATTTATTGATCGATTGAACGATTCCTTGGCTCTCATTTACTGATCGCTAATCAACTGGTCAAAGCATTTGATTGGCTGACGACCTATGTTGAATAATCCATCAAACGGCGATCAAACGTATTAAAGGACGGAGGTCCACAAAAGATTTTGCTCAAATTACCTCATTCGCATTGTGAGCATTTGGCCTCCTAGATTTTCCATTATTGGCAGCAGTTGCGTCGTTGTTCTTCTTCCGGCTGGTAGCTTTTTTGTTTGCCTCCCTAAGGAATATGTTCAGAATCAGAATTCAACTTTGACAACAATGGCTATTAACGAAAATAGTTGAAAACAGTTATTTACTACTGAAATCTGTAACCTTTATTTGAAAATGATCGCAGACGGTTTGAAAAATCAGACGCCTTCCTTATGAATGAACGGACTTTCTGTATAGATATACCAGTCGAGTCAGAAAAAGGTACTGCATGTGAAAAGCTACTATCGTCCCATGAATATGACGGCAATAATTATTTCTCATTATCTTCATGATCAGCAGGCAGCAAAATGCGAACCATCTCAGACCTTCACAACATTCCACTCGTGTTCACTTGCGTTCAATCGTGTTCCAATGGAGTTTGTCAGTCTCGATTCGTGTTCATCGGTGTTCATCGGTGTTCATTCCTGTTCTACTCGTATTGATCGATGTTCGTTCGTGTTCATCCGTGTTCAACTCGTGTTCATTCGTATTGATCGGTGTTTATTCGTGCTCATTCGTGGTCATTAGTGTTCATTCTTGTTCCACTCGTGTTCATTCGTGTGGTGTTTTAGACTCTCGGGGGGTATCTCGACCTATTTTCTGACGGGGACGTGCCATTTTGCCCGAAAAATTGGTACCCATAATTCCGTAAATTCTGGTGCATTTTAGGGTCATAATTCCGTAAATCGAATGAAAATCTGGGCCTTAATTCCGGAATTTACGAAAAATCTCCTGAAAAGGACACCCATAATTCCGTGAAAGTCCAAAAATTGTGAAAATGCTACCCATAATTCCGTAACGGTTTCAAAAAAGTACCCCTAAAAAATGGCACGTCCCCGTACCATGAAAAGTACTAAGTTACCCCCCCCCCCGAGTTTAGACTAGATCCAATTCCAGTTATTAAAGACAAATGACGAAAATAAAGGCCCCTTAAAGTAGAGACCTGGACAAGCTGAATATAGCCTATCATATTTCATTTTATTTGATGATCTCGAGGGGTTATCAAATCAATTGGACAAAGAAAGCATACAGCCATCTTTTGCTCTATTCTTAAACCAGACGCCATGTATCCGTGATTTGTTCATCTCAAAAAGTAAGTAAATTTCCCTTGGCTCTCCAGCTCGTTGAAAGATTTTCATCTTACAGAAATAATAGAATTTTTTGCTCAGTAAATGATAAATCTCTCTCTGACAGCTCTGTTTCAAAGTAGGGGGCTGTACCGCCCGTGCTCCCTTTGTAGCGCTGCGGGTCCAACGGTGGCCCATTGCCGTGGCCTTTTTGCTTTCGCCGTTGCCTTTTTGCTTTTGCCGTGACCCTTTCGCTTTGCCGTGGATCTTTTCGCTTTTGCCGTGGCAGTTACGGATCACCGTAAATCATAAAAATTTTGCACAGAGAATAATAATCCGCAATAAGTATCTGCGATAATCTCAGTGACAGAAGCTTTGTTGGAGGATCAGTTTCATTTTTGTAGCATCAAATATTCGAAAGTTTTAATGGAGATCAAGAGTTAGTTCCATTAAAGTTAATAGACATAGACATGACAACACTGCAATGAAACTTGTTAAGAAGATGCAATGAAACTGGCCGCCATTAACTCTGAAGGCTTTAGGCACGTGAGAGGGTTGTCCCGTTCCGACTGTTTACAAAACTTTTTCAAGCCACTTAGGCTACGTTTACACGATACCGTTTTCATTTCATATCGGACTGGAGTCTGTTTACATGACACCGTTTTCGTTTCATATCGTATTGACTTCTTGTTTACACGACGGCACTGCACTGTGCACTGCAGTGGGATCACTGTATGTTTTTCACATCCACTGCGCAGCACCCCAGATGAATGGGAGGCTATGATATCGGATTGATTTTATGCCACTTTCAAAGCATTTTCATTTGAAAACGCAAAATGGTGTCGGATAGTTGTCTTCTCGCACAAATATGAGGCCAATCCGATATTAAGCCAAATAAAAAATGAAAACAGTATCGTGAAAACAAGGCCTTAAAATAAAATATGATGGAACCCAATAGCTTAAGATTTTAAACAAAACAACGTTGAAGACCGCACCCAGCCTGGTTACCTGAGTACCTCAATATCTGAGTACCTCAGAAAAAAGTGCGTTCTGTCTTAATATTACCTGACTCTTGGAGCAATTGGTTGATCAGTGGACGTTCCTTCTCCATTCTGAGTTGCTTGCGAAGATATTTGTTGTTCCATTAACGTTGCTAGAACAAAGTCCGCCACGTACAGACTGTCACCATCTAGCGAGAAAACGACGGGTCTATGAAGGAAGATGAGGAAATTTTGATCAATTTGGATCGCCCTAAAAATATCACAAAAACTATTCGTAACTAAATTTTCTTTTAATGAACTTTTATCTATGACAAGGACTACGATGAACCCGACTGACCCACTGACCCGTTGCATCAAGTTGAACCATATGCCAATCAGGCACCTTCCCTTGCCACCTTTAAGAGAAGAATAAAAAACTACCCATGATGACTATTCCTGTTTCGTAGTATCCTATCTTCTTACTTGTAAATGTTTTTGCCGCAGCCCCCTGAAAAGTAGTTCTCATGGTCTGACGAGGCTATTGTGCTTAAATGAGAAAGAATGAAAAAACATGAAATAGATGAAAATGAACTTCGTTTTGACGGTCAGGTCAAAAAAGACAAGTGCATTGTTTAAAAATCCAGTCTGTGAATTTTTCTCATTGTTTCAAAAATTCAATCCGTGAAGTTGTTACATTACAGCAAAACTAACCTATCAAGAATCATTCTTCTTAACTTAGAAAGTGCATCTGGTCTTTCCTTACATTCTTCAAAGTGTTCACGTAAATCTTAAATCAAACTGGCTGGTATGACTACATATAGTTACAACTTTCATAAACTAGATGCAACCAAAGCGCCCAAATAAGGATGGCTTTTATATGTTGCATTTCATCGCATTGCATCGCATTCCATCGAAATTCTGGGTCTAGGATCAATTAGGATTATTTCCCAGATATGAAAAGCAACCAAAACAAGGACTCATAATTCATCTTAATTCGTCGTAATTCATCGCAAATCGTCGGAACTGAACCCAGCGAATCAAAAAATTTTGTTTTCTACGATGACATAGGACGAATTCCGATGAATTAAGATTCTCAATTTTCATATCATTTGACAATCGCAATTATCTCCTCCGATAGATTACGATGACATGCGATGAAATGGGACGAAATGCGAAATATGAAACCAGCCTTAAAAGTATCAAATCTGGATATGCACAGCACAGCACAGTAAATGGACATTATTATCAATATTATTATCAATTTATTTATCGTTGGATGATAAAATACGAAAGCTAAAAAGTAGCTGATTGAATTCAACGTTAAAAGATGTATATACAATATTACATAAGAAAATAGTTGGTAAAATATTTACAAGTCATCAGAATATACAATGTAAAACGGATACCTAAAAATAGTTAATATAAATCGCCCATGTTTGGAATGATTTCGAGATATCGCTACCTGACCTGACATCAAAACGCATAGATAGACTCGACTACAGTATTTATCAGCGTCTTAATATTTGTAGTATTTATTGGCCATTGCGTAATGATAATCATTTGCTCCCAATGGTATCGTTCTTCTAGCATTGTGAACTGGTCAATACGTTTTGTAATCAGTAATATGTTTTTGTAAAATTTTGTATGGAGCAAAAAACTGCACCCTCAGAATGTTTTACGTGCCTAAGTTTTGGATAATTTGTTATCTGTTACTTGTAAGATAATACTTTCGCATTGCAAAGTATAATATTTTCGGACAATTTTTTATCAAGTTATAAACTTGTCAGCGTGCAATGTCCGTAATAAGTAAGACCATGCGCATACTAACCGGTTTTGTGTTGTACAGGAAAATACAAAGCCCGAGGTCTTAAAGTACAGAGTTTGAGTTCTATGTATGTATGTATGTATGTATGTATGTATGTATGTATGTATGTATGTATGTATGTATGTATGTATGTATGTATGTATGTATGTATGTATGTATGTATGTATGTATGTATGTATGTATGTATGTATGTATGTATTCTTTCTTTAACGTAAATTACAGGACTAAGCTAACAGCTTTTTTTCAGCCTGGTTTACAAATTAAAATTGAAAAATGAAAAAAAATGTCATGATTCATATACAGGTAGATAAAAGATTATTAAAAGTTAAACAATCATAAATTTACAAATATTTAAAATCATGGGTCATGCTGTTCCTAAATACTTTTCAGTAACTTCATTATTAAATCGTCCAACTGTATTCAAAGTTTTCAGCAGATACAATGCTCATGAGATGTTCTTTGCATTTCATTTTGAATACCTCTACGGTTTTGCTTTTACGAATGTCCACTGGTAAAGAGTTCCAGATTTTCATACCATAATAACTGAAAGATTTGTGATGCAGCCTTGAATTATGCAAAGAGTTATTAGCTGCAAATCTTGTGTTGTGGCTATGCACACTTTTTGCATGAGTGAATAGAGAAGACATGTAAGGTGGTGCCAACCCATTCACAATTTGAAACATTAATACAGCACATGCAAACTCAATTCTTTGATGTATAGGTAGCCAGTTCTATTGCCTGATAGCTTCTAATTCTGGCTCGTATCATTCAGTCAAACACAATTTGTTACTGTCATGTCGTCTAGGTTAATTATAAATCTCATGGGCCTAAAGAAGTTGCTGTGGTGAAAAAAATGCATCCTTGTATCGTATTATACAAGGCTATGGAAAACCCGCGATTAACAAATAGGAGTTGCGGGATTCTGCATTGCCTCGTTTTAAAAACTTCATTCAGGAAATAAAGTAAAATATCAAAGATAGCGACCTACTTTCCAGACGTCGAGAAGTGAAGGTTGACTGGCTGGCTCACGAATTCAGAAAATGCAAGAATCGCCTTTAAAGATAAAACGAAATATATGTCAACGTTGCAAAGAATACGTAACATTTCAAAATTATTACAGAATCATCAAATTCAGACATTTGCAGTGAATCTTAAAACGAATCTGTGTCTGCATAATGCTTAGCTACTAACTCACTAATGAGTACATACGCTAAGAGTTTGTTGTTGATTCCTGATTTCCACTGAACGCCTCTATTCATGCGAAGCTGTCTCAACCTTCAGCATGAGCATAATTACAAAATTTTGCTGCAAAATGAAGTTTGGCCACTTGCAAAAAGTTAGATTCACGAAATTAGATTTACAGCTTATGATGAAGCTAGCACATGCCGAAGGAGTTGCAAAAATATTGCTAATAGGCATCACTTTGTATTGATATGAATTTAGCTAGAGAACAGTCGCATCAAATGAAAAGTCCGCCAGCGGAAATCAGGTTTTAGACTACTTTCAGAAAATTTGTTAATACAGATTTGAAGTCCTCATTAAAGTAAAAATTAAAGCCCAACAAGGGCATTTGATTCAGAAAGCGAGCAGAGGGCATTAAAATTTTTACATATCTATTGCTCGGATGAACGCAGTCATTCCTCAGCTCCCGAATAAAATAAACAAAATTTGCGAGATAGAACTTTAGATTTACCCTCCTTCTTTTATAAGAACATACCTTCTCTTAAAAACCTCCCGTCGCCCACACCAAACGAGAGTTTGCAGTACTGGTTTCAGGGCATCTTTGCGGCTTCGTTTGTTTTGAATTTCTGCTTGACAGAATTTCTTCTGTCTGCATTCGCTAATCGCTCTGAATTGAGGTGTGAACCAAAGCGACTGATGCTATTGTATTACAAAATCTGCCCTTGTTTTAAAGCCCTCATCTTTGGCGTAGATCAGAGTGATGACAAGGACTAACACAACATTTATCGTAGATCAATTTGTCAAAAACATCCAGTTAGGCTAAATAGAAATAACCAGTTGCATCTGTTTGAACTGGCATGCGCCTTACATTCCTACTGTTGATAAAAATATCTGGAATGTGCCCGACGTTCTCCATGAGTTACAAATACTTTGAAACTGTGGGAGTCAGGAATGTTGAAAATTAATAATGGGGTAACATGCTTCTTCTACTTACCCTTGCTTCTTTCAAGCAAAACGTGATATCAGTGTCAACACCAATTTGATAGTTGTCGAACTCTTCAGGATGTAATTTCATCTCTGTGTGAACAATTTTACTTGGATCTACCAAAAAAATAAAAAATAATGTTGTTTAGTTTCATCTATCAAAGCCATTTCAAGTCTGTGAACTTTGATGGGATCCTTCCAGGAAGACATCTATGATTTAAAACAGTATTATTAGGGACTACAGTCAACTCTTTGGAAAGTGGACGCCTTCAGGACCAACAGAACGTGTCCACTTTACTAGGTGGCCTTCTTACAGAGAAAATTTTGAATTAAGTCTGACAACAGGGACGAGAAACTAGTGTCTCCCTTATCGAGATTCTACCTATTAGATGATAATACAACAATACTAAATAACAAAGAAATGATCTTTACAACGCTTTACAGTTGAAGACGTTTGCATACCACACAGACAGCTGAACACAATGTTATTCACTAACTTCGAACATATTAAGAACCCAGACAACGTGAACTTTTAACGGCACTCAGAGAGAACCTCTCCCAAGGTTATAACTTAAAACAAACCGATGAACTAGCCAACCAGGCAAAAAGCAAGCAGGGAAACTGTCTTCCTAGAGGCAAAGGTGTAATTGATCAAAAAGGATTTTATGTTGAAGTCAAAGTGCAAGAAAGTACACAAATTATCTTACTAATGCCAAAGAATAAATCATCTACGTATATGCTCCTCCTCGTTTTTTTCATTGAAAATATGAAACGTGCAGTGTAGGCTACCTGGCTCATCCTCCAGGTAATTTCGGAACGTGAGATGTTCTGGTGTACATCCTAGCGTAACCTCCTCGCAACTGTTTGGGAAATTTGCTGCAGTATCGATCAGGACCCTAAGATAAAAAATGAAGAAATCAAGTACACAAAGTGAAGAATGTGCTATTTGAAATTTCATGGAGTTTTCGCTCTCTAAATTTGCTTTGATATCGCATATCTTAATTTCTTAAAGCTCTTAAAGGTAGAGTTGCGGTTTTTAGCGCCAAGCGCTGGGATCGCAGAAGTAGCTAAGCGCTAATCGAGTCCGCAACCCCTCCTCATGACGCTCAAGTGATCGGGTCCTACCGGGTATTGAACCCAATCCGCCTGACTATTCTCACTGCAAAGCCAGAGGATTATACCACAGCGCCACAACACCTTTATGTGGCGGATAGCAATATAAACCTTAGAGGTCAACGTCTTCGTATCCAGGGCACTAATATCAAGATGGAGAGCATAGAAGTATAAGCCAACGGTCGAAGATTGACTGTTGTCGCATTTTGAAATCAATTGTTAACTGAAGAGCTGGACAGATGGAAATCGACATACAAGAAAGACTTTCTTCTTATCCTACAAGCAGATTCCGACAGGCTAGGTAGGTCGTCCCACACATTACCTACAGGACACCTTACCCAACTCTGTACCACGTGTTATGAGTGTAAGTATGTCTATAGAAGGTGTTGTGGCGCAGTGGCGTAAGCCTCTGACTTTGCAGCCAGAACAGTTAGGCGAACAGGCTTCGATTCCAGCTAAGGGCCCAACCACTTGAGCGTCATGACTCGATTAGATCTGTTCTACTTTTGCGATGCCAACATTTGGCGTTAAAAATGCAACTTCACCTTCACCTTAGGAATCTTCTCAGAAATATTTGTTTCTTCAAATTAGGTGATATCACGAGGATTAAAGGTCTATCATTGCGTTGTGAAAGTCTTCACTTGTCGTCAGAAATTTCTTTTGCCAATAAATGCAGAGAACTTTGCATTTATTTTCAGACAAGGTTTTCAGCTGGGAGAAAGAGATATTACCAAACATTCTGTACCATAATTCAGCATTTAAAATCATCCAACTTCTCTATATGTGTCTTTGCCACTGGTTTTTCTTTCAGCGGAAAAAGTCCCCCCCCCCTTGTTTGACCCTTTTTCTTTCTTAACTCTTCAGAAACAAAAATAAATTAATTCCCAATCTTATAAGAAAAATGATTGAATTCGAAGAAAACGTACAAAATCACTTGCATCGAGAAGATGCTTCTCAGAATGGACTAGAGTCTACTACATTACGACCCTGAGTGCAAGAGTCTCAAAGAAACTAAATGAAATATCAAAAAAGTCAAAACAACTCAAAATCTAAATCAAATAAAAAATTGTTGAGACATACTGAAAATTTAGATACTTTAAGACAGATATAACTGACATACTTTGCTTGGGCAACAATGAGATTTGGACACAACTCTTTTGAAAAGACAGCTTGCAGGCTCTCACTTTCTTGAAAAGTCAAATTGTGCGTTTTTGTTATTCCTATGATAGAAAATTCACGTTTAAGGCATAATCCTGATCTTCGAAGTTGAGGCCACATCACGCCAAGCCCTCCACGATTCCTTCAAGACATGAATGTAATAAAAACCTAAGATTGGCCTTTCTATACAGGATAAATAAGAAACAAAACAACCCCCACTTGACATGGCACTCCTCACTGGATATCAATTTCAAAGAAGGTGTAAGGGATATCTAAACCAATAAGATTTTTAGGGAATATGCTACGGAATCCTTGTTCCAAAACATGGTTATTACAAGCATTTTCCTAATCTCTGGGTCTAAATGATAAGCGATTTGACCAAACAAAATTTCGCCATCTATGTTAGCCTTTGACTGATAGATTAACATTTTAGTTTTGAATATCCGTCACACGCTTTTTATTCCACATGCCGCCAAACTCATAAACTTTTTCTGACTCACCCGGTACATTTTGGCAATATCATTGCCTTAAATTTTTAGAATTTGAATGGTTTGTATCAGCAACATATAGCCTACTTCTCTTTTTCTTACTTTGAATAAGACAGACACCTACCATGCCGGCAAAACATTTTAAAGACAATTCTTGTTTCCTTGTGATCATACTCCAGTCTGCATGTGTCCACAACCTTCTCAATGATGTGCAATGATTTAAATACACCAAGGCACGACTATGGCAAAGAGAGAGCTTAATACAGAACAGGCTGTCTGCACATTAAAATTGTTTTTCTGATAAAGAATTCTCGTAATTTTCTTAAAAACTTCATGATTGGAAAAATTCACAGTGTTCTTTCATGCATGTCGATAGGTCAAGAATTTTTATCATAATGTGTACAGTAGAATTCTTGAAAAGCCGAAGGAATTTGTGTCATGTTAATGTGGACAAGGCCTTATTAAAAGTCGTTAACTTAACTGATGTTAGACGTATTTAAGACTGTGAATTCGCTGAATCCATGATTTTTTCATCACCAAGCAAATTGAATACAATCTGAGGATTAAAACTTGGTTTAATTGCCGCAAATAAAAACTCATGCCTTTGGAAGACACTCTGTTACTTTCAGAGGCAGCATTCTTCGGAACACTTTACGTGACGATATAAAAACATGTGAAAATGTGGCAGCTTTCAAAAAGAAAATAAGAACATGGAAGGGGGCAAACTGCAGCTGCAAATTATGTTGTTAATAGGACCTTGTATTTTATTGTATATTATGTAATCATTTTAGTTTTTACTTGGTTGGTTTGAATTAGTTAACACACACACACATATATATACTGTATATATATATATATATATGTATATATATGTATATATATACACACACACATATATATATATATATATATATATATATATATATATATATATATATATATATATATATATATATATATATATATATGTATGTATACAATGTATCGTTGACTATTAAATATTACCAACATTGAATGATGATGAAATGAAAAAAAATCAAAAATGAAAAAAACTGCGAGGAGAAGTCAAAAACAAAGCAAGGAACTCCAAAGTTCAAACAAGACACACCACATTACCAAGGCTGAAAACATTTGAAAAATGTTCTATAGGAGCAATAGACTTTGATGTGAATGATAAGATAAGGAGCTCACTGTAAAAGCTTTATTTAGGCCCCTCCCTATTTAGCTCCCTTTCTAATAAGCCCCTCCCCTCTGAGCCGCAATTTCAAATCATTCCACCTCTCTTTTAAGCCCTACTCGACTTGTATCAAATCCTAGAAATTACTAAAGATCCCCTCTCTAATAAGCTTCCAATCTATCAAGCCCCCATCTGGATTGTTCAATATCAAATAAGCCATCCAGGGGCTTAATAGAGCTTTTACGGTAAGGTTCTTTATAAATCTGTTCAATGAACTTCCCAAGCATAGACCTTTCAGATTGAGAACCATTAGATTTCTTGGGCTCAAATAGCTTGCGTGGTTAAATGAACTACATCAGTATATAAAATGTAAAGTCACACTCTGATGAGAACATCGGTCCGAAAGGCCTCAGTGTGCCAAAATTCTGTCGTTTTCTTTGCGTCTGCCTTCTCTATAGTATCAAAATTTTTTTTGTGGCAGTAATGTGTTGTATTTCATGCCTGGCCTGGCCTGGGGGAGCACCAATTGGCTCTCCTAGTTGTGTTCAGGTGAGCTTTCCCAAATGAATACACAGACTTTAATGGAAAATTATATAAGGAGGTTGGACGACAAAATACTAAGGTTTAACACACTGAGGTCTTTTGGACCAGTGTCCTCATCAGAGTGTGATTTCGATTTCTTGGAAATAGAAAATTAGTGCCTCTCGATCACGTTAATGGAAATAGAAAATTGAAGGAGAGCAATTTACCTTTTTGAACATTTCAAGAGAGCAATCTATGTGTAGCTCACCTCCGGCATTTGAGGACAGCCTGGAGGCGGGGAAGAGCTATTCCTCTCCCCAAGTGGCCAGACCTAGTGTTATGTGCAAATGTATTGCCTGAGCTTAACCAAAGATCCATATATAGCTTAAAAACAAGAATCAATATGATTCGTTTTAGCAAAATAGTGATGTGAGATTATATTCCCTTCATTCTGTTAGCTTCTGTGCAAAATTAACATCTTTGAATAAAAATAAAATACCTTCATGGATATTTTGAATTTTTGAGAATCTTCATTTCCACTCTCAGAGTCATCATCATCATCATCATCACAATTACAGCCTTTTTGGTGATATTCATGAAAGAAACTTTCATTAAAAAGAAAACAACCAAAAGCTGATCTTGATGTGTTTACTGTCCGCAGTGCAAGCTACAGTTAAAGAAACAAAAATATACATCTTAAAGGAAGCCTTTAATACCATGACTAAAATTTGAATAAACTAGAAGTACTTTAGCTTGTTCATAAAAGCATAACCTGCAACAAATTAAAATATCATCTCTATGTATCTGCACTTTATTTTTAATTTTTAGCCACGGACACATGAAGCTCACTTATTAAAAAAATACATTTTTCAAATATAAGATAATTCAAAAATATACTATGACTTTGTAAACGTTTCGACTTTCATCTCCTTTAGTTACTGAAGAAGATGAAAGTCGAAACGTTTACAAAGTCACAGTATATTTTTGAATTATCTTTTAAAATCTTATACGCTTTGGTGAAAGGACTCTTGAATTATTGTTATTTTCAAAAATAAGAATTTTTGGCATAAAGAAGAGAGTTTCTAGAAAGCGGACCATTAAAGCTATGTACCAAAGAATGATAGCAGTATATTTTTGACTAGTAAATGTTCAATTACTAGTTGAACCCTATGTGCCCAATTAATGATGGCATTGAGGATACGGAACACTTTTTGCTGCTCTGCCATGCCTATGCTTTGATCAGGTGTGATCTTCTCGACAGCGTAAATGCGATTCTGCAAACAAATGGTTTATCTAACCTTTCTTTACAAGAAATGACAAAAGTTCTCCTGTATGGTCATGAAAGGTTACCGGCTGATGCAAATAAGAAAATCTTATTGGCGACATTAGAATACATCCATGCTTCAGAACGCTTTCAATAGACGAATTGGAAACTAGAAGTCCTAGTTACTATAGTTTCTTCTCTCATGTCACGTTGTATATAGCACCTTGTACTTGTAAATTTTATTTTAAGTATCTGTATTTATTGTAATATTAATTCTATGTATGCATAGCGTTTTGTAAATGATAGTCTTGTTGCATGTTTCTATGTTAAAGGCCATGGGGTTGTCATTGTCCCGTCCTCCTCTTGGCATCGTCCCTGTAGTATTGCATAGTTAATCTAGTAGTATAGTAGAACGTAGCCTTGTAATTGTAATATTTTATATGGATAGAAAAAAAAAGTAAATGTTCATGAGAAAATGTTCATTACCCCATCAGCAGTTGCTTCAATGTACAATTCATCTCCTATTTTCGATAGACAATGTATTGCTCTTCCAAACACTGGAATTGAAGGCAAATGAAATTAGCAGAAGATTAAAAAGATACATAGCCGAATTTTAAAGTTTTTCTAAGTGCCAGCTGCTGTACATATTTCTGTAAGAGAAACCACTTGTAAGAAACTATAGTTTTGAAAAAAGGAAACTGCGGTACCTACTGTAGTTGGCAGGTAATACAGAGCAGCTCTAGTCCCAAAAGCAAAGAAATGTTGTTGTATTTGTTTAATGCTTTACTTTGCCATCAAAATACTTTAAAAGTAAGAAGCATCAACATGAAGGAAATTCATGGCTAGAAAAATTGCAAGATTTTCAAAATCAATTTTCACAGCTAGATCAAGTCAAGGGATCTCAAGGGAATAAACCTTTGTGGATATCAATTTTCAGACTCCCCACAAAAGTTTCTTCCTCTAAAGTACTGAATATGTTGCTAAAAAAACAATCAATTTCAACTATAATTTTGATTCTAATTATAATTTATAATTCTAGAAACTTACACTTGACAAATCTTCCAGGTATTAGGCACTTCATTTCAGGCAGTTGAATTCATCATTGCACAACTTTGAAATATCTTGAAAGGAAAAAAGGGACCTTGATAAGCAATTGGCCTCTATGGAAAGAAAGGCCTTTGCACATGACATGTCCAGTGTTGATTCCAAACTAGCTAAGGTGCAGGCTCCACTATTTTTAAAGGATACCTTTCCATGGTATGGCATGTTCAGACACAAAATTATCAACTATGTAATCAGTCAATCAATCAATTAATCAATCAATCAATCAATCAATCAACCAATTAACCAATCAAATGATTAAGTGATAAAGAACTCCAAGCCTTCTGATATAAGGCGAAATAGCAGTTCTTAGTGCCAAGTGCTGGGATCACAGCAGCAGCTCAGTGCTAATTGAGTTGGTGAACGTAAGACTTAATGTGATTGAAACTAAATGTAACTTTAAAAATGGCGTGAAAGAGGAGGATTTGATGTGCCCAATATGGAGTGATTACCAAGACACACTAATAGAGCACATAGGACAATGTATAAAAGGAACTGTAAAGTAAGATTGTCTTTGGAGAGAAGAATGGTAAAATATAAAGTGAAAAGCGACA
This sequence comes from Aurelia sp. 4 Dawson et al 2005, assembly GCA_964019985.1. Taxonomy (NCBI): domain Eukaryota; kingdom Metazoa; phylum Cnidaria; class Scyphozoa; order Semaeostomeae; family Ulmaridae; genus Aurelia; species Aurelia sp. 4 Dawson et al 2005. Next base: position 16,434,368 of record OZ026500.1, on the reverse strand, counting down.
GAAATGAAAAAGATCAGGAAACAAAATAAACAAATAATTGTGAATACAGAAAGATCTACAAACAATAGAAAACAAAAAACAGAGAAAAGAAAAGAAGAAAACTGTGTGGACTGAGCTTGCATGGATTATCGTGATTTGTGCTTGTTGAAACAGAGATGCCCCATTTGAACCACCTTGAACAAGCTGAGTCACAACATTCAAGTGGTGAGGCCCTGGGGTACTGTTGGGATGCATCAGGCAGTGGATATATCCGGCACACACAGCTTTCACAACCAGGAACACAACTTAAACATTTAAAGATAAAAAATTTGTCCTTTCAAACTTCCTGAATCATCCTTCTATCATTCTATGCAATTTTTTCCAGTTACTCTTTGCTTCACCTCACCAGGCTCGGCAGTTGGGTATGACCTGAAACTTTGCGCATCCATCTTTTCTATGATTAGGCTCACCTGCAAGCTTCTGAGACGTTGTGAGAAACTTGCCTTGAAATCCAGCATCTTGAAGTCAATTTAAGAGCAATATAAAGGGTGAATGGCACAGAAATGATGTTAATTGCCATACTGATAAGCTTGCAAAGTGTGCTTGGGAGATGCATGCCTGGCCATTGTTTTAAACAATAAACACTATTTGTTCATCCTGGAATTGTGCATGGAAGATCTTCTGCGCACACAGCATAATTAGCATCATTTTGTCATTTGTTTCTTAGCGTAGCTGCTTACATTCACTCAAATACATGAAAATGATACAGTAACTGCCTGATAAATCTTGACAGTGGTCAAAATACTTTGTTTGCAGTAACACTTCGGTTTGTGAAGAGATGAACCAACAAGCTGCATAAGCTTTGTGAGGAATGTTTGAAACATGTTGTTATGAAATATACTTAAATGTGAAATATCTTTTTGGTCACTGTCACAGACAGAGAATACGAATTCCCATCCAGCCTATGGGATTGATTGATTTTAATTGGTAACTCAACACTACAAAGATAAAAATCCCGGCCAGCCCACCACGGGTATCTAAAAATCCCCACTCTCCTGTTGAAGGTGAAGTTACGGTTTTTAGTGTCAAGCGCTGCGATCGCAGAATTAGCTAAGCACTAATCGAGTCCGCAACCCCTTGTCATGACGCTCGGTGGGGTGCTACCGGGGCGTATCAAACTTAACCCACTACGTACAGTCAGGACGATATCGATAAAGTGATACCAAAAAGGTATCGGAAAACCGATACCTTTTACTTCATCTAAATCATCGCAATTTCAGTAGGAAATGCAGTAAATGCCCCTAAAATCATAAATAAAAGCATCAAATAACCGATATAATAAGATATTCGAATTCTGGAGCCTTTTTTCTTGTTCATAACATAATTGTATGCGAAGGGCGGTCACCTGGAGTTGGAGCGACTCGCAGGAAGGCCACACGATGCACTGCAACGAAAAGACGTTGGTGGACGTTGCACAGAATTTTCTTAGGTAAATGATTAATTTTCTCGTATTGACAAGGCATTGAGGAATCTATTTATATGTTTTTTGTCTTGGTGTCGTGGTTTTTTCAAAAGTGACACACGTTAGTAATGGGAAAAGTTGCTAAAATGTTTACTTTTTCATGAATCAAGAGCGAGTTTTCTCAATGGGTACGGAAAACTGATACCTTTTATATTGATGTTGAGATCTGAAAATGTCTTTTGTCTGCATTCCTATCATTTTATTGGGAAGACAATAGGGATATCGGTTTTCCGATATCGTCCTGACTGACGTAGGCAAGGTAGGTACCTGACTGTTCACTGACTGTTCTGGCTGCAAAGTCAGAGGATTACACCACTCCTGCGCCACAACACCTTCATTGTTCTGGCTGCAGAGTCAGAGGATACATCAATCTCACTGAAAAACAAAAAAAAATCCTGGCTTTATACTCACCAAAGCACAACTCTTTTAGGCGCATCACAGCAATAATGATGCTTTTTTCCCGCCATTTTGCATTGATGCATTAAAGTTTCTTCTTTTTCACTACCCTCCTAATGAAGACGAGATTTCACTGTGATGTTGTTGTTGCTGTTTTTCACATGGACACAACATTCTTTTCTTTGACAAGACATGAAGACGATAAAAGGAAAGCCAAAATCTGGAAGGATATGGAAAGCTGAGAAAAGGAAGTATGAACAAATTGAAATTTATCGCACCGGAATACATTTGTCATCTTATTTGAGACACGTTTGAAAAGGAAAAGACGTTTTGTGATGTTTGGAAGACAAGCTCAGTAGTAGGCCAATTCCTCGCATATGTCGGACACAATACACTGGCTAGTGTGACGTCACAAATGCCCATTTGAAATACACACCAAGATAGGAAGGTGAAGTTGCGGCTTTTAGTGCGAAATGCCAGGAGTGCAGAAGTAGCTAGCGCTTTAATCGAGTCCGTGACCCCTTTGTCATGACACTCAAGTGGTTGGGCCACTGTGGGTTTCAAACCCACTCTGCCTGACTGTTCTGGCTGCAAAGTCAGAGGATTACACCACTGCGCCACAACTTCTTGAGGAATCCAATGTCCTTGCCAATTTTTTCCCGTGACCCATGGCAGAATTCCTCCTAGATAGAGCCTCATTTTGTAATGTACCAATCAGACCACGAATGAGCAAAGACAAAATAAATCACATTGAATCTGGTCTATTGCAAGGCATGTATATGATATATTTATTATAGGCCAAACATCTTTGGTGTGGAGCAATGTCAAGAACAATGGGAAAATAATAGGTTTATTGTTAGTAGACAAGTGGCATGTCGTAAACCTTTGGTGTCAGTAATAAAAGCAAACTTGAAGAAGAAACCCATGAAGATTTTGCTAAATTTTACAGTACTTACTTGCATAAAATTCTACAGGACAAAAACTGTGAATGATCTAAAATTTTTTCAAGGAATCTATGCTCCAGGGGTTGGTGTACCAGGGCTTTCAGTGGAGGGTGTGCGATAGCTTGCGCGCATGCAGGCACATGCCCAAACCTTTGCTTGGGAGCGATTGATTGCGGGCCCGGTAAGAGAATGTTCCTTGAAGAGAGCGATGTCCCATTCGGGAGTTCACACCGGAAAACTTTGTAGACAAAATTATCTTTGTTTTAAAGCATACCTTGTAACTCGCTGATGCTGATTTTTTTGTTGGATGCAGCTAAGTTACTTTGTTCATTCCACTCAAATTTAATCAGCCTCACTTTTAGGCCATCTTCTTCCGAGATTCATGCTATCTGAGATGTCAGACTTCTCAAGGATTTGTACTGTATCTGTCCGTGTCTCAATCACTGGGTCCCAGGAAGTATGACATATACCTTCTGTACTTTTTATATTTCTTTTGCGCGCCCCATACAGTTTATGTGAGTTTTTAGTCATGCGCCTTAATTTCTGAACATGAAAGCCCTGGCGTATTCGACTTGCTAATTTGGTCAACTCACAGATTGCCAAAAAATCAAGAAAATCTAATAATGTGAAAATCTAACTTATATAAAAGGAACTATTTATTTTGACAAAGAAAATCATCAATACATTTTTACTTTGCTTCACTTGTTTCCTGTCTCATTTTACCCAGAATGTACTTGAGTGATATCTAAGTATCAGAAAGGCTTCAAATGACATTTTTTTCAAGAGTTCCATATAGGCACAGTTTGTGAACATGAGATTGTTATGGAACCTTTAAGAAACTTGTGAGAAACTCTGAGTTCTCAAAATGTGGTGATTTCAAAAATTTTCAGCATTGGCCCGAATACTTAGTTTCTAGTTATAAAAAGGTACTGTATGTGTATACTGGTTAAACAACCCTTATTAGATATCTGAGTCTCAAGAACTTATGGCATCTATTTTTAAATATAGCCACCACTTACAACAAATGACTCTTGTGAAATTGATTTGACACTCCAATAATGCAATGTTTATTGACTTCTAGAAAATCAGAAATGATAAATGTTAAACCATTGCATTCATCATGGGAAAGGAAGAAGCTCCTTCGAGCTGAAAAAGATTCTATCAAAGCATTTGAAAGGGAGATGAAAGAGGCTGCCAAAAAAGAAAGGGACGAAAAAAGGAAGAGGATAGAAGAAAGGAAGAAAATCAAAGAAGAAAATCAAAGGAAATCTGAAATTGTACAAGAAGTAAGCACAAAAATAAATGAGTGCACGACTCTGTTAAAGATGGTTGCAAGGAACTTTTTACTATTAACACATGGTGCTCTCAAATCGAATTCCTAGATCTTTGATGATTCATAATTGGAATGCAATCCACCTTTGCTAAGAAGTGTCCTCAGCATAATGCTCTCTTGCAACCAACCACTTATTCCCTATATGATGAAGCTCTGATTTGTATCCTCCCTCACTTAGCAAAAATTCAAAAGTTCCCTGACTCTTCATGCCACCACTTACATCAAATGCCATAGATTACCAAAGATTTTCTATGTATTTAGCTAGGTCAGTTTGCATGTTGATTTTGACATGTGGTCTTGGATACAGTAAAGGCTTTGTTGAATTTTTATACCAGGTCATTGTCATGCAGTGCCTTGTCAGATTCTGACATTGGCTGTCACAGCATGATACAAAGTCCTGTTTTCTGCTAATTGAATAGTTTCCCCGCCTTTTCTGTTGATCTTCCTTTTGACTTTAGAAATATTGGCAAAACCATAACCAACATTGTCAAATACTATTTAGCCTTTCCACAATCAGATAAAACAAAGATTTTGAGAAATCAGCTCTTTGGTTATGGACATATTGGCAATCAAATGATAACACATCACTTTGAGACACCCCATATTTGACTTCTAAAATTGTATGTAGAAACCTGCTTAAAAGAACCTGTAAGTTTTTCTTGGACAACCTGGATAGGTTCTTAATTAAATGGCTGTTACTCTGATTTCTAGCCTGAAGAAAGTTTATACAGTACCTGCCTTGCACACATTATTACCTGACACATTATTACCGTTTTCAGCACAAGAAATTTGAAGGACTTTTTGAGAATTCTTGGAGAATCATTGAGAAAATTCTTACAGTAAGTCAAGATTATTGTCAAAAAGCTGATAGACTTCTGTACCACTGAAGAATTCTGATCAGAAAAGCAAGGATTCTTGAAATTTCTGAAGAATTCTAAAGACATGAAACCTGATGCAGAAGAACCTCCGTCAGTGTCAGCCTATGAGAGGTTCTTATTTACAGTAGGAGGTTTGAAATATTAAGTTTCATCCTCAAGGTTCTTATAAAATACTGTAGGTTCTTTTACACGGGTTTTTACTGTATTGATTATGATTCTGCAGCATAGGTTTCAAATCTTTAAAAAGCTGGGTGTAAAAATGGTATGACATACAGTATTTCTTTGAAATGAACGGCTTCAAAGAAATTTGACCTATTTTACAGTAAATCTGCCGTTGGACTTTTCTGAAATATTCAATATCTTCAGAATTACTGTGTTTTTCTTCTTTTGTATGAATTCAGGAAAATTTTCGAAAAAATCTTGAAACTGTTGTAACTTCTAAACCTGCTGACGTAAGATCGAATAATTTTCAAGAAAACCATATTTATGTATGCCTACAATATGGTATCAAGCAAAACTCTTTCGCTCTTCTGGTTTGTGATTTAGAAATTTTGATGATGTCACATCATAAAATTAGCTGAAATAGAAAATAGGCTGTAATTTCTACAAATAATCAAGATTTCTGAAAAGTCCAACGGTAGAATCCTAGAAAAGTGGCTAAAGTTTCTTTCAAGTCATTCAGTTTAAAGAAATAGGTCATTTAATTTTAAACCCTCCTTTTTTCGTAGATTTAAAGATTTGAAACCTATCCTTGATTCTGCAAAGTTAACCTCATTGTGAGCTGTGTTCCATTTCTGATTTGCAGATAAAAAACACATCAAAACTGAAGCGTTTAAAGAAAAAGCAGCTAAGATTGATTTCAAAGAGATGACATTCTGTTGCAAGGGACAGCAATTAAACGTGATTTCAGCCAAAAAGAATCAGTGTTTCATCGTATGGTCAGCTGAGAGACAATATACAAAAGAGAAATATGTGTGACAACTCTGATATAAAACATTGAAAGATAAGAGATACTCCTAGACCAGTGATTTTGATAAGAAGTGCGAGAAATATTTGACAAGAACCTTCTGCACTGTATCTACTTATGCAGTAGTACTGTAGGAAGTCTTTCAGAAGAAGAACTTTAAGTCATACATTCATAGTATTTTTGTAAGAAACCACTGCAAAAAAAGTCTGGTAGCCTTTTCCAGCAAATGAGGAAGTGCTGCTAGAAGTGATCAGCTGCCCAGTTGAAACTACTCATTCAGCAGATGCCGGCACATTTTGAGAACGGTGCAAACTGTGACGGTAGCAAAAGTTGAGCTGGCGTTCACACGATACCAGCAAAATTTTGAAACCGGTAGGAAATTTTACGATAAAAATCTCGTTGCAAGACTTTTGATGCTAAAGGAATGTACTGTCCTAATGCCAGGTAAGAATATTAAGAATCTTATCAAATAATATTTCATACCTAAAATTGACCAGTCTCATTCCAAAAGCATCGAAAAATGTTGAGTGCTCACACGATGCTGTTTCAACAATGTGCCGGCTGCAGTTCCGTTTTCAAAATCTACCGTTTTCAAAATCTGCCTGCAAAATATGTGCCGTTTTCTTGTGAACGGAAGGCCTATCCGTCAAATGTTTCACTGTTTCCAAAATTTGCCGGCATCGTGTGAACGCAGTCCAAGAAACGTTCAATATTTGTAATGGGGTGGGAAACCAAGAGGCACAAGGACGGAAAAGGAATTGTACCTTTGAATATAAATTTCATGCAGAGGAGCAACCAAAAATTACAGCTAAATAATCAAACAATGAAAAATTTTATCGTCGATAAAAATATCCTTCAACCCCCCTACCCGGCATTTTGATCCCAAAGATTTTATGAAGAGTTGTCTCATAGTTCGTTTCGTGGCTTCCCAGAACATGTTTTCAAACAAAACCGACATTGTGTATTGTTTACGTTCTTGTTATCGCAGCGCACAAGCTATGCAAAATGGAGACAGCCAAACTGTATCAAATAGTTGTTACTTTGGTTTGTTTTATTTTAGTGTCAATTCTTTTGATTGGCAGAGATGAGTTCAACTTGTTGCCGAAAACCCCAGCAAAACGACTGGAAGGTGAGTTATTAATTATTTTGCTTTGCAATGGTTTCTTTCCGTCATGATCTCGAGGCAACATGGCCTAAATACGGCGGAGACAGAAGCAAGCAGAAACAGCGCTATCCCAACGCACGCTGTGGCACTACTTGTTGGAAATATAACATATTTTCAAGGTTTTAGGAGGTAAATTAGTTTCAGTTCTTACCTATAATAATTTTTTAGTGACACAAGGTCATGTTGTTATGGTTTTGATCTGAAGCATCATTGCTGGGCTGGCTGCGGTCGGGCATCCCCTGCGCTGCGGTCGGACGACTTTTTCCCGGATTTCGGGTTTTTAGGTCTCGGATTTCGGGTTCAAGGTTTCGGATTTTGTAAAATGCTGGTTGTTTTGACTTCCATGATCATGGTAAAGAGGGTTTGAAGAATTCTGTCATGGTTTCCTTACTTTATTCTTGATTTGTTGCGAAACATTGATACGTTGTACTAATAACCAACCCATTTATCAATCATTATCATTTCAGTCCAGTTGAATTGGCCAATGTATTTGTAACTTTTTCTGGTACGTAAGATGTAGAAGTGCAAGAACTTGTAGATATACTGATTCAAATTTATTCAGTTTTACCTTTAGGGGAATTTGTGGACACACATGAAAATATGGTGGTTCCACAGACTATTTATAAGTCACTGAATTAAGGTATTGGGTACATGGTCACCCAGTATTCATTGTGCATCATTGGAAGTTGGGACATTAAAGGCAAAATGGGGCAACAAGTGCCCTCTTCCACGATGAAAACTCAACTCCCCCGCTTTTGATGAAGAGAGTGCCCCTCATCCTGACGCTGACACATCTTTTAACTGGTTTGATCTGAATGTAGGGTAAATGTGTTATTTGGTAGAAAACCAAAGAATTTATTTTTCTTAAAATAAGAGTCAGTTTCAGTCAGTTCCATTGATCATCATTCCTCAATCAATCTTAGATTCAATTCTGCAACTATGCAACTTTGCTAAAGAATACTCTACTACGGATGATTACAATACAAAATATGCTACTATAACTAGCCATTAACAAAGTTAAGTGAGTGCAGCTCAGAGTCTTTGCAAAGCAATTGACTGGAAATACTTTGAGAAACTAATCCTGAGCCTGAAATGATGACAAAATGACAACTTCTTGATTAATTACAAGACAACTTAGCATGACTAGAACATTGATCATACTCAGACAAAAGATAGTGCCAACTGAAGCATAAAATTGCAATTTTCTGTCAGAAACTGTAAATTATTTGGTGAAGATAAACATCAACATTAACTTCTGAAGGAGAAATAGTTATACCTTGTTGCAATGATTGGATGCTTTGTGATGAGGTCTCAGTTACTGTGATGCAAGGTTTGCTTTCAACAGCATTGATCAGAATCAGCAATGATAATCAAAGTTTGATTATCAAGCAGCTAAATCATCATGACAAACCGTTCCATGTTAATAACAAAAAGATATTTTGATTGCATCAGCAATGGAAGGAAGTTACAGTCTTTTGGTAAACTGGAAGGCAAACAGCAAAAAGAACCATGCAATAGTAATCAAACAGTTGCATCATCATAACAAGTTTTTCAATGTCTCCTTGCATTTGAAGAACACAATTAGTGTAAAATGTACAGTTTTTGGCTCTAATTTCTTCAAATGTCCATTGCTGCCCTCTACCGTGTGAGTAAAAAAAAACACCCGGCGTTTGAAGGGCTACTGCTCTCTGACTATAAGCAATATGATGTTTTGCAATACCTGATTGAATAGCTAACATGTTCAATTATTTCTAGAAATTTTTCTGACCAAAATCAGTCGCTCCGCTCAGATTCTGTAGGCGATTTTCTAAAATAAGCCCCTTGGAGAAACCTTAAAAAGCGTGCTAAAATTACAAGCAAGAATCGCTAATGTGCCAACCTCACAGGGATGACTTTCAGCACGCTTTAGCATGTGCTGTCCTTTGGACTGGTCAAAAAGTCTTCCCCATATTGTGAATAGCTTATTCAGGGAGATTCCATTCTCCTATGAGGACAAAATACATGAACACATCCAAGAGTGATTATTGCTAGGAAGGAGAACAAAGGGAAATCTTGTTTGTGTTTTCCCTCGTTTTTGCAGGTTTTTGAAAGGGGTTTTCTGCAGAAAATTTCCTATTTTGATGAAAGGAATGGCCAATTAAAGCCTGGTAAATTACTGAACCTTATTTGACATATCGGGGTTAAAATAAGACAGTTTTTAATATCATTGCTTTGATATTTAGGGAGCAGGATTTTTTTCAAACACCAGGCATTTTTATTGACTCGCCTGGTACTTTCAGATAAGTTTCACACTCAAGCCAATGTTGGTCATTACAGGGATTTCACTTGCTAACAGACCATCTTTCAACCCTGAAACAGAAGGGAAACTCAATTGTTCATTGATTGTGTCTTGTTGTTCATTGCGCCAAGTAAAATGATAGGCCAAATTAGACTTTTAACCTGAGACTCTACATCTCACACCTTCTCATCTCACACTGATTTGAAAATATTTTTCATTAATATTCACATTGTTTATGTTTATGCACGATATAAGTGCTTAGACTAGAAACGGAGTTCAACTCAAACCAGGATGAAATTTCAAACCAGTTTAAGTTTCTCGTGTAAGCAGCCTCCCCCCCCCCTCATAGTCTCGGAAGTGGCTGATTTCATTAAAGGTAAATCACGAAATCTATTTGAATGTGTCCACCATTGAAAATATATTCTGCGGATATTATTATGATGATATCCAGAGAGCTGTGGCCACTCAAAGGGGGATTCTTTGAGCACCTCCTTTAAGTAATTCCCTACATGCAATTTATCATTTAGCTCCTCTTTGTACTTGTATATTGTATTTAGTTTATTGTAACATTGTATTTTTTGTTGGGTAAAATTATATATTCAGTCTTGTATGTATGTACTGTAGAATCACAGATTGTATGTAGAGAATTTATATTATATGAAAGTGAAACTGAACTGAAACTGATTGTTTTTACGATACTCACCTGGTAAATACTCGCCTCAAAGACTGAAGTATCACCTATTGTTTCCTAGGGTCACGAAATATACAGCCAGAGTTATACCAAAACATCATAGACAAGAAATCCAAATGGCGGGACACATTTCCATGCTTCCGAGGTGCTTTCAATGATACTCTCATTGTTGTAACATTCAACTTTCCTTTTTACGACAACATCAAAGTTCTTAATAAACTCTACGTCAATGTGTTTGGGAAAGTTATACATTGTGGAGGTCAATCCCAAAATGGAGGCCAGGAACCAGATTTAATTGTTGATCTTAGTTCTGGTCATCGTGGATACATCTGTATGGCTCGTGCGATTGATAAATATCCAGGATTTAAAGGTGAGTGCCACGTGTTTCTTTGTGTTGAGCTCAAAATTTCGAGCAAGTTAGTTTTGGGCGTTTTTCCGCAGAATTTTTAAATTTCAGTTTGACAACCACGGAAAACAATCTGTCTTTCAGATACATGACCCAACAGGACTATTGTACCTGACCCAACTTAGGTTTGGTCTCAGTAAATTGAATTTTCACATATTATTGAAACTCAATTCCAGAGAACCTATAAACCCAATGTGCCCAGCCAACAGGCCTTGAAGATACAAATTACGGAGCACTCCTTGTTTCTCTAGACTTCTGTTGAAGTGCTGAGATCTTCTCGCTGGAGTTTCTTTCTTTATTACGAACACTTGCATGTAACCAGTCTTTCAAGCGAGTTTCTAACGCAGATTTTATTATATGGTGATTTCTCGATGGCCTTAATAAAGATAGATTGCTGTCAACCCGAGGGGGGGGGGTTAGGGGGTACATGACTTGCGGATGGACGGGGATCTTCCACCCTGTTTTCAGAAATCTACCCTCTTCTAGAATTTAGGCGGAAAACTGCCCATTTTTGACTATTTTCACCAATTTCTGGAAACCCACCCATGTTTATGGAAAATGTGCCAAAGAAGGGACCCTTGGTTGGAGAATTTTTGGCTCAAAACCCACCCAATGAGCGGCACAAACCCGTATGCGCAACATGTTACGTACATCCCCCGGGCTGTCAACCCTCTACATTATCCAAAAAACTGGTCAGTTTGATTAGAAATTTGAGACTCAGCTGAGAGTCATATAACTACCACAGCCCTTTCAAGTAAATTTTTCTTTCGTTTTTGTAGTAGTTCCTTGTAGCTGTACGTCCTTTTTTGTTTTTTATTTCATGGCCATGGAGCAGACATAGTTACAGTCGCTCTCTGTGGCCCTGTCCTAGCAGTTATGTAGAGTAGTTGGTAAGTAGCATCATTTCCCGGGGGGGGGGGGGTACTTCACTATAAATTCATACGGGGGTTAGCCTACGAGTAGACCCGTTACTACGCGTAGGCTATACGGGGGTGTGCACCGCAAGGATTTCTGCTACGACCCAATGCCGGAGATTTGGTCCGACATTGATACCCAATCCCAGAATTTTTGTCAGATATTGATACTCAATCCCAGAATTTTGAAGAAGTAACAAAAACAATTCGACTTTAAAGGGATAAGGGATCGAGGTTTGGGAACGACAATTTTTGTCCTAAGCGGCCATTAGAATGAAGTTCTGATCTGAGCACGTTTCTAAACACAAAAAATACTTGAAATCTGTTCACCTGAAACTGACCACGTGTTGCTCGAAGAATTATCCAGTTGTACTTTCATTCAGCACCCATTACCAACATTTTGAGTGTAACAGTAAACCCCAATCCCAGAATATTCCAAGTGAAAGTAAACACCAATCACAGAAATTTTCCAGTAAAAGTATATCCCAATCCCAGAATTTTCAGGCCAAAAACTACCCAAAACTGGCGCACATCCCCGTCTTACCCCATAGTGAAGTACCCCCGGGCGTAATGTGTAATATGTATGGTTAATTTTTAGAAGAATGCATAAAAAGCATCTATATTGTACGTCGCATGTCTTGTTTTATGATTGAAGTGTTATAAGTACATACTGTAGATAGTGTTATCAACTTTTTTTCTTAGCAGAGGATTGTTGTTTTTTAGTAGGTATTAATATGTCAGCCTATGAAGAGACATTCTAAAATAGCCTGGATCGAGCGTTATTTTCGCACATTTTTATACGAGTCGTTCGATCGAGTGGCGTTAGAGCTTCTATCACTATTATGCACGTTCGAAAATTCTTCAAAGTGCCTTAAAACATCGTTCGATTCAGATTCTTTCTTAGAGTAGCTCAAGGTCTATTGCTGCCATGGTGTTCTTTTCTTAACCTCACTTATGTTCAAATCTCTTAAAGCGTCTGTTTGAACCAGCATGCTTTACACGTGCAGTCTCATGGTCTCATCGTTGTATTTTGATGCGTCGTGAAATTGGCGAAAAAGCAAAGGCCAACCATCGACTGATGACGATGAGTTCCTTGTATCCCTGTGGTAAAGCTTGCTCAACAGGGACTCGTAATGAAGAAGTGAAAAACCTGGCCCTATGTTAGCCGCATTCGGGGATGATCGAACGACTGCCGTAGCTCTGTTGAACGGTCACTCCTCTGAAAGAAAATGTGACAAAAACCACGTTAAGCAGACGTTTAATCAAAGAAACTTAGTATAAAACTAAGAAGGACGTTCGCGTAACCTGGTGAATGCAAAATAAGTCTTTTATAACACTACATTTTCCATGTTTTAAGACCAAAAACAAACCAGAGCCATTTTCAATTACTTGCCCAGCAACGCCGTTCAAAATCTAGTCAACTGCATTATGCGAATTGAAAATTTGACAGTGTTGTTCTTTGCCAAATCTCGCAATCTGATTGGTACTTTAGGAATTGCAAAGCTTAGGCCTAAATAGGGCCAGGTTTTTAAGAGTAATATTATGAGTCTCTGTTGACTGAAGCGCCATCGTCAAGTCAAAGAGCGCAGGGAAACAAGAGACTCATCGTCATAAGTCCAGGCCAACCAACATTTGTTCGGGCAAAGCATGCTGCTTGAAACGGACTTTTTAAATGATGAAATTTCTCCACTTTACAGGTTATCTTTACGTAAATGACGATATGGTGGTAAATTGGTGGAGGCTGCTGGATTTCGATCGGAACAAAGTTTGGCAGGGCCCGGAGACCGTCGACTTCAGACAAGATGCATACGGTGAAATTATCAATAAAGCTTGGATGTGGTGGACGATGCCTGTTGGCCTAGAAGCCTGCAAAAAATCGTACGAAGAGCTCAAAACGATCGCAGAAGAGGAGAACGATTTTGAGGCTAAGAAAGGACTTGAAATTTATTTAAAGAACGGTGAAGGTAGACCAAGATGTGGAAAAGGTTGGTCCGACTTTTTCTACGTTCCTGGAAGAGTGGCGAAGATTTGCCAGAGAATACTAGATATCCATTATAAACATGAGCTCTTCCTTGAAATGGCGATAATGAACGTCATTCATTCATTAGACTATAAAGAGAACTTTGAAGTAGTCAAAGGTATATTTTTGCCTGATTTATGGTTAGTTAATTCAAAAGATAGTAGAGAATTTTGGGGTGTGTATAATACAACAATTACCTTCATCCACCCTTTTAAGTATGGTTTTGAAGAATATGCAGCGATGAACAAAGCGTTGGTGAAGAACTGGATACTTCATATTACTAATTCACTAACAAGTTGCGCAGTGTCCACTAATGATGTACCGCATAGGTAGTTTTATTTCAATTAATAATGATTATATTCAATGCATTTTCACAAGGACCGAGATACAGGGGGGTCCAGAGGGGCCATGGCCCCCTTAAAAAATTTCAGTAATTCCTACATTATATCTTTAATTCTTTTATTATCTTAGGTTGTCAGAATATATGATAGTTATACTCCATTTGTGTTCTTATTTAAATAACATTCAATATCTTTCTCCTGTGCAAGAAAAAACTAGTCTCACAATAGAATGTTTACAATTTCTATCCCGGCATAGAATGACCTGTATAGTCAGTCAGTATTGAGAAAAACAGTTCGGCTTGGTCTCAAATTTTTCTGGAGGAGTACCCCCAGACCCCCTAAAATAAATTAGCTCTCATCGCTCGCCTGGTTTGCATATGGCCCCCTCAAGCAAAACATTGTATTTCGGTCCTTGCATTTTTATTCGGAGCTGTTTACTCGAGACAAAAATTCTCTTGCTTTGAAATGAACAGTTGCTATGCCGCGTGGTTCAGGGAAAACGTGGGGCATTTGATGGACTGTGACGTCCCATTTTGCCATCCAATTGTTGTGAAATAATTTGTTCTGTGTAGCAAAAAGTGTAACTTAGATCAGAATCCTTATCCCATTAAGCATACGGCTCTAATCTTTCAAATCTTTAAAAAGGTGGGTGTAAGATTGTATCACATTTTTCTTTGATTTCATGTGCTTGAAAGAAACTTTGGGTAATTTGCTGTAAATCTACCGTGGCAATTTTTTGATATATTGATTATTTTCAAAATGGCGGCATTTTGACTTATTTTGCAAAAATTCATCGAAAATTTTGAAGAAATTAAAATCATCGTAAATCTTAAATTAATCGAGAGAAATTGATACAATCTTCAAGACAACCATAGTTTATGAAGGTCTACAACTTGGTTGCAAGCAGAAATCTGTTGCTTCTTGTTTAGGATTTAGATATTTGATGACGTCACAGCCTCAAAATTAATAAATGCCACCATTGAAATCAAAGAAAAATGTAATAGAACTTTACACCCACCTTTTTAAAAGATTTGAGCTCTATGCTATCCCATTAAAATCGGTCATTTGATGCTTTCGTTAAAACAGGTCTTTCTTGTAAGACTTTGTAAGGAAGCCTTGCGAACTGACTAAATCTATAGGCATACCCCTTCAAGACGTTCAACATTTTAGCTTGGCCAAAGTTGCAGGTACACCTGGTATTACCAGGGGATAATGAGATAGGTGCCTTGCCTTGGTAAGAGCCAAAGAAAGCGCCTTTGTAAGGGAATGTACTACTGTGTCCTATTCGAACTAAATTTCTTAAAGCTTCTAACTTATATTTCCGAGTAATTTCATCATTTCATTTCATAAGAAACAGCTTATAAGAAATTTTACCTTAACTTTACTAAAAAGATCGGAACTTTTTCCCAGAGCACTCGAAAATGCTTTGACATGTTACACGGTGAATTTGGTATAGAGTTTGTTTTCTTGGTGAATCTTATCAAAGCATGTTTTTATATTAGGCCTTACCAAGTAATTTGTAAGCCCTTCTACGTGGAATAGCTCTACACTTAGTGAATTCATAGAAAAATTCCTCAAGAAGAAAGTTTTGGTTGCTAACTAGCCCAAGAGTTAAAGAAGTTGCCTTACGAGCCCTGGATCTTGCGATAAACTGGCAAGTAGGTAATTTGGCACATGGTACAAAGGACAGGCACGTAAGCAAGTTTGCACGCAGGCAATAAGGCGAGTTAACACGTAAAATGCCATGGCACGTTGACACGTAAACAACTTTGGCATGTTGGCAAGAAAGGAAATTTGGCACTTGAGCACGTTGGCGCGTAACATGGCATGGCATGTTAGCACATTAGAAAATTTTGCACGTAGGCACGTAGCTGATTTACAGGCAGTAGGGGTAACCGAGGCGAGGAGTAACAGAGGCAAGTTGTAACAGTACCTACTTCTCTACCGCTATTAAACCTGTGCTATCCAGCTTTTACGAATGCCATGCTACTACCTAGGTACAGTAACCCCCGTCTATTCAAACAGTGATTCTTATTGTTCTTGCCAGTAGCTCTTATTGTCCGGCTATTTTTTTAGCATTGCTTTCCCCTTTTTTGGCCTAAAAGTTAATTTTTGGATTTCAGAACTGTTGGTTCCGCAGTGTTCCGTAGTAAGCAATTGTTCGATATATGCTTGATATAGAATTGGAGTTTACTGACAGTGAAATCCAGTGAAAGTGGTACACTCAGCAGGTGTAATTTTTAATACTTTCAGATAAGCGAAAGCAGCTAAGACTCCTTTTGCGAAAATGATGAAATAACATTATTACAATGAATGAAATGTATTTAATTTGATTTTGAGTTTCTTTTGTCATATTTTACCTGATTTTGAGTGTGTACGTATGATGTAAAAAGTAGGATTATACCAGCAGACAGACTTCATTCACTGTTTATTTTGTTCTGTTACAACTTGCCCCGGTACCTGTTACAACTTGGAGTGCACTATATGTTTTAGATACGCAGACGTGTCATCGGGAAGGGTAGCATCCAGATATTGGTATGAGGAAGGGTATCGATTTTCACAATTTTGGTATAAGGAGCGGTACCGATTCCAAGCTTTTGGTGTGAAAATGCCAGGTCAGGTATACTTTTTCGAAAAATTGGTATATGGTCGGGTATGCTTCTGTGAACAATTGGTATAAGGAACAGGTATGTTATTGATGCTTCGATGGTAACACTCCGATCTTGATTTGATTTTCATTTGCAATTTTACTGAAAATCTGAAAGTACCATACTTGTGAAACAACATATGTTCAGGTCAGACACAACGCATGGTGGCACAAAGACAGGTCTGCGTTTTGCTGATAAGGAGCAAAGTTCATTTTTCTAGAAACTTTTACAACCAGCCCCTGGTCTCCCCTTGGGTACTTTCCATGATTTTGGTCATTAACACAGCTGACGCACTTCTGCAGATTTGCACAACATGGAGACAAAATGACATGGTCGTAGATCATTTGTCGCCTGCAGGTCTCGATAAACAACAAATCAGCCCTGCATGCTAGCAAATCCAAATTGGGAGAAAAACTCGGGGGGGGGGGGTAACTTAGTAATTTTCATGGTACGGGGACGTGCCATTTTTAGGGGTACTTTTTCAAAGCGTTACGGAATTATGGGTATCTTTTCACAATTTTTAGACGTGTAGCGGAATTATGGGTGTCCTTTTCAGGGGATTTTTCATAATTTCCGGAATTATGGCCCAGATTTTCATTCGATTTACGGAATTATGACCCTAAAATCCACCAGAATTTACGGAATTATGGGTACCAATTTTTCGGGGAAAATGGCACGTCCCCGTCAGATGATAGGTCGAGATACCCCCCCCCCCTGAGGAGAAAAAGCAAAGATCCAGATTACTTTCAACCAGGGGACCCGACCCGTTGTTCGCCTATTCGCCCCCCTGCAGTTCCCAATACAGCCTCGATTTCTATATTCCAGAAGGTTCAGGAAAACACAAGATGGCCGCCTCGGTTTACCTATCCGGCGCGAAGAATTTGCACGAGAGACATCGCTGTAAATTTGCAACCCATGGCGTACTTTCATGATGAATAACAAAGCAACGTTTAGTTTATCAAACGGATCTTCCAGTATTTATCAAAATCGCATGCAAGGCGTCGCTAGCCAGCAGCAAATGCAAGTCTCAGGCCAGTCTGTCAGGCCTAATAACTCTTTTAGGCCATGCTTGCCTGGTAGGCCAGCTGAGCAGCATTCAGTCAGACTGAGACCAAGAAGTTGCTTTGTGCCAGGAACTAGGAGTGGGTTGCTTGATAATAGAACATACGAAAATGGGCCAAGGGAATTCTTTCCAATGCTGCTTCAAAGACATGGGATGTTTTCAATGCAGAATCAGGGCAAAAATGTGTTTGGAAGAAGAAGATGCCAGTTTTCAAACAACGGCAACCTTTACAGGTGTTTATTGTTACATTTTCCAAAATTTTGATCGATCATGCTTTTCGACAGCAAGTTTATTTTGAAGCCAAATAACAGAGAAACAGTGAAACATTTGTCCAGAATTATGCCAAATTCTGAGTATTTTACATCATTCTTCAATTTGAGGACCAATATTATTGTGGCTGAAGTTTGGAGAGAGGTGAAGGTGAAGTTGCGTTTTGCAGTGCCAAGCCCTGGGATCACAGAAATAGAGCAGACCTAATCAAGTCCATGACCCCTTGTCATGACGCCCAAGTGGTGGGGCTCTACTGGCCCCTATGGAAAGAAAGTGCTGTGCTGCTTACTTTCTAGTGTCTCCATTGTTCTATTGGCACACTGTCCGATGCACAAAAAGTTACCTTTTCACACTGACCTACTGGGTTTCGAACCCACTTACTGTAGCCTTACTGTTGTAGCTGTAGTGTCAGAGGATTACACCACGGTGCCACAACACCTTCAGAGAGTATGGCTGAAGAATGAAAAAGTACAATCAAAAGATTACAGCACATTGTATAATCAGGCAGCAAGAAAAGCTGTAAAAAATTCTCCAAATTAGCATGGTTAGGCCACTTAAAAATAAATCAATAGACTTTCATCATAAAGTTTAGAAACTATTGCGAGGCGGAAGGTTTATATTTTATATTTTATATATAAACATTTTTGGCAAATCTGGGTGAATCAGCAAGGGAGGCGCATTATTCTCCTGAATTCTTTTGTCATCAGTTTCTTTAAATTTATGTTATTCTTAATACCAATTTGTATTGTTCCTGCTATGGAAATATGTTGGCCTAAGGCACTGGAATTGATCTTGAACCGTAACAATTTTGTAACAGATTGCTACTTTTCCAATATAGTTAAAACTTGGTCTTAGTATTAACATATCCTTGCAGCTTTATGTGATATACTAGCTGTTAATGAAGTTAAGTAAGTGCTGCTGAAAGCTTTAGAGTACATGATACTACTATTTCTGCAAGGTACTTGTTACATTGATAGCAGTAGTGGAAATGGTAGTGCAGTACACAGTGACACTTCACTAATGTTATAATATGTAATATAGTTGCCTCAACTTCAGAACGAGTATGGAGGAGGTCAGTGCGAAGAGAAAACCACTTTGTCTTACAATGCTCTGTTTTACAATAGCAGGGTCAGATACGGAAAGAAAACAAGATTTACCTAATTACACTAAAACTAGTTGTTGATATTGTTAGAGGAAGTGTTGCTCAGCAGGGAAACTTTTGCTTGACCCAGCAATTTATTACAATAGAGAACAAAATCTAATTTATGTATTGGGACACGGCATCATTGCTTTCGAAATTGTTTGGGAAGCTCAAGCCCCCTGCTTCATGTTGACATGTTCAGCGTTCCTTCCATATGGTGCAATGTTTGGACAAGCTTTCCTTCCTCACAAAGAGAGAAACATCTTCCACCACAAAGCAGAATTATTGAATAATTGAGATTATATTGCCAA
Organism: Aurelia sp. 4 Dawson et al 2005; assembly: GCA_964019985.1. Taxonomy (NCBI): domain Eukaryota; kingdom Metazoa; phylum Cnidaria; class Scyphozoa; order Semaeostomeae; family Ulmaridae; genus Aurelia; species Aurelia sp. 4 Dawson et al 2005. Next base: position 16,415,101 of record OZ026500.1, on the reverse strand, counting down.
AAGCCATTGTTGTGATAATGGCATTTTTTTGTGAAAATTTATGTGCCCAGACTTCATCTGTAAGAGGTTTTTTTCAGCAATGTTTTCTTGCTCCTTAAGGACTTTTGATACGACATGTTTTTAGTTACTTGCAATAGACTGCTTACTATCATTCCTCACCATCCTCGCTTTGTAATCACGTTGGCACTTGATAGAAATGTTGCATTCAAATGTATCCCTTTTCTTGAGCTCACATGTAGCTCCGAGTTCAAAAACTAAACCATCAACATCATTTGTTTCTATATCATCATCAGAATCAGTTTCCTCCTCCTCAATTGCTTTATACTTTGGCGAATTTGTCTGTCAGGTCGAAAAGGCACTAAAAACATAGCATTGGAAAATCAAATTTACCCTTTCGCAGTTTTCGAATATACTGTACTTGACAAATGTGCGCTTTAATTCATTGTGCACATTTTTCACAACTTCATAGCATTCAGGCTTAATTAATGTGCTTCTTAACTTTGGCTTTCTTAATTTGGTAGTCGGTTTAGTTTAGTGTAATAAGATATGCTTTGAAATTGTAAATGATGACTGTTAATTTCATCCTGAAAGAGACATCAGTGGTTGATTAGAGTCATTCGTGCTGCAGCGAATTATCATCAGATGAGGAGACGACTTGAAAACAATATCTATTTGGCAAATTGAACTTCCTGTGTTAAAATATGTGCTATCATTAATGTGAAACTGCCATTCTGTTGTTGTTGCTGTTGCTCATTAGCTGCTGTTGTTTTGTTCATTCATCCAATCACAGGCATCGACATCGTCCCTTTGTTCTCTGGTAGCCATGGTGATACTCCTACCATTGCCCCTAATTGCTTGATAAACTCATCTAGAAAGCTACTTCACTACGTTCAGCAGCAAAACTACAAAACTGTCAAAGATATTACAATTGATGAGCAGGAGATACTTTATCTTTTCTAACAAAATATTAAAAAGTATCAACAGAAGTGTCATTCTCCAAGGGGGAGGGGGGTTGGTGGTGATGAGAATCTATAAATTTATTCTATATGGCCTTACAAATGATTTTTGGTTTAAAAGTATCAAGCCAGGCAAGTGTGCAGAGTGTAGCACTTGCAAACCAGAGATTTTCAATCGGGTTGTCAAAGAAAGCAATGGAGATCTTGTTGAAAGGTGCTATACTCTGCTAACTAGAAGCCAGGTTAGACAATTTGCAAGAGACACCAATAATAATATACAAATGAATCTTTCATTTTGTCTGCCAAAATCTTTCATTCATGTGGCAGCAGCAGTTTTTGATGCAGCGTTGTCTTTGTGAGTAAAAATTATAGTTTTCCAGCAAAATCTCAATTCATTGGTGCCAGAGACAACATCTTGGTTGTGCACCATGTATTCATTCGCTAAAGGGTCCATTGCATCCTTTAATTTGTAAATACATCCTTCTGTGGTGTTTTTGTTGTTGCCATTTTCATAGTCCACAAAAATGACCACCAACAAAGAGACAGCACATGCATGGTATGGTGGCTGCAAAATTTACTAATATCTTTAGAATGTCTATTCTAAGCAAATGGTAATTTAGTATCTTATTTTTTTCTCTTTTGGCAGTGCTGCATCACCTGGGAGACCATTAAAAAGAAAGCCTGAAGTTGATCAAAGGTTACTTTGCAAACTTTTCACAACTGTATTCATGATTTCCTTTATACATACATATGTCTTTAATTCACCAATCATACAGTAGTTTTTGCAAGTTTGATAAAAATTTTTGATAATTATTGATTGGCAGGCTGAGTCAATAAAAAGGCATGTGGAAATGCTGCTCCCTAAACATCAAAGCAGTGATATTTAAAACTGCCCTTTTTATTCCTATGATATGCCCAGTTAGGCCCAGTAATTTATCTGGCTTTAACTGGCCATTCCTGTCCAAATGGGAGATTTTCTGCAGAAAGCCCCTTTCAAAAACCTGCAAAAGTGAGTGAACACAGCAAGCAAGATTTCCCTCTCCTTTCGAGCAAGAATGTCATTTGGATGTCTTCATGTACGCATTTTGTCTTTTTGGGAGAATGGAATACCCTTGAATAAGTTTTTCATACCAGGGGAAGAGTTTTTCATTCCTTTAAGTTTTATACACTGTACAATTGACATAAATTGAACTGTAAAAGGCTTATAGCCTAAACAGAAAATTTGATATGATATGATGATAAGTGATGATACTGTAGGTAAAGTAACTTCCTGTGTATCTGATGATGATAAAATGTATGAAATGATGCAATGGAATTCCACATTTGATTCCAGTCCATAATTTATTTACCATTGATTGAAATTTAGGTTCTATTTCTGAAACTGACTACAGTATTGTATCCAATTTCAGTTTCAGTAGCATGTAAGTCATGGATCTGAATCTACTGTTCATGGAATTGTCATTCCTATGCTAGACCATTACCAAGATTTTTCTAATTTCAGGGTCTAAAAGATGACTGATTGATAAAGAAATTTGACATCAAAGCATGGGTGATAGGACATTCATTGTAGCAGTTTGAAATTTATTTCAGAAGGGAATTAATTTTTACTTGGTATACAATCACCTTTTTCGTAATTTGAGAGTTAAGATGGTTGTATACCAAGTAGAAATAAGTTTACAGCACAAAAACATAAGTTTACAGCACAAATTCAGTTTTGAATATGAGCCACATAATCCTTATTCCACAGCCCACCAAAAATGTTAACTTTTTTGACTCACCAAGTGTACTAATGACATGCACTTTTTGATTTCATAGCTATACATCTCCAAGTAGAAAGCAACATATCACTGAAGAAAAGATGGCTGCAAGTATGCGGAATCTGTCTCTGGAGAGCAATCAGAATAATCCAACAATGGGATCAGTCAAACAAATGTAAGTTTAATTCTTTGTGAATAAACCATAATAATGAATGAAAAAATTAAAAGGACAATATTTCGCATCTAATGACATCTATTCAAAAATTTGTTTAAAGGCATTTTGGTTTCAAATAGAGATGCAGCTGAAGAATAATGAAGGAAGCAGTTTGCTGTGAGGTTGGCAGTTACTGTATATGCAAAAGGGTGTATTTGATTGATATATTATTCCAAATGTGCCAAATTTTCAAAACAGTAGATCGTGCAGAGATCAACATATATTTCCCAAACCAAACACTGATCTTTAGACAAAAGGTTTCAGATTCACCATGGTAAAACAAAAATTCACCAATAAAAATGATAGTCTGTCCAAGGTCCAGGGGTCTGCCAAACCTGCATACTATATATTTTCAGAATTTTGAAATAGTTTACCAACTCTTCCAATTCTATAGTTTCCAGGATTTGCCCCCAATTAAACACACAAAGGTAGCCAGTGCCAGAGGTAGGGAAACCTTTAACCAGAGGTGTTGTCCTCATTCCTCATTTAGTCTGCAGGCTAGCTGACGTCCAAAACAATTCAAAGTAAAAATCATCCAAAGAACTTGGATTGAGTGGTGTGTCACAGATTTTAGGAAGTAAGTTTTAATTTCTAACTTTTCAAATGATTCATTGTTAAATCTTGTGAGCCAAAGCAAATCCCTTGAATTTTCTTTGCTTCAGAAATGATGACAGTGATTTTGAAGATGATTCTGACATTGATGAAGAGTACATGCAGGAGGCAAGGTAATTCTAACATTGCTTTTCTTTCTTCTCTAGGGAGCAAAGATAGCTCCTCTGCTGGATCAAATACACTTATGAAATAGTTCATGATAACTTGAGTACAATATTGCCAATGGCAAAACTGTAAAAGTGCACCATCTAGCTAGAACTGGGCTATCAAGAGATATTTCATATTAGAAGATTAAAAGATCTTTCCTCCATAAAACCATTGAGGTGCAAAAAATGCTTTCCTTTCTAGGAACCTGGCAAGTGGGGAAAATTTTCTGTGAAGTCATATCATGTTATGCAAAATGTCTTTGCTGGCCACGATGAGCTGAAAAGGTCCAATGGATATTCCAACCTAGCTGGAGTTTGAAAATCATCGTCCATGAACTTTCCTCACTTACTTGAGTGAAGAATTCTCGAAAATTCTTAAGAATCCTTGACATATTGATATTTGCAAGGCCTCCCATTTTAGCGGAGATTATGATCAGCTGTATATACAAAAGAGTTAAAAAACTTTCTCATTTTCGCAGAAGTTGTAAAACAATCATGTTCTCCTTGTGTGAGAAAACTTATTGCAAAATTTTCTGGCAAGCTGAAAATTTCTGTGAACCTAATTCCTAGGTTCCGATACTTTTTGCAGCTCTGCAACACAGAAACTCTCTAAGAGGCTGAATTCTCTAAAGAAAACCCGTGGAGAAAAGTGCCACACTTTCTCTTGCCACTGAAGAAGGCATACAAATATGTCCCATCATGATAGATGCCAAAGAGCAGTGAGATTACAAGAGCCAATAAATCATTCAAGAATGTGACCAGCCATGGTAACAAAGCTAAGTTTTACTTGAAAAGTTACTCAAAATTTTTGTTCTAATGATTTGTTTTCAGCAATGAATGTTTCAAGGATAAGCATGCTTCGTTTTGAATTTGTCTTTCACATGTTGAAACATTCATCCCATGTGCCGTTTGACGTTTGATCTGTCAATTTTGTATCCAGTCACTGCTTTCCCTTTCTCTTTTCCAGTCACTGGGTAATTAGCTGCTTCATCTTATGTCATTTGATATTCTTTTCAGCTTGGAACCAGTGTTTGAGTTGCATGCAGACTTCAAAGATCACTTGAAAAAAATTAACGCTATTTTACCCGAAAGTATTCTCGACAATATGACGTGAGTTATCTTGCAAATTTTTCCTTCAAGTTTGACGTGTACGCTGGTGTTAAAACCGATCAGGATTGCGATAAGGCCTTTTCTGAAATCATTTTTGGGTAATTGATGGTGAGTCTGGGGTTGATGTTTTGTTGCAACCTGTGTGATTGGGAGCTAATGGAGTTTTATCTGAGAATCGGAATAAGAATTAGAGAAATTTTGCAGTGTTCGGACCACGAAAATTTCCGATTATAGATCCTTGGACGTTGCATTCAATTCTTAGAGCAAATATTCATGTTTGGCAGGGCTTTCACGTTCAGAAATTAAGGCGCGCGACCAAAAACTCGCGTGACCTGTATGGGGCGCGCGAAAGAAATATGGAACAATATCAATACCGCATAATACTCGAAACCTCGAAATATCAAAACTCTTGAATATATCATTAAGGGAGCAGAAGGGCATAGACTAGAAGAGATGTACACCATAAAATGTAATACACGGAGAGGGGAGAAAGTAGAGTAGAAAGATTGAAATCGGAAACTGAACGAAACTCGTTAAAATACAAAGGATCGATATCATGGAACACGTTAAACTAAGATTTGAAGAGTGCGGAAACTTTGTTAAGCATTAAGAAATCGTTGACAAAGAATTGTAAAATAATCGAACAGATTTCGTTTGGCAAGAGAACTACTGTAAATATGAATAAAGACCTCGATAATTTTGTGTATTTCTAGTAATTAGGTATTTAAGACATTTGAAACAAAGACACTATCATGCTCATCGGTGCTACTGTTTCGTGCTCTTGTTCTCATTTTTCATTTTTCATTTTCATTTCATGTTAATTGTTTTATCCATGGAAATCCACTCACTTAGTACACTGTTTTACAGGGAGCCATGCTAAAACAAAACCTAAAAATACCTAAGATATACAATATAAATCTATTTACAACAGTAAAGCTAGTTTGCATATTACGTCATTGAAGTAAATCGTAAGAGTGCATGTTATCTGGAGCCCTTTTTGGGGATTCCTTGAGGCTAACTACTTAGCCTGTTCGTATCCGCAACAAGTATAAAGTTACTAGAAATGTGCCATTTCTCAGTGCCTGGCCCCCAGGCATTAGCCTAAAAGAATTCGTCTGGCCCCGGGCTTTTGTACCTAAAATTTATGTTGACTCCCGGGCTGCCCGGGGGAATGGTCAGGGTAGGAATTGAAGGAGACACGAGACGCAGTATTTGTCTAATTATTCAGAATCGCAGGCAGCCTTGAAGTACACGTTGAAGGCTCTCAGTTTCATAAATAGACCGTCATCTAGAGACTCGCGTAAGTTTTGCACTTTGTTTACCTGAAGTTGTATGTCTTAGCTGTTTAAGTGTTCTGGACTTTTGAAGTAACAATATTTTTTTTGCAACATGGAATGTCAATAAAATGAAGTTTAAAGTGCTTCTCATCGCTTGCATCGTTATCAGCTTTGAAGCTGATTTTGCTTTGTAATTTACATTGTTGAACAAGGGAATTCGGCTAGCATCTTCTTAACTCGCATCTCCTGTTCAAAACAGCCTAGTATCGATGTTCCCAAGGATTCTATCGGGTGAGTCAGAAAAAACGTCCGGCGTTTGAAAGGCTACTGCTCCCTGAGTATATAGGCAACGATATTTTGCAATATTTGATTAGATACCTAACATGTTCAATTATTCTTAGAAATTTTTCTAGCTAAAATCGGTCACTCCGTTCAGATTCTGTAGGATATTATCTAAAATGAGTCCCTTTGAGAAACCTTAAAGAATGTGCTAAAATTACAAGCAAAAGTCCCTAAAGTGTTTACCTCACAGCGATGACTTTCTTTACGCTTTAGCACGTGCTTTAGTTTTGGCGGGTTGAAAAGTCTTCCCCCTAGCGTGAATAACTTATTCAAGGGGATTCCATTCTCCCCTAAGGGCAAAATACATGAGCACATATAAGAGTCATCATTGCTAGGAAGAAGATCAAAGGGAAATTTTGCTTGCTGTTTTCACTGGTTTTTGCAGGTTTTCGAAAGGGGCTTTCTACAGAAAATCTCCTATTTCGATGGGAAGGAATGACCGATTAAAGCCGGGTAAATTACTGAACCTAATTTGACATATCGGGGATCAAACAAGACAGTTTTCAACATCATTACTTTGATATTGAGGGATCAGAAATTTTTCAAACGCCGGGCGTTTTTATTGACTCACCCAGTATAAACTTCAAGTTTTATTCCATGGTTTACTGTTTCCCAGGCGGCCTGATGATGGATGTTTGGCAGTTGTTCCATACGTTCCACGCGACGATTTACTACTGAACACTCTGCAGTCTGAGGAGCGACAGGTATTAACATCAGCATTGAATTCAACTATTTTAGAAAGCTAATATAAGTTGTTTTGTGAATTTTTTATCAAGTGGCCCGAAAAGAACTTTATACATTTTACCGTAAATTCCAGAAAGTCAGTTTTTGATGTTGTGATGATTTTTAGATTTACAATACTTTTGCTTTTCTACTAGATTGAAGTTGTGACATCTCCAGATTGATGAATCAATCGTACGCCAGAAAATATTTTTTGTATATCCACTAAAAGATCATAATATAAAATTACAAGCTACACTACTTGACAAGATTACTATACAACTATGCAATGCTATTGGAACGAGAGGCCAATTGAATGTAGAGATTAAAACTACTGTCTGTCTCAACTTACGCGCCACGGGACCGCAATCGAAACAGTTTAAGTGTTTAATGGGTAATTTAGACATAATCTCAAGTAATGCGTGGCATCTAATTTGAGGCAGACGCTAAATATACGAGTGAAAGAAAAGCAAAATGAAAGATACAGAAAATAAAAACATGAATGGGACATGGTGGTTGTTGCTGTGTTGCATTTGACTTGATGTGAAATTTTCTAATTAAATCAACCAGATTTGTGTATGGATTTTGGAGTTTGTTGGAGTATATTTTTATTTTGTTCACTGGGAAAATTGTCATCACCATACAATAAAATCTGCATTAGAACATTGGTTAAAACATTAGACGTTTTAGCTACTCTGAAAAGAATCAGAATCAAACGATAGGATGCTACATTTTGTAGAAATTTCGAATGTGCACAATAGTAATAGAAGCTCTGACGCCACTCGATCGAGCCTCTCGTATAAAAATATATGAAAATAACGCTCCATCCAGGCTCTTTCGCTGAATAGCTAAAAGGTCAATCTCGCCTCCAGAGTGAGTTCGTCGCTCTACCTCTACTCTGGGATACAAGAGGCCGTTCGGCAATCTGATAGGCTGTTCGCCATTTTGAGCCGTAACTCCGTTTTGCGTTGGGTAAACGGCCACGGCATGTCAAAATTCAGCGTAAAACGATATTCTTTACCCATATCGTCCATCATGTGCAATTTATCTGCGAAATTCGAAGAATAACAAGCCATTTCATTTTCGAAGCTGAGGTGAAAGTTTCTCGAATTTACAAATTAGGCCCATTTTCGCTCCAAACAAATCGAGCTTATTTTCACATTAGACATACTTACAAACCCAAGATCATTGCTCAAATACCTTCAAAAAGGTTGAGATAAGGTCCTCGAAGTGTTTGTTTTTAGTTTCTCAATTTATTTTCACCAAAATTAGTGTTAGAGCAACGGCCATTTTCCGCTGCTTAGCATTGCCAAGCCTGCGGCTAAATCCATAATGGTTGCTAAATGCACCCAGATTCTGGACGCATTTCATCGAAGTTTACCAGGGTGTTCATTCGGCTTCGTGATCAACGTATGGCGTAAGAGCACCATGGAAACGAGGTTGCTAAAAGGTGTAGTTCAACATTAATTAGAACATTAGCAAAATAGAAAAAATTGTAGATCTTTGTAAACTGGGATTTGATTTTGGCTGAAAATTTACTACTTTGGTTCATTTAGAATTTTAAACATTTTTGTGCTCTTGAAGTTTGTTAAAATTTAGATAAGCCATACATCCCCCTTTCTATAAAGCCTAAAAATATATCCCGTAAGTTGGAAATGATAATGACATCAAATTGCGTTTCTAAAACTGTTTTCAGACGATGCTGACACATTTTGAAAACGATGAAAAATGTGATGGATAAGCTCCCCGTTCACACGAAAACGACACATTTTTTTGCCAGCAGATTTTTAAGACGGAACTTTAACTGAGACATTTTGAAAACAGCACCGTGTGACCACTCGAAAATAGGGACCTTCAGCAGCCAGAACGGCAACGCCAGCCAGAACGTCATCTTGTATTATAGAAACTGAGTATAGCTTCCCGCATTACCTTCACATGTTCTAAAATACGACGAGACTAAATCTCCTTCTTCACCTAGATACTTTGAAACGCTCTGTTTCCTTGATAATTGAAATTTAAAATGACCGAGTTTCTCTTTGAAGATCCAAATCTGAAGAACAGCACGTTAGAAATAGGCAATCCAAGTTGTGCAATTGAAAAGAACAACTTCACTGACTCTCAAGAGAAGCAAATTCGAACGGAAAACAAAGAGTCTTTTCAAGCCGAAATACGGATACAAAGGTCACATTTGTGTTGTCGTTGCAGTCGCCGTCCTAGTTGCTAAAGGTCCCTAATGATGAAAACAGAACATCTTTCGACGCCTTTGGAACGAGACTAGTCAATTCTTAGGGTATAGGTACATTTCTTTGGCGTCGAAGTCTTGCAGTGAGTGTTATAGAGTGAGAATACCTAACTGGCAAATCGGGTGACCATATCAAAACGATAAAACGGAAAATTTTGTATGCTTTCAAAATGAGGCCTATCGATTCTTACCTTTCTTTGGCATTAGATTCTTGGGGAGATTGCAAACAGTTTGTTGCAGTCAAATTTCCTACCGTTTTAAAATGTGCCGGTTTTTGCGTGAACGCTAGTTCAAATTTTGCTACCGTCACATTTTTCACCGTTTTCAAAATGTGCCGGCGTCGTGTGAACGTAGTCTTGAATTAAAAGAAATTGCAAAAAGTTCCTTTCGAGCCATTCAATGCTCTTTAAAGATTTGAATTCGAATTCAAGGTTGAGTTTCGAACCCTATGCCAACATTACTGAAACTATTGAAATAAGGGAGCGGTTGTTTTTAATCCTTTTTTAGATTTTAAGCACGGCCCCCCGAAAAGCATTCTTCGATTGACGGGGTAACCGTAGGTAAACAAGTTAAAATGAATGAATGAATGAATGAATGAATGAATGAATGAATGAATGAATGAATGAATGAATGAATGCATGAATGAATGAATGAATGAATCCTTGGTACGAGGGTGGAGGATAATTTCGCACAATCAGAGAAAATTTCAAACCCCGTCTTGAACATAGGAAAATGTCTCTTCACTTTTCTTTCAATCTTGATCGATGACTTCATCCAAATGTTTTTCAAGCAAAATAGTTCTGTACCCCAAAAAATTGCTCTCAAAATTTTTGTACTCCGACAAAATAATGGAAAAAGTTTCATACCCCTGCCAGAAATCATCGGCCCCGGTACGTAGGATTAAAAATGACCGTTCCCTAAGAGGTTATCGTTGACAGAGAGAAAGCTGATAACACTTGTACATTAAATATGACGGCAAATGATATTTACATCACCATTAGTGTAAGCAATTAGAACATTTGTTATTAGCAAACAAAAATAAAGCTGAAAAAATTAATTTGTCCAGCATGAAAGCGGAAGTTTTTGAGGCAGCAGAGTTTTATGCCAAATTTATCGATGTTTGACCGGTTGAATCATCCCAGAAGGGATCTATTTCATATCGTCAGAGCCTTATCTGGTGGTTTGGTAACTTGGTGAACACTGTCCTTTTCTCACACTCTCAAATGACTTACAGAACTTGTTTAATGTACCTAAGATCACATTGCGACATCTTGATCGAATGTTGCTAATTCAAGTGTCTTCAGGATTTTCGAAATTTAACAGACTACCGTATGAGTAAAAGAAAAAGGGGCAGCCTTTGAACGAATACTGTTCCCTGAATATATAAGCTTAATATTTTGAAAATATCAGTTTGAATACAGATTGAATCAGATTGAATATTTTTTACCTGCAACTAACATCTTCAATCATTTTTTGAATCTTTCCTGTCTGTAATAAGACTTTTGAGTATGGCGCTTGTCGACAAGATCCCTTAGAAAAGCCCTAAAAACATGCTAAAATTAATGCCTCATCAACAATGCAAGTCGAAAAACATCGCTAGCGTTCAAGCGATGCCGGAGCAATTTGAGAACCGTATGAGATTTGACAGTAAAAAAAACTCGTTGCAAGACTTTGACGCCAAAGAAATGTACCTATATCCTAAGAATCGACCAGTCTCTTTCCAAAAGCGTCGACAGATGTTCTGTTTTCATCATTTTCGAGTGTTCACACGATGCTGTTTCCAAAATTTGTCGGTTAAAGTTCCGTTTTCAAAACATACCATTTTCGAAATCTGCCGGCCAAAAAATGTGCCGTTTTCGTGTGAACGGGAGGCCTATCCGTCACATTACCACCGTTTTCAAAAAGTGCCGGGATCGTGTGAATGCAGTCATGTGCATTCAGTGAATGTGATTGAATGCCGGCGGAGAGAGTGTCCGAGTAGCCTGTGCACAGACCCATCGTCCAAAGGAGGAAAGTGCACAGGCTAGTGTCCGAAAGGACTATGGGTCTGTGCACAGGCTATTGTCCGAAAGGACGATGGGTCTGTGCACAGGCTAGTGTCCGAAAGGACGATGGGCCCGTTTACTGGCTAGTGTCCGAAAGGACTATGGGTCTGTGCACAGGCTAGTGTCCGAAAGGACGAATGGTCTGTGCACAGGCTAGTGTCCGAAAGGACAATGGGTCTGTGCACAGGCTAGTGTCCGAAAGGACTATGGGTCTGTGCACAGGCTAGTGTCCGAAAGGACGATGGGTCTGTGCACAGGCTAGTGTCCGAAAGGACTATGGGTCTGTGCACAGGCTAGTGTCCGAAAGGACTATGGGTCTGTGCACAGGCTAGTGTCCGAAAGGACAATGGGTCTGTGCACAGGCTAGTGTCCGAAAGGACTATGGGTCTGTGCACAGGCTAGTGTCCGAAAGGACGATGGGTCTGTGCACAGGCTAGTGTCCGAAAGGACTATGGGTCTGTGCACAGGCTAGTGTCCGAAAGGATGATGGGTCTGTGCACAGGCTAGTGTCCGAAAGGACTATGGGTCTGTGCACAGGCTAGTGTCCGAAAGGACGATGGGTCTGTGCACAGGCTAGTGTCCGAAAGGACTATGGGTCTGTGCACAGGCTAGTGTCCGAGTGGCTTATACAGTCTTTGTCAGGGGACTGAAGTCAAGTTTGGTCGAGTGAGGTCAAACTCCGGATGGGTGACCTCGGAGGCCTGACCTCACTACTCACCTCTTCGTCGTTCGGGGGGGACGTTAAACTGGGAATCCCATGACTGGATGCGGCATGCACAGTGGGCCTAAATTAGCTTCAGTTGCTAGAAATTGGACAAACTCATTCAAAACAAATTGAAACAAACAAAACCAATTCTGCTTTTTTCCAGGACTCAAGTCGGTCAATTCGCTCTGGTAACCAAATAGACGATGCAGACGATGATGTTGACGATGATGATACTAGCGAGTAAGCACCTTAGAACTTTTTCATGTTCTCTGATACTTTCCTGTCTGTCGTGCAAGCTATCCCTTTGTCATGGAGCAAGGGGCTGTTTTGGCAGTAATGTAACGTGGAGTCGATAAACAAATTGATGACAACTAAGTAGCAAAGAAAGCTCCCTGCAGCTCTCTCCTCTGGCGCTGCCTGCTTCCCTTCGAATAATGACTCGTCAATTGCCGCAATAGGCAATGGAAGAGCAAAGTAAACACACTCTTTCCAATATTCATAAGGGCTGTTTGGACTCTCGATCGACTAATTAAGTTAATAAACAATAATGTAACAGGGTATTGGACCGTCGGTTTTTTAATCATTTATCAGACTAGGAAATAGGACACTTTTCATTTTGATTTTGTATTATTATCATCATATATTATTATCATATATGTATCGGCACGCTGCTGCTTAGGCCCCGTTCACTTTACACCGTTTTGGATAAAAACGGAGCTGTTTAGCTCCGTTTTGGCTTCTCGTTAACATTAACGCTGATAACAAACAAAGACCGAAACATAATCAGGGAACAAAGAAAACAAAGAACAGATAGCAAAGACAATCAAAGGGTGATCAGATCCGTTTTTTTAGGACAAGTGTGAACACCGCACTCGAAAGATATCCGTTTTTGTTTAAAAACGGAGAAGAAAAATAGCTCCATTTTTAGTATCAAAAACGGATCTAAATGAAAACGGACTGATGTGAACGGGGCCTTACATAGAATTAATTGGGGATAAACACTGTTCTTAGACTCAATCTTTCGCAATTTTTTTTATTGATTGGAGCAATCCTTTCCTTATAGTGGTCGTAAGTGCCTTTGGAATGAGAGCCCCACACTGAATACAGGAAGAGTACCACTTTCATCAGAACATATTCAGTCTGTTTATCAGAAAACTATTTTCTTGTTTGCGGTGTTTTACTGTATAACATTTTTGTATTTGTTCATAGATGATATTAATATATACGTCACCTGAATGGACCATGGAATTCTCGTTTAGATACAAACCTCTCGCAGGCATCTTTGTAATATTTAGGTCTTAAAGATGAGTTAATTTACCAAAAAATGTTCTATCTAAGTTAACCTTTGACTGATAAACATTTTTATTTTTGAAGTTCTGCCACATGCTTTTTACATGGTGTAACAACACTGCTGCAATTTGTCTACTGAACAAGGGCAGATTTTGTAATACAATAGCATCAGTTGCTTTTGTTCAAACCTCAGTTCAAAGCGATTAGCTAATGCAGACAAAAGAAATCCTCTCAACCAGCAGTTCAAACAAGCACAGCCGCAAAGTTACCCTCTGACAAGTACGGCAAACTCTCACTTGGTGTGGGCAAAGGGAGGCTTTTAAGAGACGTTATGTGCTTAAGACGAAAGAGGAAGAGTAAATTCATAGTTCTGTCTGGCGGATTTGTCTATTTGACTCAGGAGCTGAGGAGTAACTGTTTAAATTCGAGCAATGAATATACAAGAATATCAATGCCTACTGCTCGGCGTCTTAATCACGTAAACAAAATCCGCGAGACAGAACATTAGATTTATCCTCCTACCTTCGTCTGAAGCACATAACTTCTCTTAGAAACCTCGCTTCACCCGCACTAAGTGAGAGTTGGCACTACTGGTTTCAGGGCAACTTTTGCGGCTGTGCTTGTTTTGAATTACTGGTTGAGGGAATTTCTTTTGTCTGCATTCGCTAATCGCTTTGAATTGAGGTGTGAACCAAAGCAACTGATGCTATTGTACTACAAAATATGCCCTTGTTGTCTAAATCTGTATTTTTCCAGAATGTTCATTGTTGATTGGGACAGTGATAGTGACAATGATCTGCTGCTGGACTGAGCACAAATGACGTCACCTGTTTGTTCAATTGTCACCTCAGAACAACTGCCTCCATACGATTTGCTGGATTCCAGTGGTATGAAAAGATAGTCTAAATTATTTCAACTCTTGGTTCAACCGACACCACAGTACAATGACGCTCATTCAATTTGCTAGATCCCTTTGGAATGAAAGGTACTCTATATTATTTTTTTAGTTTTCAGGTCTATATGTTTTCGTTCCGATTTAATATGGACTTGCCCAAGTGATCTTATAAGAAAGAAAGTGACGACTTGTCGCGAACAGCTCCTCATTAATTATTCAGAAGATGTATGTGACCCGACTTAACCTGATGTTTGTAATAGGACCTAACCGCAAGGAATTTGAAAACCAGGGGGTCAGTTGTATCTGTCTTCACGGTGCACTGTTTTGGAAATGGCGGTGCCATTATATAAACATCTGTTCATTTTGACATATAGCCATTTATGTTTCAAAATTGGGTTGCCCCCGTCAGTTTTCTTCATGGAAAAGCAGAAATCTTATCTGCTATTGGTCAAACATTATGATTAAAGGTTCCGTCTGCCGTACCAGTAACCGTCTGACCATCCAGCTCTGTTATCCAGCTGTGAGCTGCTCGCGACAAGTCGTCTATTCCTTTCTTCCAGGAAGATTTGGGCAACTCCAGATATAAAACAAAACAGGAGTTGCTTTGAGAGAATTTCCTTCTTCTACAATCGCTAATCTCTTTGAATTGAGGTGCCAATCAAAGGTAACTAATGCTGTTGTATTACAAAACCTGTCTTTGTCAATTATGTTCTCCCTGAGCACATTGTACAGCATGCATACAAAAACGTATTTGTTGTACATTATTGGGGCAATAGATATGATTATAATGTTGTTTTGTGGCTAGAAGACAACTTAGTTTTAACCAATTTCACGGCAAATTTATGACAGTTAAAGGTAGGTTATTTATTTTGGATAGGTTTCGGTAAGGTTTGAGACACATGGAAGTTGTTTTATCTCAGCTAGTCAGCTAGAGTTTCTTGTACAAAAATCACATGCAAGCATATTTATCATAAGGTTTTTCATTAGCTGAATGAAAACAATACCCCCTTTTAAAACGGCTTTCAAGAGAATCTTAAATGTACCTTGCACACAAGAAGGTGAATTTGCAATGGGCTGGTCGTTTTGCTTCAGAGCAGCTCTTACATTGCTTTTAAATATTATCTGTTTACGTTATTTGTATAACAGATTTACTGTGGTACACTTTTGATACCATATAGAGCTGGTTTGATGGCTAAAGAATATATGTTTCAGAGTTTTAGGGTAAAATTTTGGACGAGCAGCTTGCGAGCTGCAAAGACCACTGATCTTGTATTCTATCGGCTGCTGATATCATGAGTGATTGGAGACTGCTTTGTTGGCCTAAGGCCCCGTTTACACAAGATCTGATCCAAATACATCCGTACCCAAACTGTAGCGGAAGGGCCTTGCGTTTACACATGACCTGACGGATCCGAATCCATTTGTATCTGCTATCCGTACCCAAACAGGATCACTTTCGAAAGCGATCCCCTTATGGATCCAATCCCAAAAAGTCTCTTGTAAACGGAGCGGATAACAAATGGTACGGATAGGAAGTGACTCGATAAATCTGAAAAGATTTTGTTGACATTCCAAAGTGGGAAGTCAGAGATGAGACAAAGAATCTATTAGAGCGCAAAATTCCCGCAGGGGGGGGGGTAACTTCAATAGATGGGTGATGGGGTGTGCCATGAAATCGCACCATAAAGTTTATAAATTTTCGCGAAAGTGATACCACATAATTTACAGGCCATTGAAAATGTATACCGTAAAATTGTCACAGCCATTCAAAATTTAAGCAAGTAAGTGAAATATGATCAAAACAATGCCCTAAAGAATTTTTTTTCTACAATGACACCCCAAAATTTATGACTACGTGTGATTTAACCAAAACTGATACCTCAAAATCTCTTTTCTGCTCGAAAAAAGGCACCCCAAAAAATGGCACATCCTGTACCTGCATATATGGTAGTTACCCCCCCCCCCTCGGGTAAACTTTCAAACGATGTAATTAAAAATGAGACAAAAGGGCTGCTTAAGTGTTCATAAAACCTGAATGGATCCGATCCCGTGTAATCGCGAACAGTTCTGGATCCGATCCTGTGTGAACACCCCTCAAAAAATTAAAGCGTTTCCAAATTGATCCGTTCTCATTTGGATCCGATCCCACCTAAACGGGGTATGAAACCGTCGTAGAGCCTGTTGAAATTACCTCACCAGTCTTCTACTCATACCACCAAGATGTCATAAAAAATTGCTTCAAGTTTATTCACTTAATTGTACATATTGGGTATCATTCCTTTCTTGTTTGCTGTCTTCGGCCTGATACACAACATAAGTTTCACTGACAGTTCGGTTTGTTTGCCGCCATGATGCATCGATTTTTTGCAGGTGCTTCTTCGTGTGCTGGCGTGAGGCGTAGGGTCACATAATGCAACATGGCAGCATAACAAACCGAAGTATCAGTGTAATTTGTCACCAATATGAGACCGAAGACAACAAACAAGAAGAAGAGAACAATATGCAATATTGTAAGTGTAAGTGAATATATTTGAAGCAATTCTCAATAGCATCATTGTGGTTTGAGAAGAAGACTGGTAAGGTGAGGTTAGTAGCTCTTGTGACACTTTCAGGCCCAGGCCAACACAGCTTTCTCCTTCTGCTCGTTCTAATATAGTAAGCTAATAAGCAGTTGTACACATATATTGTTTCGAGTTCACCATGCTATTATGCACGTTAGATGTTCCATCTGGGTGATGAGTGATTATGGTAGATGTTTATGTTACTTGAGAGTTTTTACAAGTACCAGGAAGCTTTTTTTTATTCTCTGTTTTGCTCAAGACCCCCTATCCGCATGCACTGCATTCACTCTCAGTGCGTATGCGTCATTAATTTAGATTTATGACTTGATGATGGCGCTTCGGTCATCAGAGACCTATAACGTTAAACTTCTGACGATGAGTCCCTTGTATCCCTGTGGTAAACCTTGCTCAAAAGGGACTCATAATGAGGCAGTGAAAAACCCGGCCCTAGACTTATGAATATGAGTCCCTTATATCCCTGCGGTAAATCTTGCTCAAGCGGGACTCAAAATGAAACAGTGAAAAACCCGGCCCTAGACTTACGAAGATGAGTCCCTTGTATCCCTGCGGTAAACCTTGCTCAAGAGGGACTCATAATGAAACAGTGAAAAACCCGGCCCTATCTCCTGCATTCGATCGATCGAGTCATGATGTAACGACGGCCGTAGCTCTGTTCAACGGTCATTCTTCGGAAAGAAAATGCGATGAAAACCGAGTTAAGCAGACATTTAGTCAACAAAACTTGGTATGAATCTGAAAAATGAAGTTCACTTTACCTGGTAAGTGCAAAATGAGTCTCTCAACGCTACATTTTTCATGTTTTTAAGACCAAAACATACCAGAGAAATCTTTAACTACCTGCTGCAGCAACTTCGTTCAAAATCTAGTCAACTGCATCACTGGAATTGAAAATTCGACAGCATTGTTCTTTGCCAAATCTCGCAATCTGACTGGTACTTGAGGAATTGCAAAGTTTGGCCCTAAATAGGGCCAGGTTTTTAAGAGTAATGTTATGAGTCTCTCTTGACTGAAGCGCCATCATCATCTCAAAGAGCACAGGGAAACAAGAGAGTCATAGTCATAAGTATACTATAACATTACTCTGAAAGACCTGACCATATTTAGGCCCAAACTCTGAGCTTCCTAGAGTACCAGTAAGATTGTGAGGTTTGTGAATTACTATGGTTTCGGCAAATGGGATAGAACTTTCGATTCGATTGAAGAACTGATAGCATTGCCACGGAATTCAAGATTCGAAGCCGTTATTCCATCATAATTCCATTGATTATTGCAGAGAATAAGGTCAGTTTTTCACTGCTTCATTATGAGTCGCTGTTGAGCAAGGTTTACCGCAGGGATACAAGGGACTCATGGTCATAAGTTTAATTTTGTGACTGGGCAGATTAATGAGGCCTGCTCCTCAGAAGATTCTAGTTTGAAGGCAAGGTTTCAGTCTAGACTTATGACGATGAGTCCCTTGAATCCCCGCGGTAAACCTTGAGGGACTCATCGTGAAACAGTGAAAAACTTGGCCCTATTTTCTTCAATCATCAATGGAATTATGATGGAATCACGGCTTCGAATTTCAATCTGGTGGGGGCGTTTTCAATTCTTCAATCGAATCGAAAATTCTATCACATTTACACCGTAACAATAGTAAGTCACAAATCTCGCAATCTGATTGGTACTGTAGGAATCGCGAAGTTTTGGGCCTAAACAGGGCTAAGTTTTTTAGAGTAATGTTATGAGTCGCTGTTGAATAAAGTGCCATCATCAAGTGAAAGAGCAAAGGGAAACAAGAGAATCATCGTCATAAGTCTAGTTTCAGTCTTCTTTAGAATGGATCTTAATTTAAACGACATCAAATTTCAGCGGCGATTCAGCAACGAAGATTCGGCGAGGAGCAACAGAATATCAGAATATCGTCTGAAAAGATCCGATTTTCTGAATATTTAATCGAAGAATCAAGCATTTCATTTTATCATGTTTTGACACCAAATCCCCAGCATCTAATTAAGCAAAAATGAAGAAATATCGCTATATTAAGTTAATACATATTTACAGACATATGAAGTCTTATTACAAATTTTCTGGTCTTCCAAGGGGTCGTGCTTCGGGAAGGATGCCGAGTTTGCAGGAACTCTTTCAGTTTATTTTGAATTTGGTAATCGTGGTACTCATTCTGATTTCTAATGGGACTTCGTAGCAAGTCTTTGCACCAGAATAGAAACAACTGCTTTTGGAGAATTCTAGGTTTTGCCTTGGAATGTCAAGATCAAATTGCTGCTGTTAACCTGCATTGGAGAATGAAAGTCATGGCTTTTATAGGGCATCGACATGGTTAGTAGCTGGCCACGTGCCAAGTTAGAAATATACCCACTGCATTTGATGACTTTGACACGCACCGTTTCTTTGTGTGGCTGAAGAAACAATTGGCACATACATCTTTTTAAGCCTATTTGTAGCAGCCACTCGAAATAAGTCTATTCTCTTTGAAGTTTGCCTTGTACATCACCTGAAAGAGCTTGCTGGAAAAGTGCAACTCTGATTTTGCATCCAATATTTACGTCAAACTTTAAGAAGACATCAAAAGCAAACAGATGTTTCCCTGCACGCCCATTAAGCGTTGGTGTGGATTAGTTGACCTAGTTCATCGAGTGTTATGTAATCTAACCGGGCTTGGGCGTGATCCTAGTCGCAAATCAGATTCGGATATAGAGCGACAAGATGAACTATTTACTTTAATCTAATGAGCGAAATCCACGCGGCTTTTCATAGAATCCTTCTCTGCAGCTAGCTGATATGGAGAGCTTGTGTATATCACTATTCCTTGCAGTCAGCTGAAATTAACAGGCATGTAAACGACAGAAATCCTCAGAAGTGAAGTAGGTTCTAAGAATTCCTCAGATATCAAGTGGGGCTTGGTATAACGTCTGCTAGAATCGTCCGCAACAGATTTCTTTCCGAGGCGGAGCAGACAACCCCTACCGGCACTGGAAGGTATTGTGGCGCTGTGTTGCAAACCACTGACCTTGCAGCCAGAACAACCTAGCGAATGGGGTTCGGGCCTCACCAACTCTTGTAGTGGATCTCCAGCAATGTCACTGTAGTGAAATTTCAATACGATGCCAGAACTCTTCCTTTGAAAACTTACTTTATTTTGACACTGCTGGAGAACAATAGGAGCGCTTTTTTTGAAGCAACCGCTAATTTTGCCTTTCTCTGCCATAAATCAGCAACCACGAGTCAGATTGACTCAAAAAAGGTCTCAAACTCGAAGTTGAAGCTTGACCTATGCAACTGTGTAAATATGGAAATAATTGAATCTATAGCTCCTTCACAGCAGCCACACAAACAGGGCACACATTTTTGGGACACCCTGTATATACACCGGGTGTCCCAAAAAACGCAACGGATTTAAAAAATTCTGACACAAGCTGTTTAAAATAAATAATCAAATAACTATTTTTCTATATAGCTGCAATGATTAGCTTAAATTTTGATATATTTTTCAGATTTTTTGGTGACTTGGCTGCAGAATTAAAAATCAATAAACTTTAAATTTGTTGTCTGGGCAAAACCAGAGCTACCAATTAGTGCAAAGTATACTGCAAAATTACAATCAAAGCATGCATGCAACTTCACAGGATTACAGACAAGCACACAATTTGATCAAGAAACTGTGACAAAGGGATCCCTTGCTGATTCATGAGTTATCTAGTTTTGAGGGAGCTTTCAGTGTTCATTTCCAATTAAAAGTATGACTTTAATGACGGCCTAGTCATTTAAGAAAAAGTAACAATGCTTTGACCGAAATCTTTATAAAGAATATCTGTTAAATGTTCAGTTTACTTGTGTGTTGCGTGCTTGTCAGCAGTCTTCGGTAATTGCTGGGATTGTCATGTTTTATAATTTGACATTATAATTCACTATTGCTAATGCAGCAGCTCTGGTTTTGACGAAGGGGCAATTTTGAAGTTTGCTGATTGTTAACTTTACAGTCAAGCCCCAAAAACACTGGAAAATATATCAAAATTTATTCTAATTATTGCAGATTTTCATAAAAATAATCGTTTGATAATGAATATGAAACAATTGCCATTACAATTTTCAATCTGTTGCGTTTTTTCTGGGACACCCGGTATATATCTAGATAAAGATAGTTTTTATGTTGAATTTGTCAGACATTTTTATTTTTGCTTTCTTTTAGTAGGCTTCAATAAGCAGTAATTTTGCTTACCAAAACCATCAGCTATTCTCTATTGTAGAGGCCCCATATTTGTACGTGAAGCTTTATTTGGCGAATTTAAGTGCGTGATTTCGTGATTTCGATATTTTCGACTCGTTAATTCGTGGACGATGACTCCGCCGTACAGCATGATCTGCCAAATATTTGGTCGTTATTTCGTGAAATGGACTTTTAAAGCTCTTGATTGTGTCTTGAACTTTCACAAAAAGTGCCATTTTTCCAACGTTGTGAAGGGGGAAGTCTCAAAAATTTTCCGGGGTAGGCCCCCGGACCCCTATTAATCTCATTTCACCCGCAGTGTTACCACCGAAACTTTAAAGCCCATCTTAAAACCGCCCAATGCTCCCTGGTATGTCCTTGCCAGCTATGTCTTTACGCATAAATATATTTCAGGAGCATCCTTAAAGTAAATCAACGGGGTTAAAAGCAAGCTTAGCTAGGAGGACTGGATGATCTAAATATGGCCTATTGTATTTGAAGTTTTCGATCTATGAAACAAAAGGAAGATAAGTGGCGTCTGCGGTTCTTTTGTGCTATGTTTAGATTATGTCGCTATATCTCCGTTCATTTACTTTAAATTTCTGCAACGTGATCATTCATGAAAATGCAGTTTTCTAGTCGGTGATGACGTCAACACGTGAATTCGTTGCCCAGGGGTACTATGGGAGGCCTCTACTGTAAATTCCCAGCGTTAAGAAACTCGTTTCAAAAACAGCCTGATTGGTGTCATGAAAAAATATACTTCTTCAAAACAGGGTGTGAGTACCAAGTTATAAGAAACGCTTGTGTATTTCAAACATCTGTCAACAATTCAGAATATGCACAGTTGTACAAGAAACTAATAGTTTGAGCCAGTACTGAAAGTTTCTTGAAATTATAACAATATACCCAGGAATGCCGGATTGGGGGGCGCGGGGGATCAAGCGCCCCTCCTGCCCTTTCCTAAGAGGGGCAAGGGGGGCAAGAGTGCCCTGTTAATGGAACATTAAATTTCTTTCGCAACGTTCAATTCAAGACGTTAATTTAACCCTTAAGTTGAATAATCATTGCAACTTGCATTGGTCATACCCAAATGTGCAAAAGAGAACATCACTAACATCAGTTAAAATATTCTTGATAGCATTTTAAGCCAATTAAAAGGGTGTGGCCGCAAAAACATTTCCAGGAGAGCACCCCAGATCCACCTAATTTTTGGTTCGCTTCCCTCGTCATCAGTCTGGAGTGCCCTTGCGTTCCCTTTCGACTCCCTTGCCCTACCATCGCTCCGGCGTCCCTGCATAGACCTTTTAGCTATTCTACAATAGAACCTAGATCGAGCGATATTTTTATTATTTTTATACATTTTATAGGCAAGATTCGATTGAATGGCGTTAGAGCCTCGATTGCAATTTTGCACATTCGAAAATTCTACGAAATGTAATGAAATATCGTTCGATCAACATTCTTTTACAGAATAGCTAAAAGGTCTATTTGGGTTTTAGATTTTCATGCTCATTTCGAGATAGCTGAGACTTATTGGAGACATATTCAACTATGCGTCACATCATATTACCATGTACCATTGTAAGAGAAACTGACCATGAATCAGCCTGTATAGTTTCTTGTAGAAGGGTAAATTATTCAGCGAAATCAGGCCTGAGTTTCTTGCGATGCAGTTTCTTACAGGTGGGCATTACTATACAGTAAATCCCCGCGTATAAGAACCTACTTTTTCGAGAGCCAGGCTGAAATTGGTTCTTATTTCAAAGGTACAAAGACTAATTTCAAGGTATAGAGGTTCTTAGTTGAAGGGTGCCTCGTGTAGTCCCCTTGAGAGTCTCATATAAAGATGTTCAGCCCTATTATTTGTTTTGGAAGCGCTCCTAGGGACTTAATAAGTAATTAAGGAGGAGAATAAAACTTTCAAAGGCAACTGGAACCACAATGACCTTAATAACAGCAATTAACTATCAACTTTGCTACCTCTGCAATAAGAACCTATGTCTCATCAAACTGAAATAGGTTCTTCATTGCAAGGTACATAATTAATAGGACAAACAGCCTCTAGGTTCTTATTTTGGTAGGTTCTTATATGCGGGGATTTACTGTAGTCAACCAAGTAATGCCTAAGAAGTCAGTTGCAATGGAAAGGTAGAAATTATGAAAAGGTGTCCCTAATTAGACTTATGACGATGAGTCCCTTGTATCCCTGCGGTAAGTAAACCTTGCTCAAGAGGGACTCATAATGAAACCGTGAAAAACCTGGCCCTATCTTTGGCATTCGATCGATCGAATCAGGATCGAGCGACTGCCGTTGCTCTGTTCAACAGTCACTCCTCGGAAAGAAAATGCGATGAAAACCACGTCAAGCAGAAACTTAATCAACAAAACTTGGTATAAATCTGAAGAAGAAAGTTCATTTTACCTGGCAAGTGCAAACCAAGTCTTTCAACGCTACATTTTCCATGTTTTTAAGACCAAAACAAACCAGAGAAATCTTCAACTACCTGCCGCAGCAACGACGTTCAAAATCTAGTCAACTGCATCATTCGAACTGAAAATTCGACAGCATTGTTTTTGCTAAATCTCGTAATCTGATTGGTACTTTAAGAATTGCAAAGTTTTGGCCTAAGTAGGGCCAATCTTTTAACAGTAACATCATGAGTCACTCTTGACTGAAGCACCATCATCAAGTCAAAGAGCGCAGAGAAACAAGGGACTCATCATCATCAGTCTAGTCCCCAATAATTGTGCCTCATTTATGTGGTGGCTGTGGAGGAGCTATGCGTCATATTGTTTCTTGTCGATAAAGTGGCATAGGACAGACTGCAACTAAGAGTATGAGATCTTGTTTTAGCCAATGCACAAGCGGTTGCTGATTTATGGGACAGGAAATGCAAAACAAGTAGTTGCTTCAAAAACAGCAATTCCTTTGTTCTCCAAAAATTCCAAAATCACGCACTTGAGTTCGGCATTTTTGATATACAAAGAAGTGCCTTTTTTTAAGGAATAACTTTTGTTACTTCCGTGTGCCACAAACATGGGCATGGGAGACAGGAGGTTTGAAGGGGCTGCAGCTTCCCCAAACGTTGGAAAACTTTGCAAAATTCTGCCATAATTGGGCAGAAAATTGGCCTAAGGTGGGGCTCCCCCTACGCCCATGGCGATATGTTATCAAGCACTTGTCAGATTGGTTGAAACAAGGTCTCAAATTGCAAATCTAAGCATATCCTATGCTACTGCATCGAGAGCGGGACAATATAAATTACAGTTTCGCAGCAGTAGCCACACAGATCATGGGCAGTTCGGACACTATTGTTGCGCTTTCTAGACTAACGAAGAATCAATTTTTTGGGACGCTCTATACTTTTTCATAGAATCTTAAATGGCCAGCAGTCATGCAGTTAAAACAGAAGACGCCGAGTTATGTTGGAACAGCTGTAAATTTTCCCCATGTTTTGCTTTTATTTTGATAAACATGAATTCCTTTGTTTTTAATTGATAAAGCAAGTTTGTCGTCGCTTACAAAGAGCTCTCTTCACATCCACGCTATAAATCAACTTTTCTTTTGCATTATTCATGAATTGCTTGTACAAACGTTGAAACATCTAATGCGTTTTCCGACGACGATTTCCACTGTTTTGGCTATGTATATAATCACTTTGTTGTTACGATATCCAGCGTAGGGACTGACTGTATCAAAATCATGGATAGGTTGTTCGTGATCCCTTTTAATTTGAGCTTTGCCTCAGATTGATAGATGTCATGCATCAATCAATCAATCAATCAATCAATCAATCAATCAATCGATTTCCCCAAGGGCAGTATTCATCTTAATTCTCGCCAGTTTGTGCTGTTTTTATTACCAAGCAGAAATTTACAGGTGAAAGATTTCTCGATTTAGCACGATTTAACACCAATGAACGTCCGGAAAATCTTTGTTTGAAAGCGTTCCAACTGGCGAAAGTGTTCCAAGGAAAAATAAAGTTGCCTTCTGGGATTATTCTTCTACTCACCCGTAGACTTGCCCCAAGTTAATTTCGTCATCTGTAATTAGTCTATCTGAAAGTGACGAAATAGATTTGGAACGAGTCTAACTCACCCAGTACGTTCTTGTCAGAAATTGTTGCGAGAAGAAAAAGTCGCAGGAATTAAACTTCGAGAATGTTTTGTCCAAAATTCGTAACCTTTGTTCATGCAACCGTTAAATTTACCTAATTCAACCTTTGTTTCCCCCAACTTTTATGAATTTTGCTATTCGCAACCTTAATTCCAGAGACGTTTTTTCGAAACATTTTCTTTTGAACCGCACCATCATAATGTTTTGTGCTACAGTTTTTCTAAAAAACAGTTTTCATATCCAATATAAGCTTTTGAGGTTCAAACCAAGAAATTTAACTTTGTGAAGTTTCTCAAATTTTCATCTTTGAAATTTTACCCATGCGCAAGATTCATTCCTGCAATTCATTTATTTTCAATTCCTTTTCTCTGAAAGAGAAATGCACTACTTCGCAACTTTTTGTCACACAGAAATTTCTGGCAGTAACTTAAATCTAAGGGAAACACCGAAACTAATTTAGTGACCCGGCAGTGAAAGTAGCAATAAGCAAATAAAGCCGTTATATTTGAAGAAGTTGGTAGAAATTATTCATTTCATGGATCTAGATTACAAATATTGATTGTTGAGTATAGTTTCGATAAACAAACTCTTCGGACATTGCTTGTTCAGTCCAACAGCTGAGGATTTTACATCTTACGATGAATATTCTTGGAGAAAATCAATGTTTACCGTGATTACTTTAGACCAAAGAGCTCTCAAAGGTTTTGAGCAGTTCTCGAAAGCTTTTACTCAGATGAAGAATTTGTCAACTTGCTTTAAGCGAAGGAGGTGTTCAGGAAAATTACTTGCTTGATATAAGGCTATGAAAGGAAGAGCCTCATATCAGGCAAGAAAATCACCATTTCTCAAGATTTTTCATCTTGATGAAGACTTTCTGTGTCCTCTTTTAGCGAAAGAGCTCCCTCAAAGTTTTGAACAATCTTCAAGAGTTTTCACTTAGTTGAAAGTTTACTGTACTGTCTGTAAAGCGAAAGATCTGTCCAAGATGCAGTAGCAGTCTTCAAGATCTTGCATTTGGAAGAAGTTTTGTTGTGCTGTCTTTAATTTGTTTAGCATTTTATAGAATTCCTCAAAGGGCTTCGCTCTGAGAATTGAAGTGTTTCTGTGCTTTCTAAAAGTAAAAGGACCCGTCAAAGAAAAGAACAATTCTCAAGATGTTTCTTCTGGAAGGACGTTTGCTGTTCTTAATTAAAAGAAAGATCACCCAAAAGACATTTTAATCCTCAAGAGTTTAGAGTTTCCGTAATGAAGAAGTGTTGCTGTGCTAGCAATAAGCCAAAGAGCTCTTCAAAGAACTGAACATCCCAAAGACGTCTCATCCATAACGAGGCTTGCTGGTTTGATGTGTTTGCTTTTGCTTCAAACGAAAGAGCTCTCTAAAGACATTAGTAATCTTCAAGAGTTTGCATTGATGTTTTCCTGTGCTTGCTATGAGTGAAAGAACATTTCAAGGAAATGAACTATCCTGAAGAGATATCATCCTGATGACGTTTTGCTTTGCTTGCTTTAACGAAAGAGTTCTTCATAGACATTAGCAATCTTCCAGAGACTGCCCTCTGAAGAAGTTTTACTGTGCTGTTTTGGATTGAAAGAACCTTTGAATAAATGAACAGCCCTTAAGAGGTGTCACCCTGATGAAACTTTGTTTGCTTGCTTTAACGAAAGAGTTCTTCATAGACATTAGCAATCTTCAGGAGTCTTCACTGTGAAGAAGTTTTGCTGTACTGTCTTTGATTGCAAGAACCTTTTAACTAAATGAACAGTCCTCAAGAGATATCATCCTGATGAAGGTTTGCTTTGCTTGCTTTAACGAAAGAGTTCTTCATAGACATTAGCAATCTTCAGGAGTCTTCACTCTGAAGAAGTTTTGCTGTACTGTCTTTGATTGAAAGAACCTTTTAACTAAATGAACAGTCCTCAAGAGATATCATCCTGATGAAGTTTTGCTTTGCTTGCTTTAACGAAAGAGTTCTTCATAGACATTAGCAATCTTCAGGAGTCTTCACTGTGAAGAAGTTTTGCTGTACTGTCTTTGATTGCAAGAACCTTTCAATGAACAGACAATTCTCAAGAGATGTCATCCTGATGAAGGTTTGCTTTGCTTGCTTTAACGAAAGAGTTCTTCATAGACATTAGCAATCTTCCAGAGACTGCCCTCTGAAGAAGTTTTACTGTGCTGTCTTTGATTGAAAGAACCTTTTAACTAAATGAACAGTCCTC
The DNA here is from genome assembly GCA_964019985.1 of Aurelia sp. 4 Dawson et al 2005. Taxonomy (NCBI): domain Eukaryota; kingdom Metazoa; phylum Cnidaria; class Scyphozoa; order Semaeostomeae; family Ulmaridae; genus Aurelia; species Aurelia sp. 4 Dawson et al 2005. The sequence goes on along the minus strand of OZ026500.1, from coordinate 16,387,660 downwards.
AAGAGATATCATCCTGATGAAGGTTTGCTTTGCTTGCTTTAACGAAAGAGTTCTTCATAGACATTAGCAATCTTCCAGAGACTGCCCTCTGAAGAAGTTTTACTGTGCTGTCTTTGATTGAAAGAACCTTTTAACTAAATGAACAGTCCTCAAGAGATATCATCCTGATGAAGTTTTGCTTTGCTTGCTTTAACGAAAGAGTTCTTCATAGACATTAGCAATCTTCAGGAGTCTTCACTGTGAAGAAGTTTTGCTGTACTGTCTTTGATTGAAAGAACCTTGTGACTAAATGAACAGTCCTCAAGAGATATCATCCTGATGAAGTTTTGCTTTGCTTGCTTTAACGAAAGAGCTCTTTACAGAACTGAACAATCTGTAGGTGCGTTGATCAGCAATTCAGTCAACTTTTCAACCTCAAGAGGTTCAACCATGACAGAGAAAAAGTGGTTTTATGCTGGAGAAATTTGGTAAGTTGCAAATTATGCACATATACTTACTTACTTACTTACCAGCTGCTCTTTTGTAACAAAATTAAAAACTTGACAAATCTACTCTGAAAAATTTTCACGGAATATTTTTTCGTAGAGAAGTTTTCCTTGAAATGTAGTTGTTTAGAAAAACTGACAGGTCAGAAGAAGGACAAGTTTCTCAAACATAAAACTTTCTCGGTTATGAAGCATGAATTCTTGGCTATGTTTAGTTTTTAAAATCCTTATCACCTTCCTTTTCCGTTTTAAATCTGTCGATTCATACGTAAAAATTTCCGACGTGTCCTGCAATATCAATGTATGAAACTCTTTGCTTTAGTTTACGTCCTGTAAATTCGTGTGTCCTCGGAACCAGTAACACGATTAGAAAAAGTTTGCCTTACAAGAAGTGTCACATAAAGTTTACATGATCAACGAACACCTGCAGATTTTGGAGTAAGTAAGTAAAAAGGATCTGTAGAACTTCAAACATTCTCAGAATGCTTGTGTCTCTAACAGAGATGCCCTTGGAAAATTGAAAAATTTAGTCATAAGCAGCTCCACGGTTGCATATACAAACTCAAAAGTCTTTTGTCTCAGCCATTCCTCCGATTGGAGGAAGATTTGAATAATGGACAGTTTGTAATGCTAGTTTGCGTAGTCAACGGCTGCAGATTTTTCGTCTGCAGAGGTTCAAACACACTTAAAATTCCCTTGACTCAACCAGTCATGCAAAACAAAAGATCTGAAAATCCATAATCAGAAATTTCAGTTGTTCCCGATTCCTAATTAAAATCATAGCAGGGTTTTTGGTGGCCTAGATGTTTTGAAAAGAATTCACGCTGCGTTTTATGCCACGCAGATCCATGCAACGCACACGCAATGAATGAGGTGGAGTGTGCAGCATAACAATACGTCAGTCAGTGGTCGGTGGCATATGTTTCTTTGTAACGTAGCAACCATATGCTTGTAAATTTTCTGCATTTTGGAGAAAACTGCAATTTTTTGCACGATGATTTGCATTCGTTTTCTTCTTGAAAGTTTCTTCAAATTATTAGATTTTGAGTGCTCAGATTTTCCTTTGAATTTCTTTAAGAATCCATAATAATCTTTGAATTTATTTCCTGTGCCGCTCTGCACATTTCAAAACAAAGTTTTGAACACTTTCCAGTGTTTAGACATTACTATAGTACATTTTCAGTAATATGATACGAGGTACAAGCGAAGTAAAGTAAAAGTATCTTGATGATCTTCTTTATAGGAATAAATAGTTCATGAACTAGTATTTTCCCAGTACTGGACGAGGGGCAAATCACTGATTTTTTTTCGTACACCCTTCTTGAAATCACAAAAAAATCACATACAAAAATCACAAAATCACAAAAAAATCACACACAGAAAGCACCCAAAAGCACAAATCACTGAAAATTACTGAAAAATCACACGAAAATATCTCTGAAAATCACTGAAATCGCAAAAAAATCACAGAAAAAAATCATGTCATTTCAAAATCACAAAAATCACGTACGCTATTTTGAGAAGTGATTTGCCCCTCGGTACTGGAGGTTCTTCATTTTTTGGCTATTTGAGAATGGAGTTTCTGATAAATCCGTTTCTTTTAGAAAGAACTTGTTTTGGCAAATATGTCTTTGAACCCATATTCTTGTGCAAAATCAACTATAGTTTTAAGTTTTAGACGTAGTAAACACCGAGGTAAACCCCTTTCTTCCCATCTGACGTCTAAAAATAACTTTAGCAGTGTCACAAACTTCATCATAACTCTTGGCTGCCAAAAACAAGAGACAAATTAAAAATTTTATTGACGAAGCTCTTCAGGTCAAGGCGAAGAGATATGGCATAGGCTGCCAATGCCAAGGAAGAAACTTTTATGGCATTTCAAGGTACGCAAAGAATTTGTGATGCAGAATAATGTCCATATGATCCTTTCATCATGAACTGTTGGCGATTGTTGGTGGCGGATGTATTTTTTATCTTATTACGGTTACATTGTCTGATTGGTCTGATGCATCTCAATCGCTCATAGATCCATATCTTAGTAACTATTTATTAGATTTAATGATTGACTGATTCTGCAATAATCATTTGGTGAATCTCGTCTTGTTAAAGGCAATCTTTGAAACCAAAGAGGGCTATCTGTCTTGACTTTCTACGGCAGTAGGAAGTCAGAGGATTCGCAACCATTGAAATTTCCTTTCCTTTTTACTGTCCAAATCATCCAATCAAATGCGTGACAGACTGCCTTTAACTTACGCACATAGGCGCTAGACCAATTACTAGCTGTTAACAAAGTTAAGTGGGTGCAGCTCAGAGCTTTACAGCAAATACTCGGAGAAACAAATGCTCAGAATGAAACACGACAACTGTTTGAAGATTACAAGACATCTGACTACAAAACTGACATTACTCAATGAAATATTGGTCTGAGCATTAAATTGCAATTTTCAGTTAGAAACAGTTATCATTCATGTTCAAAGTTCCTTTGGATTTGATAGCTTGATACAGTTGTGGGTGGTACCTCATGGGCTTTTTGGCAAAGATCAATACTGACAGTAACTATTGAAAGCATTTCATTTCATTTCATTTTGAATTCTTTATACAGGGTAAAGTCTACAATAACAATTGATTTACAAGCTACCCTGTTAAAAAGCTAATGACAATAGTTACATGAGCAAAGAAATAGATAAATAGAAAGACCCTAAAAATACGTTAATGAAAAAGAACATTAAAATTTGAACAGAAGCGGTTACATCCTGCCAAAGTGGCGTCATAAGAAGGACTGATATTCATAATTTGTGCTTGAAAGCCAAAAATGTGCTTGCTTGTTTTGCCTCATTGCTAAGGTTGTTCCAAATACGTGCTCCTCTAAATTCGAAGCTTTTCTGTCCTGAAGACGTTTTGAACAGAGGAATGCGTAGATCAGTATTGGAATTACGTAGCAACCTACTTTGAGTATCAGACAGCCTATGAAATAGCCCTTTTAAGTAATCGGGACCCTCATTGTGGAGAGCCTTGTAAACAACCTTTGCAGTTTCTGATTCAATTAGCTCCTGAATAGTAGGCCACCCAAGTTTTTGTATTAAAGGTTGGGAATGGGCGTCATAAGGACTGTTTGTAACTATTCTCGCTGCCCGGTTTTGTAATTTCTGTAGCTTCTGTAGAGCTGTAATACCAGCAGCCCCCCAGACGGGACAGTAGTATGGGAAGTGCGGCTCAACAAGGCTTTGTACATCATTTGTACAGTTACTAAAGGGAGGTATCTTTTAGCATAACGAAGCATTCCTAGACCGCGGGAAACCTTTTTTGTTTTAATGACTAAATGTTCATTATATAAGAGCCCTGAGGAACCTCAAAATTAATGTTATCTAGTTTCGACATATGCCCGTTCACTTTACAGCATTGTTTGCAATTGTCTAGGTAAGACTGAAACCAGTTAATCTCTTTACCAGCGAGACCATACACTCTTAATTTTTGCAAGAGTATTTGATGATCAACAGTGTCGAAGGCCTTTTTGAGGTGAATAAAAGTTACTGACGTATACTGCCCTTTGTCTAAATTGAGATACCAGTCATTAGTGCACTTTAATAAGCTAGTTAATACTGAATGAAACAGTCGAAACCCTGATTGCTCAGTGAAGAGTAGGTGATTATTACTAAGATATGTATATAGCTGGTCATAAATAAGTTTCTCGAAGAGTCGAGACACAACAGGTAATACCGAAATTGGTCTGTAATTGGAGTTTTCACTCGATGAGCCATCCTTGTAGATAGGAGCCACCCTAGCAACTTTCCAGCTGTCAGGGAATTGCCCTGTAGACAAGGACATGTTGAATATTTGGCACAGTCCGTTCGCTAATATGGGCATACTTTTCTTAAGAAAGAAACTAGATATATTGTCCATACCAAAGCCTTGAGATGACTTGAGTTTCGACATGGCTTTGATAAGATCCTCAGCATTTACAGGCGAAAAACTAAACTTACTCTTAGGAGCAGGAATCTGACTACTTATAAACGAGTTCATCTTTTTAGGAATTTTCTTACTAAGCTGTTCCCCTACATTACAAAAGTACTCATTCATCGATTCTGCTATCAAGTCGGGCTTAGTGATCATCTCTTCATCAACTCTCAACGAAGTAATATTTGTTGTCTTCGAACGTTTATTGATTAGCTTATTTATAGTGGCCCAAGTTTCTTTGATATTTCCTTCGCAAGAATGAATCTTGTCAGTGAAGTACCTCTTCTTATGCCTTGTATTTAGTGCATTGGCTTTGTTCCGAATTTTTTTATATGCCTCCATTAACAGGACAGATTTAGATTTAATGGCTGCTGCTTTTAGCCTGTCTCGCGTTCTGAACATATTCTTTAAGTCAGGTTTTAGCCAAGGTGCCAAGCAAAATAGTCATAATTGCAGCAATGACTCTGATTGTGTTTCTGTCATGAGCTCTCAGTTACTATGATTCAAGATTTGCTCCAGTGCTATTTATCAGTAGCAGGAACAATAATGAACAGCTATATCATAAAAACATACAATGTCATGTTTGATTCCATAAATGTGTAACATAAGATGTTTTTGATCACGGCAACATCCGGAAATAACAGTCTCATGGTAGATTGGAGGGCAAAGACAATAACAAAACCAATCATCAGCAACAGTAATAGTCAAACAGCTGCATTATCATGACAAATTGTTCAATCCTTCATTCCATTTGACGAAAACATGTGTAAAATGCACAATTTTTGAATCTAACTTGCTCAATGAAGCTTTGTTGCAATGAAGGTCACACAGAAAAAAATGCTGCCTTCTGCTCTTGCCAGAATGTCACACTCAATCCAATGCCGGTTTTGACAGGACTGTCACTGTTGAGAGACTATCTTTCAGTTAGCAATGGGTCTTTAACTGACCGTTTTAAGCAGTTGTATTAGCTAGCCAGACTTCGGTCACTGTGGAGGAGAGGGAAGGAAGGAACAGTTTCTTCCTTCCTCTTCTCCCCAGTAACTAAAGTCTGCAAGCAGGCTACGTTGGATTTGATGATGGCGCTTCGGTCAACAGAGACTCATAATGGAACTCTGAAAAACCTGGCTCTGTTTAGGCCCAAACTCTACGATTCCTAGAGTACCGATCAGATTGCCAGATTTGTGAATTTCTAATGTTAAAGAGCATGTGTTGCGAGCCTGATTGGCTAATGCAATACAATTATCTCTTTTGTTTAGTACAAAGGACAGGATCGAGGCTGAATTTTTACGGTAGTAAAAATTCACGAAGGATGAATAAAGTGTCACGAAACAACGGAATTCCACTCCAGACTTCTTTGTTGTATTTACCAACTGCTATCGCGACATATGCCTTTAATGTTACGGTGTAAATGTCATAAAATTTTCGATTCGATTTGAAAACACTCCGACGAGATTTGAGATCCGAAGCCAACATTCGATTATAATTTTATTGATGATTGCAGAAAATATGGACAGCTTTTTCACTGTTTCATTATGAGTCGCTGTTCAGCAAGATGTACCGCAGAGATACAACCGACTCATTGTCATAAGTCTAGGCTGGAGTTTCCTTCACCGTTGTCCGGATTCAGAAAACTAGAGTTTGGTTCAGATTCTTTTGTTTAATAGCTGAGAGGTTTATTGTTCCAATCGAATCACCCTTAAACAAAGTCATAAACAAAGATCAATGTTCCACGGCTTCCAGATCCATTATGTACGAGGGTCAACTGGTTGAAAAGGAACAGGAAATTGAGGAAGCATTCAATAACCATTTTACCACCATAGGCACAAAACTTGCGGCAAAAATCGAAACTAAAGAATCCGATGACCCACTAAAATACATTATCGATGAAGGGCCTTCCACAGCCCCTCCTTTCGAATTTCACCCGGTTGATCCAAGCACTATTGAAAATGAAATCAAGAAGCTGAAATGCTCCAAGTCTGCAAGATATGATAAAGTTTCTGTAAAGTTAGTAAACGATGCAGCTGGAATTTTATGTAAGCCGCTAGCTGCCATATTCAACTTTTTATTTGAAATGAGTGTTTTTCCTGACATTTGGAAAATAGCAAGGGTAACCTCTATTTTCAAGTCTGGTTCGAAGAACGACATGGGCAATTACAGGCCTATATCCGTGTTATCTGTTTTCTCGAGGTTGTTAGAACAACCAGGACATGACCAGGTTTCAAATTACTTGAAGGTGCATAAGAAATTTTCAAAATGTCAACACGCATTTTTGAAGATGCATAGCACTTTAACGTCACTACTTAACGTAACAGATGCGTGGTTTTCTAACATTGACAAACGCAAAATTAACATAAGTGTATTTCTCGACCTCAAAAAGGCTTTCGACACGGTGGACCACGAAATTCTCATTTCAAAGCTTACTAAATAGAAACGGCGTCGTGGGGACACCTCTTCGGTGGTTCACGTTGTACTTGACAAATAGAAAACAATACTGTCAAGTGAATGACCACAAATCTAGCCTAAAAAGTGTTCACTGCAGTGTTCCTCAGGGCTCGTGCTTGGGGCCTCTCCTCTTCATCTTGTATGTCAATGACTTTGAGCAGTGCCTTGATAAATGCACCTCAAACATGGATGCGGATGACACTAGAGTAGCTTACTCTGCTGAAGATATTGACGAACTCTGCAACGATCTAATAAAACAGAACACTGCTAAAACAGAATATATGGTCGTTGGTCACAAAAGACAAACAAACCGGAAATTAAGAACATACTACCACAAACAAAATTGGATCAGGTGTGCAAGGCACTGCTCGAGCCTCAGTTGAGATACAGTGATGAACTCTGGGGTAGTTTGTCAAATACAAAGCTTGATCATCTTCAGCTTCTGCAAGCTAGAGCACGAACACTAAAAGAAAGCTCTAGATTAAAGGATGGGTGGAGTTGCAATTGTCTTTCAGTCTCAAACTTAATAATATTTGACCGTGATGATCTATAAAATAATGAATGGTCTCTGCCCGAACAACTTAAGAGGGAGACTTGTTACCAGATCTCAAATTTCTAAGGGCCTGTTCATATGGAGGCGAGCCAGCCCGCTTACCGGGCTGGAGCTCTCTGCCGAGATCTCACCTCATCCCTAATTCCAATACAAAACTTGATTTCTGTTCATATGACTAGGCGGGCTGGCCCGCTTAGCGAGATCCCACTGGTGTAGTGGTGAGATCTCGGTAGGCGGGATGAAAATTTCCCCATATGAACACTCCATCCCGGCTACCGAGATGAAAATGTCGCTATTACTCATGCGCTGCGTCCCTAAACAATGGGCACGTGTCTCTTTTTTGACACGTGTCAAATTTCTGTCTAGGCAAGCGGGCTGGAATTTGTCCATATGAACACAAGATGAAAACTGTCTCGCCTACCGGGCCAGCCCGGTAAGCGGGCTGGCTCGCCTCCATATGAACAGGCCCTAACTATCCAACAAGAAATCAGTTAGATCTTGACATGCCAAGGCAGAACCTAGAATTCTCTAAAAGCAGTTGTTTCTACTCCGGTGCAAAGACGTGGAATGAAAACCCATTAGAAATCAGAATGAGTTCCACGATCACCATTTTCAAAAGGAAACTGAAGGAATTCCTGAAAAACTAGCATCCTTCCCGAAGCACGATCCGTAGGAAGACCAGCAAATCTCTAAGATTTTATATATTTGTAAATAGATATTTGTATAGCTTTTTTGTTCTTTCTTGACCAATAGGGTTTCGTGTCTAAATATGATAAAATGAAATGAAAAATGAAAAAATCGTAAGATAACAAAACTCCCGGAGGTACTCCCATTGTGGCCTGACAGGGGGTCCAGTCAGGGCTAAAGAGGGTCAAAGTAAAAATTTTGAAAAATACCCTCAAATTGCAGTATCTTTAATGCAAAAACCCTCAAATGGTAGTTCATGAACTTGAAAACTGGATCATTTGGTATCATTTAGTAATGAAACTTTTCTACCGTTTTTCATAATGCTTTATTGCAAAACCGATGGAACAAAGCAAGAAAACTTTTTAAATTCATTTATGATTAATGCTGTAATGACTAAATTGGCGTCCGGAGGAGCGTACCGGGTTGAAACATAATAAATGGCTAGGAATCTAAGAATATCTCCAATCCAATTGGTAGTATTTAGTTGACAAATAGCGCCATTTGGTAAAACCCTCAAACCGACTTGACAGGCCAAAACGAGAGTACCCCCCCCCCCGTGACAAAACTTTAGAACTCTTGCAAGAATCAAGTTCCACCTTTCGAATGATATCTACTTTGCATTATTCTATGGCCAAAAATCTTTTAACTCCGCTCAGTTTTTGGTTATGCTGAAGTTATGGGATGCGTTCCATGTTAACATGATATTAGCTGTCTTGGGTTTCCTTGATAAGAAATTTTGCAAACCTTTCATCTCTTCGATATCAAAGAGATAGCGTTCAGATGGATGAAGGGATGCTCCTGCAATGAAAGCTTCTCACATATATTCGTATATTGGCTGCTTTCTTTGTGGAGGGATGTACGACAGTTCTCCAAATTTCTCGGCCTGTTGTTTTCGGTTTTGTAGCTGCAAATTTTGCAGTGATTTTTTCTCTGCATTTGGGTGTATGAAAATTGACATTTGTTGTTGCTGTTCTCCTTATAATATGTGTCTGCACCTGCAAGAGCAAAAAATTTGTCACGTTCGCTTTATCCCGTTTTGGGACTTATTTGAATTTAGAATTGGGACTTCTTTGTGGAGGGATGTACGACAGTTCTCCAAATTTCTCGGCCTGTTGTTTTCGGTTTTGTAGCTGCAAATTTTGCAGTGATTTTTTCTCTGCATTTAAGTGTATGAAAATTGACATTTGTTGTTGCTGTTCTCCTTATAATATGTGTCTGCACCTGCAAGAGCGAAAAATTTGTCACGTTCGCTTTATCCCGTTTTGGGACTTATTTGAATTTAGAATCTGTTCGCACTTATCACAGTTGAAACTGAGTTTGCATTCCGAAATCTTTCACCCCTCGAAACTTTTGATACTAAATTTGACGGATCTTGAATTTTTTATTGAAAATGAAACACTTTTCTTTTCATCATCTTTTCAGAGTTCTTGATTCTTGAATCTAACATCAGGGACTCCCATAAAAACGTAACGTTGAAGAATTGTCTTCACAGGCCGTTTTAGATACAAAAATATTTATAAGAGATTCAAAATGACATCACGTAAAAGCTCGTGCACCTTTGAGAAAATCTACTGTTTTTACGAAAAATCCAAAACAAAACCTATAGAATCTTTTTATTTTCGTAAATGCTCTTCAGTTTCTTTTTTACTTCTGTCGACGTTTGATCTATCAGTCGACAGATGTTTCGTCCAGATTTTGAATGGTGTCCGTCGAAAATGCGTTGAGTGAATGACTGCGCTTTTGTTGCCCAGAGACAGGTAGCTCGCACAGATCAACTTTGAACGTAGCTTCAGCGCAAGGGACAAGACAGCATGGTTACTGCCGAGTATGCTGTGATTTGTACAAGTATTGAAGGAATTTTATGAAACTAAGCGGTGTTCCTTGAAATTCATTTTTTCATACCTTTAAACAATTGCATGCATTTGCCGCCATGCCTACGCTTTTGTATCACCTAAGAACATGATATTCGGAAACTTGCATATATGTCATTAAGCTCAAGGCGTTGGAATCAATCTTTCAATTTTTCCACAACAAAAGCGCTACCGGCGTTTGGGTAGGAATTAGGGGAAGTTTAGCTTTAAAAGAACATTGCGCGAAAATAAAATGGTTGCAAAGGTTCATATCGTTTTCCCGATCGAGAAGCAGATTGTATCAGCCATCAGAAATCGTTTTCCTTTCCTCGAGCGCACTTCTCAACCGCAAGATCAGGAGAAAAATATTTGGACCGATTTCAATTTTAATATGAAGACCTTCTCAAGCAGCTCTAGGTTGTGCGAATGTTGATTTTTCAGTTCACGATCAACACTACCAGCGTTACCCTCAGCTTACCTTTTTTAACTTCCCGCATACTTCAGGCCCACCGCTGGAGCTGCTAGCAGCAGCACACCATAGAGGGTTTGTTGGGGACAAGTTCCCTCCTCGTCTCTCCAAAATTTCGAGAGTTAGTAATGGATGAACCAGGGCAAGGCATTTCAGGAGGGGTATTTCACTCTTAGGAAAAGGGTATGAGATTTTTTCAAAACAAGAGGATTTATAAGGATTTTGATGGGTTTTTCTTGAATACAAAAAAATTTTTGCAAAAGGTGTACGAAACTTTTTGGGAGTGAAATGCACCTCGGCATTTCCATAAGCAGAGGCCAGAGTGGCATTTCCTGGAAAAGAAAAGGTGTGACCCTTACTGATTTTTTCAGTTGCTTCTTCTCCAAACAACAAGGGTGCAGCTTATTTATCCCAACCCAAGAACAGACTTGCTCGACAAATTCAAGCAAAGAGCGTTTGCTCCAACTGTTTATTTTGATTTGATTTGACTGTGCTCAGAGGTGTGAAATCTGTTCTTCAAAAAGGTAAATTGTTTTCCCTTTGCGGAGCCCTGACTGAGTTCGTTGCTCTACCTCTACTCTGGGGGGATACAAGAGGCCGTTCAGCAATCTGATTGGCTTTTCACCATTTTGCGCCGTAACTCCGTTCTGTGAGGGGTAAACGACCTCGGCATGCCAAAATTCGACGTAAAACCACATTCTTTACCTGTTCCGACCATCTTTTGCAAGTTATTTCCGAAATTCGAAGAATAAAGAGCCGTTTTATTTTTGAAGCTGCGGTGAAGGATTCCTGAATTTTCAACTTAGGCCCATTTTCGCTCCAAACAAACTGAGCTTATTTTCACATTAAACACACTTGGCGACCCCAGATTATTGTTTAAATACCTTCAAAAAGCTTCAAATAAGGTCCCTCAAAGTGTTTGTTTTCAATTTCTCCATTCATATTCTGCAGAATTAGCGCCAGAGCAACGGCCGTTTCCTTCTCTTGTCGTTACCTAGAAACCCGCAATTCCATAATGGCTTCGAAATCTGCCCATTTTCTGGGCAAATTTGATCGGAGTGTACGAGGGTGCTAATTTTCCTTTGCCCCCTGCAGTTTCTGGTGGCTGGCACCACGCCACTGCTGTCTGAAAATCTAAGGTTGTGTTTGATTGGTAATTCCAAATCTACCAAATTCTGAAAGCGGTAGACTTCGCAGAGATGGAATATGGAAATACAATTCCCAATCAAGAATCAAACACAAAATTCTTGAAAATAGCAGGTTTAGGTTTCAGATTTATCCTGGCGAAGACGAGGTTTCAAGTTGAAAAACACGAAGACGAGTCTGGTGCTTGGCAACAAAGAGTAATAACGATTACCGTAACAACGCGAGCAAAGTCGCCTCGTTTTCAGAGTTCTGCAAATGAAATCGAGGATCTCCCCAAAGTCTGCCAAACCTTCTGCCTTTTGGAGCAGAAGGTTCAGCAGGCCTGCCAAACCTGCCAAATTTGCCGTTTTCGCATTTGGGGAGTCAATCTAACACAAATTCCTAGTCCTCCAAGTCTACCGTTTTCAGAATTGGTACCAATCAAACACACCCTAATATGCTGTGTTAGACTTATGACGATGAGTCCATTGTATCCCTGCGGTAAACCTTGCTCAAGAGGGACTCAAAATGAAACAGCGAAAACCTTGGCCCTGTTTCCTTCAATCATCAATGGAATTATGATAGAATCGCCGCTTCGAATCTCAATCCCGTGGGAGTGTTCTCAAGTCTTCAATCGAACCGAAACTTCTATCACATTTACACCGTAACAATAGTGATTCACAAATCTCGCAATCTGATTGGTACGTTAGGGATGGCAAAGTTTGGGCCTAAATGGGGCCAGGTTTTTAAGAGCAATGTCATGAGTCTCTCTTGACTGAAGCCCCATCATCAAGCCAAAGAACACAGGGAAACAAGAGACTCATCGTCATAAGTCCAATGCTGTGTGTCCGCGTGTGTCCCCCTGTATGTGAACATAGTCTCTTGAGACCATTGTGTGAGCAGCAAGCCAACCCGAGTCGAACTATGTAGGAATGCCTATTTTAAACTGCGGTAGAGATTTCTACATTGATACCAAGCATACAAGCAATGATGAGAAGATATGTTTAAGTGAATCAAATTTACGCCAAGCCCGAAACATGAAAAGTAGCATGATAGCGTTTACCGCAGTGGAAACCATGACACATAACGATCAGCGAAACGTGACGCAAAAGATAACTCTCTTGCGTAGCATTGTATTCCTTGTGTCGTGATGATCAAAGCATATGAAACAAAAGATAAGTTCTTTTATTCTCATGAACAAAAGTCCTTTATCTGTGGCTTAAAGCCTTTTGAAGTTTTACAAATTTAATTGAAAGCAATTGAGAAAGAGAATTGTAGCTTAAATGTTTTTGAAGTTGACCATGCGCTATTGTTTGGCCAATCTTCTTCTTGGAACGATCAACTTCGAACGCACAGAGAACACATGTGTAAAGCCAAGAGGCAAGGAGCTTTCAGAAATCGTCCTAGAAGACCAAAGATCAGCCCGTCGGTAGATATTTTTCAGATGCTGTCTGAAGCATTTTTTACAGCTTATTCGTCGATGTGAATAATTATTTGTTTCTTTGCAATCCCGTTTGCAGATGGTGAAGTAGCGTCCTGCTGAGCCTCGTAAAAGGTCAAAGAATCGTGTATAAAAGACAAAGGAGCAGCGAGGCTGACAGCTAACATTTTCTCGGGTCTTGAGGGCTCGCAGTAACAGGTTGTGGCGAACGAGCAATTTTCCCAAGCAGAAAAAATCCCGACAATGATGAATCAAATTTGAAAATCAGTTTTTTGAAGAACACAGAAGAACACTGATAGATACGACAAGACACATACAAGCCAGACTGGAAGACTCTGAAATATCTAATAAGTTATTAGCACGGTGGAATTTATTCAGGAAATCTGGAAGAAATGACAAATAACATTTGTGCTGCTTGTTCTTTGCCAATAATGGACCAATACCTCTCAAAAGTGCTCAACAAGACTTGGCACAATGATTGTGTACAATGCATCGAATGCAGAAAGACAATGGCTGAGAAATGTTTCTCCAAAAATGATCAGATATACTGCAAGACCGACTTCGACAGGTATGAAAACTTTCATTATTTGCGTTGACATTTTCTTGTTTATTTTGTTCAACAGGTGAAAGATTTTCAAGAATTTGCAAACAATCACTTCTTAAATATTTGACTTTTCTGTTCGCCTATTGCGCTCAAAATGCTAGTAAGACGCTTCAGGTAGAGATCGATCGCCGATTTTAGTCAGGATCAAATCATAGACTGAGATCAAAAGCACATTTTAAACTAGGATGTAGACCTTAAGTGCACTGAAGATTTTCTTCAAGAATTCTTAAGAACTTCTTAAGAATTCTTGTCAAAAAGCTCTTGCATTCGCAGAGTCTGTAGGCAGGAGCAAATTAGGCAATGCTGATTGCCGCAAAATGGAAGAGCATAAACTGATCGATAAAGAATTATTCCAACAGACAGCCAGAGCAAATCTATGCATGAAAACTTTTACAACATTGTTTCACATTTTTTGCCTTCCTTATTCAACTTCAAGCTTACCCATTTTACTCCAGAAGACCAGACCATGAGAACTATCATCTGGATTTTGAAAGCTGTTAAGAATCCCAAGATAATTCTTTCATGTTAATGCAGACAAGGGCCGACAAGGCCTGTACTGCAGTTGTGAGAGACATGCATTTGAAGACTTTGAAGCTGCAGAGAAATTTTGGTGCCTGCACCATCTAACCTTTCCAAACGTTCCTTTTCTCATTGCCCCTTGCCCCCATGCTATCACTGTTGAATTTGTCTCTCTGTTTGAACTCAAATAAAAAAATTTTTCCTTCGTCCAATTTGCTCAGAATTGATTTCTGGAAACATCATGACGATACCTCTCCCAAGAGACAAGGAGAGGGAGGAACGTTGGTAAAGGGGTAAATATGGTTTTGCAATACCCTCTCAAAGTTCTTGTTAAAGAAGCATATTCGCAGAAAGAACTTGGCAATGAAAATTTCACCAAGTCGGCGCTGTCGGACTGTGCTCCAAAGTATTCAAACACTTTTGCACGAAACTGATTTTCAGCTTAATCTATGCAATTTCACGATATCGGGTGAACAATGCTGCAAATGTATCTTGTCTATGTGATATCTGTGGGGGACACTGGGAATCTGACGTGGATTTTGGGACAAATTGTAACTGCAGTCTTTTTGCTTCCAAGTGGATTTCTGATCCATGGGTTACGGGCTGCGAGTTACAAATTTATGTTCCAGAAACCGTAACTCATAACTCAACATTAGTAAATCATGTGACACTTCATCTTTACTTCATAATTGCTTTTGTCTCTTCATAGACCTGATTCTTTTGTTTCCCAAATTCACCCATTTTTCAGTAGCAGCAGTTGAGGATCGTGCTGTTCTACTTCATCAATTGTCCTACGAGATTTTATGGGGAAATTAATCAAATCTACAGGATATCAGCATTATATCGCGAGAACAAAGCGATTTCCCTTGCCAAGTGATTGCCTGTAGGCTGATCTGCAGCCATATGTAGCTGACAAAGGAACAGGGACGTAGGAAGCATCTCAAACTTGGGGGCACAACACTTCGAGGGCACTCTTCGTTAAGAAACAAGGGGCATTTTCTAAAAATAAAAAGGGCACTTCTTTGTTTATTGCAAAATCTTGGGGGCACGTGCCTCCAGTGCCCCCCGGTTCCTACGTCTATGCAAAGGAATATGGAGGGCAGCTAAGGGAGTTGCAGTCTCACTACCTATCTCTAGAAATCATCACAATGAACAGCTAAGGTTTATGTTGAAAGGAAACTTATTTTGACGCTGCTGGTTGCTGCAATTTCTCTTTTCCAACACCTCATTGACAGGTAAATCAGACAAGTTTATCCACTGTTTGAATAGACTTGTCCCAAGTCT
Organism: Aurelia sp. 4 Dawson et al 2005; assembly: GCA_964019985.1. Classification (NCBI taxonomy): domain Eukaryota; kingdom Metazoa; phylum Cnidaria; class Scyphozoa; order Semaeostomeae; family Ulmaridae; genus Aurelia; species Aurelia sp. 4 Dawson et al 2005. The sequence continues at coordinate 16,372,247 of OZ026500.1, read as the reverse complement.
ATTCCGTCAGTCTGTCGTACTTTTCCGTTTTCGGTTGTTCCTGGATCTGCCGTGCCAACATTCCGCCAAGGCACGGAATGGTGGAATGGCGGAGCCATGAGCTACCATAAATATAACGGTTTGACGGACGGATGGAACAGACTCGAGCAGGTCTACTCTTTGAAAGATTTAAAGCAGAAAGCCAGGTGCACCCAGCTTGTAAATTCTAATTCCATCGTCTTGCTCATGCTTCACCTTAATTCTTTGAGATATTTCTCATAAAGTTATATAGTAGACGCTTTATTTCCTTTTGAAATCAGGAGTCAGCCAAAGGTCCTATTTCTCAATTTGCACAAAAACATTCGACAATGAGCTGCAAAGTTTGACTTTTGATGCTCAGTTTTGATACGAGAAAACAGTTTCTGTTTCATTAGAAAGCAACGAACGAGCTTAAAGAACACCATTTACATTCTTATTGATTGCAGAGCATTGAAGGGCAATACATCTACGTACCGGTTATCACCGCGGCACACAAATTCTTAATGTAGGCATTTCAATAATATAATGATTGGTATGTAATTTGCCATGCCATGATGGTAGACAAGCATTTAGAAGGTACTGTTTTGCAGTGCTGTAATCGATTGGTTTTGGAGCTGTAATAGTCAAGTGGATTGGGTTCGAGCCCAATAAACACCTCCTAAGAGTCATCACAAGGGGTCGCGGGTTTCATTAGCGATTAGCTAGTCTTCTCCGATCGAAGTGCTTGGTGGTGAAGCAGGAACTTCACCTTCACCGTCACCTTCATTTATCGTATTTGGCAATGTAGCTATCACAGCCTGAAAGACAACGAACGTATCATATGCTAATGCCTTTTGTTCAACGTAAGTCTTACTGTGTATTACAGAGCTAAACACTTCTTTATGAATCGCATATCTCAAATTATTGGTAGTGGATTTCCAAAACTGGAACTTTTCATGGCACTTGCTGAGAGTGGAAACCGACCATCAATTATGAAAGTCAAACACTTTACTTCTGGTTGCATCTGCATACCACGTAGGAACTACCTCGATCATCTTTCTGTCGATGCCCATAGACGTAAGAGCCGGGGGGCACTGGGGGCACTTGCCCCCCAAGATTTTGCAATAAGCAAAGAAGTGCCCTTTTTCTTTTCAGAAAATGCCCCCTTTTTCTTAAGGAAAATAGTGCCCTCGAAGTGTCGTGCCCCCAAGTTTGACATGCTTCCTACATCCCTGCCGATTCCGAGGCTGGTGCATAAGGAGCAATGCTTGTAAGTCACAGGGTTGGGGAGTTACTTGACTAGGGAAGTGACAGGGATGTGCGGAAAACTTCTCCACACCCTGTACCTTCTGCCCTGAAAATGTCCTGAAGTATGCCATGTCGCATAAAATTTTGCCAAAAGTATGCATAATCAGTTGTTTCAATGCAACTCTAAATTCTGTAGGATATGGTGTCCCATTATTTTCTTATCAATCACCAGTGGCGGAAATTATGGGGTTTGGGGGGGAGCAATTGCCCCCCTCCCAATTCGACAAGACTCGGAAATTTTCCGTAGAAGTTGGAAATTTCGAAGGTGGGATAGAAACTGCAATGAAGAAACGAGTCACCTTTCAGGAGGAAAGAATTTCTATTTTGAATGAGCAAACAAAATGCTAACGCTCTATCTGCAGTATATTTTTAAGTTTTTATGCACTAACATTCCTTTCATAAACGAGAAGAAACTAGTTGGGCATAGGTTGGGTACAGTATCAATATTTCTGAGAGGTGTTGGAGCGTGGTGGGAAAGGCGTTCTAAGCCAATGCAGTGGCTGCAGTTCTCAAAATTTTCATTTTGACGCCAATTGCAAGACGAGTCATCCGATAATTGTCAATGTTTCCATGTCTATGTTTACGGCAGGTAATAGTTGTATGGCGAGATAAGATGAGGCGAGAAGACAAAGTAGAGGCCCTTTACGCAAAGTTTGTTTGAGAAGTAGCTACTAATACTCGTCAAACAGTCAACTTTGTGACTGGTAGATAAGGGATCCAAGAGGTCTTCTTAGCGAAAGTAATTTCACAGGGGCATCAGTTTAAATATTCTTAGTTAATATTTAGTATTTCTCGATATTGTTATTTTGAATATTTTCACTATTTCTTGATACTGTCATCTTTCTTGTTTCTGAAGAGCCGCGAATACTTTGACCAATGCGAAGGAGAGCAGAAAATGCGAAGGTCAGGGAGAGAAAAGCGGAGAGCTCCTCCTCCGCTTTTCTCTCCCTCACTTCCTTCGCATTTCTGCTCTCCTTCGCATTGGTCAAACTCCTCGCGGCTCTTCAGAAGGAAGAAAGGCAACTGAAAATATTCAAAATAACAATATCGATAAATACTAAATAATAACTAGGAATATCTAAACTGATGCCCCTGTGGTAAATTGTGTTTGCTCTACCCTGGGTACCAGAGTTTCAAAAAAATAAAAGGATAAAGAAAAATGAGTCACGATCAATGTCCAGGGTCCGAATTTTGTCATTAAGCTAAAGGAACATTGAAGCGAAAAGGACACTTCTCCCGAGTCTTACATTTCTGTATGTCACTTGCTTTCGCATTAGTAAATTGAATAGGCAGAAAAAAGTCAAGTGAGTCTCCTCTTCGGTTATTTAATTGAATTGTTCTCTGAAGGGAATACTACGGACAATGTCTATGAGGAAGTCTGATGTTATTGCGGACGCCTGATATTATTAAAGTATAACCAAAAGCTATGTAGAGTTATATGGTTTTTGGCCATAGAACTACCACTTTTCTTTCTTTTATTTACCTTTTTTAGGCTCTATTTATGTACTTTTGAGGCTCTGGTACGTTTGCTCATACTCAAACAATTTCATGGGGCTGCTACTCTGCAAAAAATTGTCACAAAAATTGTCAAAAGCCAAATTCAATACCAGTAAGCATTGGGTCGTGAGAAGCGTTCTAGGCAAAAGTAGACGGCGTTTTCTCAAAAATTTTCCTGGGGGCTCCGCCTCCAGATTCCTGGAAGCTATTCGACTTACCCATATGATATGTTTTTGCCATTTTTCATCAATATTTGCTGAATATAGATAGTTGTGAAATCAGATATGCCCATTCTCTTAGCACATTTTAGGACATTATTCATGTCAGGTCTTCCAGCAAATACGTCAAACAAAAGTATTTCTCCCGACTCGGAAAATTGAAGGCCCTTGCCCCCCCCCACTCAAAAAGCTGAATTTCCGCCACTGTCAATCACTGTTCCTGTCGCATAACTTTTGTTGGAAAGGGACACGCATATACTTTTTGCTACAAAAGAACACCCTGTTCAGTGGCACTTCCCGTCAGATGCAGTATGGGAGTACCCCCTCCGGGTTGCAGGTCCAGTTTTACTTCGCTAAAGACCACCGACATATTTTGGCTTCTCTTCAGCTCTTAGCTTCTTTAACAAATATTATTTTAAGAGGTTATGTGTCTTGTCCAGACCGCTTCTTACCCTCTTCATTTCCTCGAAATCTCGTACTAAAGAGGGCTACATGCAACTCCGAGCGTTGACAAGAAATCCTTGTCCACTCGCTCGATTGGATGGAACTTGTAGATCAATGTTCTTGTGCCAAAAGGCAAATCGACATGTTCAATTTTACTAAAAATTTCTCTGTCGTTCTGTCGTTAGTTGTTGCAAAAGCATTGCATATTTAGTTTCGATGACATAGTTCGAGTAATCGCAACAACAACTGCACCTTTTTCACTTGTTACGCTTTAAATTGAATCAAATTGGGACCGTTTTTGAGCGTCGAGCCTGTCAACAGTAATAACAACGACTATGAAATCTGTTTACTCGAAAACTTTCGCAAAATGTTTTGCGATGTATCGGGGAAGTTGCGCACTATAGGTAAGCGTAGAAACTCAAAGTGCTCTTCCTATATCTTGCACAATTCAGAGACAGGGGTAGCGCCAGAAATTTTTTTCGACAGAACGGCTGGAGCTTTCGACGGGGGGGGGGGGCAAAAAGACTAAAAAATGGTGTTTCCGTGCGTTATTTTGCTAAAGTTCCTCCGACGAGAACCAAAATTTCCTCCAACGGGAGGCTAGATGCCTCCGGCGGGGGCCTTTTGTCCCCCTAGCCATCCCCTGGCGCCACCACTGTTCAGAGACAGATTTAAGACTACCCATGAACAATTCAAGTAATGGGCAAAAATGTTTTTCCTATCGAGGAGCAAAAGCTTGGGCATCTTCCCTGAATAGTTTTAAAAAATCTATTTAGGACTTTCTCTTTTCTTTTATACTAGATTTTGTAAATTTTGTATTAGGTTTCAATGGTATTATGGTTTCAATATTTTAATTTTGCTTCTTTTATTCGGTAACTGTATGTTGTTTATTGTAAGTAGTGTTTTAAGTGAAGGGCCCCTTGTAGATCAACTCTGTTGAAGGGAAACCCTCCTTAATAAAATCAAATATCAAATAATATTAAATAACAGATCGAGTTGATCGATTTAAAGAATTCTGGTTGAATCTATCAGCCATTGTTCCATAATTCAGATGCAGAAAAAGTAACTGGAATATTTTATCAAATAACTGGAAACTTGGCTGACGTAGCCTATTATCAACGCTATCAAATCAGAATATTATCAAATGTTGCAGAGGCCCCGAATTAAGCATCAACCTCGCAGTTTAACCCCTATTTTTTATCCTGAACTCCTAACCCGTTTAAACTGATATGATTACGGAGAGATTATAATTTAGCTAAACACAGTTCACTCCGTGGTTACCACGTCTACTACACACCATTGCAGCTTCATTAGTTTGTCCAATATTCCCCTGTTGATAGCCCCTTAACCATCTCTGCCCATCGCAATCTAAAACTCCAATCTTAACTAGTTCGATTTTGCACGCAGAGAGCTCACTGCACAGCCATACACAGTTAGCTTGCCCTGTACAATGTCGCTACCCCATCTCAGCTTAAAGTGCACCGCTATCAAGCTTCAAGCCAAATCTATCCTGTAACTTGACCGAGGAGACTTTATCACTTAGACAAACATAGCAGCCTTTCCTATTATCGAGTTGATGCACCATCGCAGCTCATTTTTCTCAAATTTTGAAAGACGCCTGTTTGTTAATAGGCCAAAAACGTAGCTACTATAGTCACTTCTATCAAGCTTCAAGCGTACCCACAGCCTATTCAGTAACCTTATTTAGGAGATTGTATGACTTAGCCAAGCATGGTAGCCTTTCCTTTTATCGAGTTGATACACCATCGCAGCTCATTTTGCTCAAATTTGAAAGACGCCTGTCTGTTAAGAGGCCAAAAACGTAGCTCTGGCTGTATGCCTCTCTATCAAGCTTCAAGCGTTCCCATACTATGCTGTATGTAACCCGGGGCTCCCTGCCGCAACATGATTTAGGAGATTTTATCACTCAGCCAAACATGGTAGCCTGCCCTGTATAAAGTCTCCATACACCATCGCAGCTTCAAACGTAGCATTATATGCACCTCTATCAAGCTTCAAGCGTCTCAGATCTATCCTGCAACCTACTTTAGGAGAGTTTATCACTTTACCAAACACAGAAGTCTTCTTTTAGAGTTGATACACCATCGCACCTTAATTCCAGCTTATGTCGAAAGATGTTTGATACGCATTAACTTATTGACTCCATGAAAATTTTATGGTCTGGCCAGGCTGCCTAAAATCAGGTACACTATTATATTGGTGGGAGAGATAAGAGCATATCCCACAATTTCATTCTGTGATATTTATCAATAATAACCCTATCTCTGGGATCTCTTCCGTCTAAGCCGCTGAAAAGCGTTTTGCAAGAGTCATGTAAAATCGATGTTATGTTTTCGAATTTCGTTGGATTGTTATAAATGTTTTAAAAAAGCTTGCTAAATCGTTCATCCATTATTTACGAGATCCGTTGAATCTATGATTTTATCTTCGCAACTTCTGACACGTTTATCGGAATAGAAGTCTTCTCCAAAGGCGTTACAAGTTTGTTGAGTTCTCGCTACTTTAGGACGCCTTTTGATAAGCAACTGTGTGAGGGCTGGCCGGCCGGGCAGATGATAGCCAATCAAATTAACTCTGAAGTGTGCTGCCCACTCCTTGTGGACTATTTTGACTTAATTTAAGCCTGGTTTCAATATGATCGAATGGGTCGCGGGTGACGCAAGGATCGCACACAGGAATGCCGGAGAAGGGGCGCGGGGGGGGGCAAGCGCCCCTCTTGCCCTTCTCTAAGGTGGTAAGGGGGCAAGAGTGCCCTTTTAATGGAACAATATATTTCTTTAACAACGTTCGATGCGATATTATATAAACCATGAAGCTGACCCTTAAGCCTTAACCCTTAATGAATAATCATCGCAACTTGCATTCGTCATACCCAAATATACATAAGAAACATCATTTACATCAGTTAGAATATTTTTGATAGCTTTTTAAGGGAATCTAAAGGGTGGCCGAAAAAGTTTTCTGGGGGAGGACCCCAGATCCACCCAACATTCGGATCGCTTCCCTCGTCATCGCTCTAGAGTGCCCTTGCGTTCCCCTTCGACCCCTTGCCCTACCATCGCTCCGGCGTCCCTGATCGCACAAATTTGCGGCCAGCTACCGTTGCGTAGAAATGTAAAATGTCTTGTTTAGTCTGCCTGCGATCGTTGTCTTGCCAGCCATCCTTGCATTTGAGATAGTAAATCTTTTTTCTATGCGACTGCAGCGATCGTTACGTCAGAGGCAAACCAGCTGAGCATGAATTTCAACGATCGAAGAGTTTATAATTAACTTTTTTGCACCTGAAGGGACCGTACCCAGTATCCGTTTATTTCGAAGATAGTTAGAAGCACATAAAATCTTATGACCTGGTTTCATGACTGATGTTATAAGTCCATGAGCGATAGGACACCAAGTGTATTTATCAGTGATCTTGACCGTTTCGTAAACTCTTCATTTTAGCACAAGTTCCAACAGGTTCCCCATCACTTATGTAAAATGAGCGATAGCACATTGTATATTAGTGTGAAATTCTTATTGGTAGCAAGCCACATTGACTTTTTGTTTTTTTGTGCTTTGAATTTACGTTTGCTTTGTGGCTAGCTACCTTATCGATGGTCAGTGACTTAAAATGTTTTTGTAGTGAGCCACCTGAAGTGCCTCTCCACTTATGCCATAAACCACCAGGGTTCATCAGGGTGAATCAAGGGAGGTTTACAGTCTAGGTGAACCTGTAGTGAAGGTGGCTCGCTGCTGGAAAATCATTAATTCTGAATACGCCCGCCGGCGATTGGGTGGCTCAATACTGAGTAAAAGTAAGACTAGAATGCATTTTAGCATAGGCGGCATTCGAATGTTGTGTTGTTGTATGTTATAAGTTAAGGGTTAGGTTTAGAATAAAGTTTTAGCGTAATTCAGGGTTTCAGGGTTAGTTAGGGTAAGTTAAGATTGGTTAATGTTAGTAAGGGTAAGTTGGGGTTAGGGTATGTTAGGGTTAGGGATTTATTTTGTTTAATATATTCGAAAGGAATATGACATTTAGCGCCGCCCGCTAGACTGTTCTCGTCCCAAAAATATGTTCACAAACAAGATCGAAATTTCTCTCAAGGACTCGTCGCTGCGAGGGCATTTCGGTAAGGTAAGCTAGGGAGGCGAAATGTTGTTGCAGTTCAGTTTGGATTCAGAATACATACACCACTTCGATTAAGCAGCCTCGTTTTGGAAATTTGTCAAAATTCCTTCCCATTGTTCTTATGAAAATTTCGAGCCCAGATTCGGATTTAGCGCCCAAACAGTAGTCCAATTTCATGTTTTAACCTGCTAGCATTTATCATATCATAACATACCATATCATAAAAACGTATTTACAGTTGGTTTATTTGTAGCTAACAACAGCTAATTTACACCAACTGTGATGTTGATTTTATGAAAATTTAAAGTTCAAAGATTTGTAAGGGATTTGACCGTTAAAGATCATTGGGGGTGAAACTTTACACCCCTAGTCATTTTCACGGTCAAATCCCTTACAGATTTCCAAACTTTACATCGCCATAAAGGTAAGACCACGACTGCCAGCAACATGAAGACCAGTGGTTGGACTTAAGTTTGGGCGCTAAATCGAACGATCTTTGAATAATTTCCAAAACAAGGCTGTTAATCGAAGTGGTGTATTTGAAGCTCGGGCCTAACCAAAACTACCCTGGGTACCAGACCTTCTCTAAAAGAAACTTGAGAGAATCTGGTACCCAGGGTAAACCAAAACACGATGTTGTAACGGAATACAAACATTCTTGCCTAGTTTGGATGAGTATTGAATCATTATTGTTTCATGGTTAGTTCAGACAGCACAGCCATTGTGTTCGAGCTGCGTATGGCCAAACCTGCCAAACCTGCCGTTTTGAACAAGGGCAGATTTTGTAACACAAAAGCATCAGTTGCCTTGTTTCACACCTCAATTCAAAGCGATTAGCGAATGCAGACAAAAGAAATCCTCTCAACCGGTAATTCAAAAACAAACATAGCCGCAAAATGGCCTTGAAACCAGTACGGCTAACTCTCACTTTGTGCTGCCGAAGGGAGGTTTTTAAGAGAAGTTAGGTGCTTTTAACGAAAGAAGAAGAATATATCTAAATTTCTATCTGCCAGATTTTGTTTACGTGATTTAGGAGCATAGGAGAAACTGCTAACATTTGAGTACTACATATGCAAGAATGGTAATGCCTTCTGCTTGGCTTCTGAATCATGTAAACAATAAATAATGACAGAAATATTTATACAAGTGAAAACCTTTTCAATGCCATAGGCACTGGTATCAATGAGGGTCCTGTTTAAAAAGTAGATAGTCTTCATTCGAAAAGCATGGTTCTCAAGCATAACTGATGAAGATGGTTTGATTGTGCTACTCAAAAGAACATTTACGTTAATGAGCATAATGAGCATGGTGATTGCTTTGTGCATAGCTGAAGTTTGGAAGATCTTTGTCAAAGCGACCAGTTTCGTGAATGAAACGTAAGGTCAATTCGAGTATATTTTCGCTCAGGTCTAAGAAAGGTCTTGATCACCATATAAGCTGTGCCAAAGCATCATTTGAAACATCAGTGATTTGCACAAATGGTCTTAATTATTCAACCATTCCAGCGAGAAGATCTTGTCGCTGAACATCAAAAGAGGGGCAGAGCAACAAAAAGTGCTCCGTACCCTCAGTGCCATCGCTTTTTGGGCAAATCGGGTTCACGGTATCTCTAAAATTATGCTTGAATTTCTGGGAATTTACTTTAGGGGCAGAAACTTTCGCGGTCAGAAACTTTCGCGATTTTCGCGTTTTTCGGCATTTTTCGCGGAAGTTTCTGCCAAGGCATAATCTAAATTCAAAATTCGCGAAAGTTTTTGCTCGCGAAATTACAGAAAATTCTCGACTCGCGAAAGTTTTTTCTATCCAATTCTTTTCGTTTCTTCAAGGTGTTCGCTTTGCTGAAGTTCTTACGTAAATCACCCTGATCTTTAGTCTCTTGGGCTATAAAACCTTGTAAATTATCACCGTGACAGTGAGTAGTATTGAAAATGAATAGGAAATTGTGTTTTTACCCTCATTTTTCTTCAGTCACGAAAGTTTTTTCACGCAAAAATGCATCTTTTTTCTCGATCGCGAAAGTTTTGTCACGAAATTTGCGGGAAAAACGTCATTCGCGAAAGTTTATGCCCTTAATTTCGCGATTTTATCTTCTCGCGAAACTTTCTGCCCGCGAAACTTTCTGCCCCTAAAGTAGCTTGCTGAGATCAACCCTAAGTTGAGTAAGATGGGATAATCCTTTTGGATTGTGAATTCCATAAACAGATTTTGCAGGGGGACGGATTATTGACATTAGTTTCTTCTTAGAAACAGCAATGGAAGGTGCAAGTCTCAGTTCAGGCTCAAGATAAACAATTAGGATAGAAGGTCGACTTGAATTTTCTTTCCTTGCATCTGATCGCCCAATGAAATCATAGTTGCGAAGGCAATACTGCGACTTGTGAAGAAGGGGAATTGGATCTACTGTATACTCAGGGCTAGGATTGCTACAAACTTGTAGAACAAGGTAAGGCGTCTACTCCTTCTTCTGGAATTCAGTGGCTCCCAACCAAGCTTTGCGTACAACTACTCCTGAGATTTTTCCCCTCCATGTACCAGTAAAAGCCAAAGCAAAACATTTTCACATGGCAACTGATTTGAGATAGACTTAAAGCTTCTATGCAAAATGCGTGTACTTTATGGTTAATTGGCATCAGGTGTCATAAACAAAAGTATCTTCCGCTCCCGCTTATATCCCCTCTCTATTCTGCTGCCTTTGGTTATACTTAGATTTATGTGAAATATTCATAAGTTGCCGATCTCATCCATGAATAATTAACATAAATATAGCCACTGAAGATTCAAGATATCTGTGCATCCTATAACTAATCAAATCTATTTAACACAATTAACACGGTCATTTCGAGCTAAGCTCTTCATACAGGTATCTAAAGTATGCTAGATGCGTAGCTGATCTTCGTAACACATGAGTTACTGTTAATTATACGAAGCTCGTATTTGAAGAGAAGCGTATGAATCCCCACGACATGAGGGAAACCACTGATGGCCTTTTCAAAGCGTACAAAAGAACATGTTATCGCATGAAAACCAGCTGTCACTATCCCTTGACTTTCATCGCATGTCGTTTTCAATAGCGTACAGTAAATCTCGCTTTTGAAGGGAAAATCTTATCATTGAAAGAAAAACTCTTTGCTATTTCGTAGCAGCTTTCTAGACCGACTCCTATGTGTTCAACAATGCTCAAAATAACAGCTGTAAATTTCCAACGATGCTATTACTCTTAGGCGAAAATACAGTGAATGCTGTAGGTTCAGAACAACCTATTAACCTTTTGTCATGTTTTTATTCCTTGGATTTCAGCATTCATCAAGGCCAGTCTCCATTGAGGTGAATCGTAGCGATGGCCGCATTTAGGCATGCATAATTCACATATATCACACCATGAGGTCGGTCGCCTTGGTTTCTAGTCTGCGCGCGCAGGCTATGGAGTTCAAGTTTGCTTGAAGTTGTCAGCGATTGCCAGCAAAAAGCTGCCCAGTCACATTTAAAATTTTATATTAGCTCGGCCGAAAGAGAGCCGGCCGAAGGAAGGTTGCTAAATGGGAGGGATCTATTAATACCAAGTTGACCTTGGATTCTCATAGCTATTTCGCAAGAAATAATGTGAGCAAGAGAATCTGAATGATGATGATGATGATGATGATGATGATGATGATGATGATGATGATGATGATGATGATGATGATGATGATGATGATGATGATGATGATGATGATGATGATGATGATATGATGATGATGATGATGATGATGATGATGATGATGATGATGATGATGAGGGTTCTTCAAAGGGAAAACCTAAACAAACATGCCATTGTTTCTATTAGCTTTCCTTACTGTGGCCACGCGTCAGATTATCAAATACAATAAACTGGCTATTTAAAAACATATGAGACCTCATCTTTCAACTCCCGGTACTGACCTAAAATCCCAGAACAAAAACAAGAGCCACGTTCGCTACAAAAAAGATTGGTATATCGTGGTCACAAATGTTTAGTTTCTCGGTTTTCTGGTTGGTGTTGAGATTCATGTTTATCCAAACACCGCAGATGACTTCAACGTGATTTACATCAATTTTCAATAACAGAATATAGATCCGAATCGATACAAGAAATAAAGGAATAACCGCTAAAGGTTACCCATCAGGCGCCATTGATAAACTACGACATTTTATCAAGCCACCAACGACATAAACATAGATTATATCTCTCTACACGTTGCAGATTTTAATGTTACACTAGTGAAAGTAGACTTACAAAGACGAGTCCCTTGTATCCCCGCGATAAATCTTGTTCATCAGGGACTCGCAATGAAACAGTGAAAAAGCAGATCCTATTTTCTCTAACTATCAATATAGAATTATGATGGAATCACGGTTGGAATCTCGAATCCCGTGGAAATGTTTTTAATACTTCAATCGAATAGAAAATTCTGTCACATTTGCCGAAACCAAAGTAATTCACAAATCTCTCAATCTGATTGGTATTCTAGGAATCGCAGAGTTTGGCTCTAAGTAGGGTCAGGGTTTTTAAGACTAATATTATCAATGAATCTCTGTTGACCGAAGCACTATCATCAAGTCAAAGGGCACTGGGAAACAAGAAATTCTAGGTCATAAGTCTATAGTGAAAGCACAGTTAAATGGAGTCTACACCGGTAAGACACGAGAGCAAGCGAAATGCAGACTAGATGATACACCATATGATTGGATGTCGCTTTCAAAACGCCATCTCATTGGACCGATACATATAGAGCTCACACAAGACCAACTGAACTGTGTCGACGGATCAGCAATGTATTGCTGATAGCAGTTTACTCAAAGCAGGTATTGAAGCTTCTGAGGCGCCATGTTGTAGTCTACTGACTTGCAACCAGAACAGAATAAGGCGAATGGGAATCGAGCCCCACGAGTACTTCTTAACTTCAAAATAAGGGGTCGCGGACTCGGTTAGCCGCTAAATCATAGTGATTCTGGGATCCCAGCGTTGTGAAAACCGTGATATCACTACCCTGGTTCACAGACCAAGCGAGAACTCCTACGGGTTTCTCATTTGGTCTCTGAGTCAGGTTATGATTTCACCTTCATCTTCACAAGTTTGTTCTGAGATGAAATTATTGCTAAAGATTTCTGCTTTGCTGCGGTGTTAGTACTGCACTCACAGGACTATTCCAGGATCCTAGCATCCCAGATAAAACTAAGACTGTGCTCACACAATGCTGGCACATTTTAAAAACGGCGAAAAATGTGACGGATTGGCCTCCCGTTCACACGAAAACGGCGCACTTTTTGCCGGCAGTTTTCGAAAACGGTAGATTTTGAAAACGGAACTCTAACCAGCTCATTTTTGCACAGCATCATGTGAATACTCAAAATTATGAAAACAATACATTTTGCAACGCTTTTGGAACGAGGCTGAACGATTCCTAGGATGTATGTATGTTTCCTCGGAATCAAAGCCTTGCAGCGAGATTTTTACCATCAAATCTCCTACCATTTCAAATTGTTCCGGCATCGTGTGAGCGCTAGCTCAAATTTGGCTACCGTCACATTTTTCACCATTTTCAAAATGTGCCGGCATCGTGTGAACGCAGTCTAAAAATCGATTTTCATGTTGATTAAGCACCCACCTTCGTAATTTCTCCGTCTCAGGGCTTTGGCGATTGGTCGAGCTGCAAATATAAATAAAGTTAGAAAGACCAGTAGCGGACTGGCAACCATTCTACCCACCGGGAAAAGCAACCAAAAGGGCAACAGTAGGAGGTCAAGCTGCTCAATGTTGGGGTTAGTGATACGGTCTTGAAAACTCTGAGTGGCGCAGAATCAGTTTTAACAATCTCATACTATATTTTCAAAGCCCTCACCATGGACTGCAGAATAGTCTAAAAATGGAGGGGCTAGGTCTCGAGCGAAGCAAGCAAAATGGGGGCCCGGGGGCTTGCCCTCGGAAATTTTTAGAAAACACTATATAGAATGTCCAAAAATGCCCCATTATGAATAGACCTATTTATTCACGATTTGCTTTAGAAAAGAAGCTGATTCTGATTTAAACTGACTGCATTTGAAACATAGATGCGGTGGTAAAATTTATTGGTGTTATGATGTATTGCTGTCGGGTAAGATAATAATTTTTGAAGTTAGACCAAAGCCCAAAGCCTACTTTTCAGTTTTTGAGACACTATATTCCAAGATTTTACAAAAAAAGTAATTTCTGCAGTCTAGGAAGCGAGATTCTTTTGCTTAAAAACTTGTAGGCCTCAGAAAGTCAACGAAAGGTATTACTACATTCTAACCCAACAGTGATTTCTACATTTGTTAAAGTTTTGTGAATTTCTGAAAAACGTAGGGGTTGAGGCTTTAGCCCCTGCAAGCATATGGCTAAGCTGTCCTTGCTTTTGCTCTACGCCTACAAAAACCATTTATAAGATATTAGTTGTCAGTGCATCAATATGACGAATTACAGTCAGGCATTGTACATGTGTTTGAAGACTGTAGACTTGTCAGAAAAGTATCTGGCAACATTATCTGGAGAAACAGGTTCCGAGAGATCCCTTTCACTACCCTACAGTGCGACCTACTAAAAATAAATAAACAAGTAAATAAATAAATAAATGATGATGATGACGATGATGATGATAATGATGATGATGATGATGATGATGATGATGATAATTATTATTATGATGATGATGATGATGATGATGATGATGATGATGATGATGATGATGATGATGATGATGATGATGATGATGATGATGATGATGATGATGATGATGTTGATGATAAACCCATCAACATGAATGCCTCGAGTTTCTCATTTCCCAGAGCTGACCGTCAGAGTGCTTTACTTGAACAAATATCTAGCATTCTGTAACAGCAAACCAACCATTGCTTGCACTGCAGATTCCTTTGCAGGCAAGGCAATTCGATTTGCAAGGATACCTCATATTTCATATATTTATTATATTATATATATCCATATTTCAAATTAAATTGTTTTTACACAAAATCCCTTCAGCATAAGAAAAAGAAAGTCTTAAAAATTAAAATTACGATCTACAACATAATTTATAAGTTTGAGAACTATTCTATTAGGACCTATTTGCTGCTCTTCCAGGGAGTCGTGTTTCATGTTAATTCAGCTCTTTAGATGAGTTTTTAAATGTCTTTTGAACTGCGGGAAGGTTGGCAGTTCTCTGATACTGATGGGGATGCTGTTCCATGCAGTCAGAGCTGAATAATGAAAACCTTTTTTCACATATTCGAGTTTATATCTTGGAATTTGGATGTCCTTGCAGTTTCTCGTATTGTAGTCTGAATGCAAGGATATCTGGGGGAATTTATCCCAAAGGCTCTGGGCACGTCCTGTTCATAATCTTGTATGCCATGACTGATTGATCGAATCTAATTAATTGTTCAACATTGTGTTCAACATTGTGCCGTTTTTCAGGGTATCGTTTTCGCCTATTTTTTCTAGAGCAGGGTATCAAAAGAAGACAATTTTACTGAAGCCGGTTGTCAAAACATATCAAAAGGGGAAATTTTGTTAAATCAGGTTGTTATTCAGTGATATTTTTGTGTTTTGGAGTATGCTTTTGACCGACTTTTTCTAGAACCGGGTATCATTTAAGGGAAAAAGTTCTGGAGCCGGGTAAAAAAATTTTTCTTCTTGGGCACACCCCCGTATAAATTTAGGTCAAGTACCCTCCCGGGCGCAAGAAGGTCAAATTTAGTTTGTTTGCTTGTTAAAAAAATGTTATGTTTATAAAGTCAAGGTGACAAAAATTAGAGAAGTCTTTACCGCTAGGTCAGATGTATTCTGTTCGAAAGAGTTTTCAAATTTACTGTTCGAAAGAGTTTTCAAATTGAACAAATTATATTTTCAAATATCAGAAAAGTCTGCAAACATGACCAAATGATTTTGATCAGCATCGATTCTATTCAAATCAAAATTATGAAATATTTACAAGTTACTAGGAAACATAATTGATCTTCTTGCCAATTTAGGAATGTCGACACATGTTTATTTCAACTACATAATTTGTACTGCTTTCTTCGCTAATCAAGATAAATTCTATACAAGAAGTGTGAGAATTATTGCCGCTTCAATGTCTTTAAAGTGTAAAGAATGCCGATTTATTTGAAATGAAGATGTCAAGAACTCGATTGGGCGTCTGTATCGTTTTGTTCGTCGCCGTTGGGTATGGCTCAGTCATGGTGAAGTTGCATGATGTGTTGGGGATGTGTTGCTGGTGTTGCATTCCCAAGATCCTTGGTACAGATTAGGACACTCAGTGTGTAGCAGTTTGAAATTTGTATCAGTAGCGAGCCACCTTAACGTAGTGTTTTTTTGGTGTTTTGAACTTATTTTGACTAGATATACAACCACCATTCACTGTTACGTAACTTTGGAATTTTCCGCAGTGAGCCACCTTAAAGGATCTGTTTCATCCAGCATTCCTTGCACGTGTCGTCTTTTGGTTTGCCTTTGTTTTCGCCATTTTCATGGCCCATGAAAATGGCGACAAACAAAGGCCAACCAAAAGACGACACGTGCAAGGAATGCTGGATGAAACAGAGCCTTTAAGAACAGATCCACCTCTTTACGATTAAGATGGATCTGCACTTAAGCTGGCTCACTATCGGAAGTTTAAAAAATTACGTAACAGTGAAATTTGGCTGTATACCTGATATAAAAATAAATTAAAAACACTAAAACTCTAAGTTTAGGTGGCTCGCTACTGATCCAGATTTCAATCTGCCACACACTAGATGTCCTATCATTCGTTCATGGGGCAACCCGGTAGCACTTGATAATTTGACGATAGCCTGCGTGCTTGCGTGCAGACTTAAGTTACTGGGGAGGAGAGAAAAGAAAGAAGCTTTCCTCTCCTCCCCAGTAACCAAAGTCTACGCGCAGGCTATTTGACAAGAACAGATTGACACTTTCTGTGCAGCCAACCATAATGCTCTGCTTTCTCTATTTATTTTGATTTGAGTGATTGCTAATAGCTCACGAAAGCTTTCAACTGAAAATTATAAACTAAGAAGGACACAATTCTATTCTCAAGACATTCTAAGATACATTTGCAATCAATGCAAATTTTTAAAGAACAGTTCTGGAAGATGGAGATGGGCTCTCAAGAATCTATCTACCGAATACATCTTTCTGCTCCTCGAAAATTTAATCATTTTTTCTTGAAAGTATTTCCTGGATTAAAGCATCATAAGATATTAAAGATTGTTTGTTTTTCTTTGATATTCCCTCGAAATATGATTTATCTTTCAGGAAAGGCGAAAAGAATGATATGTCGAAGCTTGTCGAAACATTCGAATGAAAGTATCTTTGAAATGAATATCATTTTGAAAAGAATATCTGATACCATTCAAATTTCATCCTCGCGCTGATTAATGACGACAACGCAATATTCCCAACGGATATTAGTTTGACGTCATCAAAATCCTAGGACTGGTGCCCAATATAAAAGCTACGTCATAAAGATATGCAGTTTGTGTAACAGAAATGAGATATGAAAGGGAAAACAATTTCAACCATTTCAAGTTTTTTAGGAGTAATGTTTTATGTTACTTTTCTCCCTGTTACTTTGAATGTTTCTTCTGTCCTTATTCGTACAATGGGCAGTAATGAACTGTGTTAGTAGCTTAGAAATTTAACTGTGTCAGTGTGAATGCGGTATAAGATATGAATTCACGGAAAAATCAAGGCATTGGAAATACCTTTCCGTTTTTGGATGACAAAGATGATAAAGAGGCAGTTGTCTGCAGCATAGAGCCGGGGTGAGATATATGCAAAGAGTGGAAAGACGTCTTGACGGTTTTAGTTGAACTTAGAGAGGCGGTTTTACGGTTTTTCTGGAATAATTAGGGGTATTACGGTGTTTGGTACCCCCTTCGACCGCCACCTTCTTGTACCATTATGAAAGCAAAGTACCTTGTCATCTAGCTTGCTCGCGTGCCTTCTTGCTTGTGTACTTGCTTGCTTTGAACTTATGTTTCAGATTTTTCTTACAGGCTATTTGGAACAAGATGTGCAGGTTGCGACAGTGTGGTGAAAGCAACGGATTTAGTTCGAAGGGTGAATGATCAAGTGTTCCACATGGCATGTCTCATCTGCTCACATTGTAACAAACAAATCTCCACAGGCGAGCAATTATTCAAAACAGATGAGAATAAATTTGTTTGTAAGGAAGACTTCGAGACTTCTAAAAAGCGATCATTTTCAGGTAAATTTTCAGACTTCGTTACGCTGCTTGAGTATTCATTCACAAATTTCACGGGGTGCACCAAGCTGAACTTTATACGTTTGAAAATTTGTTACGTCGATATGCATGAAAATAGGACTTCTTGATCCAAATGATAAAAGAATCTCCCATCACGATAGAACGTATTACCCAAGGGGGCAATCTATAAGATCTAGGATAGGGATGCTCATTTGGGCCGATTTTTTGTCTACCCAAAAAAATGACAGGCCCAAAATTTTCAAACCCAAAAAAATGACGGAATTATTCTCGAGCCCCCATAACTATCCTTTTTGTACCACAAGTTAAATTGAGAAGATTGAACCTTACGATTCTGCACAAGATAATAAAACTGATATTGTATTTTGGAGACCATCACAGCAACTCTTAATTGACTGACATCATAACTTTGTAAATACAACGCTCAGTAACCCAAAAAAATGACGCAAATTTTTAATGAGCCCAAAAAAATGACGACAAGCTTATCAACCCCAAAAAATTACGCCAAGTTAGCTAAACCAAAAAAATGACATTTTCATAAATTTCAAACCCAAGAAAATGACACGAGCATCCCTATCAAAATTTTCACAAGTGCCCCCCTGGGACGCATTAGCGGCGTCAATAGAGTTAAGAATCAAATTTTTTGAAAAAAGCTGTAATGTATTTCATCTATTTTTAAAGCGAACTCTTTTAGTATAAATTCGAGCAATTTTTAGCCTCCTTTTCGCGAGTCTTGAAGGAAAAATCGTTCATTTATTTAGGTTTCGCAATATTTCCAAAGCCCAGAAAAATAGAAGAAAAATACCACGGCAATTCCACCATCAACCAGTTTTTAATCCATACCAATTTATCAAGTGTTCTCTGTAGGCCTATGAGCAACTTTCAAAGGTGTGGAGTTGTTTTTGGTGGACCTGATGCTCTCGCAATTTTAGAAAGTCAAAGAAGTTACACCTTGAGCAACTGCAGAAATTGTTTTAGCTGACAATATTCGGAGAGTTTTTTGTCAATAGAACAAACTTTGAGATTTTCACATACAGCAAAGCAAAAGCAAACAGAGTGTATTCTACTGGCTGAGTCCATGAGCGATAGGACAACCAGTGTGTGGCAGTTGGAAATTTATATCAGAAGCGAGCCACCTTAACTTAGTGTCTTTTCTTGTTTTCAACCACTATTTTGAAATTTTTCGGTAATGAGCCATCTTAAGTCCAGAGCCACCTTAATCGTAAAGCTCTAAACGGGAGAAATAGATTTCTCTCTCTTGCAAATGCAGTTTCCTATGCCAAGAAGCGCATACCTAAAACCCTAAGCAGCTTCAAAGCTTCAATATAAGTCTTGCGCCCAAAAATTGAGAAAATTGTTCATAAACTATCAGTAATAATACAAAGGTATTTTAGTCAAAATTATGTGATTGTTTAATTTGTAATTTGGGCTGATCTGCTTTTCCGTTAACAAACCGTGCAACGATCATCTCCACTGGCTGGATACTTTGTAGATGCACCCGTATCCTTGAAGCCCTTAACCATGGCATGAAAACCCACCTGACCATGTGACCGGGCGGTCGCAGGACATCTTTGATTCAAAACGAACTGCAGGAAATTTTCCAACAATTATCTTTGTTCCATATATCGCTGTTTCTCATTCTTCGAAAGAAGGAAAACACCTTATAAAGCGAAGCGAGAGTTACTTGGCACAGATTACGTCTCAGCTACAATTTGCATCCAACAAATACAATTTCAGCTGGTACTAGATTTCCTTCAAGAATGACAAGATAAATTCATGGGACCCCTGTTTCACTGTTCCTCACTCTCTACTTTTTCTCGATGCCTATAGTGCATCTACATAAACCATTCATCACGATATGACATAGAAATCTTTGGATCCTGACTCCTAGCTGGATAATTTCACTTTTTGTTCTAGATGTTGTAGGAACTGTATGTATGATTTTCTGTTCAGTCGCAGGAAGGAAAATATTAGGCTTTTTTAGCAGCAAGGCTTGGACGTCTTTGACAACGCAGCTACTTTTTATGTTGTTAGAGCATTCTAATTTTCGAGCCTTTCCCCTCCCTGAAAGCTGCCCACAGACAGACATATTCCCTAAGAACAGTTTACTTTCTGGCATTTCCATCATTTGTGAACAAGCTCCCATTGCATTTTGATTCCCTTCTCGACGTCCTTTTTTTGCAGTGCGGCCTTCAAAAGCATTATTTTCAGGTTGTCACATTCAGAATGGACTTGCCCAAGTCGTCCTGAAAGAAAGGCTCTCTTATATGACGACTTGGGCAAGTCCACATTCAGGATAGAACGTACGATAAATCTCTCGAGGCTCTCAAAAGTTTTGAGGTTGATTTCACTTTGTAGCTTACATCCTCGAACAATAGAATTATGCTGGCATCTTCATGACTTGCGTTCGCACCTTCTTGCTAAATAGCCCATGTTCATGCCTTGCCGTTAGACTAACTACTGCAGTCCCAGTTTTTGCTTTGTTTATTGAATTGGGTGATGGCACTCCGCTGCAAGTGGAGTTGTAGCGATTATCAGCCTATCAAGGAGCGAAACTACGACGATTTTCATTGGTCTATCCTGCCCTTACCCTCCTGACAACAAACATTCCATTTTCTGTCGAAATTCAGATTCCTTAACCACTGGAACCTAGTCTCCAGCAAGCACTTATTTGTTGAAAAGTTTCCAGGAAGATAATTGGAGTGCCTTTTTGGCAGTTAGGTATTCGACGCACCCTTAAATGACGTGAAGGTTACAAATATTTTGCCGATTTTCAGTAGGGTTTCACAGTTTATTTGAAATTAATGATGGGCAATAACAATAGGTTCCCATGATAAGATATCCCCAAGAGATTTCTTTTGTCATCCATTTTCTTCATCGTTGTATGATATTTCCTTTTTCTTTTTCAACATTTTCAAACTCCATCCTTCAAATTCCCCTGTGACATTGCTAGGTTCATTAGGCCAATAGGCCAGTGGGAATTTATAAGACCCTACTAGGGGTGCTTCGACTTCCTTACCCCCTAATGATACCTATTGTGGCCATGTTTCAAATCTCCCTGCTAATGTTAATTAATCCTTATTTTCTTATCTCCCTCAACAAAACTAACAATGTTATATAATCCGTTTCTGGACAACTTAGAAAGAAATTTGAATGCCTCTGTCTGATCTTAAGTCAGTCACTGAATGTTTCAAAGAAGTGTTCGGTTTATTCATTGCTCTGACTGTGATTTGATCCTTTAAGTACACAAGTAGCTCTTGAGGTCAAGGCAGTACACCTTCATCAACTGTCCTTTTCAGTTTCTAACAGCATGTTTTAATCTCTCTTAAAACTGAAGGCTCCTTTCTTTAGATATATGAAAGCCTGAGCAAGCCAGAGACCTAGTACCAACTCAATGGCGTCTTCGTACTTACTATAGAATGAAAAATTAGCTAACATTTATTTTCTAGTACATTTCATCGACTATCCTTTTATCTTTCTAACGCAACATCTTCTAATCTCTCCTAAAGCTGAAGGCTCCTTTCTTTAGATTGAGCAAGCCAGAGACCTATTACCAACTCAACTGCGTTTTCGTACTTATTTTACAATGAAAAATTCGCTAACATTTATTTTCCAGCACATTTTCATCGACTATCCTTTTATCTTTCTAACGCAACATCTTCTAATCTCTCCTAAAGCTGAAGGCTCCTTTCTTTAGATTGAGCAAGCCAGAGACCTATTACCAATTCAACTGCGTCTTCGTACTTATTTTACAATAATTGGCTAATATTTCTTTTCCGGTACATCTTCATCGACTATCAATTTGTCTTTCTAACGCAACGTGTTCTAACCTCCCCTAAAGCTGAAGGGGCCTTCGTTAGAATGAAAGTGAAAACTTGTTGTTCCCAAGGCTGTCAAATGGGCCGCGCTCTCCTCTTTCCTTTTCTCCAAATTGCGAAAAAGGCTATTTCCGTAAAGGCTGGTTTAAAGAAATGATTTGTGGTACCTAAGTTTGAAACTGCCTTAATTAACAGACGCATCGTAATAATCCAACAAACGCAACATTAGATGCTAAAGTCAGTGGAAAGAAAGTTGTTAACTCCAGTAAAAGGAAAATAACCAACTGTTAAATCCTGCAAGAGAAACAACGAATGCCCGAAAGGAGAGAAAATATTCTAATAGCTGCGATGAAGAGCAAAGCTGAATAAGCAAACCTTTTAGTTCTTCAACGTTGCTCTTTTTGCAGCTATTAGCGTAGGATCGGTAGAATATTTAAAGAGGCCGGTGAAAATTGCAAACACAGTGCATAATGCGTGAGAAGAGACTGCTGTGTTTCGGGCCCAGTACTCGACGAAACGCATGCAGAAAATATCAACAATTGCTTCAATTGATACCTCAATTCAAAGCGATTAGCGACTGCAGACAAATTCCCTAAACCAGTAAATCTAAACAAACATACGGCCGCAAAAGTTGCCTGAAACCAGTGGGGCAAACTCTCGCCTTGCGCAAGCGAAAGGTGGCTTTCTGAGAGAAGCTATGTAAATCTCAAGTTCTGAAGCCGACCAGAAAGCATTATAATTCTTGGGTATTCAGGACTTAAATGAAACAAATAAACAATTACCACACAGCTCCTGAATCAAATTAACAAAATCCGTCAGACAAAACTTTAGATTTACCCCTCTTCTGTCGCTATAGGCACAGAAATTCTCTTAAAAACCACCTTTCGCTTGCACAAGGTGAGAGTTTGCCCTGCTGGCTTAGAAGCAAGTTTTGCAGCCGTGTTTGTTTTGATTTACCGGTTGAGAGAATTTCCTTTGTCTGCAGTCACTAATCGCGTAGAAATGAGATGTCAATTAGAGCAGCTGTTGCAATTGTCTTGAAAGGTGCTATAGCTTCTTCACTATGATTCTGCGATTTGGATGTTTTGATAACGGGGCTAATTTGCAGTCTCAGAAGCGAGGCAAGCAACCGTCGACAGTTAGAAATTCTAATTGCTGCGGTGAAGTTCATGGAAGCCAATTGGCCTAGAAAAAATAAGGATCTCTTTGTTCACAGCGAAAGGTTTGTTGATTCCGGAATCAAGGAAACATTCATCTGGATGCTTGCGGCTTTTGTTCATAGCTAGTATCGGCGAAAACTTGAATTTTTGAGGTGTTTTAACATCGAAGGTTCCAGCCGGCGACTTAGGCCCATCCGCCATCGCTAGGAGTCCGTACAATGTTGCTATCGTTTCCATATCAGTCACGAAATTTAGGGGGAAACTTCGTCCTAAAATTTCAGTGTGAAAGTAGTCCATAAGTTTTAGCATCCATCAGTCTGTCATTAGGGATAACTATGAACATACAGTCTAGCGTTGATTCTTCTCTATTCGTAGTTTAACTGAAGTTTTTGAAAAATTAGAATCATTGTAATGACTGAAGTTTGTAAGGATACACATAGATTTATTTCAAGAAACCATAGTTCATGAATTTCTACCATACGGTGTCAAGCTCAAGACTGTCACCCTTCTGGTTTACGATTTAGAAATTTGATCATGTCACAGTCTGATGAAGTCGGAAATCGCTTCAACACCAAGGCTTCAACCCATTTCGAACGTCGTTTCGCTTTAAAAATTCGAACTATGAACTAATAAGCCAGTCAAATGCTGACAGTACCATATTAGGAAAGTAGGAAGCTCACTGGTCGCGCCGTAAAAGCGGCGGACTTTGCCTGAATTAGTCCCTCTTTTGAAGCTGTCTTGTCATGAGTCTCAGTTTCAAGCCATAAATTTCACCCAGTTCAATGTAAAGAGCTGAGACTCGTGGAATCAGTTTGGTTTGAAATACGCCGTAACTTGAAAGAAACGACTGAAGATTTTTAAAACTTATGCCCCATTCACACTTCAAGTTAAATGTCAATTAAATGTCAGTTTAAGTGGAGTTAATTCACCCAAAAGAATGAGCTTGGTTGCTGCGCAGGGGCATTCCCCCTTTTTGGATTACCTTATGAAATTCACCCCACTTGTCACCCCACACTGGCTTGTCTTGCCTAAGTCTGTCTTGTGCCTTTCGGGTCCTTTTCTTTTCTTTTCTTCTTCTTTTTCTTTGGCTCCGCTCTGCCACAGCCTTCTTTTCAGCTGTGACATAGGTGCATCAGTTTGGCGGGAAACAATTTTCCTGTTGCAGTCACCGACCATAAAAGACTGGTTTTCGCCAGGCAGTAAAGGGTGGCAAAGCCTGTGGCTTGGGGATGGGGGTAGGCACTCATTTGGAGGAAAATGTGGTGGGAACACCCCTCTCAAGGTTGACCTATTGCTATGCAATATAAGGAGAGGGAAGAGTGTGATTGTGATGGAGTCCCGCTGGGTGCTTGCCTTTGGATCCCACGGGGAGCTGCTTGGTAAAGGCTGATGCACAAACGCCCATCTTCCTGTTAGGGGTTCCATTTACGATGTGTCAGGTTCCCCTTTAGGGTATGTCATTCCATTCATTGGGAGAATTAAACCAGCATAAACTAAGCCAGGTTTTCGAATAAGACCTTCTGATTGGCCAATCCAACAAATCCAAGCATTTGATTGGTTGAAATTTAAATTAGATTTGATAAAGCTGGTGTAACTGTGTCAGTGTGAATGCAGTATAAAACAGTAGTTATGGCAAAGTAACTAAATTTCTTTGGAAGCCATTCAGTTCAAAGAAATAGAATATTTTCATTTTGAGTTGTAGGCGCCCTTCATGTTTGGGACTCCGATAACTTTTGATGCCATGATAGGCACAGTAGATGTGCATTTTGAGTTTGTTGTATTTGATGATTTAAAATAGAAATAGGTCACAGAATTCAAAACAACCCTTTCAAAGACTTGGAACGTATGCTTGCTGTTTCACAAGTTCCTTGCAAAATTTTTGGATTGAAAGCATTTGATATAAAAATGTTGCGCAGGTTTCCTCTGTCGACAACATCTGTATTAGATTTGATGGGATTTGATCGTATGTCATAGCGTCTAGCGTTGTGTTTAGTGAGCTTAAGGATAGAAACAGCTGTTAGTCTCCGTACAATCACATGCAAGAGCAGAACACCGCTGCTATTCAACAGACTTATATGAAGAACTTATGCTCACCGCTGTGATTTATTCTTTCACCAGATGCGCGGCATATGGCCTAATTCTTAGTCTTAGAGACGACCCACGGCTTCTTAACTGAAATCTTTAGGATTCTATCAACGTTGAAACAACGCGTACAATATAAAGAAATCTCACTCGTGTTATGGCATGAGTTTCACTGAGAAAAATGCTCTTTTCAACGTCTTTTCTTGAGACTACCTGTGGCTTCTTAACACAAATCGTTTGGATTCTATCAACGTTGAAATAACGCATACAATATAAAGAAATCTCACCCATTTGACTGCATGATATTCATTGACAAAGATGCTCTTTTCAAAGTTTTTTCTTTCAAATGTTGTTAAGCGTATTTTGAAAGGTTGAGAGCCTTTTTTGATTAGGTTTACTTGGAATTAATAAGCTGCTTGTGAAAACATACAAACTTCTTTCTTTTCTGACGAAGCAAATCTTCTTGTAGAAGATGCTTGGATAATTTCTCTTTGCTGTAGCATATCTTGACACTGGAAAAGCTTTATTTGTGAAGGTGAAGGTGAAGTCGCGTTTTTTAGCGCCAAGCGCTGGAATCGCAGAAATAGAGCTCGAACTCATTCCGCCTGACTGTTTGGCTGCAAAGTCAGAGGCTTACACCACAGCGCCACAATGCCTTCATTTGTATTTCTTTAAGTGGCAAATTTCCTCTTATTAGTGAAGAATTTTTTCTGAACGTAGAAAACCTCTTTGCTCAGATTTATTTGGAATTCTGGTGTGTCTCAAATTAGGTTGCGTTCACACGGGAACACTTGAAATAACATCGTTCCGTTCCAAAAAGTGGAACGATGAAAAAAGTGATACGGAAAGTGGAACGATACGCAATCGCTCCGTTCCGTTCCCGTGTGAACAGGCAATGAGGTCAAAACTGGCCCAAAAAACGGAACGATAAGATTTGTTTCCTTAAGCGCATGCGTGGATGTAGTTGTTACTGAGAAAAATGGCAAGGACTGAAGAAAAAACTGTGGAACGGAACGATTGCGTTCCCGTGTGAACAGAAACAAAAACCGATACGCAATCGTTCCGTTCCCGTGTGAACAGTCTACTTTTGCGTTCCAGAAACTGGAACGAAGATGAAACGGAATGATAGCGTTCCCGTGTGAATGGGGCCTTAGACACCAATTAGATGGTCTGTCTCAAATTAGATTTGGCGCGAAAATGCTTGCGTATAAAGACAAATGAAGAGGTTTGCAGGAGCAATTTTGCTTTATCATCTTACAATAAAACCCCGCAAACAAGAACATGAAATGTAAGAAACTACAATCTAAAAAATTTGTGCAAGGAGACACTCAAAGATAAGGACCAAAAATAGACTGATTTGTTTCAATGTTGTTATTAGATGGATAGTACACTTAATAGTGAAAATTTTATCATATCAGTGTATAGAAACTCCCAACTTTTAATAATTGAAAAAAAATTCAAGGATTACGGTATATTGTTTCATCAAGTTATGTGCAATAAATTTCTTTGTCAGCAACAAATACCATGTCCTCTAGGGGACAGTGAAAACTTGTTATAGGACATGGCCAGCGGAGAAGAAAACTTTTGGAAAAAAATCTTCTTGCCCCGTATAGAATTATTGCAGAAAAACTAACTGCCCCGTCGCCCTTCCCTTAAAGTCCTCAAAAATGTATCTGCCCTGTATTAATGAATAACAGGTATGTCACAGTACGTATCACCGATGAAGTAGCCAAAGACCATAATAAACTCCTTTCTTTTACATACGTATGTTTTTCAACGAAAAATTTACTTTGAAGATTAAGAGATATGACTGATGCATCGTTCTTGCAAACAACTGACAAGGAAATTTTGCGTCATCTAAAACATATCAACATATCTTGCCAAACATTTCTCTGCTTAGATGATTCACAACTTTGCCCTCAAAATGATACATTTTACATTTCAAATTTCATCTTGAGCTAATATCTGCTGATCTCTCCTTGTGAACTAATCTGGCTTTATCAAGTAGGACCTTTCTTATTAATTTCAGCTTATTTTCTATAGTTTGAAAATTACTTTGATTATACGCCTCTAAGTAGAAATGTACCAAGGTTTTTCCTATTTGCTGCAATAAACTTTAATGGCATGGAAAAGAAGACTTTCTCATATCCTCTAAAATTTTTGATAGTAAAGTTTCATCAGAAAACCCTCGTCTTTGCTTTTTTTGAGGCTCTGGCGCCCAGGGTAGGATTTGCTTTAAGTTAACTCAAGTTAAATCAAGTCATGTGAAGTGATCGGTCTCTTAATAAAATATCTTTTGATTTCTTTAGCACACTTTAAAACTTCTGAAACTTCCAAAACTTGTACTAAAACTTCCTAAGAGTATGGTCACATGACCTAAAATGATTAAAATCCACCTTACCGATGTGGCCCATTAATAATCTTCATTTGGAAACATATTGATATCTCAACCCCATGCAAAATTTTTGACACTTTTGACGGTGAAGGAAGCCGTTCTAGGGAGAGCAATATTTTCCTGGTAAATAGCAGCACAAATGTGGTAAATGGCTGCCACTGGGTTTAACAAATGATAACTTGAGCCCTATCTGCTAGTTTCTAAAATTGACGGTCAGAAAGAAATGATATCCCAAAATGTTCTGGAAAGATGTCCTGTGACTCATAAGCCTTGTAACGAAAGAGTTTCCAACCCAGACCTCGAATGAAACAACTACACGTTTTTTTTAATAAGAAACTGGTTTATAAGAAACTAGTACTAAGAAGGCCAAAATTTTAAGAAACTCTAGTACTATGTCTGAGAAGTACTAAGAAACTTTTCAAAGTTAAAAGCATGGATTTTATAGCGAATAGATCATTGAACCTTCATTCTTGAGCAATATTATCTAACCATTTGTGTTTTCAACATAACAGAACACTGTTCATTCCTTTATGATGTTTTAAATATCAAGAAACATATCTGCCGCAATGTTAGCGACCACAATACTAATTCTACATTCAGAAAAATAAGAAACCAATTAAGAAACTTTTAGTACTAAAATGGACAAAATTTCATGTGAAATTAAGAAACTTTTAGTTCTATAGCCTGATCCAAATTTCTTATACACAAAAACGTTGTATGCCGTTTGATAGGAAAGTATTCGTCATTCCTTCTGATCAGAATAACTGCTGCAAGATGAAATAAGTTTTGCAAATAAGATAAACAATGTTCTGCGAGTTCTCATGCATTTCCTTGGGGTTTTGATGAGGTTTTGATTCACCGCTGTAGTTATTAACTTTGCTTTCTAATCAATGTTTTTTTCGTTTCTAATTCAGAATCGTCTCCAATCTCTGACGAAAGTGAAGACAAAAACACTACATCGAACGGTAGTGATGATGAAGATGGAGCGAACGGAAAACGAAGAGGCCCACGGACGACCATCAAAGCGAAACAATTAGAGACACTGAAATCAGCGTTTGCAGCAACACCAAAACCATCTCGACATATTAGAGAAAAATTAGCGCAAGAAACTGGACTAAACATGCGTGTTATTCAAGTCTGGTTTCAAAACAGGCGATCGAAAGAGAGAAGGATGAAACAATTGTCTGTCCTTGGTGGAAGAAGGGCTCCTGGTCGTGGAAGTAAACATGAAAATCGTTCTGAAAGAGATAGTTTGGATGGATCCTCGCCAGAATCAATTCCGACGTCGTACCATTTCTTCCCACCAGGTAAGATGCATCCGAAACTGTCATGTAATGCAAGAAATTTTGGCCCCGTTTTCACGATACCGTTTTCATTTCATATCGGATTGGGTAGGGCAATCCGATATGAAAATTTCTCCTGTTTACACGATGCCGTTTTCATTTCATATCGGCTTGGTTTCATGCCACTTTCAGAGCGTTTTCATTTGAAAACGCGAAAACGGTATAAAGCATATCGGATTGGTGCGTTCTCATGTAAACAGGAGGCCAATCCGATATGGAATGAAAACGGTATCGTGTAAACAGAAGGCCAATTCGATATGAAACCAATCCGATATGAAATGAAAACGGTATCGTGTAAACGGGGCCTTTACCTCACTTTTCAAATATTGTCTCAAAGACATTTTTCAAAACTCTGCCAATGTTCATAGTCCAGTTTAATTTAGTTAAATGCTTAAACTTCTTATCATGCATTTCTTAAATCTTTTGGGACACCTTAATTCAACCAAAACAAGAAAAGATACATTTTGTTTACAACTCAGTGGGTAACCGTTTCACTCTCCAGGACCACAAATGACATCAGTCTGGAAATGTGAACCAATTAATGTCCATTAGCTTACCAAAAGGCTGATAAAACAGAACCCCCAACTGTTCAAGGAAACTCCAGATCAAATGATTTCTTCAAGTTGAATTTCTTATCTCCTGGGGATTCACTGTGTGGGGCTTAAACTATGCTTGTGACTGATTCAGGAATTCACCTCAGAGATTTCGGTACTACCCCAGACTTGCTCCAAGTCTATTCTGTGGTCTATCAGCGCAGAGGAATAAAATTGCTTCTGCGGTGGCGTAAGCTACGAGGAGGACGCAGCGAATATCGTTCCGTTTTCCTGCGCAGCATCCTTTTCCTAGTTTACGCCCCCGCAGAAATAATTTGGCTTTAGCAGGACATACAGTAGTTAAACAAACAGAGAAGTCAGCTGAAGCCAAACTTTTCTGTCAGTACAATAAATCCCCGCGTATAAGAACCTACTTTTTTGAGAGCCAGGCTGAAATTGGCTCTTATTTCAAAAGTACTAAGACTAATTTCAAGGTATAAAGGTTCTTATTTGAAGGGTGCCTCGTGTAGTCCCCTTGAGATCCTCACAAAGATGTTCAGCCGTGTTATTTGTTTTGGAAGCGTTCTTATGGACCTAATAAGTAACAGGGGAGGAGAATAAAACTTTCACAGCCAACTGGGATTACAATGACTTTAATAACAGCAGAAAAGATCAACTTTGCAACCCCTGCAATAAGAATCCATGTTTTATCAAACTGAAACGGGTTCTTTATTGCAAGGTGCATAATTTAGGAAAAACGGCCTCTAGGTTCTTATTTTGGTAGGTTCTTATATGCGGGGATTTACTGTACACGAATTCTCTTATTAGAAACAAAGAATTTAGGCCAGTGCTGAAGGTCTCTAAAAATTATCAGATTCAGAGTCAGAGATTCTTACAAGCTTCGTAAAGGTTTCGTAACAATCTTCATGTTCATCAACTGTTCCCTCGAGAAAATTTAAAGCACTGTTTTTGAAGCCAGTCCAATGTTTGCACATCACCCCCAGTACGTTAGAAGTACTATGATACAAGAAGCAAGTGGAACCAAAGTAAGAATATGTGAAGAATTTATTGCATAAAATGAACAGTTTCTTAAGTTATATTTTCCCAGTACTGGAGTTTCTTAATTCTGAGAGTTAAGTTTCTTGTAAGCAATTTCTTATAAAAGATACGTGTAGATCCAGGGTCCCTTGTTTCCCTGTACACTCTGACTTGATGATGGCGCTTCAGTCAAAATAGACTAATAACATTACTCCAAGAAGCTTGACCCTATTCAGGCCGAGCTTCCTATAGGGGGTACCAATAAGGTACGAGATATGAGAACTACTAGTGTTACGGCAAATGTGAAAAGAATCAGTATCGATTTTCATAATTTTGGTATAAGGAACGGTACCGATTTCGAGATTTTGGTATAAAGCGCATGGTCACGTATACTTATTCGAAATTTGGTATAAGGTGGGGTATAAATCTAAGGAAAATTGGTATAAGGAACGTGTACGTCTTTGAAGCCTTGATGGCACGTCTCCAACCAGAATGTGGTCAAGCCTATCCTTTGGGCCAAACAGTTTGGATTTTAGACGAATAAATGTGTGACAAAAAAATTTCGGACGTTACTTTACTAGATTCCGGATTCAGTTCAACAAAAAATATAACATTTTCCTAAAATTAACACTCTCACCGCATTCCTTTTCGGTGCACAGCATATCGTGAGCAAGACATTATACCTTTCAAACAGCGGAAAACCTTTTGCCATTATTTTCTTTGCTGCAAAGAATTTCTGACACTATTGATGTATCTTAGGATTAAAGAATACCTTGATGTATCTGCAGAAATGTAAAAAAATTCTGAGGAAAAATCCTCAGGAAAAATTCTCTGGAAAAATCGAGAAAATTGAGCTATTGATTATTGACAATATCGAGAAAATTGAATATTTTTGCAAAAATGTAATGTACAGAGATCCACTGCCCTTCAGCGTTTTGTATACGAGTTCTTTGGAAGTTGGGATAAAAGCTGTGAAAACTGCTTGACCGTTAGCTTGTGTTTCAGACCGTGGGTGATTAAATGTCTTTCGTTACCTTGCTTGTCTTCAATTCACTGTTTATCTTCTTGTTCTTGTCTGGGAGCACATCAGCTTGCTATCAACGGTTCTGCATGGCCTAAATGTTTTGAACTGCGCTGCGATTCGAAAGCCGTGACCTGAGAACTAGTTCCCAGATCGACGCGGCCTTCTAACGACTAATCGAAGGCCGCGTCGATCTGGTAACTAGTTCTCAGGTCACGCCTTTCGAATCGCAGCGCAGTTCAAAACATTTACTCCATGCAGAACCGTTGATAGCAGGCTGATGTGCTGCTAGACAAGAACGAGAAGATAAACCGTGAATTGAAGACAAGCAAGGTAACGAAATACATTTAATCATTAACGATAATTTAGGCCAGGTATTGTGGACACGATCAACACCCAAATTGTGTCCACATTTCCCATGTCCAGACCACTTGAAAAGAAAGTGGTCTGGTACACAGGCTATATGACCGTATGCACAAGACTTCGCTTGCTGTCTCGTTGCTCATTCGCTAATTTCAAATAAGGTAGCTCTTTAAAACATCCGTGAAATGCTGCTCTGTTTTTGGATTTTCGTTTTTAGATAAAGGCAATACACTTATTTTTTGTAAGAAACTAAGAATTTGGGCCAGTACTGAAAGTTCCTTAAAATTATCGGATTTTGAGTACTCAAAGTTTCTTACGAGTTTCTTAACGGTTCCATAGCAATCATTATGTTCACTTGCTGCGCCCTCCTGAACTTTTCAAAACAACGTTTTTGGCAACTTTCCGATGTTTAGACAGACACCACTCATGTACATTCCGACTAATATGATGAACGAAACAAGTGAAATAAATTAAAAATATGTTAATGATCTCCTTTGTCAAAAATGAATAGTTTCCTAAGTTATATCTTCCCAGTACTGGAGTTTCTTAATTCTTTGGCGATCTGAGAGTTGTAACTTGTTCCATGATGACCGAAAATTTAGAAACTACGGAACAAAGCTCAAAACTAAGTTCGGGCATTGCTGGAGCACTTTAAAATCCCAAACTTGTAGGTCGTCGAGAGTTTGTTAATGAGGAAAATCAATAGACGGTTATGCTAAAGATCGCCGCGAGGAACTTTTTACCAAGATGCACTGCATTTCTTAATCGAATTCGTATAGAATCGTTATATATTCGTAATTCGAACGCAATGCATCTTGGAAAAAAGTTCCTTGCCGCCATCTTTAGCGTAATTGTCTATTCTACTTTTTAGGGCCTGTTTATATGAGGAAAAACACCTCACCTGCCAGACCCGGGGCTGAGAGGTGAGATTCCACCTTCCAATAGAATCCTTTGTATTTTCAGTTCGCGTTTACATGACGAACGCAACACCACCGGTATAGTGAAGTCCCACCTCACTAGAGGTGGAATCTCACCTGGGTGAGGTGAAATTTTTCCATATAAACGAAAAACCACCGGTATGGTGAGGTGAAATGAAATTTTTTGGTTGATTCTCATTGGTCAGTTCATTCTGATTTCACGGAAGAGAGACTTTACTCCACCTCACCTCTCAGCCCCGGGGCTGACAGGTGAGGTGAAAAATCTCATGTACTCTCGAGTACCGAATAATCGTCCCCCCCGCTTATTAATTTTTGAAAAATTTTCCAAACCCCCCCCGCTCTTATTCCAACCCCCCTTTTTACTAATTTTTGGAAAAATGAAATGATATCAGACATAATTTCTGTATAAACGCAAGAAAAAGTCTCAAGAAGTGCATTCAACAGAACCAGAGTTCAAAAGTAAATGTATCAATAACATCACTGTTCACATAAATATATAACAGATACCTGTTTACCTAAGAAAAGGGCTGTTTTCTATTTCTCCAAGCAGCCTCCCCCCGATTATTCCAACCCCCCCCATTATTGTTATGTCGAACCATTTCCAACCCCCCGATTATTCTCACCCCCCCCCGTTTATTCGGTACTTGAGAGTAAACAGTCACTGAAATTTACCTCGCTTGTCAGCCCCGGGTCTAGCAGGTGAGGTGTTTTTCCCCATATAAACAGGGCCTTAAAGTAAATCATCGGAGTTAAAAGCAAACTTAGCTAAGGGGACTGGGCAATCTAAATATAACCTATTGTATTTGATGTTTTCGATCTATGAAACAAAAGGAAGATAGTGGCGCCTGCGGTTCTTTTTTGCTATGTTTAGGTTATGTCGCTATTTCTCCGTTCATTTACTTTTAAGTATTGAACATTAAGCGTAAACATAAGGATTTGCCTTTCTGAAGAATAGATTCCACACTTCTGACTGCACTCAATTAAATCAGAATAGACAGAGAAATCAAAATATTTAGATCGGCTTGGCTGAAGGCGTGAAAGCTATTCTTGAAGCTGCAAGCAAAGAATACCAAATGTTCCTTCTCGTTTTGGCATGCGAATTTAAGTGAAGTGGAGAATTTTTTCTGGGAAATAGAAATTTAAGGAAAACTTCAGCTACACGTATTTTTTAATAAGAAATGTTCCATAAAAACTCAACTCTCTCAGCTCACGAAAAAATTCAAGAAACTCCAGTACTGGGAAAGTATAAGTCAAGAAACTTTTTATTTTGATAGAAATCCTTCACATATTTTTACACTATTTGCACTTGTTTTCTGTATCACATTACTTGGAAGACACTTGATTAATGTCTAATCACTGGAAGAGCTACAAAAAACATTGCTTTGAAATGTTGCCAAGTGCACAGGTAATGAACATTAAGATTATCATGGAACTTTTAAGAAAGTCTTAAGAAACTTTGAGTACTACAAATGTGATAATTTTGAGAAACTTTAGTACTGGCTCAAATTCTTTTAAGAAATAAATACTTTTATTAACTTGACCTACTCTCCAATGATGCCTGTCAAGTCTTTACCAATGAGATCATGTGATTGGTTATAATTTGATTGATTTGATTGGCTGAGTTTTGACAGGGATCAAATAAATTGTGGCTCTGCAACTTCAGTACTTTTTTACTGCTTTTAATCTTCAGGCTTCTTCTACCTTGAAACTATCAAAACCTGTAGCTTTTCTCGAGACTCATTCCATAAGTCTCTTTTTCGCTCCCCCTACCAACCTGTCGCTACAACAGAAACCTCAACTGCAGAAACGCTGCAGAGAGGGGTGCGAGGGGCAAGCGCCCCTCCTGCAATTTTCTAAGAGGTGGGCAAGAGTGCCTTTTTAATGGAACAATATATTTCTTTTCTTTAACAATGCTCAATTCGATATTCTAAAACATGAATTTAACTCCTTAAGTTAGATAATCGTTGCAACTTGCATTGGTCATACCCAAAAATGTAAAAGAGAACATCGTTTACATCAGTTGAAATATTCTTGGTAGCATTTTAAGCGAATCTGCGTATAGCCTCAAAAATTCTTCCATGGGAGGACCCAAGATCGACCCAATTTTCGGTTCGCTTCCTTCTTCATCGGTCAAGAGTGCCCTCGCCTTCCCATTCGACTCCCTTGCCGTACCATCGCTGCGGTGTCCCTGCTCAACTGAAGGGATAACAGCAGCAACAACAACAACAAGTGAAAGTTAGAGGGACTTGTGATTCTAGCTTCAATCCATCAGAAGCTCATTTTACACTTACAACATATGTAACCACTATCATAAGCTTAATGAGATAAAATGAACCAAGGAATTTAAATATATGATTTATCCGTTTGTTATCTTGTATTCTGTTGAATCTGCATGATCAGCTATTCACCAGCCAAAATCACAAAATATCTTCAAAGACATATATAATCCTAATTTCATTCGCTAGTGTCACGCTGCGTTTTTTCGAATAGCAACCGTACCCCCTACATGCCCAAATGTTTTGTCTTTGCCCATATGGGCCTAATGTGGTTATCTTGCACCGCCTCGATAGCTTAAATGATTTTATTTGTATGACCTGAGGGAAGCAAGTTAGATTAATGCTATATGTTAAAAGACTTTGACTCATTAGTTGCCTTAATCCTTTAAATTTCAGCGCACCTTTAACTTTCGGTAAAAGGAAACTTGCAAAATGTTTAGTTATCTTGATCCCCCTTGCTTAAAACAACACAGTTTGTGTGGCTGATGTGGAGGAGCTTTAGGTCTAATTGCCGTGCTTTTTACACAGCTGCATAACTCGGGGGTCTATTATAGTGTGGCGGTTAGGCGGACTCGGCCTTATTTTGGATGCGGAATTCGGTTGCTTCAAGAAAATCAGTGCCGTATACGGTTTTTGTATTGAAACGCGGTTGCGGAAAATTGGAATTTAAACGAACGGTTTACGGTTTGTCGCTTATTTTGTAGAGCCTTCTACTAGATAGCCGTTATCATCTACCAAGCCTTTCATTATTATTGTTATTATCAATTTATTTAAAGTAGGCATATACAAAAGTAGCTCTAAAATAAATGCTAATTCAAGCCTACTACAAAGTAAAATTTTTCAAAACTAATAAAATAAAAAGAAAACGCATTGAAGATACAGAATAATCAGGTATAAATACATATGTACAGATTTTTACAATTTCTTTTTACCATATTTGTAGAATCTCCAATGGTTCCCTTTCTTTCTTGGTATTTATCCGCTCAAGAACCTAACCTGAGCCACGAAAGGTCTACATAGTCTACAGTTGCATTCCTCTCCCTTCCAAGTTTTTATTCTCCTTTTAAAGCTGGAGAGGGTATCAGATTGCTTTATGTCATTGGTGCCTGCCATAATCTGCTCAGCCTTTGCATAGCTGTAACAAGACAGTCATTGCAAACTGTAGGTTCACAAAAATTGCCTTGGGATTCCCGCTCCATTTACATGAAATAGCCATCTTGAAAACAATATGTATCGTACCAAAGAAGACTAGTGGTTGCGGTCTGTGAGAAAAATTTGCTTACAGTTGACGGTTAAGAGCGCAAATTTTGGCGGTTTTGCGGTTTTGAGTCACGCCATAAAAGACCCCTTAGCTCAGGGTTCCTGCAAACCGTGGAACGACATAACGACTAATAACGACATAACGACTAATAACGAGCTATCAGTATCGAGTTGTCTGTCTAAATGGGTGTATCAACCGGACCACCATGAGTACAGAATGAATGGACTGATCAGTGGATCTATGGGATAGCGGAGCTCGCGAATTCTCTGTTTCTTTGGAAAGCAAAGTAAGAAACAAGCAAGCTCATCAATTATTTTCCTCCGTATTCCTTGTTTCGTGTAAATGTGCAAGTAGAAGAAGGAAAGAATGATTCCCTGTTTCCAAATCCTTATTCCTAAAGCTTTTTTAATTTGTAGTGTTCTTCTCCATTTTAACTTAAACAGTTTTAATCTGACCCTTTGGATCGTGTACTCTATAGACTTTCCCCAAGTCTATTTCGCCAATCAAAAAACTGGGAAAAGGAAAAATCGGGAAAGGGACCTTTCAGCTAGACTTATTACAGATGACATACTTTTTCTGATCGACCAATGACAGATGGCAAAACAACAGTTATCATGCCAAGAACTCTCTCTCTCTTATGGTAAAACTATTATTAGGAAGCCAAGGAATGTTGCCTATACCCGTACCTTCAAAAGTCGTTGTTGTTGTGTCAGGAAAAAAATTTAAGGAGACAGGGAACCATTCTTTCCATCCTCTACTTAGGAAAAAGATTGATGAGCTTGCTTGTTTCTTACTTTGCTTTCCAAAGAGACAGAGAACTCGCGAGCTCCGCTATCCCCTAGATCATGCTTCAGCCTAAAATTTGAGACCTAGTTTGAGCCAATCTGACAGGTGACTGCTGATTTATGGTAGAGAAAGGCAAAACAAGTGGTTGCTTGAAAAATAGCACTTCTATCGTTCTCCAGCAATGTCAAATGAAATAAGTTTTCAAAGAAAGGGTTCTTGCGTCGTATTTGAATTTTCAGTACATTTGTTTTGGTAGAAAGTGCTCTCTTGTGAAGAGAGAACACTGCTCACCCTTTAAACGATTCAGCAAAAATCTTGATACGACGCTAGAACCCTTTCTTTGAAAACTTGCTTAAACGATAACGTTATTGGTTTAAATCATTGAGGCAATAGATGTGACCAAGATGTCGTTTTGTGTCTAAAAGACAACCCATTTTTAACCATTTTAACGGCAAATTTATGACAGGTAAGGGCAGGGTATTTATCTTTTGATGGGTTTCGGTAAGTTTTGCAAATCAAAGAATGCAGTGAATAAAGTAAGCAAGCAAATAAGCAAACTTTATTTTACTTTATTTTGATTTACTCAAACTAGAATTTTATTTGTTAACGCAGGCTAGGTATACGGGTAGCTATACAGCTGATGTGGGCCTGCGGCGCTACGACTTGTGCCCTCAGAGTTGCCTCTGAATACTCATTTACCGGCTTCTGTAAAATGCAGGTCTGCAGGTCCGATAAAACGCAGGTCTGTGCTGGTCTGTTTGACTGTGGTTATTGTATGGGGCAAGGGGCTTGCACCATACTAATGCCACAGTGGTCAAAGAAGAAAATTGTATCATGGTTGAAGCTGGGAAAGTACTTGATTGCCTTACGATGAAAAGATTCTTTTTTCAGGAGCAACTATTACAGAGAATTTTTAATGCCAGTACAAAATATTGATGGTTACCTTGGAAGTGCCATGCAAGAAATTTTTACTTTCGTTCGGGGATACACTCTCATCCTTTAACATCTTGTTCAAGATTTTTCGAAGACACTCTTTTTCATTAGAGACTTTAATCAGAGGTTTCACAATTCATTATGAATATTTTGCAGTTTTAGAACCAACACTTACTTAACTTGTAGGATAAAAACAAACCCTTGACTGAGGATGAAAATAGGAAGTGAGCACCTACCTCACATACACCTGTCAGTTATTGTAGCATACCTTTGTAATCTACCACCGGTATGGGACCTGCATTTTATCGGACCTGCAGGCCTGCATTCTACAGAAGCCCCTCATTAACCGACCTCGGATGATGGACAGCTGAGCTGGCTGCTGGCTTGTGGTTTAAAGTATCAGCGAAAGTTCAGTTCAGTTCATTTTAATATTCCACTACTTACAAATGCCATCAAAATAATTACAACACACTACATACTATTTTATATCTTTGCAGTCTAGTTCTTTTTGTAAGTATCGTTAATATTTTTGAATTGTATGTGGTGGAATTTAAAATATAAACTGAACTGAACTGAACTACAAAACAATAGATTGCAATAAGAAATGCACACTAACAAAATAACTAAATTTACAAGGGAAGTCTTCGCAGGAAATTTCTTAAAACGAGGAGCTCCCTTAATAGGTAAACCAATCTAGGAGAGAGCACCCCGTTGCTTAAAAGCAAAATTTTGGAGTTTGATTGATGATAGATAAAGATTCTATTAATTCAACAATTTCATGTGTTTAAGTGACACTGCTTGTGTTTGTTGGTTGTTTGAAGTTCTAGGACTGGCAGCTGGTGGCGAAGAAATGGAGCTTAATTTGATGCCAGAAACCCATTACTGTCGGAGCTTGTTTTATAACATGCGAAATGCGACGGATTTGAACCCACGCGAGTAGACCCAACAAGATGCAAAAACACTGCTCCTAAGCCACTCGGTCACACACACGATTATGGGACGAAAAGGCATAAATGTACTATGCAGTTGTGTAAAAAGTAATGCTATAGCTCTGTTACAGCAGCATAATGGAAAGAATTGGGGATGCATAAACAGCAAGTTGCCGAATGCAGACTTTATTAGAGGACGGCGGTGGCATGTAAACTTATGACCAGGGAGCGCCGCTTATGACGACGATTCTCTTGTTTCCCTTTGCTGTTTTACTTGATGATGGCGCTTCGGTCAATAGAGGCTCATAGTATTGGTCTGAAAAACCTGGCCGTATTAAGGACCAAACTTCGTAATTTCTCCAGTACCAATCAGATTGCGAGATTTGTGAGTTACTATTGTTAAGGTGTAAATGTGATAGAATTTTAGATTTGATTGAAGAATTGAAAACACTCCCACGGGACTGAGATTCGAAGCCGTGATTCAATCATAATTCTGTTGATGGGTTGAAGAGAATAGGGCCAAGTTTTGCACTTTTTCATCATGAGTCTCTCTTGAGCAAGGTTTACCGAAGGGATACAAGGGACTCATCGTCATCAGTCTAGGTGGCATGTCCCCTCCTACCATTAAGGGGAGAAGGGAGAACAATTCCTTTTTTGTCTACAGTTCAA
Source organism: Aurelia sp. 4 Dawson et al 2005 (assembly GCA_964019985.1). Classification (NCBI taxonomy): domain Eukaryota; kingdom Metazoa; phylum Cnidaria; class Scyphozoa; order Semaeostomeae; family Ulmaridae; genus Aurelia; species Aurelia sp. 4 Dawson et al 2005. Next base: position 16,332,853 of record OZ026500.1, on the reverse strand, counting down.
CGATTTTACAACTTTCTCTCGGTCAAAACTGCAATATTCTGTGCCGTTGGACAACCTCTTTAACATAAATATTAGTAAAATAAAGTTCAAATATTCTTTATGCCATGAAACCATCCCACTGTGATAAGCGCCAGTTTAAATTATGTCAACTGATGTGAAATATTTCGCATTGGTAAAACCCTTGCTTAGATGGTTGAGATCTGAGTTGCCAACAGGTGATGCCATGGTTCACCAAGAGCTTTCTTAACAGTACAGACCCTGATCTAAACATAAAAAAGTGGTCACTAATTGTCAAGTCTACTGGTCTACAAAGAACTCCCGAACACTACGGAGACCAAAGATGTCCCTGGCCACAGAACTGCCGCGCCACCGCCAATTACCATAATACCAGCCACCATCTGAAAATGTCGAGCGAGGAACCGATTGTGTGTGGACGATCTCTTGGCTTTACAGCTGTTTCTCTTTGATCTTTGATCAGCGTTTTCTTCATTTTCCATCGGAAATCAAAATTTCCTAGCAGATGGTCTTTTTTCTAAGTATCACGTGGTCGACACGAAGCACAATGGAATTGCACTCCCAGGCGAAAACTTAGACAATTTGTCTTCATTTTAGTTGATAATGGCGCCTTTGCCTCTTCATTCTTATCAACCATGATCACTCAGTTGACTCTTTTTATCTCGTAAACCTGCTACTAGTCTCGATTAGTCTGTTCCTCAGAGGAGCGATATATTCACTGAATCAATTTCATTGTCTCCTTTGTACAAATGGTTTCTGTATGACCATTTGTTCTGAGTCCTGGGCCTTAGGAAGCATTCTAAGTTCGGGATTCACGACACTTCAATACACCCCCCAGTAAGGACCCCGTCGTACCTTGAAAATACAGCGGGGAAATTACGAAAACATAAATTTCCAGCAGGGATTAGAAATATCATGACGGGGAAATGAAATTTTAGGCCATCATCCATGGTGGAACCTGCATAACTTTGACGGGGAAGCAACAAGAGCAAAGCGGGGGAAGTGTTTAAACTCAAAACCGAGCGGGGAAACGAGTTTTCTTGGCGGGTCATCCCTCAACCCCGTCGGGGCAATGTTTCAGCGGGGTCATTTCAATGACACATTTTTATTAAGCCGAAGGCCCCCCTCCTGAAACAAACGAGCACCTTCTCATAATAATTGTAAAGTCTTAGGGTTCCTTCCCCACAGTGATCTCCGGTTCCTAAATCACTGTGTCTGACAATTTTTCCCCTGTTGCAGCACGTTCGCTTTTTACCTTCTAAATCTTCCACTTGTCAATGGCCCATGCATGTTTCTTAATGTATCAGGGGTGTTGCTGGGTATTGAAATATGAAGCTTTCTGATATATATCCCGCTGTCTGACAAACCGTACCAGTTCCCTATGAATACATTCTTAATTTCTACTGCAACAAAATACGAGCAGTTCGAATGGGAGTCTTTGCCGCTTCTTTGCCTAACCAGAAAAGCGGCTATAATCTACGTTTCCTAGTGTTCTTGCCACTCTGTTTTCGCTGTTGCCCCTTCAGCCACAGCTTCTCTTTGATTCAAATTTTGAGCATTTTTGTACACAAGGTTTAGATATTGTAAATGGAGTGATTTCATTCTTAGCTTCTTATTTGTAGCTAATCAATACTTTCATTGGAGGGCCCCTTGAAAACCTGCCTCTGCTGAACAGCAACCCTCCTTTAAAGAATTTAGTATGAAAGAACGAAATAGAGAGATAATATTTTGTTCAAAATTTCGTGCCTATAATCTTTTTCATTCATTCATTCGTTGATTCATTCATTCATTCATTCATTCATCCATTCATTCATACAGTTCATACAGTTCATTCAGTACTTTATTTAGTGTGCCGCAAATATTTCTAGCTATTTGAAGCTAAATTTAGGCTCACTGCATGCTGCATTCAAGCATGGCCCCTACTTTATGTTCCTTCCGAAGGATGGCTAAGGGTGCTGCAAGGTCAGGCCTCTAAGAGATCATCCATCTGTAGTTTGACCTCACACGACCGAGCTTAACTTCAGTTAGCTGACCCCCAAAACACCATCTAAATGATGCTTTTCTTTTTTCAGTTACTCCAAATCAAATGGTCCATTCACCAATAAACGACTTCAACGGGAACCGAATTCAATTTCAAATGGGGATGATGAATAACAGAAATTACATGGAACAACCAATTATCAAGAGCGAATACAGTACCATTGATATGGATCAGAGTGGGGCATTCTCCTTCGTAGAATCCTTAGGCCACGACAACAATGGTTCCATTCCTCCTTACAACGTGTCACATTCACTTATGACGTCAGTACAGATGGCACCAACTGCAGATGCTTGGTGAGTTCGTTGCCGATGAACTGAATTTGTTGCTGATTGGCACTGATTTTATAAGGATGCTGTCAATAAGCTAAATATGTTGCCGAATGGCACTGCATGGAAATTTGATAAGTTGCCAATTGACTGCAGCAACAAAAATATACAATTGCATGTAAATGATTCATTAATGTATTGGGTTTTATCGTTGCTGTACAGTAAGTTGAAAATAATTTTAAGTTAAAAGTAAGTCTTTGATTGAAAAAATATTTGATCGTGTTTGCGGCTATAATAACCAATCAATACATAGAACAACTTTGAATAAGAAAAAGAGCCGAGGTGGAACTTGAAGTACTAAACGTTTCAGGCCACAGGTGGCGGAGAATGGTTCAGTAATGCTTGCACGATTCAGTGATGCATACAAATGTACTAAGATCTAATCATAGCTGATAGTCAACTGTGTTAAATTTCTCTTGAATCCTTTATTGATTACACAGACTCCAATCCCATATCTCTGTGTTATTGCTTAGGCCACAAATTATCTTGCGTATTCAATACAACTGCAACAACACTACAGAATTTCAACACAACAGAATTTGTGACCTAAGCGATAACACAGAGATATGGAGATTGGAGTCTGTGTAATCAATAAAGGATTCAAGAGAAATTTAACACAGTTAACTATCAGGTATGCTTAAATCTTAGTAAATTTGTATGTATTACTGAATCGTGCAAGCATTACTGAACCATTCTCCGCCACCTGTGTTCAGGCTTGATCCTTCGTTGGCAGTCGAACCTGATACGTTTAGTACTGACGAAGGATCAAGCCCGAAACGTTTATTACTTCATGTTCTAGGCTATACACCATATTCAATGTTCTTTTAAGTCTTTGATGGATTTGGAATCAATTATATAGAAGTTCATGCCGTTAGCTCAGGCTGGTCTCCTAGAAGCTAAATTCAAAACCGTAGGTCTCCGAACGCATTTAATGAAGCATCAGCGTTGTTCGGAGAGGCACTAGTCTTATTTGGATCGCGTCACGTCTTGTCGGATCCAATAGGAATACATCGTAAAGGGGTACAATCACATCACGTAAGTGATTGGTTGCAGAAAACAATGGGCCTGCCAATCTGAAGGTGCATGGCGCGAGTCCCCGTCCTGTCAAACCTGACACGTAGAATGCAGAGCGTCACCAAGTCTCTTGCAAATCTCGTCCCCAGAGTGAGTTCGTTGCTCTATCTCTGCTCTAGACTTTTTGAGATGGGTCCCTTGTATCCCTTCAGTAAACCTTGCTCAGCAGGGACTCATAATGAAAAAATTAAAAAAGCGTGCCCCATTTTTTGCAATCATAAATGGAATTATGATGGAATCACGGCTTCATATCTCAATCCCGTGGGAATCGAATCGAAAATTTAATCACATCTACGCCGTTACAATAGTAATTCACAAATTTTCGCAATCTTACTGGCACTCGAGGAATTGCGGAGTTTGGTCCTAAATAAGGCCAAGTTTTTCAGAGTAATATAATGGGTCTTTGATGACCGAAGCGCCATCATCAAGTCCAAGAGCACAAGGAAACAAGAGACTCGTGGTCAAGCATGCCTCTGCTCTGGGATACAAGAGGTCGTTTGACGATTTGATTGGCTGTTACTCCGTTTTGTGCGGTAAGTCCGCTCTGCACGAGGTAAAACGGCCGGTGCATAAGTCAAAATTCGATGGGGAACCACACTCTTTGCCCATTTCAACCATGATTTGCTACTTATCTCCGAAATTCGGAGAGTAACGAGCCGTTTCATTTTCGAAGCTGCAGTGAAAGTTTCTCGAATTTGCAACTTAGGCCCATTTTGGCTCCAAACAAACTGAGCTTATTTTCACATTAAACACACTTGTCAACCCCAGATTGTTGTCGAAAAACCATCAAACCGGTCGAAATAAGGTCCTCAAGTGTTTGGTTATAGTTTCTCAATTAATCTTTAGCAGAATCAGTGCTAAAGCAACGGCCATTTTCCGTCGATTAGCGTTGCCTAGCAAACCGTTTTTTATATCAATGTCTAAATATATTAACAATATCATGTGCCTTCCATAGCAGAAGTAGACATGACGTCTTTAGATGCAGGTACTAAACACACCCTTATACGTATGAAAAAAGAAAATATGGTATACCCTGTTGTTTGCAAGTTGTTGGTCAGAACAGCTTCAAACTATCTTTCAGTCTATGCAGGTCTTTGGAGTAGAGGATTTATTTAGGAGATAAAAAGTATTGCCAATCTTTCAAAATATATCTCAGAGAATAAGCGCAGCTTCAAGTGTCCAATATTATAGATAGACTGAGTTCTTTGTCCAATAGGATATTCTGAAGAAGACGTAGAAAAGATCTAACATGATCCAACAATCCTTGCAACAGATGCGTGCTACTAAGTTTGCATGTGGACCAGATTTCAACTTTTAAGATTGTGCAGCAGTTTTGTGAGAGGACTGGATTTTCAGTTTCAAAGCATCAAGCAGTCCTCGTAAGATTTCATTTTCGCAATCATCTTGACAGCACGTATTGTTGGGGAGCGGTCATTTTTAATCCTGGGTACCGGGGCGGAGGATTTCTGGCAGGGGTATGAAACTTTTTTCCATTATTTTGTGGGGGTACGAAAATTTTAAGAGCAATTCTTATGGGGTATAAAACTATTTTTGCTTGCAAAAGTTTGGAAGAAGTCATTGATCAAAGATTAAAAGAAAAGTTAAGAGACATCTGGAAATGATGAATCATTTGACTTGTGTGAAAATCACCTGGAACAACTTGGTATCTGTTCATATATCTTTGTGTTATGCACTAAGACTTCTGAATGGGGTACCTAACTATTTTGCTGAAAGATGATGGGGTGCGAAAAACTTTTTCAATGTTCAAAATGGGGTATGAACTCTTCTCTAATTGTGTGAAATTATCCTCCGCCCTGGTACCCAGGATTCAAAATGACCGCTCCCTTATGCAGTCCGGTTAGCTAACGATGATATTGCAATGCTGTATGTTCATGCTAGCCCATGTTCCTGATGAAATTTTTCGTGACAAAGCATTTGGTCTGTCTGCCCCTAGTTGTAATTTTTAATCAAAGGATCTGAACTGAGTAATAAACGATCTTCGAATACTGAAAAGCTTACATGGATCTGAGTTTATATTAAGTTGTCGAACATTCGGTTTTGGGTTGCTGTGTTTAAATTCAATAAAATATTTTAGGCCTTACTAACATTGTGGACCTCACTATTGGTATCGTAATAGTATCCCATTTAAATTAAGATAGCGTAAAATATTGTTGAAATTGCTGGTACGCGATACGTTGCTTGTCTTGTAGTACCATATAAGTAAAATGTATAAATTTTCTTTGCGAGCAGATTGAAAATGACGTAATATTGTTTCGGGAAAGACAGATAATCTTGGTACCTTTATTACCAGGGCATCAATTTTTAGTTTTTGCTTTTTAATGACTGAAAGAGCCTTTATGCTGTCATTTGCTTTCTTATTGATCTTAAAAATTCTTTCAGATAAAGATAGATATTCCTCTTCGATCTAGGAGCAAGAAAATTTTTGCCCTTGCAAATTGAAAAATTCTACGTCAAAGATGACCTATGACTTTTGACTCTGCACTGATGATGTCTTGAGCTCTTTGGTTGCTGACAGACCATGGAGGTTTAATTTGTTTCCAGGTCATCTCGTTCCCAAGGTGTTTTTATGTCATACGCTGATCGCGAATCTGAATGAAGACCCCGGTACACTTCGATCAATTGCACCCAGAAAATGGGTGCATCATGAACCATTATAGATTTCAGTTTCCTAGGCAACGCTAATTATGCGACCTCGATTTCAAAACAGCAAAGCAACGGTGCAATGCAATGGTTGTTGCTTTGTGACAAGATTGCATTTTGTTATTCGATTGATTGTGAAGTTTTCGAGAAATAACTTAAGTTTGCCATTGTTTTCGAATAGCCAATCGAATCGCAGAATTGCTTCTTCTATCTCAGTAGCGCAATAAACTCATTCTGGGGACGAGATTGCTTCCATCCAGGTCTCAAAATTTAGCTCCAAGTATCTGAAGTCCTTGTTAAAAACGGTACACAAACTTGAATGCAGTTCGCATTTTGTACTTTTGTTTGAGACCTTCTTCAACGACATAAAGGACAGATTGTACTAAATTGCTACGACTTTTATGGCAAGAGCTAGGCTGGGCTGGAAGAGGACATAGTTTGGTTTACGCACAGTTTGCTACATTTAGGCATTATCCATAATTTAGGAGAAGGGTCGATATATGCACTTTGAGGAGAAACTTTCATTACCAAAGTCTTCCTCAAATTTATATGTCACGCGTAACTTGCGATGACACAAAATTAATCGTGCAGGCCACTTCAAATGTTTTCATTCACTGAAAGTTCATGTGCCATCTAATGTGAAGCAGACTTCAGATTAGTTTCATGTGCCTATGGTTTCCTGGTGGGCAAGTCCCAGCTAAAACTACTAACTGTTCTTAAATGACTGAATCAAGATATGCATAAAATATGTAGATACATTTGGATTAACGATGCTATTATTTCGTTTAAGTTAATCAATATTCGTTTATCATTTGCTTCATTAGTTGCAACCATGAGTTATTAGACGACTCCGCAGTTATGTTTCAGTGTATTTGCTTCTGCGGAGGAAAATGAGACTATTTCTCCCGAGGATATTTCATTCCTTCCTCGGCCCTCGGCCTCTTCCGCTAGCTCCTCCGCAGTAGCAAATGATACATCCTATGCAAAAGAACAAAGCGGTGGCAATCAAGCACCAGTGCGATGCCTAACCACCCATGATTGCACGCTATTGTTAGGGAGGCGAGATATGCTACTTTCGAGGAAACTTATGTGTCCCCCCGTGCAGTAGCTTAAAGCTCATACGCAGTAGCTGTTTAGCTGTTTGGGGTTGCAGCTCGGACAGGCGCATGAGGTTCAACCCGCTCCACGGGGGGGGGGGCACATTACTTTCCTTGGACAAACGTATCTCGTCGCCCCAACAAGCCTGAAGCAACTGAAATGTACATTTGTTAGCAATGGTAAGGGAACATTATTGTTGGCCGATATTTCAGTTTTTGAATCTCTGTTTTCGTCTCTGTTTCTCATCGACTCAGCATCTTTGTTGGGGATACGAACAGGCTAAGTTGTGAGACTCAAGGAATCCGCCAAAAAGGGCTCCAGATCGGATGTGCACTAACGATTTACTGCAAGGACGTGATATGTAAATTAGCTTGATTGTTGAGAACAAGAGCAAACACAATTTTGTTATATCTTTGATAGACCAGTGAGACATAAATAACGAGTGGCCATTGCAAGCAACCAAAGACAACTCTATTCACTATATACACAACAACAACTACAATATCAGCTAGTTAATACGTCACATGACTATTTACAATATTACAACTTGCTCTGATGCGTATGACAGTGAAGATACCCAGCGTTGATTCGCTATCAACAAAGCTGAAACACAATGTGTCAAAACAAAAGGGTCAGTGCAGTACTTCGTCTCCCCGACAAATCCGTCAGTCAGGAATGGACACAATTTTGTATTTTTCTTGGAGATTGTTTGACTGACTTTGACACGCCAAAGTTTGTCGCAAGATTAAAGGGCATGTGTCATGAGCCTGATTGGCTAATGCAATGCCATAATTTCCTTTATTCAGTAGGATCGAGGCTGAATTTCTACAGCAGTGAAAATTCATGAAGCAGGAAAAAAATCAACAAAACAATGAAAACAATATTTGTTGCATTAACCACCGGCTGACGCAACATACACCCTCTGAAATTTTTTGTGGAAAACATCAAGAGTGATGCTATTTTGGATTTAATTTCTATATTTTGATTTTATATTTTTTACCCATGGTAGCCCCTCAATTAGAATAACTGATTTACCGGGGGTCATGCTAAAAACTTACAATAATTAATTATTTACAATAAAAACTTCATATCAAACTAAATTATAATTACAATTTGTCAAAAATCAACAAAAAAAAGAAACGAAAAAAATTATTGTTCATTTTTGCACCTCTCTCTAGAAGGCTCTTAGAGCTGAAGAATTTTTGGAAAAGGCTCTGATAGTGGGCTCTTTGCTTCCTTGCTTCCCCTCTGAAAACTAGTATGCTATCTGCAGAGTTATACCAAATTTTTATACCAAATTTCCCAGCTTTTCACCCCGGGGGGAGTTCTTAGCATATTTATCCGAAGGGGATGTGTCATTTTCAGGGTATCGTTTTCACCTACTTTTCTCCAACAGGGTATCAAAGAGGGCAATTTTGGGAGCCGGTTGTCAAAACATGTCAAAAGAGAAAATTTTGTTAGATCGCGTTGTTATTTACACTAATTTGTGTGTTTTGGAGTATGCTTTTAACAGTTAACTGGAATCTGTTATCATTTGGAGGCAAAAGTTCTGGTCCCGGTAAATCGACTTTTGTCGTGGTCACAACCCCGTATAAAACTAATGTAAAGTACCCCCTCCCCGGGATTATTCATCTCTCCTAACGACTTACATGTATTACCTGGTTCAAGTGGTACCTGTTCCTGATATGCCGGTCCTTTTCAGTTAGATCTTGCAGAAAACAACCCCTGTCAGTCGTAAAAGGAGAAAAAATTTAAAAGATCTATGCACAGGTGATTGGGAAAAACTAGTTTAGAATTGATAAGCACCTATCTTGTTACTTCTGTGTTTGCCAACTGTGAGAGCAGGAACACTGCAATACGACGAAAAATAGCAGCAAATATGTGCGAAATTAAGAAATATATATTAGACGCCAATATTTCGTCCTGCCGTGCAGGACTTCTTCAGGGCTGTTATGTTGTAGTTACATTTGGATGTAAACTAGTTAAATATAACTACATACAACATAACAGTCCTGAAGAAGTCCTGCATGGCAGGACGAAATATTGGTGTCTAATATATAATTCTTAATTTTGCACATATTTGCTGTTATGCTTCGTCGTATTATGGTGTTCCTGCTCTCCGACTTATTCACGAATTATCACTGCAAGCATCCTCGGATCCGACAAGCGACATTGGTATCGTGTCCTTTTCTTTTGCGATTTATTTTGCCAGATTTGTCTGGATAAGGCCAACGACGATGTTTTGATAGGCCCAATATGACAAAGGCCCTGGGGAGGAGGTTGAGGGGCTGTAGAGAGGAGGCTTATTTACAATTTCAGCTCAGAAGGGAGGGGATTATTAAAGAGGGGGCTTAATTGAGAGGAGCTACATAGAGCTTTTACGGTAATTCCCCCAATCACCTGTGATCTTTGCCGTAATCTGCCATTTAAGCTTTAGTTATTTATCTATGTATCTATTAGAGTCCAGAAAAGTCACAGCTCCATGGCTGTCAGCTGGAGGAAGGCTTTAACGCTTGGTAAATATGAATAGCGCGAAGAGCTCGAACGATAAGGATATTTTAACTTATAAAATGAGAAATCTTTGCCTCACAAAACTTCCCACCGGATGAAGGTTTTGAATTCTTTCTGGACCTTCTGTTACTTCCCGGGGTGGATTCAATAGATGGGTGACGGGGATGTGCCATTTTACGTCTGAAGTCACACTCTATGATTTATAAATTTTCGCCAAAACGATACCTCAAAATTTACGGGCCATTGAAAATGTATAGCCTAAAATTGTGACAACTATCCAAGAGCTTAACCAAGCAAATCAAATTTGATCAAAATCAATACCCTAAAGAGTCAATTTCCTAAAATGACATCCCAGCATTCATTTTCTGCTCGAAAAAGGCACCCCCAAAAATGGCACATCCCGTACCAGCATATATGGTAGTTACGACTCTGGTGCAATGGATAGGTTGAGTGCAGCCTGAATAAATCAAATATTTACGAGAATTTCATTACCTTCTGCTATTTCATACCTCAAACTTTCGTGGCAAATTTTCATTTTTATCCTTCTGATTTCTTTCCACAAATTCTCATGTTTCTATTGAGGATCCATTTTTGCCATGCATAATGCGTGAGTTGGCCACAGCAGATGACTAGTCTCTTCCTGATATGGAGACCAGGCTTGGTCAAGACAAAATGGCCGACCGTTAACTCTGTTTTGTGGCAGAATCAGGCGAAAGAAAAGATGAGTTTTATAGAACCTACAACTGAGACAGTAATGGAAGGTGAGTTTGACAAGCAACTACACTTTTAGATAATACGTAGTCGTTAGGCCACATACAACCAAAGCCAAGGGAAACTTTCTTTGTTGGCCTGCATTCTGTACTTTTATCACTCACACAAAACAACATCACAGGCAAGCCCTACGATAATGTTGTGATTGCTCAGGGAACCAGCAAAATGTCAGATAATTTTGTCTTTCAAGTCAGCGCTATGCAACCTTCAAACATTTATTTAAAATGCACAAAACTGACCAAAGTTTTCATTTGATTTCATTTAGATTTATGAATGGCAATTTTCAAACAAACAAACTGTTTAACTTTGCCACAGATGTTTGAAATGGGGCCAAAATATGGCCAAAATAGTTATGGCTCATGGCCAAAAATTCCAATCTTTAAAAAGGTCTTGCCTCTACAAAATCTAATTACCATCCAATTTCTCTTCTTTCGGTCTTCAGCAAGCTATTTGAAAAATTAATGCACAAACGCCTTTATCGATTTCTTGAAATCTGTGAAATCTTATTCCGTATGCAGTTTGGTTTTCGCACTGGACACTCAACTGACCATGCACTTGTCAGCTTAACTGAAACTATAAAATCTTCACTAGAAAAAAATAGATATGGTTGTGGAATTTTCATTGATCTTCAAAAGGCTTTTGATACAGTTAACCATGAAATTCTATTGAAAAAGTTGGAGCATTATGGCATCAGAGGTATTGCACTAAATTGGTTACCCGAATATTGATTTTAAAGTTATTTTTCGCTGTCCTAGACGTATTATGTCCTACTTCCCATTTAAAGATCGCTTGTCTACTCTTTTGTGCTCGGGTGTGGTGTATAAATTTGAGTGCCCTGGCTGTAATGCCAGGTACTACAGGAAAACTTCCCGTCATTTGGTCACACGCTGCAGAGAGCATTTGGGAATAAACAAGGCTGGCAAAAAGATCAAAGTGAATCCCTCAGCGATTTCTGAACACCTTGATCAATGTGGACATAATGCCTCTATTGAGAATTTCTCCATTCTTGATAGAACCAATAACAAGTCTGATTTACTCATTTTTGAAAGCCTCTTAATCCTAAGGGACAGACCGCCTCTCAACAGCAAGTTTTCATCTGTCCCACTTTTATTATTCTAACTTTTCCCATCTATTGTTTTGCTCCTTCCATTATTTCATTTTATTATTTCTCTAATTCATGCCTGCATTTTCATATCTGTTCTAATTCCCGTGTCAGTTCTTGTTTACCAATTAAGTTGTTTATTAGCACACTTTCTTTAATTCCTTTGTTTCGTATTCGTTTATAACGCGGTTCGATCATTAGTTATTTGGGGGTTCTGAAGATGGAGCATTGCATGCTTTGAAACGTTAACGCTTAATTTAATAAACATGGATTTGTCAGATATGGGTTAAATAAAATCTTTGCAACACTTGGACTTGTCAAATATGGTTATTTATTCATCTTGTCCTATGTCATAATCAAATGGAAAAACTTGAACTATGTGTGTCATCCTTGGTTCGAAAATGAGTATCATCGTCGCAGTTTTTCTTTTATAGATTGGTTCTACTCTTATCTTAGTTGTCGAAAGCAGTTTGTCTCTGTAAATGGTCACTCTTCCTCTCTTCGTGAAATATCTTGTGGTATTCCTCAGGGATCTGTCCTTGGCCCTCTACTCTTCCTTATTTATATCAATGATTTACCAAATTCTTCTCAACTCCTATCTTTTTTTCTATTTGCTGATGACACTAACATCTACTATGAATCTAATGATCTGGCTATTCTTATGAGGAAAGTTAACAAAGAACTAAAGAAAGTAAAATTATGGCTTGACTCTAACAAACTTGCACTCAATGTTGACAAGACAAATTTTGCACTGTTTCACTCTCCCCAAAAGAAATTGTCAGAATATGCTGACCTCAAAATTGGCAAACAGTTTATTCAAAGGACACTTTACGTAAAGTTCTTAGGTGTAATGATGGATGAGCACCTGACATGGAAGTATCATACCACTGAACTTTGCAAGAAACTCTCTAGGACTGCAGGTATTTTCTTTAAGGTGCGGCATCATGTCCCGCTTCCCACTCTTATCTGTCTCTATAACTCTCTATTCTCATCTTTTCTTAATTATGGTATCTCGGCATGGGGCCTTACCTATGAAACATATCTTAATCCTTTATTCCGACTGCAGAAGAAAATTCTGCGAGCTATAAAATTCCAACCCTTCTCTGCTCCTTCTTCGCCAATTTTTCATACATTAAGCATTCTCAAACTTCAAGATGTGCTACACACAAATATCTTAACCTTCGTCTATAAGGCATTCAACAAGCTGTCTCCTTCTTGCTCTCATGATTACTTTCAGCCAAATGCAATGGTTCATAGGATTGGTACTCGTCAGGCTACCAGAGGTGACCTCTTTAGTGCTCTTAAAAATACTACCTTGTATGGTCTTCAAACTATTCAATATTTTGGCTCTAAACTTTGGAATACTCTTCCAATCTACATTCCCGTTGCCACATCCGTTGCAGCTTTTCGGTCAAAATTGACATCTTATTTCATAGATTCATACAATACATTGTAATGTTCTCCTTTGCAACTAAATGTATTGAAGTCATTCTTTCATTGTTGTAGTACCTGGCTACTGGCTGTTGTTTGTTTGTTTTTTTTATGTAAGCTTTATTTAGTGTTTGTTTTTCTTTTCGTTTTAATGGGGGGGGGGCTCTCTCTTGATTAGTTAACCTACTTAGAGAGCTCCTCCTTAATCAATCAATCTTAAATACAAGTATGTAAAGTAACTTATCTTTTATTTTTAGTCAGTATTGTTTTAATTTCTAATGTTGTAATGTATTTAGTTGTAGAGTGTATTTGTTGAAATAGTATTTAGGATTGATTGATGACAAATGAAAAACTGAAACTGAAGGCCAGCCAAGCAAATTATTCAAAACAGCCAAATTCAGTTCAGTTTCAAAATTCCACTATATAGCAGGTGAGCCAAGAAAAAAGTTCCCACTTTTAAAAATTCGAAGCACCAAGGGTACATCACAGACTTGAATTATTCATGAACGACGCAAGCAATGGACACAAAAGGCGCAAGCAATGGGAGTACTCAAGTTATTTCTATATGATCACTGTTTTCATCCCTGTCGCTGAAATTCATGCAGACGCTACGCTCCTGTTCACTGATTGAATCAGTTTGGGTCGTTTTTGGGTTGTTCTGGGTTGTTTTGGCTCGTTTTTGGCTCGTTATGGCTCGTTTTGGGTCGTTTTGGCTCGTTTTGGGTAGTTATGGCTTGTTTTGGGTCGTTTTGGATCGTTTTGGCTGATTCCATAGTTTAATAAAACCGGATTTGATCAATGTTTTAGGTGGTTAAAAGATAGCCAAAAAATCACAAAAATACTTTGATCTTTTGGCTTTTAACTAGAGTTTGAATCATGCAGACCTGTGAAGTACTCTTGATGCTATGAATTTTCACAAGTGGGAACATTTTTGTGGCTCACCCGGTACAATCCAGGTTGGAAAACTTGCATTCACTCACAACTACTGTTCAAACCACTGTTCAAACCACTGTTCAAACCACTCCCAGTCTCTTCAGATCATAGTAGTGATCTTCAGTTCAAAAATCCATGGAAACCTATGATGTACTCCAATTTTGCTACATCTCAAGGCCTTAGTTGTTGCACGATACCTCTGACCCAGACTAATAGGCCCATGTCCGCTTACAGTGATCTGGCACAAATTTAGGTATTAACTCATCTTTTTTTAATTTAGTTATTCAGTTTCACTTCAACTGCTGATAAATACTAACTGTGACATACTAAACCGGTGATTTTCTAAAACATTTACTTTTAAAATTGCATATACAGTACTAGGTACTTTTAGTAAAATGCAGATAAAGTTACGGAGAGTTCTCTGGCACATGTGTTCGCTATGACGCCTCCTCAGGAAAAAGAACAGTAAAAGAAAATTTTTGCTAATTATGTGCAGTGAAAGTGTAAATGAGGATTTTTGTGTGAGAATCACTTCTTGTTGTTTTAAACCTTATGTCAGGTTTTACTTTTTTGCCAGGTTTTTACTGGCAATTTTAAGATTTTCAATGACATCTTGAGCATCAGCGGCCCAAAAATAGTTGTTTCCTTTGTTTATGCATGGTTTTTCTTCTTACACTTACAGCCAGAGTTTGACCTGCTTTCGCTTTTTTGGCCAAATCATTTGTTATCAGCCAAGGGCTCTGAAAAATGACCAGAAAAGAGAAATTTGGCCATCAAATTGGCCGAATGGCAACGGGCTATGACTCACTTAGAAGTAGCCAGGTTGGAAAACATGCGTCATTTGGCCTGTGCTTACTGTAGTAGTAATTGAAACAAATTTGACAGTGCAAGCTGTGAGCAGACTTTGAACAGCTGCAGGAGATGCAAAATTGACAATAGATCTTTGTTGTCACATGTGAGAACCTTTTATTCTAGCAGTGAGTAGCAAATTTGATGCAGATCCATGTTGCAAGGGAATGCAAGTCTGGGAACACTTTTATTCAACTGATAATTATCACTGCTTAGAAATTGCATAAAAACCTTTTGACTTGTAACAAAAGTTATTTTAACACGTGTGCAATAAGAATATCTAAACAAAGTTTTTATCAATTTCTTCAAAACAAATTTCCTGACTCTTCTTTGTTTCATTTTCTCTTTCCAATTTGCAGCCAAGACCACTAGTCTGCAGACCTGTGATATACTTTAAAGGTTCACAAGAAATTTTCCAAGAAGCATTTTCATTTCCAACCATTTAACCATTGCTATCACATTACCATACTTTGCAAATCACATTGATTCAAATAAGCTCTCTGTCTCAGCAACAATTAACAAAACAAAACAATCATAAACATCACTTAGAAATTGGGCCTAATAAATCAAATGGAAAATCATGTGTCCAAAGACTAGGGATGGGGTATGTCAGTACTAGGTTAAACTTTGGTAACAAAGTCAGAGTGTGGAGAAACTCTCAGCGAAGTATTTTGCTATGATTTTCAGCACAAAGTTAGGATTCACTGGTTATAAGGGATGCTGGAAATGTGAGGTAAGGATTCTTCTGTCAGGTTTCAACTTGCTTTGGAGACGATCAGCCTTTCCCTGTAAATTCTTGATTGAAATTTCTGAATGAGTATGAAATAGGTTTATGATGTCAATATTGATATATTTGCAGAAAATGAAGATACAAACAAAAGAAGATTTGAGGTTGAGCTGGAGTTTGTACAATGTTTATCAAATCCACACTATTTGAACTGTAAGTAATGTACCCACTTTACACATCGTTTTTTAAAAGAAACTTGGATCAGGCCACAGTACTAAACTTTCTTAATTCAATGTCAAAGTTTGTCAATTTTTAGTTCAAAAAGTTTTCTTGATTTTTTCTCATTTTTTCATTGCATGAATTATCAGTGTGATCTCAGATGTGTTTCTTGACATTTAAAACATTGCTCTAACATTATATACAATTTTATATCTCATTAATTATCTTCAAACATAAATGGTTAGTTAATAGTACTTGAGAACATTTGGGTTCAACGAATATGTTGGCTATAATATCCTCGCTTTAACTTTTTAAAGTTTCTTAATCCTGCTCTGACGTGGCCATCTGAGTTCTAGCAAGATGATATATGTTATCTAAGGTTCTAGTTTCTTATAAACCAGTTTCAAAAAATAGTCTACAACCCACATACCTTGAAACTGTAGTAAGATGTTTTCAAATAGTTTTTTGAGTATGCAATTGAGCATGCACCGTTGTTCTTTGGAGTCTGGAAATTTGCATGTTTCCAGGAAGCTTTGAATGTCACAAGCTGGTTTGATGCAAAATTGAAGCTCTTTACAAACAGTTTTACAAACCCCCAAATCTGAAAGGACCTGAAACACCCAAAATAAACTCACAAAATAATTTCTTAAGTGTAAAAACCAATTATGATGGGTAGCATTAATGATAAAAGAATACTAGCTAAATCTGTAAATGCACTATTTTAATGTATAAGTTGTGACAAGTGATTCCTTAAAATATGGCAGTAGTGATTAATACACAACATTTCAAGCTTAACTCTTCATCAAGTATCACAACCAAGGAAGAGCTGCACTTCTTTTTCTATTCATGAAAAATTAAAACTAAAATTAACTTAAATACATTAATACTGTACCACTCTTGGTGAAAGAAGACACATGGTCATCTGGCCTACACCAAGAACGGCACTTACAATTTTCAAGTACATCTTCAAAAGTAAGGAAGAAAAAACAGCAAAAATTAAAGAAAGAAAGAAAGAAAGAAAGAAAGAAAGAAAGAAAGAAAGAAAGGGACTGGCAGTTCCACACCAAACTCAAATCATGCTATGGGTCTAACCTTATATCACAGGTCTAATATCAGTTTTGTACCATTACATCGAAACTGATGGTACAATGAGGATGGAAGTAAAGCACTATGGGAGCATTTGGATGGTTCGGTGTGGAACTGTATAGAAGATAGAGAGGAGAGCTGTTAGATAATTGTGTTATGCCAAATTTATCTCGTTCTGATCAACAGATACTGTACTAACATGTCACCAAAGTGACAGGACAAGGAGAGCTGCACTTGAAAGGAACATTGTGTCTTGTACTACCCTAGTACAGAACTGTCATATTTTTAAGAAATACTCATTGTTTTACTCAATATTATGGAAAATTTGCAAGAAATTTCCTATGAAACTACCTTCGAAATGACTGTAGAACACTACAAAGATGTTACCAGGAGGAGCAATATATCATTACTATCCCCTGGCATTTAACATGAATCTTAAAATACAACTAAATATTATGCCATTAAATACAAAGTGCTAAATGTAAAAAAACATTTTAGGAATGAATACTTTTACGAGTAGATACTGCTGGTTTCACGCTGGATGTCAGGCCAACGTGGGTAATGAAAGTGGAAAAATTTTGACATAGATTTTGCAGATACATTACTATATGCTTGTTTACATATGCTTAACAGTGTACTACACACAAAACAAAACAGATCTTGTTGGTTATTTGCTACTTCAAGTATTCATTACATCTGTGAATTGAAAAGAAATTATTTCAACTTTCCCATCAGTGCATACTTTTTTGACATTCTTTCTCAATTTTCAAGGTGAAAGTTACACATCATTTTTCATTTCTTAGATGTTGGAGATAGCAATAATTCTCAAGCTTTTCCAGACAGCCCTTAAGGGCTCAAATGAATGGATCATTTTCTAAGAACAATCAAAGAGAGTTTTGACAAATATGCCATTCCCCCGTGATTCAATTGCATGTACAACTTCACAGCAACAATTTAAGGAACAATGTCAAATTAACTTGGAAACCTCCCGAAATAGTAATAAACACCAATAAATCAACAATTGACCATATGTGTTCTTCTTTCCTATAGTTTTAGCACAACATGGTTATTTCAAAGATCCTTCATTTGTCAACTACTTAAAATATCTGCTTTATTGGAAAGAACCTCAATACGCAAAGTTTCTAAAGTGAGTTGTATACCACATTGTGAACATTACATAATTTCATTCTTTTCTGTCATAATTAGCGATATTTTGGTCCTATGTCATCATTTGCAGTGTTTCTTTTGACCCCTTATATCAATCTCTAACTTAACTGCAGCAATGATCCGACTGGATCAATCAAATCATTTTCATAAGGAAAATAAATCATTATTATTAATGTCACTATCACTATGTACACTAGACCATCATCAATGTTTGAAAAAACAATGAGGATAAAATCACAACTATTAAGGGGTCAGTCATTTATCGATTTTGTCCTCGCTTAGCGTCATTTCGACGTTAATGGGTGGGGGGGGGGTTCAACAGTCTTCAGCAACTATGACGCTAAGAACAGATATTGTTTACATCGATTTTCATAAAGATATATTTCTGTAATATTGCGAAGATTGCGATAATTTATGTTTCATTTTCTTACCTGAGCCCATTTTCATGTGATGTTGTCGCTCGGAGAATGTTCGCTGCAGCTTTGTTGGAAATACCAGAAGATTTTAGGCCATGTACTTCCCATGCCTTTCCCGTAAGGTCTACTCCGGCCCTTTCCAGCCCTTTCTCAGTTCTGAATGGACCGACGCTAAGGGTGGTGGGTGGGGGGTTCTGAAAGTTAGCGTCAAAATGACGCTCAGGGGGAACGAAATCGATATATGACTGACCCCTAAAAGCTTCAATGTTTTGATAAAATCTTCATCAGCAATTATTTTTAATATCATTATCAGGAAAATATCAAATTTGCAAGCTGTTTAGCGTTTATTGATATCATTATTACCATTATGGTGATTTCAATTTTGTTTAGGGTGTATATAAAGCTAGCTGTTTCCATTTGTAAAGTAACCTGAGGAAGATTTCAATCAAAACGTCTTTGCAAAATGACAGTTTAGTTTTGCTTCTTTAGTTTTATTTTCTGTTGTTTTTAGATGGTGCTTTTTGTTTTGTTATTATTACTACTATTATTAATGTTATTATTTAAACTGGTGCTCATTGCTTCCTTATCCTGTCATTCCTAAAATATTTCAAATCTTTTCAGGTATCCACAATGCTTATACTTCCTTGAACTTCTGCAGTATGAAGAATTCCGCAAAGAATTGCTGTTTCCAGCATGTGTAAAATTCATTGACGAACAGCAGCTTCTTCATTGGCAATATTATGCAAGGAAAAGAAGAGGTATGCATTTACCAAGTGCAGACGAACAGCATGCTAGGTAGCAGCAGTTTAAGAGAGTGAACATATATCAAGCTCCAAAAGCTTTGGATGGATAAGGTTCAGGACAAAACTTTGTCTGAAGCCTTTGGCTCATTACCCTGGATCAGAGTATTTTTTAGGATTTTTTGAAAAATCTATCTGAATTTTAGGATTTTTTGAAAATCTATCTGAAATGAAAAAAAAATAAAAGAAAAAAAGAGAAAGTTTTTCAAAATTCTAAAATTTTTTAGATTTTTTTTCTCAAAATTCTAAAAAATCTCTGATCCAGGGTATTTGCTCATCAAATAGCTTTTAAGGCCTAGTTTCAACCTTGTATTCTTGCTGTGATGATATTGATAGAAACTGCTAAAAGTTTCAGTGTCAATTGAATTCGACATGAAAACGATGTTTAAATCACCAGCCATTTTGAATTGTTAAAACGGTTGGACTTCACTAGCTCTAGCTTGTTAATTGCAGAAACACAACTTGATTTAAACATGTATTTCTGCTGCTTGTAGTCAGATTGTAGTCAAAAGCCGACGGTTTGAAGTAGTTTGTTGTGATTTTTCTCGCTGCCTTTCCAGCATTACAAGTATTAGTAAAAAAAAGCGACTTTATAAAAATTTCATGGTTGCAAAATGACTGAAGTAGGGCCTAAAACATCGATCGAATCATAAGGACTCTCCTCATACAGAACAGTACTCAATGGGGGTTTCACCTCTCTCAAGACAGTTAAGACTTATATGTTTTAACAAATTCTACAGACTTTCAATCCCATGGCAGTAAACGTGCATAGGATATCCCTCATTGATGGGAAGTTGCATTTTCCTTGTTGTTCTGTGCGAGGAGTTCTTTGTGATTTGATCAATGTTTTAGGTCTTTTTTGAGTCATTTTGCAACCAAGAAATTGTATGACATTGAATTTGCCTATATTTCTATTGCTGGATCTTTCGGCTGTTAACAAGAACTTGAATCATTCAAATCCGAGCAGCAGTCTTGGTGTTACGAATTTTCGAAAGTGGGAACTTTTCTCTGGCTCACCCGGAGTGTAAACTGTAATGTCGACTGGAAACGACAGTTAAGCAAACATTGTGATATAAAGTAGCGCTATTTATGAATCTTTAAAGGACTTAAATGTCAATGAATTGAAACTGCTTCCAGGTTAATTCCAAGAAAATTCTCATCCCTTGGCCGAAACAAATCTGTTTCCTTTTTATAGGAGCACGCCGCAGATGCCTTCAAGTTCTGACTTTAGGGACATTAAGGCCACAGGCTTGCCAAAACCTCAGGCTGTAGGGTCCGTTAGCCTTAAAGTCTATACACTTTCAAGTAATTTTCCAAGTTATTACAGCCTTACGTTTTGGTTCATCGAGGGGTATTTCAATCATAGGAGACAGATGAAAAATAGAAAGTCTCACTCTTTGGTCCATATTTCGGTATTCTGTGCCTGGGCTGGTACATAAGATGTTGTGGGTACGGGTATGTGCCACCCTCATGGGTGAGTTTTTGGCTCAAAATACTCTAAACAAGGGTCCTCTTTGGCGATTTGCCTTAAAGATGGTGGGTATGGCTGAAATTCGCAAAAATAGCTCAAAATGGGTAGTTCTCCGCCAAAATTAATCATAAAAGTGGGTATGAAAGCAAGTTTCGGTAATTAGAAGAGGGCACTTTTCTGAAAGTCGGGCGGCAGACCCTCGTCCATCCACAAGTCGTGTACCTCCCCCCCCCCCGGGATTGTGCGATGAGAATATTTTAACCAAAATTAAGGCTTATTTTGGTTCAAAATCAGTTCTTTGAAAATCGGAAAATTCTATCTAAAATGGAACGGTTACGGCCGTATGTTTCAAATTGGTTCTTCGAAAATCAATAGATTTTAGCGGAAATGGCAAGCCTGTCGCCTTACTGTTTGGCCCAAGTCGATCCTTTCAAAATCAGATGATTTTAGTTAAATGGCAAGCCTTACTTTTTGGTCCTGACTTACTTCTTCGAGAATCAGTACATTTTAGCGAAACTGGCAAGCCTTGCTTCCGGGTCCAAAATCAGTTCTTTGAGAATCGCTAGATTTTTTGCAAAATTGCTAACCCAGTTACTTTCTTACTTCTTACTTCAAAATTACTTATTTGAAAATCAGTACCTTCTTGCAAAAATGGCACGCTATGGCCCTACCTTGGTCCAGAATCAGTTTTTGAAATCAGTTGATTTTAGTGAAACTAGTAAGCATATAACCTTTCTCTAAGGTCGAAAATCGCTTCTTGAAAAATCATTAGATACGGCAAACTATAGCCTTACTTTTTGGTCCGAAATCCGGGTTTTCGAAATTCAGTAGATTTATAGAAATAGGTAAGCCCATAACCGTACTTTAGGTTCAAATTGCTTCTTGAAAAATCAGTAGACATGGCAAGCTATAGGCTCATGTTTTTGATTCAACATCAGCGCCTTCGACAATAAGTCGATTTTAGCGAAGTTAGTAAGCCTATAACCTTACTATTTGGTCCAAAAACAGTTCTTTGAAAATTAGTAGAGCTTAGCGAAATTTTCAAGCCTATAGTCTTACTTTTTGGTCCAACATTAGCGTGTTACACAATCAGTAGATTTTAGCGAAATGAGTAAGCCTGTGACCGTACCTTTTGGTCCAAAATCGCTTCCTCAAAGTCAGTAGATATTGAGCGAAAATGCAAAGCCTATAGCCTTTCTTTTCTATTCGAAGTCAGTCGATTTTAGCGAAATGCAAAGCCGACAACCTTACTTTTAGGTTCAACATTAGTGTTTTGAGAATCGGCGTAGATTTATTGAAATGCTAAGCCTATAGCCTTGCTTTTTTGTCCAAGATTAGTGTTTTGGGAGTCGGTAGATTCATTGAAATGCAATGCCTATAGCCTTTCTTTTCCATCCGAAGTCAGTCGATTTTAGTGAAAATGTAAAGCCAATAGCCTTGCTTTTTGGTTCAAGATTAGTGTTTTGAAAATCGGTAGATTTATTGAAATGCAAAGCCTATAGCCTTACTTTTAGGTCCAAAATCAGTCCTTTCAAAGTCAGTGTACAAAGTCAATCCTTTCAAAGATTTTGAGCGAAAATCCAAAGCCTATAGCCTTTCTTTTCCATCCGAAGTCAGTCGATTTTAGTGAAATGTAAAGCCAATAGCCTTGCTTTTTGGTTCAAGGTTAGTGCTTTGAGAATCGGTACATTGAAGTGCAAAGCCTATAGCCTTCCTTTTTGGTCCAAGATTAGTGTTTTGAGAGTCGGCAGATTTATTGAAATGCAAAGCCTATAGCCTTTCTTTTCCATCCAAAGTCAGTCGATTCTAGTGAAATGTAAAGCCAATAGCCTTGCTTTTTGGTTCAAGGTTTGTGCTTTGAGAATCGGTACATTGAAATGCAAAGCCTACAGCCTTACTTTTTGGTCCAAGATTAGTGTTTTGAGAGTCGGCAGATTTATTGAAATGCAAAGCCTATAGCCTTGCTTTTAGGTTCAAGATTAGTATTTTGAGAATCGATAGATTTATTGAGATGCAAAGCATATAACCTTGCTTTTAGGTTCAAGATTAGTATTTTGAGAGTCGGCAGATTTATTGAGATGCAAAGCCTATAGCCTTGCTTTTAGGTTCAAGATTAATATTTTGAGAATCGGTAGATTTATTGAAATGTAAAGCCTATAACCTTGCTTTTCGGTCCGAAATCAGTTCTTTGAAAAGCAATTGATTTTATTGAGATGCAAAGCCTATAGCCTTGCTTTTAGGTTCAAGATTAATATTTTGAGAATCAGTAGATTTATTGAAATGCAAAGCCTACAGCCTTACTTTTAGGTTCAAGGTTAGTGTTTTGAGAATCGGTAGATTTATTGAAATACAAAGCCTATTGCCTTGCTTTTCGGTACGAAATCAGTTCTTTGAAAAGCAATTAATTTTATTGAGATGCAAAGCCTATAGCCTTGCTTTTTAGTCTAAAATCAGTCCTTTCAAAGTCAGTAGATTTTGAGCGAAAATGCAAGGCCTATAGCCTTTCTGTTTTGTTCTAGATTAGTGCTTTGAGAATCGATAGATTTATTTAAATACAAAGCCTATAGCCTTGCTTTTCCGTCAAAAGTCAGTTGTTTTAAAGTCAGTAGATTTTGAGCGAAAATGCAACGCCTATAGCCTTTCTGTTTTGTTCAAGATTAGTTTTTTGAGAATCAGTAGATTTATTTAAATACAAAGCCTATAGCCTTGCTTTTTGGTCAAAAATCAGTTGTTTTAAAGTCAGTAGATTTTGAGCGAAAATGCAACGCCTATAGCCTTTCTGTTGTATTCAAGAGTAGTCCTTTGAGAACCGGTTTTTCTTTATTGAAATGCAAAGCCTATAGCCTTGCTTTTTTGTCAAAAATCAGTTATTTTAAAGTCAGTAGATTTTTAGCAAAAATGCAAAGCCTATAGACTTACTTTTTTGTCCAAGATTAGTGTTTTGAGAGTCGGTAGATTTTTTGAAATGCAAAGCCTGTAGCCTTGCTTTTAGGTACAAAATCAGTTCTTTGAAAGGCAATAGATTTTAGTGAAATGCAAAGCCAATAGCCCTGCTTTTTGGTTCAAGATTAGCGTTTTTGGAACGGTAGATCTATTGAAATGCAAAGCCTATAGCCTTACTTTTTGGGCCAAAAACAATGCTTTGAAACGCAATAGATTTTAGTGAAATGCAAAGCCAATATCCTTACATTTAGGTCTAAAGTTAGTTCTTGAGAATCGGCAGATTTTTTGGAAAAGTGCAAAGCCTGAAGCCTTGCTTTTAGTCCTCTCCGTCCTCTGTTCTCTGAATAGTAATAGATTAGTACTTTGAAAATCAATGAATTTTATTGAGACGTAAAGCCTGAAGCCTTGCTTTTTGGTCCAAAATCAGTCCTTTGAAAAGCAGTAGAGTTTAATGAAATGCAAAGCCAATAGCCTTACTTTTTGATCCAAAAATAGTTTTTGGGAATCGGTAGATTATTGATACGCAAAGCCTATATACAGCCTTACTGCTTGGTTCAAAATCAGTTCTTTGAAACTCAATAAACTGTTATTGAGATGCAAAGCCACTAGCCTTTCTTTTTTGTTCACAATCAGTTCTTTGAAAATCAAAGGATTTTTGAGGGAAAATTGCAAGCCTATAGCCTTACTTTTTTGTCCAAAATCAGTTCTGTGAAAGTCAGAAGATTTTAGCAAAAATACAAAGCCTATAGCCTTGCTTTTTGGTCCAAAATCGGTGCTTTGAAAAGAAATAGATTTTAATGGAATACAAATCCAATAGCGTTCCGTTTTGCCCAAAATCAGTTCTTTGAGAATCGGTCGATTTTACGGAAAAAGCAACGCCTATGACCTGAACTTTTTGGTCAAATATTGCTTCTTTGACAATCAGCAAATTTTAGCAAAATGCTAAGCCACATGCCTAATGCCCTTCTGTTTTGTAGGTCAAAAATTGGCTGTTTGAAATTCAGCAGATCTTAGCGAAAATGGCAAGTCTACAGCCTTATGTTTGGTCCAAAATTGGCTGTTTCGTTTGTTGAAAAGCAAAGATATAGAAAACAGGAGAACAAAAACTGGATAAAATGGTCAAATCTAACAGTATCAATGCAGGTGAATCAAATTGAACAGATATGAGATAATTTTACTACAACTCCCCAATTTAACGCGCTCAAAGGAAAATTCACACCCTACCCAATGACCCGTCCAGATAGATCGGTTAACTTTCATACAGAGAAATCTCTCAAAAAGCAGGAAGTTGTTAAAAACGGCCGAAAAACCACTGAAATACCAGCACTTGGATGATAAGGTATTTTCACGACTGTATGCCAAAAATGTGATGCGGCGAATGTTTGATTAAATATCCAGAAAATCATATGTTCGTAGCCGATATTCAGGTGTTCCTCTCTGAAATTCGCTTGCAAAACATCTAAAACTACAAGTTCCGAATACCGTAAGTCCTCGAATAAGCTCTCACCTTCGATAAGCCCTCTTCAAATAAGCCCCCACCCAAACATTTTTTTTTTGCGAAATAAGCCCCATCCTCGAATAAGCCTCATGGGGGGGGGTTAATGTTTTTGTTTTAGATTATTCTTGATAAAAACTGTTTGTTAAACAGCCGCAAGTGAAAAAAGAACGTTAGTCCTGGTAATATTTTTGACTGCTGCTGAAAAAGTCCCCCTTTGAATAAACCATTATACCGTATATTTTTTTGTGAAATAAGCCCCCAGGAGCTTATTCGCGGACTTACGGAACTTACATGTCGAAAAAATTGACTTTTAGTATAATTCGGCTTAGACTTATTACAATTCGTCCCAGTTTTCGCTTACAATTACGTAAACTTTTTTACCTACTTTTCTATCAAACTGAATTAATTTACCTACGTAGTTATTGAATTGAATTGCTCGCTCAATTGAATTGGATTACTCGTAGATAGAGCGAAAAGGTTGATATCAAAATATAGAAAAAGTAGCGAAACTCACGACGAATTGTAATCAATGTAAATGCTGCTAAGAAGCAACTGATCAATTCGGACGATCCAAAGGCTATTCAACACAACAGGGTACTCGTGAAGGCTGTAGACGTTGGGATGTGCCCTATATTGGTGTTTTCGCAAAGAGATTGTTTACCAGTTTGGAGAAATGTCTATAAGACCAGGTATGCTTAAGATCTATCGAGAATGAGTGCAAGCCCAACGTGACATATAATGTTGACATACTTCTGTGCAGTATTCATCGTTTTTCTTTTTAAATCGTGTAGCATTTATGTACAATTGCATGTAGTATCACTTTTTTCATGCAACGCCATAGGGTAGTCATAGTCTTTTGCTCCTCATGGTACAGTTCTCCTAATATTATTAAGTAGTTTGCAGGCTGAATAATCCGTGATATATATTGTAACTTCTTAATGGTATATAAATATATTTAAAAAAAGACTGAGTGTGGATGACGATCCATAAAGCGCAAAGAATTTGAAATCTTATTGCCATAATGCACTTTGTGAATCGAAATAGCCTGCAATGTCTGCGCACGGTGTTTCCTACAATGTAGCCTGTGGCTGACTCCATAGAGTTGCAGATTTGGGGTCGGTCAGACAAATCAATAGCAAAATGGGCTTGCGTTGAGTCTACCAGTATTGTGAACTCAACTCAAATTGAAAAGTCCTGAAGTTCGAATGAAAGCGCTCTAACTAAAAGGAGGGGTAATACTGAGAAGGTCTGAAACAAGGCTAGCTATGCCAGACCCCCAACGCCTAAACTTCCCTAAGTTGTGAAGAGAACGGACGACTTGTCCCCAACAGCTCACAGATGGATAGCCGGATCCTACTTGGCTCGGCAGGCGATATTTTAATCTCTAGTTCTGTCAGTCGTAGCTTGCGATTAGGTGCTGTTTCAAACATGTCTTCTTCCTCGGTTTTCAAGACGACTCGTATAAGACCACCTAAGGTCTAATTTTGCACAACATAGGGTCACATTTGATCCTCTACATTCTGATGTACAAGCGAGGATAGATTTAACTAAAACATGAGCGAGTGTGATTAGCAGAATTGCAGTGAAAATACAGCATGACATTTCACAGTTTTTAAACGGGGCCCAGGTCTTTTCAATGGATCAGTGGTCATTTTACATCTTGCTTTGGTGCCAGTTAAGTAGGTCAGTAGTACAGTAGGGAAAAACTGGCTCTAAATGCTCCAACAAACAAGCGACGCTAAGTTGGAGAATTGTAGTAAGCAGTTGACGTGATATTTCACTTTTTCTAAACTGGTCAATGGGACAGAAATTGGCGTTTACAACAGATCCCTGGTCCCCCGTTTCATTCTATCCGTCTCAGTTCAGATGGGGCAAATTGACTCCCAATGCTCAAGGATAGAATATGACCGAGGCAAATTCCATACAATTTACCTCAGGGGCCTAAGCGACGAATATGGGCATCTAATTTCGATAAGACAACGTTGGCTTCAAGTGCTCCAGTACATACCACCGACACAAAATTCCTAGCAGTAAATGTTATGGAATTGCAATGAAGGGTTACTAACGTGATATTTCACATTCTCTTAAAGGGGCCTAAGTAAAAAGAAATATCAGCATCTAATTGGTCTCTTCACATTTTGTGATCTGATCTCTAAGAATATCTCCTAAATTCAACGAATACAACAAAACATGATACAAAAGTTGTGTTCTTGTCCCTTCGTGCAAGTTTGAATATAAATGTCAATTCTAATGTTTTTATTCCGCGGGTCGCTTCTCCGCGTGTTTCTTTGTGTACTCCTCGGCATTCTTTTCGTACTTACTTCGGTTTTTTGTATACTCCTCTGCGAGGTCGGCCCGTAAAGGATGTTCCGGCTCCGGATCGTGAACTAGAGCAACCAGAGCTTGAATCACTATGGAAGAGAAATGAATATTCATACTAGGTAACCAAAAAATGAACCGAGAAAGTCTTTAACATAAAGAAAACGTCGAGATGAGTCATTTGAAGAATGACTAGGCTACATGGACAAAAGGTATTTTTTGCTATTTCTATCATGATCACAAATTAGCGAAAATAACTATTACTAGGCAGATCATTTTTGACTCACCTCGTACGTAAAATGTCAATCCATTGCAGAGTTGAATTTCTTCCCGTGAATTGTGTAATATCGAAAATCTTCGTTGAAAATTCCTATTAACGAACATCTAACCCAAAGCTAAACTCCAATTTAAACGCCAAAGCTTTTTGGTGCACCCCGTACAGATTTTGCTGGATCTGGCGATGAGAATTCAGCTTCAATCAATGGTTAATCAATTTCAAAGCTCCTCAATAGTCAACTTTAACATAGATAAATTGTTTTGTTGATATTGGTGCTATGAATATTGAAATACTAATGTTGAAAGTTCAAATTGCAGAGGTGGGAAAAGTGCATGAGGCCGTGAAGCAGCTCCGCAGGACGCTCGCAACTAAGATAGGATGGCTAACAGTCAAAGAACTCATTGAAACAGAAACTGCTAGGATGGTGTACAGGTCGATTAACAAGGAAGCTCCCAATTACCTTACAACTTTATTCGATAGGTTGTTAGACATTAGTGTTAAAGAGCTTTGTAATACTAATACAGACCTCAAGCTGCCTCGCCTTAAAACTTCCAATGGTCAATGGTGCTTTGTGTACAGATGGGCACAATTATGGGGCAACCATAGCGCTGAAGTTAAGACAGCACCCACTTTGAATCAATTCAAAGCTGCCTATAAAAACAGCAAGAAGTCTTCCCGCTTCATTCGTTAATACATAGTTTCTTTTCCTTGTCTTGTCTACCTTTATTCTAGCATTTAAAATTGTTATGATTAGAAATATTAAGTTTATTGCATCTATTTTGACAAGGCAGGTTGGAATTCAGTATGTATTTAAGCTGTAACTAAACCCTGTATAAAGAAGATAAAATCAATCAATCGTTTGTCTGGAAGGAAGAAAAGGGGAGGGCGTAGCGAGCGCGGAAGGGAAGGAAGGAAAAGAAATGAAATGATCAAGGGAGCAAAAAAGAAATAGAAGGATCATGGATGGAAAGAAAGAGGAGAGGAGGAAGAATAAATGATTGACGATGGAAGGAAGACAGGATGCCGACGAAAATAAAGAATGAAACTATAAATAAAGGGACAGGAAAGAATAGGGGAAGGAAAGAATGAAAGGAAATCAATGTTAGCGTTTTGCTCTTAGCATTCACAGTTTTGTGATCCAAGAAAGCTTAAAAGTAATTCCAATTCCTTTTGGATTATAAACTACGCAATACACAATATACTGATACTGCAATTCAACTGAAATTTGGGACTACAGAAATTTGATAAAACAATGGTTGGAAGAATTTTTGTTCGATGTTCCTTTACAGGAAGGCAAATATTTTTCCACCGCTGTCAAATCTGATGTCGCCTTCAAACCAGAGCTCTTGCGTTTTGGCCTAAGCAAATTCTTTTCAGCGACTAAATCAACAATAGCCTTGACAAAATTTGAACAAAGATTAGATAATATTATCTGTTTGTTAAATTGCCACCCAGTGTGCAGTTTCTTTATTATCTTTATTTAATGCTAGTTTTAATTTTTTATGTGCCTCAGGAAAATCCTCAAGCCAGAGGCCAAAGCTCTGGTTTAGACATATAGGCAAATTTTGAACTTTAAAAATTAATATTTCAGCCCTCAAACACCAATATTGACAAACAAGGTATTTATTAATCTATGTTCAAATAACTATCAGAGAGCATTCTCAAAGTGATTAGCCGATAAAACCTAAATTCACATTGCCAGACCCAACCAGATCCGTAGACTTCTTCAAGATGCCTATAGTTAGACTTATGATGATGAGTCCCTTGTATCCCTGTGGTACAACTTGCTCAAAGGGGACTCATAATGAAACAGTGAAAAACTGACCTTATTTTCTGCATTCATCAATCGAATTATGATGGAATCATGGCCTCAAATCTTGAATCTCGTCTGAATGTTAGTAGTTCTTCAGTCAAATTGAGCATTTTATGATATTTGCCACAACTATAAATCTCGCTGTCTGATTGGTACTCTAGAAAACTCAGAGTTTGGGCCTAAATAGGGTCAGGTTTTTCAGAGTAGTGTTACAAGTCTCTGTTGAACAAAGCCCCATCATCAAGGCAAAGCGCACGGGGAAACAAGGGACTCCAGGTCATAAGTCAAATACACAGCATAAAATTGCTGTTAAGGATAGCTTTACCTTGCTCTGTTTTTGTTGCAGGCTTCCAGTTTTCTGGACTAATAATTGGCAGACAAACTTGACCTTTTTCATCAATATTTGGATGATAAATTTTTGTCTTGAAGGTGACCTAAAGATAAAGAAGACAGATCAAATTTAAGGATCATGGGAAACAAATTTCCATGAAAACAAAGAATCTAACAATCGAAGATTGGGTTCCAAAACAAAAGCAATGCTGCATTGCAGTTGTATTCATGCTTTTGTAAAAATTCCTTAAGATTACCCTATCTCCTTAATATTACCCTATATCTATTACTTAATATTACCTAACTCAGCCACAAATTAGACTACAGACAAATGGAACTGCAGGCTTGAACCTTAGATTTATTTAGATAGTATAACTTACAATAAGTACTAGATTTTAGAAATTTTGTAAAATAGCATTTTCATATGTTGGTTTTTACTAGCGTTTCTGCTGCTACGCTTGCCAACTTCAAATCAGTATCATTATTATTGACTGCACACCAACGAATCACAAAAGTTCATTTGTTGAAAAAATGGGTGATATGATGAACAGCATGCTCTCTCATATTCATCTGACAAAAATCAGCTTGTCAAAGAGAACAGCCTCCTGCAACTTGCAAAGACAAGACAACACACAGACATGTCACTCTTTCATGGACAAACCCTCTCTGGAGAAAAGTTTTACTTTTTTCAAGTCAATGTTTGCTGAGTAGGAAATCGGGAAAAATGTTTGCAGTATACATAATCAAAATGATGCTTACCTTTGGAGGCTTGAAAGGATACTCTGCAGGAAAATTAATTTCTATTTTGAAGGCACCTTTGTTGTATGGAGGCTTGTCCTGGAGAAAGGAAAGTGACATTTCAGAATCACATCTTATTTGGTCATGAGGAAAATGGAAGAACAACGGAAGAATGATATCACTATGTTTAGACTGGCTAATAGACTGAAATAAACATTCTCTACATTCAAACATTTTTAGGTTTCAATATCTTTGGAAATTTAGAACATCGGAAGGTTTAATGTCCAAAATTGATCTGCGGTCCAAAATTTTTGCAGCAAAGCAAAATTACAGGAGAGAATTTTACTGCATTCTTTAACATAAACTGCTTTACTAGACAGACAAAACTGCTGATTGTCAAAATGAACGATGGCTGATCAATTTTGTGATAATCTGCAGCAAATAATCCAAAAAAAATGATCCTCAAATCCCTAAAAATGCCAGATTTATTTCCAATTTGCTAAACTGAAAATTCCTTAAAATGATACCTTCCACAAAACATGGCCTGTTGATTTGCATCATCCTACCTTTCTTATTTAAAACAAGGAAAGTAACTACATATAGGTAGACTGCTTTCCATCAAAGTGCAAAATTTTCCAAACACATTCAAAATTCTGTGAAATACATCCACCGGTTTTTTGTGCAAGTATGTTTTGTTGGAAATTTGTTCATCCAAACTCCATTTGCATTTACTATTCATGGAGTGTTTACTACTATTTTTGGCTGGAGTTTTCACCTGATAATTGAAAAAATATCAAAAAAGGTTGCCTAGACAATTTAGCTGTTTCAAACAATCGAATTATCTTCCTTCAGACTTCCATCTCTTGAAAATAAATGAATCATAGCCAGTCTTAAGTCATTCATTTTCAAAAACCTCTATTTTTGTTATCAACACTATCAAATGCTGCCACTTTAAAAATCATCTTCATATTCTTTGATTGTGCAGAATAAATTCTGAATTTCTACACACTCTTAGGATTTGAATGACATGCACCATTGCTTTAGCATTGGCCAAGAAACTAAAACAGCATCAAAGGGCACAGTGATGGCATTAATATCATGCATGAAAATTGCAATGAATTATTATTGCAGTCTGGACTAAATGATTCTAAACCTGGCATTCTGATGTTCAAGTACTTGGAGGTACCTTATTTCCAATTTGTTGTAATAGAACATAGGTGAATTTTTGAATGAGAAATGAAGAAGTTCACTTCGTCCTGGTAAGTTTCTTATGATTAAGAGATTTTTATGGCTGAAAGTTTTGTGCCATGCCGGTCCTGCAAAATGCAGCTTAAAGTCATGTTGTATTGCAGTCAGTTTGCAATGTTCTGTACTTTCGGTAACTTATAGCCATTCATGAGAAACCAACAAGGAAACCACTGCCATTTTTAGATAGTTAAAGGCAGTCTGTCACATCTCTGATTGACCGCGACAAAGTCAGAGCTCAACACAACGGATTTCTTTGTCAATCTTTGTATTTGAAACAAATGAGGGCTAATCTTCTTGACTTTCTACGGCCATAAAAATTCAGGGGATTAGCAACCATTCAAATTTCCTATTCTTTGTATTGTCCAAATCACCCAATCAAATGAGTGACAGATTGCCTTTAAACAAAATTGCTTTTCAGAATATTTTGTTTGTTTTTTTGTGTGACTTGTGGAGTAGTTAACGTTTTTAAAGAGTAGATAACTTCCTGAGAGAAGAAACGGGGAGGAATTGTAATTTACAGTCAAGATATTAACTTCAAGTCAATTTCTTAGTTTCACTTCAAGAAGTGACATGAAATGAATGAAAGTCCAAGGCTGGTAGTTCCCCCATGTAAACTGAAATGAAGGTGAGTGATGAATAGCTTGCCTTGCCAATCTTAGGTGAGCGTGGAGGTGGGCGCAGGTGATTGCCCACCTTAGACAGCCAGGCATGCTAAAGATATTCCAGATGAATGCTGTGTTTAATTTTCCTTTCATAGAATAAAAATGACCAGAACACCAGCTAACCATGCTACAGTAAATGCCAACACAGAAGGAAACAAAGCCCATCTCCTTTATCGATGAATGAACATGGCCTATCTGTAAATCATCATCCAGCGAGATAAGGTATATCAGCTTTGAATGAGCTGTGTACTGCTTTGGAAAAAAGGCTTTGTGGTTGATAAATTATTAACCAAACACTCTGAATTACATTCAAGAGGTCAATATTAACAGTGACAGTCAATGTTGCCTGGTAAATGATGTCAACATCAGAATAGCTGATCCTAGCAACAAAGACTCTGTGCTTCTATTTCTGTGTTGGCTTTCATAAGCAAGTCAATTAGGTCAAATCAGATCCATAGCAGCTCCTTAGTTGCACTACTTGGGCTGCGAAGAGCACAAGCAACACTAGGCAAACAATGATCTATATCTCTGTAGAATGATTTCAACAGAGTCTGCACAGAGTAATACTACTGTATATGTAAGAGTCTCAACTGCAGTAATCTCAGTTTGATGGTTGCTGAAACCAGGTCTTGATGATAGAAACAACAGTTAAATGGTGACTCTGATAACATGATGCTGTGGGTATCATTGCTTGACCTCTTCTGGCTATGAAGTCAGGGACTGACACCACTGAGCCACAATACCTTCCATAAGATTTAGCCTTGAATTGAAAATCAGTAGTGCCACCCTTCCTCTCAAACAAAGTGATGTAATTCAAATTCAATATGTATACTGTACAAAGAAAAGAAATGGTGCTAGCAAAAGTAGCCCTCAAATAATGATGAGTAGCAGGAATCGCATAACAATGTGACGTGGAATGTTCCCATGAAAAAGATTTGCTGATGCATATACAACAAAGCATGGCAGCAGGCCTTGCACATATTACTATGACTAGAATTTTCACATTATGAGTTATTCTTGAGCTACAGAATACTGAAGACAGTAACTTTTAACAAAATTCTTAAGAATTTAAAGAGAATTCTTGGTCAGGAAAATGTGCATAAGGCCCATATTGTACAGTTTATACCCTTATCATACACTTGGGGTATTTGGTCCAGAAACATACAGGGAAGTGCCACTGGAAAGTCTGAAAAGCTACCCTGCCCCAGAGTCAAATTCCTGAAAATGATACCCATCTTAGAGAAAACTTGTCTCACACAATACCTTGTCCTTGAGTTTCTTCAAACAAAATTGTGCAATGCCCTGGCAATTTGTGACAAAATCTATCAGAAAGTGTGAAATGTTTGCATCCAAACGATATATTATTGGAGTGTAAATGGCCTACAACGGTGTTCCAGGGTCAATAATGGCAAATATGGACCCTGTCATCGAGCTAACTACATATACCAAAATGATATCCTGTCACAGAGTCAGAATCCTGAAAATGATACCACATCACCATGAGGAAAAATATGAATACCCTGCTGGGACTCATACCCATGCATGTTGATATGCAAATAGGAAAAATATCATGACAAGATGGGTGTGCCAAAGTCATCTTCAACAGCAACAAATTGTAGGCTTATATGCTCATACCAAAAAACAGCTAATGGATGACGTACAGGTAAAAGAAAAACCCAGCAATGATTTTCAGTTAAACCTGGCCTTTGACAATTTTGAAAAGTACTATATAGAAAAATCCTTTGCAGTTGGCTCTCAAAGGTACTTGTTGTCACACCCAGTGTTTTTAAACATTTGTAAAGATATATACTGGCAATTTGAAAATGAGTTTTATCACAACTTACAGGTACAATTAATCCTTGCCACATAAGAATATTACTTTCATCAACTTGAATGTCTTTAAATACTTTCACACCAGAACTTCTTATGTCATTCAGTTCCTATGAGATAAAACAAGAATCTTTGAAAATTTCACACTGAACAGAAGCAAATAAAGAATGGTACACTAATGGTAATTCAAACTGAGACACCATCTTCATTCAAGCATCTTTCTTCTTTCTCTAATTACCGAATATATCTGTTCTTCTCCATCACACAGACTAAGGTCAAAACTCTGCTTTGAATACACCACTTCGATTAACAGCCTCAGTTTGGAAATTATTCAAAATTCTTTCATATGAAATTTTGGAGGCCAATTTCAGATATAGCATCCAAACTTTAGTATAACCACAAGTTTTCATGTTGCTAGCAGTCATGGTGTTAAATTTATGGCGACGTAAAGTTTGGAAATCTGTAAGGGATTTGACTGTGAAAATGACTTGGGGTGTGAAGTTTCACCCTGAACGATTTTTGATGGTCAAATCCCTTATAAATTATTGAACTTTACATTGCCATAAAATCAACATCACAAATGCCAGCAGGTTAAAAAAATTAATAAGTAGATTAATGTTAGGGTGCTAATCCTAATCTGGGCTCAAAATTTTCATAAGAACAATGGGAAGGAATTTTGACAAATTTCCAAAATGAGGCTGCTTAATCGAAGTGGTGTATTGGACATGCTGTCCTAATCCACAATTTCTATACACCTTTTTCAATTAACAGCCTTGTTTTGGAAATTTTTGAAATTTGGTTGACACAAATTTCTGACCATCGATTTGGATTTAGCACCCCAAGTTTAGTCTAACTGCAAATTTTCATATTCCCAGGGTATTTTTGAGAATTTATGGTTGATTTTATGGTGATAATAAATTTTTGAGAATTTACGTGAGATTTGACTGTCAAAATAAGGCTCTAAGTCATTATTCACAGTCAAATCCTTATAAATTTTCCAATTTGTTAGTAACCTGATAAAATTAAATTTGCTGACACTAAGATCATGAAAATTTGCAATTAGACTAAAATCAGGGTGCTGAATGTGAATATGGGGTCAGAAATTTCATATGATGCAACCTAAAGAGATTTTGAAAAATTCTCAACACTAGGCTGCTTAGTTGAAAAGGTGTACTGACAGCCTTGTTTTGGAAATTATTCCAAAGTACATCATCTGAAATTTTAGAGGCAAGATTTAAATTTAGCACCCAAACTTTAGTCTGTCTACTAATGGTTTTAATGTTAATTTTTTTTGACAATCTAAAATTTAACAAAATTTTCTTTTGAGTTTATACATTATGAGCTAATCGCATTAAGACTAATAATCCTGAGTGTTGTTTTGTAATGCGAAGCTTTCTCTGAGGGACAACTTTCAACAAAAACAAATCTGTAGAGTTGAAAAATGATTATTCCCTTTCTTCAAGTTTCAAATGGTCTTTGAAACCTGCAAAAACAATGTTTGTGTATTTTATTTTGCAAAAAGTGGGTGCAACAGTAATTAGTAGCTGATTAGCCCAGAGTCTTAAAACTTTACAATGTCATAAAATCAACACCACAAGCACTAGCAGTATAAAAGCATGTAACAAGACTTCAGTCTGGATGCTACATCTGAATCTGGGCATGAAAATTTCAAATGAAGAATAGGAAAGCATAGAGCTCAAATCTTTTAAAAAGGTGGGTGTAAAATTCTATTACATTTTTCTTTGAATTAAAGTGCTTGAAAGGAACTTCAGGTAATTCGCAATAAATTTGCCGTGGCAATTTCTTGATACCTTGATTACTTTCAAAATGGTGGCATTTATTAATTTTGAGGTTGTGACATCATTAAATTTCTAAATCCTTAACTAGAAGAGCAACAGATTTCTGCTTGCAACCATGTTGTAGACCTTATAAAGTATGGTTATCTTGAAGATTGTATCAATTTCTCTCTATCAATTTAAGATTTACGATGATTTTAATTTCTTCAAAATTTTCGATGAATTTTTGCAAAATAAGTCAAAATGCCGCCATTTTGAAAATAATCAATATATCAAAAAATTGCCACGGCAGATCTACAGCAAATTACCCAAAGTTTCTTTCAAGCACATGAATTCAAAGAAAAATGTGATACAATTTTACACCCACCTTTTTACAGATTTGAAAGATTTGAGTGGTATGCTGAATAGGAAGAAATTTTAATGCAATTCCAAAATGAGGCTTCTTAATTGAAATGGTGTAGTGTCAAATGCCTGCAGATTTCTTCCTCCCTAGACCTGGCCAATATAGAATGGTTAGCAAATGTCCTACTGAATTACAGGTGTTCATGGATGGCACTATGAAATTATGACACCTATTTGTGAAAATTTGCAAACAGGCAATTCTATTGGTTGTTGGGCGTAACTGCTGACATTTATTGTTACCACTGTCCATCTGCACAGTAAAAAGTTCATCTATATATTTATTATGTTGCACTTGTGTTGACTTGTACTTACTGAACCAAATATGTGTGGAAATGCCACAAAACTATGGGTGTTTCCATTGACAAAAATAAGGAGAAAAAAATTGGAGGGAGTAAAGATATTTTGAAGAAAGGCTGGAATTAGACTTCAGAAAGTCATTCTTAGTGAACGAAAAGGCTTGGTGAAATTCTGCTAAATCACTGATGTAAGAACAACTGCCACACAAATATAAAAGTTTTATGCAACAATTTTCCTGGAGTTCCATTTTTTTGGAAACTATTCAAAAAACTGTGGGGAGAAAATACAGCCTTTGTTGATTCTATTTTGTCAGGCCCAGAACTTGCACAAATGTCTGGGCCAAGGTTTCCAGTGTGAAAAGTTTTTGTTATGCTTTTGTCATGAAAATTAAATTTTCATTTTAGTAATTTCACTTCACGGTAAAGGTAGCAAACCTGGCTAGTTGGAAGAGGAATAATTTGATGATTTGCATCTTAAAAGGAAGGCAAAGGAAGCCAACCAAAGTGTGCTTGCAATGAGTTTCATTCAATTGCTAAGGGGTCATCCAAAAATCCATTCGTGATCAGTTAGCGGCATTTGGCCGCTAAGGGGAAAGGGGGTTTTATCAAAATCCGCTAAGTGATCATTGGTGGAACTTAAGGAATTTCATGCATTATATAAAGTATATTGGCCAGTTGTTGGTTCAGTGGGTTAACTTGGGATCAAATCAAGGTTTCATAAGTTTAATATGGAAATTGGTGAGAAGTGATTTTAGCGATGTTTTTACCACCGTACCTTTTCTGATGTTCTCGTTTTGCTATGACTGAGCAATAAACTCTTTAGGCCAATATTTTGGCACAGCCTCATAACAAAGAACAAAGATGGGGTCTGTTAAGGAGGGGGGAGGGGGGTAGCAAAGTGCCGCTAAGCGATCACAAGTGGATTTTTGGATGACCCCTAATTTCTTCTTCCATGTTCACTTTCATTCAAAAGATAAATTCCTCCCAAAAGTGTCAGACCATTGCCCAGAAAGTTACCTTTCATGAATGCAATGAAGAAGACTACTAGAAAGCCATTTCAACTGTTACCTGTCCATGACATAAAACCATACTTTATGGACGGACCAGATATGGTAATTTCGAGCGATTAGGCCCTTTTGAACCTACCCTATCGACTGTCTAAACTATAGGGATGTTTCCTCCTTTTAAAATGGGAAAAATGTTAAATTCCAAAATAAACGAAAATGTTTACACGTTATATTTTGAGATTTGAGTCTTTCCAATGAAATAGTATTCACTGAACTTCACATTTCTAAAATTGCAATTTGAAACCGCCCCAAAGTTAGGCTGTGCATTTTTAGCATCATCATCTGTCTGTCCAGTCCAGGCCTCCCTTCGCAACCAAACCATCACATCACTTGCTGCGGCATACACAAGTAACGAATCTTTGCACGATTTTGATTCAGTTTGAGGGTCACAAAAGCTTCCAAATAAGCTAAAACTATTTCAAGAAATTCAAATAAAGAGGAAGAAGTTGCTGAGAAGGGAGGAAATCGAAAGAGGAACTCACCTTGGTCAACCTTCTTGTGGCAGCCATCTTGAGTCGAGAATCGTGGGGAAGGGACTGGGGGTGAGTATCGATTTTGGAAGCCAAACATTTGTGTGACGTCATGATGCGCGATGTTAGCACACCCTTTCCTGTCTCGTCTAATTCTGGGGATCAGCAAGAAATGCCACCCCTCAGATTGCGATCCCAGGGGGGGGGGGCACTCTATGAAATTTAAGATAGAGATGCTCATTTGGACAGATTTTTATCTACCCAAAAAAATGATAGGCCCGAAATTTTCAAACCCAAAGAAATTACGGAATTATTCTCGAGCCCCCATAACTATCCTTTTTGTATAAGAAGTTAAATTGAGAAAATTGCACCTTACAATTTTGCACAAGATGTTAAAACTGATATTGAATTTGGAGACTATCACAGCAACTCTTATGACTTGTCCAAATCATCGTGTTAATAAACAACTATTCTTTCCAAAACTATATCAATGAATTGACACACAGAGCAGGTAAAACTTCTGATTCAGCATAACTGGGAAGAATGAGTTATTCGTAGCACATCCAATAATTGATTGAGATTATAATTTTCTAGATTCAAAGTTCATTAACCCAAAAAAAATGACGCAAATTTTCAATGAGCCCAAAAAAATGACGGCAGTTTTCTCAACCCCAAAAAATGACGCCAACTTAGCAAAACCCAAAAAGATGACATTTTCGTAAATTTCAAACCCAAAAAATGACACAAGCATCCTTATCAAAATTTTCATTAGTGCCCCCCCCCTGGGATTGCGATCTATTTTAAAAGTGTCCTCTTATTGGCATAATCATTCTCCATTCGCACCGCTTGGAGTTTTCAAGGCGACCTTTTGCCTGGTTTAATCTTTGTTTGATTGGAACCGGTTGTGAAAACATAATAATAATAATATATTGAATAAGGGAATACAAGGCTTGCAACCTATAAAGCCCTAAAAGTTGTACTTGTGTTCACAGTGGAAACTATCATAAAGTTTTTCAAAATGCAATACTGTCGTACAGTTGACAATCTCTTCGGGTAACGCATTCCACGATTCTGCGATTCTTGTGAAAAAAGTTTCGTCTTACGTTCAGGCGACTTCTTTGCTTAAACAGCTTGAGCTCATGTCCTCTTGTATTGTTTGTGCTTAACTTGAAGAAAGTTGTATAGTTCAAGTCGACGATGCCTTTCATGATTTTAAAGACCATTATCATGTCTCCTCTCTTTCGTCTATATGCAAGAGTTGGGAGATCAAGGGCAATGAGGCGTTCTTTGTAACTCAAGTTTCTCAACGACGGTACTAATTTCGTAGCTCTTCTTTGGACGCTTTCAAGCGAACGAATGTCTTTAACGAGGCTTGGGCTCCATACGGCGCCGGCAGATTTTAGTAAGGGTCTAACTAAAGCTTTGTTTGATTGGCCTGTGTTCCATACTAAGATTGATGAGCAGACCCAGAATTTGTATTTGACTCCGAAATTCTCAAAACATTAGTTTGGATAGTTTTCTGAGCTAAAAGTTGTTCCAAAAGGCAGCAGGTTTAACAGGCTTCAGAGAAACTCTTGTTTTCGTTTAGAAGCCCTCCTGGGGGGGGGGGGTGCACTGCACATATTTTGGGTACGGGGACGTGCCCTCTTGGTCAATCTGAAATTGCCGTTTCAAATTTCTTGTTTGATTGGGAAATATGCGACTATCCCTGCGAAGTTCCCTGATTTCTTAGCCTGGTATCTAGACCCGATTTCAAAGGGTTCTGGTTATCAGGCAAATGATTTCTGAATTTGTTAGGTTTTGGAATTAACAATCAAACACTCCCCTCAATAACGATGGATAGCCTAGCTGACGCTTAAAGGGGGCTGTTCTGCCGTGTTCTGTAACGAAATGTAAGAATTTTGGTTCAATGACATTCTATCTCTGATTGGTCCTAAATTTTCATCCAGTTAGGTTTCTTCCAGTGCTTTACCCGACCTGTCCTGACTCCTGCTTTAATACAGCCGATGCATCCTTTGCAAAGTTTCATCACGCTGTTCTTCAGCCCCCCCCCCCAACGATTTGCTAAAATCAAGCTTGTGGAAGAGAGCATTTAAAGCAAGGAAGGCTCAATGAGGTTTCAGAGCTATCGGGGTTATCAGCACTTTTATTTCATGCAACTCCAACCGATTTTGAAAACCTGTGTTCAAACCTTCCCACGAAAAGGGTCCAATAGCTATGATCTGTTGCACCTTTGAATAGCAAATTCTTAACAACTAGTCGTTTTCGAAAGTTCGTGGCGCGAGTGGTCACAGAAGTTTCCCGAGGAAGCAAGCCCCCATACCATTATTTTTCTTCAATTCATTCGTACCTGGTTCTAACCCCCCCCCCAACCAGACTGAAATTGTTATTTACTGTGATAGTCAGTTTATAATGGGAATTGTCGGGGTACCGTTGGAAGGAATGGAGCGGAAGCTGGGACTCGAATAGGTCTGCCTCCCAATATGAATTTTGTTCCGATGGACAGAGCAGAAACAGCGCACGCATGCGCGAAAACACGTAACTTAGCTACATGCAGCATATCCCAAAATAAGACTACGCTTGATATTTTCTTCCTAGGGCCTTGAACTCTTTATTTATCATTTCAAACACTTTATTATCTCAGATTGGTCGATGACGTCATTTTACGCAGTTTCTGCTCTGTCGTTCCGATGTTTAAACAGTATTTTGGTATCCTGGGTACAAGACTCTCTAAAATAAAAGAGAGTCTGACACTCAGTCTAAAAATTTGGCGAACTGTTCCGAAAGGTATTGTCTCTCCAAAGTGGAAACAATCTGTATGTCTGATTTGCTAGACAAGAGTTAGTTCCATTTTAGTTGAATTCCGCATGAAAACGAAAAAATCCAGCTTCATGAAGGTTGCTTTTAATACAAGACTTGTAAAATCTAAAAGAATTTGCTTCCCAGTCCAAACCATGTGCTTTTGGCCAAAGCAAAGTCCTAAAGCTCATCGAAATTTGAAACTGCGTTCACACGATGCCGCCAAAGTTTGAAAATGGTGAAAATTGTAAGGTTGCAAACTTTTAGCTAGCGTTCGCACGAAGAGTCAAAAACAAGTTCCGTTTTATCATTTTCAAGTGTCGCTCTGTGTTGTTTTCAAAATGTGCCTGTTAAGGTTAGGTTTTCAAAATCTACCCTTTTTCAAAATCTACCGACAAAACATGTACCTTTTTTGTATGAACGTGAGGCCAATCCGTCACATTTTTCACCATTTTCAAAATTTACCGGCATCGTGTGAACACAGTCTATTTTTTTTAAAAAGCCGAAGAATAGGGCAGTGGGTGACTTCTAGCAAACAAAATATGATATGATCTCAAGGTTTTAGAATTTTACCCAAGATTGCGGGGTGAATGGATGAGTGGCTTATACAGTCTTCATCAGGTGACTGAAGTTAAGCTTGGTCGAGTGAAGTCAAACTCCGGATGGGTGACCTCGGAGGCCTGACCTCACAACTCACCTCGTCGTCCTTCGAAAGGGACATTAAACTGGGGGTCCCGTGCATGGATGCGGCATGCACAGTGGGCTAAATTAGCTTTCAGTAGCTAGAAATCCTGACAAGCCCACTCAAAACAAATTGAAAACAAACAAACAATGCTGTTGATTGATTTGCTGTGCTTCAAGAATCTGCTTAGGCTACAATGCCAAATCTGGTTTGGAGGTGGGGAGATGGCAGCAAATTTGAACTTTCGAATTAATAACTTCAACATTCAAAGCATCAATATCAACAAATAAGTTACCTGGGTACAAGTTAACTACCAAGGAACATTTTTTGAAAATGATTAGCTGTTGATTAAGTCTAAAATCATATCGTTAGACTAGACTGATTACATGTCGTAGTTTCGCTCCTTGATAGGCTGATAATCGCTACAACTACGACTCATGATCAAGCTATTCGAAAAATCGGCCAGTTGAGGCTAGATGAGGCCAGCCTCGTAATAATTATTCCGGTTCCGCGGAATACACATAAAGCGGGTGTTCATGGTCGGCAAATTATCAAGCATGTCTTTTGATCTGCGTTGTTGTTTTTTCATTGCCAGACAGCTCTCAAGTGCTCCCGTATCTTCATGGCATTCTTTCGTGCATTCATTATGGGCTCGGAAAACAGAATCATGTTTGTGGAATCGACTTTTCGTACAGCATAGGTCGCAACGCTGATCCTCTCTCGACGAATCAGATCACAAGTAGAAGGTCCTGCAATCTGATTGGTCGCGCCATTTTTGCGGCGATTTTGGCTGGATTTTCACTTAGTTTGATTATCAGGCCCAGATGAAGCGCAGTGGCAGCATCCAATTCAATGAACGCAGCGCAAGCTGGGACTGAGGTAGTTAGTCTATCGTTAGACCCAACCAAAGATCTGTTTACTTATTTCTAGCTGAAACATCCGATAGGCCCCGATATAATTTCATTTTTCATTTCTTCCAATCATCTGTTTTCTTTTTCGAAAAGAGGTTCACATTGAATCTGATAACTTATGAAATTTAATCTCAAGAAAATGAAAATCTACGAGGAATTTGTACTGTGAGTAGCAGGCCCGAAATTTAGGAACAACCCTACTCGAATCCCAAAGAAAGATCTAATCGATCTCGAAATCCTAACAAGGAAATGAGTGCAAATGAAGTAAATGGTGATATTTAATGAAGTCAGTTTTTTACACTAAAACCAAGTATGGTTTATAGAAATCATGACCCGCATTTTGGTAAAAACCGATACGTTTGACCCAGATATTCTAACACTATTTCATCAAGGCATTTTTCGAAATAGGGGTCAGGAACTTGTCATTTTTGGCTCCTGAAGGAGGTCACAGATACTCGTACTTAAAACTCATCCAATTAAAACTAGCAAAATCGTAAGAATTTAATGAAAGATACACATAACATGAAGCTGCATTCTTCATAAAGTCCCTTTTATCCTGAGTCCTTCCCCTTGGCAATCTGATTTAAAGAAGAGCGGAAACACTTGAGTCACAATGGCAAAGAGGCCTA
The DNA here is from genome assembly GCA_964019985.1 of Aurelia sp. 4 Dawson et al 2005. Taxonomy (NCBI): domain Eukaryota; kingdom Metazoa; phylum Cnidaria; class Scyphozoa; order Semaeostomeae; family Ulmaridae; genus Aurelia; species Aurelia sp. 4 Dawson et al 2005. Next base: position 16,289,445 of record OZ026500.1, on the reverse strand, counting down.
TTCAACATTGCAGGCTTATGGCATGCTCTATCAAAACAGTGGAGAATTGTACATTCATTCTCATGTTGATAATGCAATAAGTTGGTTTAGCCCTCCTATAAATTTCAATCGGCGATCATTTCCAAGGCTTGAGTAAAGCTGATTGTGGCTCTGAGGTGAAAAAACTCCTTGACAACAGCTCTTTGTTGCCCTCCTACTTCGACCTAGACTTTCCCCACGCAAGTACATATTGTAGTCAGATTGGGGCAAATGAAACGAAATACACAAAGGACAAATCTAACTTCGGTCAGACTGGGCACTTCCATCTGCGAAACAGCTCTGCCTTAGCCAACATGGGAGATGCTAGTAAGAGCCAAAATGCGACCTTACGAAATAGTAGACTTAGGACGATGAGTCTCTTATTTCCCTGTGCTCTTCGACTTGATGATGGCGCTTCAGTCAACAGAGACGCATGATATTACTCTGAAAAAGGCCTTATTTAGGCCCAAACTTCGTGATTCCTATAGTACCAATTAGATTGCGACATTTGTGAATTACTATTTACCCCACTGCCACTTAACCACTCAGCCACACAATCAGATAAGATTCAATTCATTCAAATACATCTAGTATTCTTGGTATTACGTACGACTTTTCAAACATCTGAACTTTTTCGGTGCACTTGCTTGCTGTGGAGTTTCAATAGACTCATTACATAGTACATAAGTCCCTCTAACTTTCACTCGCTGTTGTTGCTGTCGTTATCTACAGGTCTGCAGGGGAAGCGAAACAAGAGACTTTTGGAATGAGTCTAGGGCCTCAATATGGCCAGAGAACGGTTTCAACGAGAAAGGGTGACACGGCTTCTTCTGGGCAGCCCTTGTCTCCAAGTCCACATTACAGATGTCATGAAGGGGATGTATTTTCTAGCTAATTTCTATCTCGTGAAACTAAATATTTTCCAAATTACAAGACGATATTGATGAAGCAGCATAATTCTTTTAAAGGACATTTATCTTTCCAAAGCATGTACAAAGTCTTTCAGAAAATTGAAATAGAAATGTTTTAAATGAGATATCAATTATATTTCATAAATTTCACCAGATAGGATATCATCATTATCACTTGTAGATACTGTAACTAATCAACGACAATTTCTGGTCTCATCAAGACTTAATGAGGCAGTCAGGAATATCAATTTGAGGTTAGAGTAATTTCGGGATCTAATGGATACGGCAAACCAAGGCGCAGGATTAGAAGGCTTTATTCACCAATGCTTATAAATGTTCGTTTTCTTTTCGGCGCGTGTATCTCAGCGGAGGAGCCAGCACTCGGGAAGTGAGGTGGTTTATGGCGTAGCCCCAGGAGAAATTGGCGTGACTACACCCTTAAAAATTGGCTTGACAACACACTCTTGGCAAATGTAGGCAACGCCCTTTAAGCTAAATTTGTGGTAGGTATTTGTTAAGAATATCAAATGAAACCATTTAACTACATGATAAAAGCAACTGAGCTGGCTTACCCCTCCTGAGACTGAGAGACAAATTTCATTGCGTTTTTGTGTGAAGTTCAAGACCTAGTTTTGGAAAAGTGGGGGTCCTCGCATTCCCCCTTAGCTCCGCCACTGGACCCTTCATACAATAATTGCTATCATCATTGAGAAGGCTTTAACACCTCTAATATCTCTCAGACCTTGGGGTAAATGTTACTGGCAGATGACAGAGGTGTGCTTTCTAAAAACTACTACTAAAGATTTACTTCAGAATGTGTACCCTTTACAAACATTTTAACCAGGTTTATGAAATTTGATCAAAATCAATGTGCTAAAGAATCATTTTTCTAAAATGACACACAAAAATTTATTTCATATGTGTGGCTACCAAAAATGATACCCTAACATTCATTTCTGCCCGAAAAAGGCATCCCAAAAATGCCGCATCCCGTACCGGCACATTATGGCAGTTACCCCCCCCCCCCGACCCGGTTTCATGCATGCTATAGCTATCAGTTACTGCCATAATGCAATGCCCAATAAATGTTCGAGAATTGTCGGGAGAACTGAAATTTAGGTCATTATTTGAAACTCATCTTGCTCATTTGAACTGATGCTGTTCATTGTCGCATCAGTGAGGAGGAAAGAGCGAATGTGTGATCATGCATTAAGTCTCGTACCTCTCCTCATTTTTCCAGTCAGCCCTCGACCGTCTCCAAGCTCTTCACTGTAGTTCATTACACTCCCCACACAACTTTCTACTGTACTGCAAAACTTTTCCCCTGGGTGAAAACAAGAAAGTAAATCTAACACTATAATCTACACCCAGTACGAAAGTGATACCTAAGAAAGACTATCTCTTGGCATTCATTGACAAATCGCAAGGCAAAGAATGGTCACCGGCAGCCCTTATGTCGCTCTCTCTACCCCAATCCCCGACCATCGTCGCCAAGGAAGCATGTAAGCTTTCTCCGTGGTTATAAAAGTAAATCAAATAGAGACACAACCAAGGTTGGCAAACTTTGGATAACATGTGCATAACTTCAAAGAATCATATGTTCACCCATGTTTGATCTCGGCTCAAATACTTAGGGAAGAATTCTTTATTTATTTTAAGTGTTACAACAAAAAATTCTTTCTAGCTTTATGATGTTTGAGAAGCTTCTAGAAATAATCCCATCGTTTGTACCAACTTTGAGATTCAATTATTCGTTCTGTTTCACTTGAGGAATTTGTTCTTAGTTACGTGATGGGACATGATTGAATTAAAACAGTTAACCTCGTTTTATAGCAATAGGAAGTTGATTTATTTTAGTGGTTGACTGGTTAACCGTTTTTATCACTTCAGGATAGTGTCTGACCACGAGGTTGCTCTTTTAATGCCTTCTACAACGAGGTAAGAACTTACAGCCAACTGTGGTCATCTCTCTGTTATTGACGTGGTTCGAAGTTTTTACGCACTGCCATATATCAAGTCTTGTAAACATACGTGAAAGGATTGGCACTCGATTCAGGGAGATCGTCAGACTATTGTGCCAATTAAATTGATGTGAACTAGGAGTTGACACTTCATTTGTGGCCAAAGAAGGGCTGAATTTCTATAAATACGTTCTTGGACATTAGCTTTCTTCTGCATATGTTGAGAAACGAAAGCAAAGGGAACCAGAAATTATTTCCCAAAGAACTCTTCAACAGAAAACTTTCTTGTCGAATTATTTGCTGCAAGAAAAGAAAAAGAGCTGATCAGGAGTTATTTTCATCAAACACTCTTGAGCATAAAGCTTCCTTGTCGAATTGTTTGCAACAAATAAGGAGTTCCAATCCGAGGTGATATACCAATGTCACGTGAGCTAAGTTTTGTCAAAGAAGTTTCGCAGAAGATTCTTTGCCTCAAGTAAATCGGTCCACTTCGCAGTTTGCAAAGAAGAACGAGAGTAACAAGTACAGCTTTCACAAGCATCTCTTCAACAGTGTGAACTAAGGAACTGGAGCTATATCCCGCAACAATTCACTTTTGAAGAACAAACTTAACTTCATTTTGTGATTTTAGAGACAGGAACGTCCTATTTTTGTCAGATGAGGAAAGTTTATAGCTGTGAACATATGCGCATCAGCAAGAGTTTAATTAGTGCGAAATAGATTGATATTCTGCTAATATCTTCAGATTTCGATGAAAGCTGCCGAAAATCTGGTTATAAAAGAAACATAGTTGACGATTGTCATTTTGTGACTCCCGTGTGGCGAAAAATTATAGACACTCTTTTCTTGAACAGCGGAAGAATTAACTCTTGGTTGTAGTAATGTGGTTTGCCTTGAAAGTCGCCTGAGAGCCAAAAAGATAATAGTCGACGATAAACTTGAACAGAATCCGAAGAATTTGAACTGAGTAGACGAAAACACTGACAAACTGTCATTGGACTGGAGTTGACAGTTGGGTGTTTGAACCTCTAAAAAATTGGGTCAAGAAGGAGAAACCAGACATCTGCTGGAAGCTCGAGCTGACGAGGAAACAAGGATTTTCGACAAAGTGGTGCATCTATCATCAAAAGCTTGCCTACAGAGAAATTCGGACAGGGAAACATATTCTGGCGAGGACCAGTTTACAGCTTGCTGTCTTCGGAAGAATTCTGACCTAGAAAGTGCTTGCAAGGAGCTTGATCCTAGCAAATATACTCAGGAAAGAAAACTTTGGAGTTGAAGGAGCAATCAATTGAAGCTTGCTCTCATTAGTAGAAGTTGTATGATCTCTCTAATTTATGCACAGACAAATCTATTTGTTGATAATGATAGTTGTTTTGTTTGTGATGCGAAGATCGGTGAAATGTTGAATTTTGCAGCTTTGTTTATTGTCTTCGTTTGCTGATGAAACAGGTGAAAGCATATATCGAGAGATCTAATGAGCCAGTATTTTTAACAGCTGAAGCCGCTCAGAACAGTTGCATTCCTGCATGGTGCCGAATCTCATTTGATAAAATTGTTTCACGTCAAAAAATGAAGCAGAAATTTGGATATTGAGCTCAGTTCAAAAATATCGACATTTTCAGTATGCCAATGAGAAGTGCTTGAACACGGTGCAGAAACATTTTGGTAAGAAGCAGCCAAATATTTGTGAAATTCTGATATCAATGTGGGGAATACGCCGCCTTTCTATATTGCGATCTCGTTGCGGGAGCTGACCACACTAGATAAATGTAAGAAGAACATGTCTGTAAGCTACAGCCGAAATTGAGTTTCGAAACAAAAGTCTGGGACGCCGTCACCCGTTTCGATAGATATTATCATCACCTTCGAAGTTCTTCTTTGTTTTCTGTCGTAAAGAACAAAAAGGTTATTGTTGGAAGTTAGAAGTTTGCTTGGTTTGCATTCGTAATAGCTTCGATGAACTTGCGTGAAACTACGAGAAGTATTGATGGCTATAGAAAATAGCGAAGGAAGCAGGCTTGACGATTTCGCTCGTATCGATGACAGACAGACCTGAAGATTTTGATTGTTCGCTCTTGCGAGGAATTGTTTGCAGCATCTTGAGTTTCACCGTTTCACTGAAAACGGTTTGCTGTGGAGTTTCGTCGTTGACGTTTTGAAAACGATTATCTTTCGGGGGTTCAAGCATCAAGCGACTTTCAGTACAAATTCATTGGGTAACACGAAGTAAATATGAAGAGTTTCAAAGTTGATAAAGTTTTACACGGCATGGAAGTAGAGGTAGCACCGGCGACAAGAACTTTCGAGACCAAAGTCTTCATTTCCCAGCGATTTCGCCCGAAGAAGTACAAAACAGAAGTTATAATTTTCCCTTCTGTCAACAACAACAAAAGCCCTGATCTCAGTGACCTGAGGTTTTTCCATAACTATGCTTATTTCATCAAAGGCTTAGGGAAAAGAGAGTTGGTTTTAAACCAAGCTTATTACGTTCAAGGGGAAATGAAGAAAAAATGTCATCAGACAATGAAGTTGCAACCAGTTAATGGTATGTCTCGGTTAAGCATTGACCAGAACAATAATGAGATGCCAAAGTGTGGCATTACTTTAGAAGACTAAAATATCAACAAAACGCGAGTAATATAAGGTTATTAAAGTAGAAAAATGTAATTAAACTTTTATTGAAACTTTTATTAACGAGGATAGCAAGTTGTTTACAGCCCTGTGAAAATGTGTCTCATAATGTATTCTTGGTGAAAATGGCAGTCAAAAAAGTAGGACTTTCAGTTGCATTAAACGCAAACTATTTCAACTATTGGCTACTATTCCGAACGCCAGTATGCTCATATTTTCGGACATTTCAAGCGTCCGAAAGTTTCAGGGACTAAAATCTGTGCTGGTCCAAAAATGTCTTCACAAGAAAGATTTTTAATGTTCGTCCAAAACTTTTCTGAAAATGCAGGAAAAATTCCTTGAAAAAACGGCCAAAAATTTACCCATACATATTTTGTCTGAAATTTATTCGTTCAAAAATTTTGCGTTAACTTAATTCTGCAAAATTGTGTGCTGGAAATAATAAAAGTTTCCTAACATTTTGTAGACAAACTTTGAGGAATTTTTGAGTTTGTACAAAAGATGATAGATGACAGAAGCTTTCCTTCCGATCTCCAATCTCTCAAGCGGTTGAAGTCGAACCTTTGCAATTTGGCCTACGTCCAACACGACATGGTTCATTGCCAAGAATGGGAGCAACATCAAGAATATTTATTGGTAGCTTTATGATTGAATTGGTTTGGATTTGCGAGGAATCGGATGCGCTGACATCAAGTTCCTCCCTCAGTGGTTGGACGTCATTTTCTAATTGTTGTACCCTACACGTGTATTGAACAGAATCGTTTATCTTGATGTCAGTCTATATAAGGGGTGTTGGTCGCATTTATAGCTAAATTAGAGGGCGTAGTCCAAGAAAAATATTCTGGGGCTCCACCCCAGACCCCGTCCTCTTTTGCCCCTCCAACAAAAAATCCTGGCGGCGCCACTGCTCCCTCTCCAAAGCATAAACATGATGGCCAAACAAGCGTCCTACAAGGGAATTAACGCAGCCTAATTTCATCCTTGCTCTTATTGACTCAAAACGGGTCAACAGAGCAGGCCAAGTCTCTCAGATTCTTCAGTCTTATCTGATGTAACACATGTGAGGGTCCTCTTGCATCTTTGACCCAAGATTTCTTGAAAGGAGGAGCGATCGTAATATGTGACCTGGTATGGAAGTAGCTTTTTATGAAAGGACAATATGCATAGTATCGAAAGAAAAAGACCTCGTGAATCAAGGGCGTATAGGGCGGGCATGTAACAGTGAGAGCGATGGCCCTACCTTTGTCCGAAAACCGGTAGTTCACGAATAAACTTTTCATCATCTTTGCCCCGAAAACTGGTTGCTTTTGATAATAAATTACGTTGTTATTTTTCTTCGATTTGATGGACAATTTAATCACTGGCGATGTTTGTCCCGAAAACCGGTAGTTTAGGCCAAATACCGCTTTTCAAAAGCATATGGTACCCGTAGCCATGAAGGCACAAGTGTACCAAAACCGGTTTTTCTTGCTTACTAAAATCCCATGTCGTTAGCAGCGAATCCAGAAGAGATTATCCTGAAGGCATCATTACCGTCATAATTATCTCTATAGAGCAGCAGTGTCCCAAAAACTGGTAGTCTTCAAGCAGCTATTCCGAAGTTATCTCTAGGTTCTAAAAAATTCGTTGACATTTCTTCTGGTTTGTCCCATAACTCGTCTTTTTTCCGTAAACTTGACGGACAAAGGCTAAACTGCTTTGGTGAAAAACTGGAATTCCTGGTCTTTTTTTGTAAATTTGGCGGACAAAGGTAGAACCGCTTATGTGAAAATGTGTAATACTAGTCTTTTGAGCTTAAATTTGGTGGACACGACAAAGGTAGAACCAGTTTTAGGATCTTGACTAGACAGGAGGTGAGAAAACTTGATTTTTGCGAGAAATTAATGGAAAAGGTTGACTGATTTTATAATCTGACCGTTGTCTCAAAAACTCGTTGTTTTTGGCAAGGAAGTTATACTGTATCATAAAAGAACCGGTTATTTTTCCAGTTCCTTCGGAAAAGCATGGGGTCAAACATTTTGACAGTACTTGCCCGTCCCCTGGTGAATTTGGATGGAACCCGAAAGAAGTAACCGACTAGATTGATGACGATGAGTCCCTTGTATCCCTGCGGTAAACCTTGCGCAAGAGGGACTCATAATGAAACAGTGAAAATTTTGGCCCTTTTTTCTTCAATGATCAATGGAATTATGAAAGAATCACGGCTTCGAATCTCCATCCCATGGGAGTGTTTTCAATTCTTCAATCGAATAAAAAATTCGATCACATTTACACCTTAACGATAGTAATTCACAAATCTGACAATCTGATTGGTACTGGAGGAATAGCGAAGTTTGAGCCTAAATATGGCTAAGTTTTTCAGAGTAATACCATGAGTCTCTGTTGCCCGAAGCGCCATCATCAAGTCAAAGATCACAGGGCAACAAGAGACTCATCGTCATCAGTCTAGTAGCCGACAGGAATTGACATTACAGACAAAATTAGCTTTTGCATTGCCTCTTCACACAGTTCTTATCCATATGCAAATTTTGAGGCGAAAGAGGCAAGACAAAATTTGTACCAAATAAATCTGCGTTGTTAAAGCAAGTGGCACTCCATATCAAAATTGCTACCTTCTTTTTCAAAAAATCACGCCTCTCATCAATGGAAAATCCACCAATAAAAACTAGATCGTCATGAACGAGGGGCAAATCGCTGATTTTTTTTCGTACACCTCCCTTGAAATCACAAAAAATCACATACAAAAATCACAAAATCACAAAAAAGTCACATACACAAAGGACCAAAAATCACAAATCACTGAAAAATTACTAATAAATCACACGAAAAAGTCACTAGAAAGCATTAAAATCACAAAAAAATCACAGAAGAAAATCATGTGATTTCAAAATCACAAAAATCACGTACGCTATTTTGAGAAGTGATTTGCCCCTCGGTCATGAACATTCTTATCCAGCTTGGATTCATTTATCGCCAAAATATGAGTACCTTGGAGTTCTCCTTTTTCGCAAATCTCAGGTGACGAAGGACCTCAGTTTTGGTATTCTCTCAAAAATTAGCTGATGGTGTCTTTTTTCATGCAATGTCTGACCCTTTCCCCCCTTTCCCAAACCATGCTTACGCCGATTGGGTTACGAAGAACAGTTAATACACAGTCTGTTCAGTACGATATATTAAGTCAAAAAATATGGTGTGTTCCACAACTGGGATGCACAAAGCACTCGTGGTTCGCACCAGGGCTCTGTAGCTATTAGCTACGTGCTATATACCGAGACAACCATAAATTTAGAGTCCTACGAAAATACGACATTGATTGTCTTAGAACAGTGCCTCTTCTTGTCTCTTCAAGTCTGGTCTCGTTAAGAATTCTTGTCAAGAAACAAAAGATTTGAAAACCAAAAAGGCAGCTGACCATGGGCAAATCATTGGTAGTTAAACAACACAGTTACGTTTCAGTGTATATGCTACTTCGAAGGAAAATTCATATGTTCCTGCAGAGGAGGCATCGGAGTTCCACTGTCTCTTACGCTAACTCCTCCGCAGTAGCAAATAATTTCATTGTCCGCAAAAGAACGAAGCGGCAATGAACTGCGGTGTCTAACCACCAATAGGCAAATCTTTAAAAAGGCTAGCATGAACGGCCATTCCATCTGGTCTTGGACTGAACAGCTCTAACGTAATCTTAACTACTTTGCCGTGATTCTACTTTGCCGCTAAAGAGACCCCCAAAGGGGGGGGGGTCGCTGGAGCCCTGGAGCCCACCATTTTGAATGCTTGGAGCACTGGAGCCCAAACAATTTCCATGATGGTTTCCTTACATTTGAAGACATGGAACCCGTGGAGCCCTGAAAGGATGCAATGGAGCCCTGGAGCACGGCAATTTTGCCTTTGGGAGCCCGGAGCCCATTAGAATATGTCCTGGAGACTCGGAGCCCGAGATCCCTTAGGGGGCCTCGTTAAACCATTGCAGTGATGCACCGTGCTTGCATCTTGAAAATAAGTTTGAAATGAGGCTAAATGCTGTGCAGGAGCTTTTACGTGTACCCAGAGCTCTCTAGAATGTCATTACGAGAACCAGTAGTTGAAAAATTGTTTTTGCATTCAAGAACAGGAATCAAGACAAGAAAATGAAGCAGAATCTGGGCGGAGGACTTTCTGGGCAGAATACTTGCCATATCCATAGAAAAATAAATGCCTTGCCACATTCTATTTTGTGAATCCACTGTCCGAAAACCACCGCCAAGGTAAGCCTCACATACATCGTTGCCAAAGAAAAGCAGGCAAAGTCAGGAACTGAGACACGTAGGGAAAATATGCTGTTGTCCAAAATTCGTCCTTTGCCAAAATCTGTCTCTCGAACACATGATCCAACCGGACTATCGTATCTTACCCAACTTAGGGTGGGCCTCAGTAAACTGAATTTTCACAAATTCAAACACAACTTCAGAGACACTATAAACCCAATGTGCCCTACCAACGATGGCATTTAGGATAAGAGGCACTTTCTATTGCTCTGCCCTTCTCTGGAAGTACCACGTAGAGATCTGGAGTCTTCGCTTTATTGCGACCACATGGACATACCAGTTTTTAAAATGAGTTCCTAATGTACGATTTTATTGTACGGTGATAAAGATTTTCCCGTTAGTCTCAATAAAGATATACTTCTCTTAACGCTCCACTTTATTTATGAAATTGGTCGTTTTGATTAGAAATTTAGATCTCGGTTATAATCCCTATTAAGTAAGCGTTCTTTCCTTTTTCGTCGTAGTTATTATGTGTTAGCAGTTACGTGTAAGTTATGTGCAATATTTGCCTCTCAAGTCGTTACGTGTAGTGCAGGCAGGTGTAGTGCTATGTTCGTGTTTTCAGTTTTATGCTGCCATTTGGTAGACGTAGTTTTTCGCTCCAAATGGCATTGTTCTTGTAGTAGGGTATAGTATTTTGTAAGTAGTGTTATTAGGTAGTATGCATTGTAAATTTTTAGATGAAATGTATTGAAAAAATATGCTTAAATATCTGTCCATTCCCCTGGTAATTTTGGGTTTTGTCTGTGATTGAATTTTCTTATTATGAAAATATTTACGACTATTTAGTTTTCCTTGAGCGTCCGACTACCACCGCCGGAGCCGGACCCTAGTTTGAGGGTGTGGCATCATCGCCTCGAAGCATAGTCAATTGACTCTGCTCGAAGGAATAAGAGAGACAGGTAACATCTGCTAAAATTGAAAAGTCTCTTTATTTCAAATCGAACTCTGACTGCTTCTCGAGTCTTGAGTTTCTTAATTTTCTTCAAGAGGCTACATTTGTTTCTTTCGAAAAATGGTGTGATACCATGCGCATACTAACCTGTTTTGTGTTGTGCAGGAAAATATAAAGCCCGAGGTCCTAAAAGAACAGACCGAGCCTGCGAGGTCTGTGCATTAAGACCTCAGGCTTTATGTTTTCCTGTACAGCAACGATACTGGTTAGGACGACTTTTATCCGATAGCTTCTAATTTTGACTTGTATCATTTAGTCAAACAGACTTTGTTTCTGTCCTGTCTTTTCAATTTATAGTACCTCTCATGGGCCTAATTCAGTTGCTGCAACGGAGAACGCGTCCTTGTATCGTATTATACAAGGCTACAGGAAAGCCGCAGGAAAAATGCGATTAATCAAAGGAGTGGCGTGATTCTTGATTACCTTATTTTGGAAGTTTCAGTCAGGTAATAAACCATACCAGCACAAAAGTCCAAAAAAGTTCAGAGATAAGGACCATAAATAAGGTGACATATAGATCAAAAATTCAAAATTGAAGAATCCTACTAAAAATAAGTTTAACGATGGATTACCTTATGATTTAAAATGACTCCTTTTGACCATAACAGATGACTGGTTTAACTACGTATCCACCCTCCAGACAAATTCCAATGCGGCTTATGCTTACTGTCAAAACTCCACCCTAAACTGGAGAACTCCTTCTCAAAGCTTAGCCGTGAGATTATCTATCATGTTCTGACATTTAGATCTTTTCGGTAATATTTCATAAAATTTGGCAAAGGATTCATCCGCGATTTTGAAGAATTTGAATATTGCCGTAAAAGGTGAATATTCTTTGCAATAACTTGGTCTTGAGTTTTCGATAAAGGTTCGAGATAATGGCGGACGGAGGGGCTCTTTTTCTTAATGCTTATCAATACGAAAAATTACCATATTCTTTTTTATTCATATAAGATAATTTACAACAATGCTTACGTTCTACTATACCTAGCCAAAACTACCACACAGCACCACAGGGGCAATACCAAGAGGAGCAAAAAAAAAACAACAACTACCCCAAGGCCAGAAACATAGACACAAAACATTAAGCTAAAACTACAGGATACACTACTAGATTCTGTCTCACATTAGATGTCGGATGAGGGTTAGGATGAAAAATTTGGAAGGTCACGAGCGGAAACTCGTCCTTGATGTTAGATGTAGCATACAACAATATACGCTACATTATACTATACTCTAACTATTATGCAACACTACAAGGATGATACCATGAGGAGCAAAAGACAACGTCTACCCCATGGCCAACACGTAAAAATATACAATTAAATAGGCAACTAAATAAACGCCTACACAAAATGGTACACATACGATCCGATACAGATAGATCAACCAATCAATCAATCAATCAATCAATCAATCAATCAATCAATCAATCAACAATTTATTTACAGTAGGCAAAAGAATTTCAAAATAGCAAAATTACTGCTTATTAAGGCCTATTATCTTAAAATTAAAGGAAAGTATATTACAGCCGTTTAAAATAAAGATTGATACAAGTCATGTTAGGTACCCAACCTGTGGTATATATATTTTGCAAAGTCTACAATTGCAGCTCTCGCCCTTCCAACATTTAATGTGGTTTTTGAAAATAGGAAGTGTGCTGGCTTGTTTGAATATATTTGGCAAAGTTCACTAAAGCCCATTGCCAAGGAAGGATATAGATACTGGAAGCTGTTTCACATTGGCTACCAGGTCAGCAACGGGGGTGCCTGATGCCGAGCAGTAAAATCCCTGGCTGAGAGAGCAACCAACAACAGTAAAAACTGCTGGCGTTCTGATTCCCTCCAGAGTCCCCACTCCTCAAGGTAGGTAGTTAGGTTATCATCTTTAACGTGACTAGCCTGCGAAAGTCTGAGAGACTTATTTCCAGCAGGGGCCACGGATATTTTACCATCAACCGCCGCAGCAAATGGCCGCAGCTACCAGATTTCCCTCATATGGCTCTGGTCGACCCGGGCTAGGGTTACGGACAGCAACCAAACTGTCCAGCACAGGATTCGAACCTCGGCCGTTCTGGCCTTTGGTTGACGAGTCAGTCGCCTTAACCACTCGGCCACGCGCTCAAGACATTGCACATTCTGCAAGGAGGAGTTCTTCGACGGCTCTAACGGCTGAAAATCCTTCAAAGTTGGCAAAACTGATTTGGTTCTATCATTTGCCCGAATTCCATTCTCCGCATTTCCCGGAACCTCGTCCCCAGGACTTTAGTGCTTTTATATGACGAAGGCCCTGGGGACGAGGCTGCACTTCCGCCAATCGAAGGCCGCGTAGGATGCTGGTTGGTGAAAGGTCTTTAACTGTCTCTGTGACCATTCTGGCGAGGTAATTTGGCAGAAAGATTTATTTACTTCAAAAACTCATGGGAAACCGACGTTCAGTAAAAGGTTGTCGTTAACAGCGGATAATAGATTTATTCAAAGGCTAGCCATACTCCTTCGCAGCGTCAAGCATACATAGGATTTGCAAAATGACCACGCATACAAACTACTAGAAAATCAGTTGTGAAAATAAGAGTTTTGAATTTACTTTAACAATAACAGGTTGTTAAGCAAAATAAACAATTTTGCGGCACAAGGACTGCAAAAGCCAAATTGGTAGGGCGCTACGGAGGAGCTTGGAGAGAAGGCTAAAATGAGCAAATGTTGTGGGTATGCAAGTAGTTACGTCTTTGTGAAAATGATATTGCAGAGGGTGCATTACCCTTCCAAATTCGAGTGTACGAGATTTTTTCAAGCATTTGATTTTTAAGAATTTTTTACGGATTCCTCTTGAAAACAAAAGATTCTTTGCCAAAGGAGTACGAGATTTTACAGAATGACATGCCCCTCGCATTTTGGATTCTGATAAAAGAAGTAACTTTGTGGTGGTACTCTATGATAAGTTTTCTTTTATTCTGAGTTTGCCAAAATTCTTTTTCTTGCCACCTTTTCGTTTTCTACTGAAGCATCCTTGCAAGAGTACATATCGTTGCAGTTATCACTAAGCGTAAATTCAATTTGTTAGATTCGATCCAGTTAAACGTAAAAAGTGTTGCTGCTGTTTAGAAGGAGGCACTGTGAGATGAGTCTAAAGGAGTCCTAAAGCACGGAGGTTCTTCTATAGTAAATTCACTTGGGGATGTGCCGCCTTCAAGTCCCAGGACATTCTTTTTCAGACTTTAAGTCAAGCCGAGGCTTTACCTTTCAGCAACTTTGGTCACTGGCAACTTTGGTCTGGAAGGGCAAATTTTGGTGATCTATGCTTGAGAACACCAAATAGTAGTGAATTTGTGTCTAGAAGGCGAAACTGTGGTTACTTTATGAAGAAAACCCCAAATACTGGGACCATTGGTCGAACAATCAGTCTGGTCAAGGGTATCTTTCCACAAACAACTGGTTTTGCTACCATTTTGAATATACTTGCAGCATGCCCCTGCCTGAAATTTGGCATAATATGTCCTAAGTGTCACTGACAGAAAAAGCGTCCCTGTGAAGGAGACCTAAGAAGCTCACTAAATACATCATCTTTACTAAAAGATAAGCATGCATTCGCATAGAAAAACATTTGCATAAAGTATTTGAAGCTAGGTAAACCCCCAGGATTCATCCTGCTTATTCGATAAGTTCACTGGTTTCCTTCTCAGCGACTTTTTAATCTATGACCCTAGATAAACGATTTAGCTTCAGATACGGATGTGAACACACGACGTAAATAGACAAGGCTATCGCTAATTATAAGGTTCAATCTGGTTTGTATACAGGACTGACCCTTTGAGCTTCGAAGGAAAAATATAGCTGAAACTGGGGCAGAAAGACTGGAGAATCGGGAGAACTATTAGCTGTTTGCTGCTGGAAATTATTAGCGGTCAGTTCGGAGTTCGAAATTGAAATGCCTCGTCGAATGTCATATTTTGATGTCGAGAAAGTTGTTCACTTTTCAGAGATCTCAATTCCACCACCGAGTCTGTCCTTCGAAAGCAAAGTCTTTATAAAGCCTAAACTTAGAGCGAAGAAATACCGATCCGAGATCTATGTGTTCCCTGCCTGGAATAACCCGGAGACTATCTGGGCCTGCGATCTCAAGTTGTTCGTGAGCCATGTACTATACGCGAAAGGCTTGGCTAAAGGAAACTTCGCGGTTCAAGAAACCATTTTAACACCTGGAGAAGTGAAACGAAAGTTCAAAAAAGACATTTCGATGACGACAGCACCCTTCAGAGTAAGTTAGGGCAGCCAAATGGGACTTGGAAGAAACATTGGTTACAGTTCACATACAAAGCTGATTTGCAAAATTCTACAAACGAATCTGTGACGCGAATCTATTGCGAAATTCTTTAACGAGAACTAATGGGAATAGAAACATTTTAAGAAGTAGCGATAATTTAGTTTTCTCGAACAACTGCTAGCTGTAATGTAATAAAATTGCAGAATGAGATGGATTTAGATATGGATCTAAGTGGTATAGAGGTATACCAATACAATAAAAGTCCTTATTTTTAGCAGTTGACATGAAGTCGAAAGCAGGTTGAATGAGAATTGGGTGCTGCCAATGTCACAGGGACCGCACAGCTATTCAGGGGTGTATCAAGCCAAAAGTTGAGGGAGGGGCAGCCTGCAAAGATGGCGCCCAAAGTATAATGGAAAGTAAGAGCGCCGAAGGCGCATGAAAATTTTTGGACTTCTTATTGAGTAAATTCTTTGGTCTTTCGATTAAATCTCGTCATGACTTGTATGCTTGCCCCAAATTCTGATCGAAACAGTTAAAAAGAGTGGTGTCGTAGGGTCACGATCGGGGCTGCAATTCTCGCCAAAAGGGGGCGACAAGCTGAGTTTCCATCATGAAGGGGAGGGAGCAGTTGCCCCCACTTGCCCCCTTAAATCTGCCACTGATCGATCATCGTTCAACATCGATCAACAAGTTCAAAACACAAAAATACAATAAATTTAGGTGGCTCGCTTCTGATATAAATTTCAAACTGCTACACACTGAGTGTCCTAACGCTCATGCTATGTCTTTAAATCAAGCTGATGGATGTTCTGAGGAATTAATAGCAAATTTTGAAATGACCCAGAGATTCAGCTGTTGCAGCGAATTATCAGTTTATCAAAGAGTGAAATTACGACGAATGTAATACGTCTAACAGCCCTTTTGCTATGCAGTTTTCATTTTTCAAATAATGAGAAGTTTATAAATTTTGCTCATCAAACAAAATATGACTTTGAAAGTTGTAAAACTTACAAAGCCTCCGTCTGTTATACCCTTGTTCTCATTACGCAAATAATATCGTGGGAATTAGTGGATATGGTAACATTGTTGCACTAGAATTGATTTTTATAGTTGTAACAGCGAATTGTCTTTGACAGCTTCGTCTGCACACATTTGCTTTTCTTGTGGAGATTTCAAGCTGGGGACAAACGAAGCTCTCGTGTCACCATGAAATTGTTCTACAAGCTGTAAATCTTTTCAAATGAAAGTCAGGCAAAGTTTGCCCCAAGAGTATTTTCTGACAATAAGACTGGATAATTCTGAAACAGACCACCAAATTTTGAGAAGATTGCCATTTGAACTTAATTTCTCTGTTCTATTTGGTCTGTTTTGTTTTAAATTCCTCCTTCCGAAAATGTTATTAATTTGATATAATTTAGGCAGTCTTGAAGGCACACCTGAAAGTCTTTAAGCCACACCCAGTTTCCTACATGAATCTTGAAAAAAACTGGGTGTGGCTTAAATTAGGTGTGCCTTTACAAGTAGGGTTTGTTGATCTTCGGGCCCATTTCTTACCGTAAAAGTTTCTCTCGGATTTTCTTAATTTTCTTAAAATCCAGTTTCACAACCCACCAAAGTTTATCGAGTATCACTTCTATAAGCCGTGAATTATAAGAGGGAATCAAGTCGTAAACAATTGTGGTGATGCTTAACATTTTCTGGATTGAAAACAACATTTGGTTGGAAACACTTTGAACCCATATCCAAATTGCAACATTTCTAAACTTGAACTGACCTCTCATCGCTTGAATTTCGTAATTTTATGTACTACAGTTTGTAAGCGATTTCATATAGGTTATGAAAACGATGAATGTATGCCTGGATGACTCCTGGGGTCAGGCAATTCAATCGAGATAACGTATT
Organism: Aurelia sp. 4 Dawson et al 2005; assembly: GCA_964019985.1. Taxonomy (NCBI): domain Eukaryota; kingdom Metazoa; phylum Cnidaria; class Scyphozoa; order Semaeostomeae; family Ulmaridae; genus Aurelia; species Aurelia sp. 4 Dawson et al 2005. Next base: position 16,272,494 of record OZ026500.1, on the reverse strand, counting down.
TCATCGACAGAGCAGAAACTGTGCACGTTGCGCGCAAGCTCGTAACTTTAAGTCCCACTAGCTCCCTGCAACAAATCCCAAAATTAGGCGTCACTTGGTTTGATACTTTGTTCCTTAGGGCCTAACCCTTGATTTATCATTTCAAAAAGCTTATGTATCCAAGCACTTCCTTGCCTTGGATTGCTTGATGACGTCGTTTTACTCAGTTTCTGCTCTGCCTGTCTCATCACAGCTAAAGGATTCTTGAGAATCAAGAAACAAATTTTTCCATTAAGAAAACTGAAATGTTATCAGGTTTAACAATAATTGCTACATAGAATGAAAAATTCGATTGACTTATTAGAAGCCATTTCCCTTGACTAAGATTGGTTTTCGCAAGATCTTTTTCGCAACATTCAACGTTGCAAGTTTTTCGCTAAAGCCCGGTTTCCATTTGAACTTGTTCTACTCTCTATTGCTCCTCTAATTTTTTTGCTCGTCTTCTCCCTGATTTCCACGTTGCGGAAAGCTTTTCCTTGGCCGGGGGAGGGTTACTTGACTTTACGGCGGTGTGTACTCCAAGAAATAATTTTTTCACATTTTTTCCGGCTTTAAACATTTTTCTCTCGAAATGATAGTCCGATTGAGAAAAATCAGCGAAAAAGTATACGCCAAAACGCAAAAATTTCATAGAGAAGCAATGAAATGATAATTTTGACAACTGGCTTGAGAACAAATGCCTTCTTTTGATACCCGCCGTTAGAAGAAATAGGTGAGAACGATACCCGGGAAGGAGTGCACATCCCGTCAGCAAAATGTCCCAAGTACCCCCACCCGGGTTCTTCGCTCGTTGTTCGTTGTTGCTCGTTTTGTTTTCGGAGTGCGTTTTCATATGGTACTCTTGTTGCTCATTCTGGTCTTAAAGCATTACGTAAAACCAAAGTGAGCAGCAAAGGACAGGAAATGTTCTTTTGGAAACCAGGCTTGAAAACAACATCATGGTTAGCATATATTATGATGTTTTTGGTATCCTCTCCTTTAAGTTAGCTTGAATCGTCTATAACGTCTCCAATAATGCTACCAGAGAGAGGTAAGGTGATAATTATACAAGCCATGTCAAAGGAAACGCTTGTTCGTCAAGGTCAAACAATTCTAGACTTCTTTAAATATAGTTTTAAACCAGGAAAGAGGGAGTTTTAGACAGAGCTCAGACTTCCAGAGTACCACTTCTTTATATTTGATCGCTTTAGCTTGACAAAATGGCTGAATCCGACCAATTTATGGCCTAAAATGAAACAGCAAATTGGCGGTGCCAGTGTCAAGTTGAGATACATTTTCGTTTGAGGTCGTTGTCTTGGAGGAATCTACACGGTTGAAGAGGCCATATGCCACATGTATATTATTGGCCCTTTGCCCTAGTGGTGGGTACATAGCATGTTGGAAGTACCGTTATCTGCTGCCCGTATGGGTAAGATTTTGTGCCCAAAATTCTCTAGACAGGGGAAATTTCTCGGCTGGTGTTTTCGGAAACATGGGCTGTTTTGGTAGAAATCGGCAAAACTTGTGAAGATGAGCAGTACCGCCAAATCCCGCCAGTAAAGTAGTAGGTGCCGTGATGAATTTTGGCAATTAGAAGTGGGTAGCTTTCTAAAAACTGGGCGACTAGCCCTCGTCCATCCACGAATCATGTACTCCCTGGGCCCAATTTTGCTCGCCACAGTGGCTGGAGCACCAGCAAGGGAAGGACTCGAATGACCAATCAGACAGTGTATTTAACAATTCTTTCTTTGACTACAAAATGTCTCATAAGTATCGATTTCGTTCATATTTAGGCATTGCTGTAGTACCATTCTTTCTAACTGTAATACCAAAGCAAGTCAAGAAAGGCGAACCTGTGTTTTAGAAAGGTTTTTCTCGACAAAAAGAAAGGTTTGAAAAGTTTCAGTCCAGTATTGAAATTTTTTTGAGTTTTTGCAATCTGAGTGTGGCATAACGAGTTTTTATGAAAATAAACGTCATATGTTATGAAATAATGATAACTTTCGTTCGTTGTGATTTACTTTTACGTGAAATTATCAAATTTGAATGCTCAGAGTCCCTTAAAAGACCATTGTAAACAAAGAATATTTGTAAGAGGAGGTTCAGAGAAGTTGCAGTGAAGGCATTGATTTGTTTAGTGCCTTAGAGGGAATACACATAGCAATATTTGGCAGCCGCTAAAAATAGGCTAAAGAAAATGCCTATGCATCCATTGTTTCCTTCGATCCACAATGAATAGTCAACGAACATTCATCCACAAATCAACAGTATTTCTATGTTCTGACCAATGATGTCGTGAACCAACCTTGACACGACAGCATACGTGCAATATGAAGAGCGGTGGGGACGTCAGAGAGGGGGATCAATCTGGCTACAGCTGATAATGTAATTATTTATGACAGTGATTGGAATCCACAAAAGGATTTACAGGCAATGGTAAGATGATATTTTTTCTATCAAATCTAAAGCTACAAGTAATACAGTTTAACTGTGCCATTTAACGAGGAAAAAGCATAAGGTCGTCAAGTTTCCACTATGAATAGCACTTAAGATATAAATTCGTTTTTATTTACCAGAAAACACAAATGTGAAAATAATTACGACGGACACTTACAAGACACAAACAAAAGAAACATGGATAAGAAATAAGGCAATTAAACAATACTTCTTGGAAACAAATAAGACTTTTGTCAACAAGTTAGGGCACATAAAATACACTTTTCAGAAAGAAACATTCTGGACAAAAAACATTCGCAAAAAAGTCGCTGAAACTTTTAAAAATCAGAAATAACCCCCTCTTTTACGGTTTATCAATCACATCTTTCGCTTGAAATGGGTTATATTTGTACAATTCGGTGGAACACCCAGTTTGATTATAAAACGTGGACTGAAATTTATATCAGAAGCGAGCCACCTAAATTTATTGTATTTTGTGTTTTGAACTTGTTGAACTTGTTTCTGCTTGGTATACAACCACCATTTACTGTTTCGTAATTTTGAAATTTTTTGGTAGTGAGCCACCTTAAGTGCAGAGCTACCTTAATCGTAAAAGGTGGCTCTGCACTTAAAGCGATTTGAATTTGATTTCTAGCACTTGTTAGGCTTGGGCCGAAGAGAAAATAACATGGTAAAACCGTAGTGTACTTTTGTTCAGTATTCATCGCTTTTGAGTGCTCAAACGGCACAGTTTTCGACGGTTGCTGGTTTCAGCTCCGTTTTCAAATTTTGGCAGCAAACATGCGCAGTTATCGTGTGAGTGAACAAGATGCCTATTCCTAACAATGTCATGGTGTCCTCAAATTATGCCAGTGTCGCATGAACGCAGTCATACGACTCTTGAGGTTGATTTCCAGTCAGTGGAATTTTTCCGAACGGGCAGAAATTCTATTGTTTACGAGAGAAAATGTCACTCTGAAATTGAATAGATAGCTACGGCTGAGCAACCTTTCAATGTCTAAAATTCCGCCCGCTCGGAAAATTCCGCTGACTGGACATTGGCTTTTAGGCCCTGTTTATATGAGGAAAACACCTCACCTGCCAGACCCGGGGCTGACAGGCGAAGTAAATTTCAGTCACTGTTTATATTAGATTTTCAACCTCACCTGTCAGAGGCGAGGTGGAGTTGTCTCTCTTCCGCGAAATCAGAATGAACTGACCACTGCGAATCAACGAATAATTTCAGTTCACCTCACCATACCGGTGGTGTTTCGTTTAAATGGAAAAAATTCACCTCAACCAGGTGAGATTCCATCTCTAGTCAGGTGGAACTTCACTATACCGGTGGTGTTGCGTTCGTCATGTAAACGCGAAATGAAAATGTAAAGGAGTCTATTGGAAGGTGGAATCTCACTTCTCAGCCCAGGATCTGACAAGTGATGTGTTTTTCCCCATGTAAACAGGCCCTTAGTAGGCCCCCTGTATAAATCTTACTGCCTACATGCGCTAAGAACGAGGAAATAACGCAGTCGATCAAATGGCTTAAAAATTAGATCCTATTTCCCTTGAAGTTATCAAACAGCAAAGAACTTCTTCTAAGGAAATTGTTTTCTGGTAGGCAGCGGTTAGGCAAATAATGTCATTTCTGACAAAATCACTTTGGGGACCAGTTTGGGTTAATTACAATTTTGGAAGCAAATCTCTGTTTTCGGTTAAGCAATTCCTTTCACTTGATAATAATATTGATAAGACTGACTTTTGAAACAAATTCTTGTTTTTTCATCTATTTTGCTGTGTGTATCAAAATAAGGAAAAAGTCCAGAATGGTTTCTTAAAGATGACTAACAAGCGCACCAAACGAGATAGAATGGAAACGTTGCTATTTACTTTTCGTCTTATACACTGACCCTTTTTTGACAAAACAGTTTGAAAATAACGAACTGATTTCCACTGGTTGTTTACAAACAACGCAATCTAGGCAAAAACCCTTAGACTGATTACATATTCGCAGTTATTGCTATTGGTAGACTGATGGAGGCCCAAACCACGACTTATGGACTTTCACATTGAAAACTGGGACGAAATTTCTCCCATCTATTTCATGACAAGATATGGAAACCATAGCAACAGTTCAATGCTCCAGGCAAAGGCGGATCGGCCTAAGTTGCCGGTTCGAGCCTCCGATGCTAAAACACCTCAAGATTCAACTTCAGAGATACTTAGACTAGCCATGAACAAAAGCTACAAGAATACAGATGAATGTTTTTCCTCAGCTTTCATAAACTTCACCGCAGCAATGAGAATTTCCAACTGTCGAGGGTTGCTTGTCTCGCTTCTGAGAATATGTCTTAGCCTCGTTTCTGAATGCACAGATAAACATGTGCATTTCCGTCTGAATTTTTAAAATGAAGGTCCATATTATAGGTCCCAGTTTGAGCAAATATGAAAATTTTGTTGTTGTCGTTGTCGCATCGTTGTTGTTGCGAAAACTGGGACTATGCCGCGAGACTAAAAACCCTCATGTGAGCGAGCTGTTTATCAAATACAAGATGCACCAAAAAAGTATCCACTTTTCACAGGCCACGATAAAACTGCACACTGAATCGGTTTTGAAAACTCTTTCTGAAGTCCAGAATTAGATTCACGATTCTAGCGATCGTTTTACGTTTCTGTTTTTGTACCTATAAGCAAGCGAGTGTCTTAAAATTTTCGCTCTCAAAAACATTGAAAATCATAAAAGACGATCATTAAAAATTTTCAAAAGTCTCGAAATGAATGGACAAAGGAAAAACTCTTTCGTAGTGATTTTGAACTAAGAAATGGATTAGTTTTATCCCCTGCACGATACGAGCGTTGTTTCAGTCTTGGGAAAATGTAACATTGCTGTTAGCGATATACAGTAGAACCCCGCAAACAAGAACATACTTTTCTAAAAGACAGACTGGCTAGGTTCTTATAAATGGGGTACTTATGACATTTACAGGGTTTGGTTCTTATCACAAGGACATTATGACGATGATGAATATATAGCTACAGTATACAGTATGTGCTAAATATACTAAAGGGTATAATGACTGCATTTCAATATCAGAAGGTATGGTATTTTTGTTATTGACAAAGCAATTTAAATCATGCAGCTAGATAAAAAGAATTTGCATATTCCTGAAACTGTTGGAGGTGTTCAGTTGTCAATAAATTGTTTACACTGATTTGATGAAATTTCTTAATCAAATGTACCATCTCATAAGAACATTGAACTAAATCAGTCTGTGTTTGGTTCTTATATTTGGGTGTCTTTTTCCCCCAAAATCAGTCTGCAGGTTCTTATTTTGCTATGTTCTTGTTTGCGGGGTTTTACTGTACAACAGACCATGATAAATCGTATACACAAATCTTTTCATAAGAAACAGCAACTTAACAGACACTCAATTCTCAGACTGCCAAAAAGGTAAGAAACATACTCTAGTACTGGGAAAATATAACTTAAGAAACCATATATATTGACAAAGGAAGTCCTTAATATACTATTACTTTATTTCAACTTATTTCCTTAAGATATTCTAGCATTGAATACCACGTAAATTGTTAGATGATCACTACGAACAAGCCTCTTTTTTGATCAGCAAACTGCACTTGACTCTTTCGCATTTCTCGTTCGGATAGTAACTAATCATAAAAGACTGGAAATTTCCCAAACTGCAACATAGCTATTCATTCTACTCTACGAAAAAACAACACATTGGATTTTAACAGAAACTCTTTGACGTTGTTACTATGCTATTGGACTAAAGGACTACATAGACTCAATTACTGAATGATGTTCCAACATTCATCTTGTTACAAAAATAAATCTGCTGATGCAAAAGATATCAAACACAGGCAACTCTATTGAATCTTAGGCTGTAGAAATATCTTAATTTTCAAGCCTCAGCAAAGGTCTTAAAAAAATCAGGAATTAAGATACATTCAAGAAAGGGGCTTAAAACCCGGAGGCGGCATGACAGGTACTTTCGCTTCGGCTTTAGAACTGTCTCGATCTGCAGCGGAAACTATCCCATTCTTACCACTAACAGTCTCACGATCGCTTGCAATTAATTTTTCAGTAAATTGTCCAGCTCGACGGTTTGAGACCCCCGAAGAGTCAACACATGCGACACGCTCCCGAGATGAAGGTGAACTATTTTCTTTAGTCCTTCTTGATTGCCTGTACTCAGTATGTTCTCTTTCACGTCTACCGTCATTCGTTCTGGTCTGTGAATCCAATAGTGAAGGTGCTTTACCACCGGGCTCTGTCCTTGGCACATTATTGTTCGCAAGATTATCATTAGGTTTCTTAGATTTAATAGACTCTCGAGATGAAGATGAAGTATTTTCCTTAGTCCTTCTTGGCTGCCTGTATCCTGTATTCTTTCTGTCCTGCCTAGAGTCACTCGTTCTTTTTTTTGAAGGTAACGGTGAAAGTGGTCTGCCACCAGAATCTGTCTTTGGCTCATTACTATTTGTAGGACTAGAAGCAGAATCGTCATTAGGTTTCTTAGATTCGACACGCTCTCCAGATGAAGGTGAGCTATTTTCCTTGTTTCTTCTTGGCTGCCTGTATACTCTATGCTCTCTTTCACGTTGAGTGTCAGCCACTCTAGTCTTTAAAGGAGTTGGCGAAATTGCTCTCCCACCAGGCACTATTCTAGGCTCGTTGTTTGTACGTCTAGAGGCAGAATTATCAGTCCGACTACGGGAAGCACTACTTTCAGTTAATCTACCCTCTGAACTCACTGGCAAATGTGCTCTCTCACTAGACTCTCTCGCCGGCCCATTATTGTTTGTAGGCCTAAAAGCAGTGTCTTCACTGGGCTTCTTTGATTTGATTGGATCTCGCGTCGACATCCGACTTGAATATGCATTAGTGGTCTTTGAAACAACTGGTGAGCGTGCCCTTCCAGCTGATTCTGTCTTTGGCACACTATTGTTCATAGGCCAAGAGGTAGAATCTGTGTAAGATTTCTGATCTTTGATCGGTTCCCCAACATTAGTCCTGTTTGAATGAACGCTTGTTGCTAACAATGACTGCTCAACAATGCGAGATTCAGAAATCCATGAATCTATATCACCAAGTATATGAATACCCTCTTTTTCAAGTAATGTTGGTTCGTCGATAGACTCTAGACTTTCTTCGTCCTCCACGGTCTAAAGAAACAAAGTACATAAATTTGCCAACAGATTCCATTGGTCTTTAAACGGTCAGAAGTCATCCCTTGTTGATTTTTTTCTGTACTCAATTAAAAATTTTACAAACATATTACAAATTACAATACAACAAAGACGATGCCACAGGGAGCGAAATACTATATCTACCCTGCGGACGCTCTAAAAGTAATTAAAAGCTACATAAAACTATATATAACCATTACAGAAAAAGGAATCATAAAATACAAACTGAAAATAAGGATACAAGCAAAGGTAGGCTGCAACCAAATAAAGTAATTGCATGGGTAGACTTGTAGGTTGATTCGTGGACAGTCCGCAAAATAGCAGCATTGTCATTATTTTCATTTGTAGTTTGCATGGAAAAGATCCCTTCTGTGGTAAGTACAACAAATGGTAGGACATTCGCCTAACCTAAGGGCCATGGAACTCTTTGGTTTTCTTCGAGCGTCTTTATCAAAAAATTAGCTGACGGAAGCACATCAATGCCAAATGCCCTGATCTAGACGAGAAGTACATCAAGTACAAATTACCTTTCTATAAGGGAGCGGTCATTAAGTATCTGTTACATGGGAGTGGATGATTTTCCAAAATTCTAGCAAAAAATTGATGGCCCATCCGAGATTCCTAGTCACTTATTTATGGCCTAATAGCAAGAACTAGGATATTTTTCATGACTCCATCAAATAATTTAGTTTTTAAGAATGTCGGCTCTATGATTTTACACGGTAGTGTAATTTCAGAAATATAGCTTAAACATGAAGCACTGGCTAGCCTGAACTGAATAGGAGAAGGAGAAGAATAGAAATGTACAGAAAAGTAAGTGTCAAGTGGGAAAAAGTAACAGAAAACAATTGTTGCAGCATCTTACAGCCGTTGCTAAGCTTTAGAAATAACATTTGATGATAAAAATTTTATGTTCCCATAAGATGAATATGATTATTTTTCATAGCCCCAAAAAGTCATGGCAGAATTTTTCACGGCCCATGCAAATATCATCCACCCCCATATAGCAGATACTTTCTGACTGCTCCCTAAAACATGATAGGGACCTTCAGCAGCCAGGATGGCAACGCCAGCCAGACCGTCGTTTTGTATTTGATACAACCGAGTATAGTTTCCCATAAATTACCTTCATATATTTTAAACAAGCCAAGACGAAATCTCCTTCTTCATCTAAATACTCTGGAACCTTCCTCCTCTTTCATGTTATAAGCATTCAAAATGAGCGAGTTTCACTTCGAAGGTCCAGATCTGAAGAACAGCAAGTTAGAAATAGCATTTCCAAGTTGTGGAATTGGAAAGGAAAGCTTCATAGACTCTCAAGGGAAGCAAATTCGAATGTAAAACAAGGAGTCTTTTCAAGCCACAGTTCGGAAACAAAGGGCACATTTGCGTTGTAGTTGCAGTCGCCGTCCTAGTTGCTAAAGGTCCCTAATGAAAACCCCTTTTTTCTATATCTAAAGAACGCGGGCTCTGACAATCACACTTCCCACCTTAAGATTAGCAAGTTTGATATTTTCAAGTCGTCTCACCCTGAGAATTTTCTTTTATTTCAAATCTTAAGGAATGTTTTCTGCATATAATAAAATTTGTGAAGTTCGAGCATTTCGATTAAAAAAAACATTTAGGACAACAATGGATTTTGTTTACAAAAATTATTGTGGTGAAGAAGCTCAGTCGGCAGAGTAATTGCCTAGATAGCAAGAGGCCCAATGTTCAAACCGCTGTCTCACAATAGTATTTCCCAAATTTCCAATTGTTGAAAAGTTCGGATCAAAATTTGTCAAAATATCGATTTGAAAAAGATTAGCGAGGTTATCTTGATATACCAAAAAGGACTATTTTCTGCCGTTTAATCCTCAGTGAGCATTGTAGCGGAAAACGCTAACAAGTAAATCACTGTCTTCGTGCAAGAAATCAGACCACGACGCAACCAGTACAAGCATGTACTTAGTACAGACACTTACCTTTGTCTCAATCAAATATTTATTCTTTTCAGCCTCTAAATCGATAATTCCGCCTTGTTTCTGCTGCCGCAGATATATCGCTTTCATCCGTTCTCTCCACTGCAGAAATTTGGTTGATGGTTCGAAGACGACCTGTGAATATAAATATGACTCCAATTTTGAGAATTTCAGCCTTGTAGAGTCGAAGATTCCTAACTGTTATTATTGGAATAGTATAAATTGGTTGTAATTGTATAACAATGATCAATCATGATCACTAAATCAGTAAATCATTTATAATAAATGATATAATAATAATTGCTTTATTATAGGTTGGCTTATCTTCTAGCTAATTAATTAGAATTAATACCAATCAAAATTTAGATACACGCTAAAGATAACTAACTTACAAGGATAAAGCGGATATCAATCAACATCATAAAAATCCTAAATTTGCAACAAATCGTTTGCACAATCTATAGTTGCAATCAATAATGTCTCTTTTGAAGCTATTCAATGTCTCGGACTCTGTTAACCCTATTTTGGTTGGGGGGGGCAAATTTGCCCCCCCTAGTAGATTTTGTTTAATAACTCTACTAGGAAGATATTTATAGCCATGAAACTTCTTGACTTTTTGCAACTACTTATTGTACAGCTTCTCAAAAAGTTTCATTAAAACGTTTTGAAAAATGAGGGGGCGGGAGACAATTTTCTGGGACTGACCCTGGAAAAATCGCAAATTCTCAAATCTCAATTATCGCGAAATAAGGAACGTAAGTTGAATATTTTGCAAATTTCTTTTGTAGTGTAGTGTTATTTGATGCATTCTATCACAATTATCATGTTTGGGTGGAAAATATGCTCCAAATTTAATTTTATCGCGATTTTCCTGATTTTAGTCAATTTTGCCGCTTTTCTTGACCACACAAAGGAAAATGCTGACGTGAGCAAAAAAAGGGCCAATCTTAGGTTAATTTTTACATTTTCAGAAAGTACATGCCTGAGGCTATTAGCACACAATATTTGGTCACTCTACCTATTACCAGTCAAGAATTAGGTAGGGGGGGGATTTTTTGCCCCCCAACCAAAATAGGACTATCAAATAGCCCAACCACTATAGGGTTAAGGAAGATGGCATTGTATGCTATATCTTCGCTCCAAGAAAACATACATTTTCCATACCATACCCTGTCGTAATTAGTCCCAGTGCTAAAATATTTCGGCCACTACGAAGGGTGTATGGAGATTCTCCACAAAGATTTGATTCATTAACCTTGGACTGAGATTCTTCTGAGTTTTAAAATTTTCAGGAGCAAGCAACTGTAAATTTTTGTGGTGAATAGACACTCTGTTTGCTTTCGTCAATAATTCCTCGAAATTTGAACGACTATCTTTGTATTTAAAACATGCTAAATCCTTTCTGCCCATGGCAAGCTTGAAAACTCTTACAAAGGTGTTATTGAGCCCCATTTTCGATACTGTTCATCTGCCTGGGCTTCAACCGACATCAAACAGCTGCAAAAGCTTCAAAATCGTGCTGGTAGTAGAATCATTACAAATAGCAGCTTTGATCCCCAAGCAGACCACTTATTGCAGAGTTTAGCTGGAAGACCATTGAAGAGCTCATTAGCAATGAGTCTAAAACAATGGTCTACAAATCACTCAATCAATGATTTGGCTCCACAATACCTGTGTAACTTCTTCACCAAAAACTCAGTATGCTCCTCCCGTAAACTCCGGAATACTGAGACTGATTTAAGGTTGCCAAGGAAAATGTCAGCAAATGGGCAAAAATGCTTTTCTTTCCAAGGAACTTAACTATAAAATTGCCTTCCTGCTGAGTCTAAGATGGCATCCTCCGTGAATGGTTTTAAGAAATCAATGAAGGGTTATTTTTGTATTTTTGATATGTTAAACGAATGATTGTGAATAATTAAATAGGTTTTAAAATTATAGTTTTTTATATTCTAATGCTATTTTATTGTCAACTGTGTATCGTAGTTTTATTGGATGGCGCCTTGATAAACGGCTTCTGCCAAAGTGTAACCCTGCTTAGAAGAATCAAACACAAATACAAATGCAAACAGAAATACAAATACAAAACAAACTGGGAACTCGCAGACAGTACGTTCTTTGCAATAAGGATGGCCCATAGTTATCAGCCTTTTTAAAATAGTTTGCTTGCTTCAATGAATAAAGAAGAAAAGATTGCTAACCCACCGGGTAGGCAGGGAAAGATTTTTCGTTTTCGAACATTCATAGTAGCAAGAGTGGTTCATGGATTTAAATGATACAAATTCCAGCTCAATGCTGAAAGACTATTTTTTTCTGATTTTTCTCTGTTTTATAGCACTAAAGATATGGGTAAATTCAATTTTATGAGAATTTCTTGGTTGCGAAAAGTATTAAAAAGGGTCAAAAATACTTCAGATCGTAAGTGATCAACCTACATAATGTAATACGCAACGGCATTTATCTTCTCTCAAGGGCTATGAGAAATAAACTTTAAAGCCAAAATACTAGCCTTTTTCAATCCCATGGCATTGAATGCACAGACGATATCTCTCAACCGTGAAAAAGTGTACTATCTTTATTGTTTTGTACCAGGAGTTTCTCAATGATTTCATCAAGTGTTTAGGCTTGTGTCATGTATTTCGCAGCCACACAAGTTTTGAAAAATTCGAATTAATGTAAATGTCATGTGCTCATAAAACCGCGAGAAAAATCATATTCTCTCCGTTGTGAATTTTCAAAGTGGCAAATTTTCCTGACACACTTTGGCTCGAACCACTGATATCGTTATTTGCATATGCAATATATCTTCATGCATTCTACGATTTTACAAATATTTCAACCTATAAACGTGAAGACATAACACTTATCTCATAACTTAACTCTTCTCGTGAGGCTGCACGCGGGCTAAGTTCTTAAAGCATTCATAGTGTGTGTAATGCATAGTTAGTTATTTGAGACAGTGTGAAAACCGAGGCATGATGTCAATACATTGTTTGTTTGTTTGTTTGTTTGTTTGTTGCTTGTTTTTGTGTCTGTACGGCTCTTACTATATTTTGAATACATGCGCAACATCGTTTAAAGGATACAAAAGAGAGTTGATCAAAACGATACCTCTTCACTCCTGTATGAACTTATTTCTACATCCCCTTTTTCCAGAAGATCTCTGCTGATACCAGTCCGACAAATAGGGCAGGGTATCTAAAAAGAAGAGACAAAGAAACGCTATAAATCTGAGATTTCTGTCAAACAAACTTGCAGGTGTGAGTATGGGCTTCACTCTGGCATTTTGTTATGGATGTACTTGTCAGCATATTTTTCACTTTGGTAAAACCATGTTTACTAAAACTATAAAAAGCTGTCGCACAACACTGTATCATGACTGGCATAAAATTGCAAAATCTAATAACAAAATGAATCGGGCCATTTATCAAAATTTTGTTCAAATTGGATTCCAAACTTGAAATTTGATACAATCCCTGCGAGGTTTGCTTATCGGAATTTCTAATTTACTTTAGAAGTTGCAACTATTGATGACTGAGATGTACAGAACCATACGTCATTACAGCTAGCGTGGCAATAACGGATTGATTCAACAGGCTGTAAGGTCTGTCAGCAACGGGACCGAAAGCGTCCAATTCTAAGGTCCACATCTGTGGCAAGTGTTACCACCAATGATATGCAATTCAGAATCCCCTTTTCAATTTAAAACAAAGATACAACTGGTACGGAGAAAATTGTTCATGCAAATTATACCGCATTTTAAAGTCAACAGTACCAAGGTCTAGTTCTAAGGAAGTTTGAAGGTCAAGCGCTAGTCGTGGGGTCGAATGGAGCATGGGTTTTGAGTCTTTAGAAGAACTGGTACAAAATTCAGCGACACATTTGTTTTCATTGATTAATTTGAAAGAAGTGCTAGCTTATGGCTAGAGTCGTGGCCAAAATTCAAGACCACATTTTTGCCAACAACGTTTCTTGGCGTAACAAGATGGAACCCTATTGCTCTGTCAATTTTCACTCTCTTGGAGTTTGTTTAAGTCGACTGTCTTCACTCATTCTGAGCGCAGGCTATAGTTGATTAGTCTCAATATTTTCCTCGATAGTCATTTTGAACATAAGTACCTCGTTTGTTGGTATTCATACCTAGAGGGAAGAAATGTCAATATTGAAAGCACAAATTTGAGTCTATCTCCAAACCAAAGCTTTTTTGTTTTGACCTAACCAATTCTTGATGCAAATCGAAAAAATCAAAGATGACCTTGATAAAATTTGGAAACATTAGATCATGTCACATCATGTTTGCTAGAAATCCACCTCCGTGCAGTTTTATAGGTTTCTTTGAGGCTAAGTTTGATTTCGCTATGCATCAAGAATTTGCTTAGGCCAAAATGCAAAGGTCTGGTTTGGAAGCAAGTGCAAATTTGAGCTTTGTATAACAACATTTCTACTCTCAAAGCATCAATACTCAGTGGTGTAATCCTCTGACTTTGCAGCCAGAACAGTAAACCGGAGTGGGTTCGAAACTCAGAAGGGCCCTACCAGTTGAGCATCATGACAATGGAGTCACGGACTCGATTACCACTTCGCTACTTCTGTGATCCCAGCGCTTGGCGCTAAAAACCGCAATTTCACCTGCACCTTCAACACCGGAGGGCAAGCACGACGAAAAAAGATCATATTGTATTCTCAGCATATCAATTTGAAGATTTGATAGTCCAAGAGTATTATGACAAATCCATATTTACGACAAGTCCATGTGAAAGTCCAAGAGTTATGACAAATCCATATTGAAATTAGTAGAGTGGCTAAGTCATAATTTGATTACCTAAACATACGTTTCGGACCAAATCCAAGGTCAATCGTCAGTGTGTAAAATAGGGCGTGAACAGCCATTAAATAAGACAGTAACAAAGGGTACCAAAACAAGGCAAAAAAAAACGTGCAAAAACGTGCAAATACAGCAAGTGAGGGAAAAAACATGTCAATCAAAAGGGTAAATGAAACCAGAGGGAAACATGGCAACAGCAAAAGGGAGTAAACAACTAAATTAGAATAGTGCTAGGGGAATAGAGGACAATTGTGAATTAAGCATGGGCCTGTCCCGTAGGATTAGAAGGCTCTTCAACACCATCATACGAAGCATCTATGCTCAAGTTAATTATTGAGGAACATTCTGAGAGTGACTAGTCATTTATTTAACCTAAATTCATATCATTGTTTTCATATCATCAATCAAAACTTTACAATACAAGACATTTACTACACTACTTACAAAATAATCTATGATACCACAATACAATACCATGAGGAGCAAGATATCATGTTTCCATGGCTCTTGGAAGGAAAACAAGAAGAAGAAAAAGTAATAAAGCAAAACTACATAGAACTATACTCAAAAAGAAAGGGGAGTTGAAAGGCGACGTGAAATGAAGGTAAAGTTGCGGTTTTCAGTTCGAAGCGCTGGGATCGCAGAAATAGCTAACCGCTAATCGAGTCCGCGAACGCCTTGTCATGACTCTCAAAGGTGCTATGCTTGTGGAATTTGAGCCCCGTCCGCCTGACTATTCCTGGCTGCAGCGTCAGTGGATTACAACACGGCGCCACAGCACCTTCGACTTGGTAACTGCTTGACGAATGGCAAAAATCTGAACGAATTCAATCAAATCGACCAGTTGCATGGATAAAACGTAGAGTTAACTCAAGGATATTGCTATTGATTTCATCAGGAAAGTCCTTATTACCATACATTAACAGTTACGTTAAAACCTCGTTTGAGGGGTTACTGAGTCTAAATAGTCGTACTAATGCAAGAACTCCAGCGAGAAGATCTCGTCGTTGGATGTCAAAAGATGGACAGAGTAACAAAAAATGTTCCGTATTCTCAATACCATCGTTTGACATGCACATTGGGTTTATCGTATCCCTAAAACTGTGCTTGAATTTGTGAAAGTTCAATTTGCTGAGACCAACCCTAAGTTGTGTAAGATACAATAATCTTTTTGGGTCATGAACACCAAAGACTGTCTTTGGAAGGGGGCGGACTTTCGAGAGCAATTCATATCATCATCATCATCATCATCATCATCATCATCATCATCATCATCATCATCATCATCATCATTAATTTATTTAAAGTAGGCTAAAAAGGTGAAAAACAAATAGCTAAATTACAGCTAATTAAGGCCTACTGTACATAATTTTTACAATATCTAAAATAGCTAAATTAGGAAAAAAAAATTTTACAATGTATATATATATAAATATGTTACAAGATAAAAACGACTATCCTGTTAGGAACCCAACTTGCGGAATATATCTTTTGCAAAGTCTGCAGTTGCATTCACCACCTTTCCAACATTTAATACGTTTTTTGAAAATAGGAAGGGTATTTGATTGTTTTATTTCTTGCGGCAATAGTTGCCACAATCTGTTCCCAAGATAGGCTATGGTCTCAATCCCAAAGGACGTGGTTCGCACCTTTGGAAGTTGAGCATCATTGCCATGTCTTAGATTATAGTTCATACTTCGTTCCTGAAAAATGTCCTTCATGAAAGGTGGATTTAGATGGGATTTTGTTTTGAAGATTTCCGTCATTAGCAACTGCAGGTTCCGTATATGGATGGGCACCGAATTGCTCTGCTCCAGGAGATAACCAAAATCATTTCCATGATCTTTATACGCAATGCGCAATGCCCTTTCATGAACATGATTTATTCTATGATTTATGGTTCTATCATAAAACATCCACACAAATGGGCAGTAGCTGAAGTGAGATAAAACAAACGCTCTCATTAGAAGCTGCAATTTTTCAGTGTCCATGTAGCAGGAGACACGGGCAAGAGCATGTAGTTTTTGGCCGGCTTTTCTACACAAGGTCTTGACATGTTCTTTGAAAGAAAGTGATTGATCGAAAGTGATACCAAGAAGATTTTCTTCTGTACTTTCCTTCATGCAAGCCCCACCTATTTTGATTGTGATTTCGTTACCTCCCCTCGCACCAAAAACCATTAAATGACATTTGTCTTCATTTAGTTTCATAAAATTATTTGGGAACCACTCAGTTATTTTAAGGGCATCATGTTCTAAATGCGCAATGACAGTTTCGATCTTAGGACCACACGCATAGATAGTCGTATCGTCCGCATAGTTGCAGACTTTGGTTTCCTCCAGGAACATGAGAAGGTCATTCAGATATATATTGAACAAGAGGGGTCCTAGGACTGAACCTTGCGGTACACCCAAGAGGGTTTCCGTCCATGTGCTGAATGAACCATTGACCTTCACTCTCTGCTTCCTGTTGGTGAGATAGCTATGGATGAACAGCAAAGCAGATCTACTGAAACCATATGCATTCAATTTTGCAATCAATAATTCGTGATTTAGACAATCGAAGGCTTTCGAAAGGTCCGTCAGGACGGCCCCAGCGACGCCTCCACTGTCTAAAATATCACTGCAACGAACTAAATCCGTATGTCCTTTTGGGACCAGCGGTACTTGAATAAGCATTGGGGGAGTCAACAGATCAAGCTAATCAATGAAGTGGGAAAATGACTTTTAACGAATGTGAAACACTTACCACATCCTTGTTGACAGCAGGCTGCTCTTCAAAAGGCGATGATGAGCAAATAACTTTGATTTCGCAGCTCTCAAGATATGACTTTACATATCGAGCCAAACAAATATCGTGGAAGAAATGATAACATTCAGTTCTTGTGAAATTTTCTTCTTCCTTGAAGGGTAAATGAAACATTTCTAACACTAAATACAAGAGAATATATTGGGATCATCTCTTTAGAAATTATGGTACTAGTCGAAAGTTATCTCTAGTTTCTATGATCACTAGAAATGAAGAAAATTTCGACATCACTAAAGAATTCATGGGTCAGGCCCAAAGCACTCTATCAAACCATTAACTCCTTGCGTAGGGCAATGAAACAACGAATTTTTTTATGTTGAGAAATATCGTCTGAGAATTTTTTGCCACTGGATCGAATGACTCTCGTCTTTGCTTAAAAATTTATTTCCTATAACTCTTGAGAGAAACTAAATGCCCCTACGTCTTTTTGAATATATGTTCCATCTGAATATTTATATGACAGATGCTAATTACACTGCTTGGAGGAAAGAAAAAGCCTCTCCACTGGTATGAATAACTTCTTAAGGGGAATTCCATTCTCTCAAGGCATGAATGCATTCAGTGTCATTAAATATCATCATTACACTACTTTAGAATACTACGACGACATTACAAAGAGAAACAAAACTATGACAACTCCGAGGCCTTTTAAAAACATAAAAAGATATATTTGTAAGATCCAGACATAACTATTACGAAAATATGAACGACCAAAAACAAAAAGAAAACAGAAAAAAGTCCTTACATCTTGTTCTGTCAGAAAGATTCCTTACGATTGGATCGATTGTACAGTGTCTAATTACGATTTTCAAACACCTGAAATTTTTGGCGAACCCACAGGAAGCCCAGGCAGTTAACTGAACGATGATAAGTTTACAATCGTAAACAGTGAATTGTATGACACCTTTCTTGTATCATTTATTCCACCTTTCCACAGCTGTGCTGTGCTTCATTGACTTTTGCATTGCACTGTGTAATTCTTCGAATGCGGGGGTTCGATATGATTCAACTTGTAGGCATTCTTACGAATTCTTATGTAGGTAACTTATAGAGTTAGGACCATGAGTTTTTTGTATCCCTGTGGAAGGTAAACCTTGCTCAACAGGGACTTATAATGAAACAGTGAAAACCTGGCCCTATCTCCTGCATTCGATCGATCGAATCATGATCGAAGGACTGCCGTAGCTACAGTACACTATAGTCAAGCTCTATAAATTTCCCACTGACTTTGACACATAGTAAAAAAGAGAAAGTCTATTCAACTTACATCAAAATATTCCAAGCATATTGCACACGTGCACTCTGGTTTGTTGTTACTGGTCAGACATTCCTTAGCATACTGAAATGGATAAAAAACGTTCATTCCCTTCGACCTACAACAGTTTGTTGCATTAGACTACACCTGCACATTGAAAAATGCTATCAGTACACATTGCAGCTTCTCAGAAACGAAAGTAGTCTAGGTGAGAAAGTATCGAACTTATATACGTTTAAAACATCATTGTGATATATTTTTTAAGTTGGAAATAGGATAATTTTACAAACCTCGATCAGTTCGAACAACATTGCTTCGCCTAATCTGTGGGATGCTAGTCCTTCAAGATTAACCTTGATGCTGCAAATAAACATAAATATCAATTGTACAATGGGCAATAATGTACCGTGTTTGTAGCTTTGAAATCAAAATCTATTAACCCTTTCACCCCCGGAAGGGCCAAATGGCCCAACAGTATTCATTGAGATTTGCGAATTTTGCAGGGGTAAAGTATTTGAAATTTTGATTGATTTGAAAGGTTATGCACCTTGCATTTATCTATTGCTTACTGAATCACTGATTATGATACCCCCTGGAAAACGACAATCTACATTAGGTTTTCCTGTTAAGCTTAATTTTAGCCGGGCGTGAAAGGGTTAACTCGATATTAATGCTTTATTTTGTTACTTTCTCTTCAGCTGAAGCCTTACCGGTGCTAGGGGTCAAATTCAAATGGCTCATGCGCGTCTAAACAGGGGTGAAAGGCTGAGTGGCTCATACAGTCTTCGTCAGGTGACAGAAGTTAAGCTCGGTCGAGTGAGGTCAGACTCTGGATGGGCGACCTCGAAGGCCCGACCTCACAACTCACCTCGTCATCCTTTGGAAGGGACCAGTGGTACCATGTCTGAATGTAGCATACACAGTGGGCCTAAATTAGCTTTCAGTAGCTAGAGATCTTGACAAACCCCTTCAAAACAAATTGAAAACAAAATAAAACAAGCAGTTAGTTCCTACACAGCGTTCATCCTCGTTTCAAACTTCCTCCTACAAGAAGAAGTTTGAAATGAGGATGAACGCTGTGTAGGAGCCAAAAATTCAGACGCGCAGGAGCCATTTGAATTTGATTTCTAGAACTGGTTAGGCTTGGGCCAAAGGGAAAACAACGAAGAAAACTATGGTAATATCGAGGTAACAGCTTTAATTTCCAAGTTACAAACACGGTGCACTATTGCCCATGATTGTACAGCATATAAATCTTGCCTGAAAAGCTGTATCTTATAGATAATACAGCACGATCATAAGAAGCAAAATCAAGATAGGAATCAAATGTTTTAGCCGACATTTGCTAGTGGCCCTTGGCCGGAAACCTCAAAGCCTCATTTGCATGTAATCAGACGGAGAATAAGCAAAGAAGACAAAAAGAAACTTGTGAAATTTTTTCTAAATTTTACCTGCTTTCATAAAATGCAACCAGGAAAAAAGTTGCTGGAACTTTCCCGAAGCTTTTTGCAGAAATCTACTCAGAAAGTGGGCATCAATGAGCTCACTGGTGCCCTACGATAAAGATCTTTAAGCTTTAAAGTGCAAATAGGAATGACGGTGGACCATATTTTACTAAATCAATAGCAAATGTAATGTTTAATGTAGTCAGAGAGCAGTCAATAAACAAATTTCACAGCATCCCATCATAAATTCTTATTCAAGTTAAGAATAACCAGCAATGTATCAAGCAAAAATTTAAGCAAAACTTTACCTATCTAACTGAGCATCTGATATGCCTCTTGGCATTTTAAACTCAAATGAGGGCTTGATATTTGGATACTGCGAAAAAGAATGAAAATAGTTAAAGTTTAAGCAGAAAAGGTTTGGTTTGTAAGTCACACCCTGATGAAGATACAGGTCAGGAAGGCCTCAATGTGCTAAATATCTTGTCTTTTTGCATCCGAATTTCTCCTATACAGTTCATTTGTCCAACTTTCAACCTTTATTATCATTACCTAAAAAGATACTTCCAACATTCAGCACATTCAATGATGTCTCTGCTGTCCGCTCCAGTGACCAGCGAGTTGTCGTCTCGCTGAATCACTCTCGTCAGAAAACAGTTTATTTTTCCAAAATTATTTGGCCTATCAAAAGTTGGTAGAAAGGATGCTGTTCTAGTCAGTCGAAAGATGTATAAATCGCAATGTTTCTGTCAACGCTGGCTGCACCGATCCTGGTTCTAATATTTCTGTTGATTTAGCAAACGTGGATTTATTTCCAGAACTTCTAAAAAAATTTTCGATTTTTCTCGCCCAATCGTTAGATAGGTAATTGATCTACAGTTTTGCAAAGTCTCATAGAAAAAGAAAGTCTAGATTTTCCACAATCGAATTTTATATTTCTATTTATCTCTCGACATCGAGGGGCAAAGAGATGGTCAACATGTTAGCACATGCAGAAGGTGTTGATCTCCTTTCAAAATGTTTCCGATCTATGTTCATTGTGGACTCTAAACGAAATTGATTTTTTTTCAATACTCGTGAAGTCTCAAAACACACCTAAATCATGGTTTTGGAAGTTGCTGATAACAGTCAGTAACTTTTGATTAATAGATGCAAATGAAAGAGGGTGGTAAAGGAGGCTCCCCGGATAACGAATCACGGAAATAAAATGTTAAATTTCACATCTCACGTTAAAGAAATATAGCACTTTCACGTTTCACGAAAATGGATACTGGCTTTTCACGTTTCACGAAAAGAAAATAGGGCCTAAAAACAAGACAGATCACATTTCACGAAATACCTCTGGCCACCCCCATGAAAATTGTAGGTTGACTAATTAGCTAAGGATATGGGGCGAAATAAAATCAATTTTTTTCAAATCGTTTTGGAGATAAATCTACTTTTCTAAAATCAACAAAAATATTATAGCCAGGATTTGCGAAGACAGCGTTAATGGAAACATCGCGATTTATACATCTTTCGAGTGCAAGTGCAAAGACTATATAAAACAACATCCTTTTTACCACTTTTCGATAAGCCGAAAGATGTTAGAGAAATTAACCGTTTTCTGAGAAGAGTAATTTTGCGAAACGGTATCTCGCTGTTCACTGGATCAAAAAGTACATTTACAGTACCTTAAATACAGTTAATTACAGAAGATTTTGAAACAATTAACTTTCAACAAACCATTTTGGACAAAACATTTTCAGAAATTTTTGACAGAACATCAGATGCTTTACATAAAAATTCTGGAAAACCGTGCAAAGACAGTCCATTTACAGATTTGTTTGCTTGTTTCATGATAATGACAAAGTTCCAGAATTTCACTGATCATAATTCATAAAAATAAGTTCACCAGGAGGTTCTTGACACAAATTCTATTCAATAATCATTGTTGAGGATGATTATTAAAAAGAAGTTAGTTTAAAAATATCATCATTTGTCACAAAGTAGATCTCCAACAAGTTCTTTTATCATGTAAATGGTTTGTTAACAAATACTATGTTCTTAAACAGTAAAATGTTTTCCAGCAGTCTTATATTAATGGCAAAATATTGGAGCAAAAAGAATTAATGACAGTCAAATATTTTGGACATCTGAAATGTCCCTAAATATCAAGGTCCAAAATTTGTGGAAGTATAATCCATACTTTAGACATTGCTCACTTTACGAAATGATGCATTCAAAGAATTAATTGATTTACCTTCTTGTCAAGTTTGATAACCAGTTGCATGCAGACATATTTCCCGCCTTCATTCTCAGCAGTGTATGGATGAAGCATTACCAGAATTTCATTTGGCCTAAAAAGGAAAGAAATAAAATTCCACCTTTGACAAAGATATTGCTCATTTTTAATCACTGACTGCAGAAAACATCTTCCCTGAGTATTTTGACCAGTAGCAGTAAGACAGTCTAAACCTTTAACACAATAAAAAATTGCACACATAACTAACAAAGAAACAGCCAGCCTAGTATCATAAGGGTAGGGATGTAATGTGGGGTAATATGGGTCTGAATTGAGCAAAATCTCAAGTAAGTAGCTGGTAAAACAACAATAAAGTACAGTGCTAACACTTCCAAAACTTTCATTTATTTGACAATCAATGCTTCTTGTTTCCTACCAAAAAAATATAAACTCCTATAAAGGCAGTTAAATATTTTGAAATAAATGTCTAATTTGCCAACTAAAATAGGTCCACATTTCCCAATAAGTGGGAACAGTGGGTCAATTTCCATACTTCGCATAATATGGGAACATGGAAGGGTGAGCGATTAAAAAATTAAGGGAATTAGACTTCCAAACTATTTGCTATTCAATAAAGTTGCACAATCTTTGCCTCTTATCGCATATAAAGCCATCCTTGCAACAAAAATCAAACTACCATCCACATGCGGTGATCCACCATCATTCAGGGGCCATTTGTAATCCCTGGCATTCGGCATCCGGCATCGGCATTCGGCATCTCGGCATCCGGCATCTCGGCATCAATATCAAGTATGCTATTTGAGCAAATTGATAGAACCGGAAATTCTATCCAGGGGGTAGGGCAGTGAGCAGATTACCACGGGGAGAAACCCAGGAGCAACCTATGGATCACACATAACACTTCAAGAAACTTTCCATACAAGCTAAGGAAGCCACTGCATATTCTCACTTTTTGTACTTGTTCCTTTTCTTTCTACTGTTCATTCATTGGCTTTTCACTGTACAAGAGGAGGGTAAAGGGGAGGGGGTCAAGATCACCAATCACGGAAATCAAATGTTACATTTCACGTTTCACGTTAATGGAGTATAGCATTTTCACCAGTGGTTGAGCCACGGGGAAGGAGGGAATAGGGGTCCAGACCCAACACTTTAATAAAAACGGTTCCTGAGATTCACACAAACACGGAATAAATTGGCCTTTCAGGAGGGGCATGCAAGCTCCGTTGTTTCTATCGTGTAGTTATACGATCTTGTGAAATGTTCTAAATAAAAGGGTGTTGCCTGCATTTTCCTATAGCTTGAAGGGTGCGGTCACTAAAAGTCTTCCTGGGGCTACGCCCCAGACCCCCTCACTTCTCGAGTGCTGGCTCTGCCGCTGATTTTCACGCTTCATGAAAGTGAATACTGGCTTTTCACGCCCACCCCCCCACAAAGAGAATAGCCAAAAATATGTCAAATCACGTTTCACGAAGCACCCTTTAGCATCTTTTACAAACACCTCGGGGTGTGGAGGGTGGGGCATCTTCCCCCTTTACATTTCCACTTCTGCATCAGCCATGAAAGGGTTGTATCTCTCCCTCAAAAAGGGAAGGAGAACCTTATCCTGTGACTATGCGAGAACAAGGAACTTCTTTGAAATTTCGTGGGAACTAAAATATTTCATTGCAAACGGTAAGGCATGTCTATGCAATGAGTTATTTTGAAATGAATGAAGAAATGTTTTTTGCGCAGTATATATTTTTGGACAACATTCCGTGTGAATTTTGATTGCTTATGACTTCAGAAATGCATCATTGTGCCTGGATAATGTCTAACTTACGGTACTGTTGTGGGAGGGCATGAAGCGCACAAATCAGACTGCATGTTTTTTTAGCTTAATATGAAATTCAAAAACATTTTTGCACCATTCAACTACCGCTTACAAAATTTGAACAAAACCATACATAACTTTATTGTTACCCTCCCAGAGCTCTGATACCCCCTTGATAGGATTGTTGATTAGTAAGATTTGTATAACTAACATACTTGATATCGATGCAGAGAACTGAATGCCGGATGCCGATGCCGGATGCCGAATGCAGGGGATTACAAATGGCCTCATTCAGGCTTGGAAGGCATTCATTGAATTTGAAAGTAACGATCAAATAAAAATGTTCCAATTTGTTTGCTCTCATTTACTAGTACAAGATAGTGACCACAGTAACAACAAAGCATGTTCATATTTTAGACACAAAACAATGTGGCAGAATGAATACAAAGAGAAAAATTTTAAGCAATTCAAAACTTCATTGAATGTTAGTTACGACTGAATTCTCAGTAGGCTCATATTACTCCACCCAGTAAAAAATTAATGTAAAAAGAACCATCATCTCAAAGACTTTGCAGTGAACCCTATTTCGTTTGTTTAAGACCAAACTCTCAAGTCATGTCCATTTAATGGTCCAGAAAAGCAAAGTAACAGTGGTACGAGAAAGTTCTTCTTGGCCTGAAATTCTTTGACTCCACAGTAGGCCACTCAGTAAAATAATTCTTAAAAATGATTTGAAATAAATCTAAGACAAATGTTTTATGTGAAAAGGCGGCTTATTATGTAGATATTATGATAAGACTGACCTGTCTTCCATATGAGGAGGAACGACATTTCTAGTAAAATGCTCAGAAGACCTACAGTACCTTCCCTAACCTTTTCACAAAAAAGCTGTTTTCAGAATACAATTTTTTGAGTACATTTGCAAAACATCTATCTTGCACCCTGTAATGGTACATGGCTCAACATTATAAAAGGTTTTCTTTCTCTTTCCGTTATCATGCTTTAACTTTATATGATCATTAAGAAGCTTTCAACATCAATAATATCATCATCATTTGATTTGCTTGACAAGATCATGGGTTTTGGGAAATGTGGAACTTCCTATTAGATTAATTATATACAGTATCGTTGTAAAGAATAAGAACTGCCAGGCCTACCTTTGTGTGTTCCCTGTTTTTCCATCCTTTCCGCTGCCCCGTCGATTTAGCATTTTCAGCTTGCCACCATTCGCTTACTCATCATCCTTATCATGGCCTAACATGGCCAATGTTGTTTTCAACAGCACAGCTTCATTTCAACCTGTGAGCTCCTTCACTGGAGGAGAGTGTGGCCGCACACTCCCCACTGAGGAAGCTCTCACAGCCTGAAATGAGGCTGCTGAAGAGATTTAAATCAACATGGTGTTCACAATGACGAGGAAAGTAAATGAGGGCAATGCTAAATCGAAGGGACAACGGAGAGGATGGAAAAACAGAGAACACACAAGGGTAGGTCTGACAGTTCATATTCTAACATTTACTATGAAGCTGACAATCTCATTCTTCTTCAAAGAACAGTTAACAAAGAATTGATAAAAGTTAAAATGTGGCTTGATATTAACAAATTGTCATTGAATATTGACAAGACTAACTTCATTATTTTTAAGTCTCCTCAACATTCTTCCTCTGAAATTATCAATATCAAAATTGGAAACCTCCCCGTCAAAAAGACTTGCTATGTAAAGTTTCTTGGAGTTCTTTTGGATGAAAATCTTTCATGGAAGTATCATCTAACTGAACTGTCTAAAAAACTGGCTAGAACATGTGGTATGTTCTTCAAAGTAAGACACTTTTTACCTGCTGATGTTTTGATTTGTCTTTACAATTCTTTATTTTCACCCTTCCTGCAATATGGAATTTTGGTTTGGGGTCTTACATATGAAACTTACATTAATCCGGGGTTCTTGTTACAGAAAAGGGTTGTAAGGGCAATTTCTTTTGAACACTTTACTTCTCACTCTAATCCTATCTTTTCTGATTTGAAAATCCTAAAGCTGCATGATCTTTTCCACTTAAAATTGCTGTGTTTTGTATATGAATCTGTTCATAAAATCTCTCCTATTTGCTTTCATAATTTCTTTAAATCTTTGGAATCGGTTCATCAATATGATACAAGACAGGCTGGCAAGGATAACATCTTTCAAACTCAGAAAAACACCAGTCAATACGGTCTCAGATCAGTAAGCTACTACGGAGCAAAGTGCTGGAATGACATTCCTGTAAATATAAAAAGGTCACCATCTGTTAGTGTCTTTCATTCTGAGCTCCTACTTTTTTGAAAATAATTATCGATAGTGTATTATAGACAGTCATAATTTACCAACATAGTCTCTAAAATTACTATCTAAAAAGGGGGTGCTCTCTCCTCGATTAGCTTTGCTATTGAGAGAGTTCCTCGTTAAGAATTCCCCTTCATGCAAGTCCTCTAGTGTAGTGTCATTTGTCTTTGTTTTATTCTCTGTGTATTGTCTTTAATGTACTTATTATAACTGTTGTAAGTATTTTAATATTAGAGTATTTGTATGTAGTGGAATTTAAAATCTATGAATGAACTGAACTGAACTGAATTCTTTACAATGATAATTAATCTAATAGGATTTTCCATTTTTCCCAAAACCCATTGACAATATCAGCTAGACAGAAAATAAAAAGAAAGATCAACCTTCATCAAAAAGATAATAGAGTACCTGTCATCTGAACTCCTGAATTCTAGTTCATCTGGTAAATATATGGACTGCAAAACCTCTATTTCTTCTTGAATGACACTTGGAAGAAATAAAAGGAAGGTTTCAACATGCAAAAGACAGTCAGCACAACACGTTTTTTATAAGAAATTGGTTTATAAGGAACTAGTACTAAGATGGCCAAAATTTTAAGAAACTCTAGTACTATGTCTGGGCAAAGAAACTTTTCAAAGTTAAAAGCATGGATATTATAGCATATTGATCATTGAAACTTTATTCTAGAGCAATATTATCAAACCGTTTGTGTTTTCAACATAACAGAACACTGTTTATTGCTACATGATGTTTTAAATGTCAAGAAACGTATCTGGCACAGTGTTAGCGACCACATTGACAATTCATGCATTCAAAAAATAAGGAACAAATTAAGAAACTTTTAGTACTAAAATGGAAAAAAATTCATTTTAAATCAAGAAACTTTTAGTACTATTGCCTGATCCAACTTTCCTATAAAAAACGTGTAAATGTAAATATGATTCCAGAGCCATTTGGGACAAACAAAAGATGAACAGAAAGTTTACTGTATGTAGTTGAAATAATAGATAAGTTTGAGAAGTTGCGAAGTTTCTTCTGGTGAAAGTCTTGCCATGACCATAACCCAGGGTGGAAAGTTTGGTTTTGCTTTCCCTAAGTTTTACATGATGACATTTGTTGAAGACAATGTACCTTTGTTTTACCATTGCTTTTGGTGTGACTCTACACCAAAGATATCTGACATAACAGCCATGTTTTCCAGCATGGGCAATAACAACACACAGTTTAATTTGAATGCCAGCCATGATGGGCTGTGGGTGTTGATATGCTAGATAGAAGTGTAGCCACCGAGAACGACCAAGTAGCCTGTTTGTATTGGTGCAACTTTTGGCAATGGGTCATATATTTGACAGTTTTACATTATCTTTGAGCACTCAATATAACACCCATACTGTTAGGTTTTCTTCTGTACTGGGAATTTGTACAGATTCTTTTCTGTTTAGACCTTGCAGCATGCTTAGAACTAAAAGAGTAGGTCTTTATCATTATAATTACTTAGCCTAAGTAAAGAAAAAGGGAGAAGAGGAAATAAATTAGGCCCCCCTAATTTATTTCCTCTTCTCCCTTTTCTTCTTTCTATTTGAACTTTGCCCATCCATGCCCATCCATGTTCCTGCAACATGTCTTATGAATAAAATTATTCTCACCTTTCGGAACACGAAGCCATTTTCTTGTAACTGTGAGCTGCAGCTGAGTCTTCAACACCTTTCCGCAAACTGCAACCTTATATTCACAACAGAGTTGCAACAACAACAACGATAATGTAGGCCTACATTTTAGCCTCTTTCTCAAGTTGAGGTCATAACAAAGATGGAGAAGCTTTACGTGGAAACTCCCCTTATTGAAAGTGTTCCATTATCAAAAGTATCAGGGTTAAAGGTTTATTTGAAGTTAGAGAATGCACAGCCATCTGGATCTTTCAAGCTGAGAGGATTGTCAAACCATTGCATTCAGGTAAGTTGAAAGGATCGAAGCTGAAAATGGTGCCTGGTGGCATAAGATGTAGAATATCATTGACATGACATGACACACATTGATTGTATGCGGTGACGAAATCTGCGAACAAGAGGTCAATCAAGCCAAAAAACGAAGAGAACTGAAATAGATCGTGGTCAAAGAATTAAGCACTCAGGAATCGAATATGCCATGATGGCAATACCAATAGTTTCAACCTCAGGGCATGCTGGGTTTCATCCTTATCTAGCATGGCCTCCTATGTTTTTTTAAAAACTTGCATGTTTTTCAGGAGCATCTCCCCACACAACAACAGTTTTAGAACCGTGGTGATCTGTAACAGGCTTCTAGCCTATATTACAGTATTTTGTTATGTTATGTTATGTTTTAATAGGCTTACATTAAATGGCAATAGAGGAGCAGGAGTGCAGAGTATGGAACCTGCTATTCAAAAAGACAATGGAATTAGAGAATAAAGAAAGGAAATTTCTCCTTACACATGTACACTTGGAGATCTTGTCAGAAAAATGACACACTCTGCAAATTGGGGTAGGAGGAGCACACTGAAGGCGTTTTTGCTCACAAAGTATTACTTTTGGTGTGCAGAACCAAACTGATAAGTTTGCAAAATGCACATGCCACACTGGAAACTTTGTATTGTACGCACAATATCTTGCATATGTAGGAACTTGTGGTTTCCATCTGCGCCATACAGTTGGCAGTAGACAAAAGGTCTATTGTTTTTAGCTTATTTGAAGTTTAGAGACCTCAACCATGAATATCCAAAAATTTCCATAAAAAATCTTACTTTTGCCAACATCAACTCAGCTTTCATGTGTAAGATACTGTAAAACTTTCAAGTCTGATTTATAAGCAGTGGCTCTAAGGTAAAATGATGACACCCTTCTGGTCAACAAATGGAGCTAGGCCAGGGCCCAGACTGCAATTAATGTTTAAAATCTTCTACATCCTGGTATAATCATAACAAGGGAAGAACAATATCATAAGTATTTTAAAGCAATAGGCAGGCACCTTACAAGCAGTTGAACATGTTGTGGTGTAGTGGTGTTCAGTAAAGCCTGGTTTCCATTTGATCGCAAGGATCGCTGGCCAGGCAAGGATCGCACAAATTTGTGATCAGCAACTGTCAGCGATCCTTGCGTCATTTAGTTTCCATTTATCACAACGATGGCACAAATCTTAGACGTTTGGCGCCAAAATCCAATTCTCACAATGGTGGTAAAAGCAGGGGCAGATCCAGCCTGAGGTTGAAGGGGGGCAATTTGGAATGGGGGCACCAACAAGAAAAGGAAAAGTGAGCGCGCCGTAGGCGCGCGGAAATTTTTTGTGCTTCGTTCAATAAAGTTCTCTGGTTTTTCTTCTGAATAGCACCTTAGTTTACGTGTTTCCCCGAATTCAAAACGAAACACTGAAAAAAGAGTTCATTTGGATTAGGATAAGGGGCACTTTTCTTACCAAAATGGGGGCACCAAAGCTTAGTTTTCATCGCGAAGGGGGGGGCAGTTGCCCCCATTTGCCCCCTAAATCCGCCACTGGGTAAAAGATAACAAAGAAATATCCTTTGAAAGAAAGGCCTCGATCCTTGAAATTCATAATCTCCCTTTGACGCAAGGATCACTGCGATCACAGAGATAGAAAAGTTTCTATCTCGAACGCAAGGATCGCTCGCAACGCAACGATCGCTGGCAAACTGAACAAGACAGTTTCCATTTCGACACAACGATCACTGGTCACAAATTTGTGTGATCCTTGCGTCGCCAGCGATCCTTGGGGTCAAATGGAAACCAGGCTTAATAATCTCACATTGCAGTCATAACAGTCAGGTGGACAGGGCTTGATACCAGGAGAGCCCCACAACTTGAGCATCAGGATAAAAGGGGTCACAAACTTGATCTACTTCTGATCCCAGCACTTAGTGCTAAAGACAGCAACGTCATCAGCACTTCATTGTATCCATCTTCAGTGTGCACTGTGCAAGCTTCCCTGTCTTGGGCAGATCAAAAGGCTTGATCTGTGAGCAAAAAATTTTTTTGAAAAAGTCTTGATATTTTACACACATCAAGAATGAAAGCCCTCATC
Organism: Aurelia sp. 4 Dawson et al 2005; assembly: GCA_964019985.1. Classification (NCBI taxonomy): domain Eukaryota; kingdom Metazoa; phylum Cnidaria; class Scyphozoa; order Semaeostomeae; family Ulmaridae; genus Aurelia; species Aurelia sp. 4 Dawson et al 2005. The sequence continues at coordinate 16,242,116 of OZ026500.1, read as the reverse complement.
ACTGAATTTGTGCTGTTGATCGAAGAGAGATCAGCTTAGCTCGAGCCTGTAAATCTGGGGCAGCAGTATAGTTGAGGTCTGCCTGTAAATATGAGGTTGGCAAGATCAAACATACAGTATTATTCGTTGGTAGCACAAGCAGTCATAATCTATTGTGAGAAAGACAAAGGTGAAACACAAGGTCTGGCTTCAAAGGAAACAATAGGCCTGTCCAGGGGTCAAAATCTCTGACAAATGAATATCTTTCTGAGAGTTAAACTTTTTCAAAATTATGCGACGTCTGTATATCATCCCAAATAGCCCTTCCTTACCCCCTGACAAATAGCGGCAGCGTCTTTGATCACGGGAGCGTAATTTGTCTTGTACGCTGGGCGGTCTCTTTACAGCATTGTTTAATTTGGTGTTTGAGTACTGCCAGGATACGTCATATTTACAGGCAGACCTCAGATATACAGGCACCTCAAATCTACAGGCTCACGCTACGGTGATTATATGTGATCTAATGGCATTTCAACCTTTTCCAAATAGGCAATCAAAAGAGGATGCAAGCATTTGGTATGCTCATCAGGTAAATTCAAGAAAAATTGTTCATTTGCATGCATTCTTTCACTTAATAACAAGATGCTAATGATCAGACACCCAGGCAATACATGTGAAAAAATTGGAGGAGCTTGGTGAACTCTGATTGAAGTTCTTTGAGCCTCCTTGTAGTATTAAGATCACTGTGCTTGCATTGTTTATTACTTTCTGATGGGAGATTGCTTCAGATCACATGACCCAACCCGCTATTCAAGGAAACAAACAGTAACAATATGGTCCTACCAAGTGCCAACACCCGTGTTCCACCTCAGATTATGTGAGCGCATGTGCCCATCAGCTTAACACAATTTAACTTGATTCTACACTATGAATGCAGATGAAGAACAATGCTTGTTGGCTCCAGTTGATGAAGACAAAAGATGACAAATCAATTATGCTGATACCTGATTAATGAGCCCAAACTTTATACCATAAGTGAAATCAAAGTTCAGTCGCAATTTTCTTTGATTTACCATTGTACCTCTGTATAATTGTGCACTTTCTAAAAGATCATTTTTTTGGAAATTCACTTTGAAAAGAAATATGCCATGAAGAATCTAGACTAAAGACTAGGTTAGTTAAACAAAACAAATCCCTGGCTAACAGACCATTGCTCCTTGAATATCAGAGCTACAATACTGACTCCATCTAGCTTTAATTGATCATTCCTTCTCATGAATATGCAGGATTTTCTGCAGAAAGTGCCTAAAAACCTGCAAAAACAAGTGGAATTGATGAAGAAAATTTCTTTGGTTTTACATCATAACAATGATGACACTTGTGAAGATGGATGGGGCCAATGGAATCCCTTTGAAGAAACTATTCATAGCAGGGGAAACTAGTTCATCCTCCCAAGAGGATGGTATGTGCTAAAGTATGCAGAGGTCATTGTTACACCTACTGTAGACCCATTATTTTGGAAAAATGGGTCTTCGTGAAGGCTAAGGTCATTGCTGCAATGGCTGTGTAAGGCAGAAATGTTAGGAAAATTTGCTAGTTATTTTGAGCTTGTTTTGAAGGTTTCTTGAAGAGACTTTCTGAGAACATCCTTCATAAATTCAGAACAGAGTGGCCAATTTTGTCAGGTAAATTTTAGAGCAGACTTGAACATGACTGGACTACCATTGAATTATATATTTGCTGATATCATCTTTTTGATATCCTGGGAGCTGTGGTCTTTCAGATGGACAATGTTTTCATTGACATCTATTCATCTGGTAGATGATTCAAGAAATGGGAATATCTCCATCATCTTCTTGTTGGGAACTGTGACACTTTTCTTGCAGTTAAACAAATGCACTCTGTAAACACCCAAAAACATACCAACCTTCCTCCTAGTATATGTCCTCTATATTGTAAGGAATGAAACCTCTTTATGGAATGAATCATTATTCATGCAAAAATAGTGAATTAGGACCGCTTTTAATGAAAAATGAGATCATTGCTTTTGCTTCAGATACTGTGGCCAGTAACAATCAATACAAATATTACCGTCACCATTCACATTGTTCTGGTTGGTAATTGTGTCATAATTCTGAAGTTTAAACAGACCAGTAAAAATTCTCATTTTTACTGCAGGTGGAAATGCAGGAATGGCTGTTGCCTACATAGGTCGCCACCTTAATGTACCAGTCACAATAGTTGTCCCTGAAACAACATCGAAAGAGGCAAAACAAAGGATAGAGGATGAAGGAGCTTGTGTTTTGGTTCATGGAAAGGTTTGGTATTGATTAATCTGAAAGTTCACCAAACTTATTATTGAATTGTACGATTTGCAAAATTATGTTTTACTGTAGTTACTGTAGAAAGCAATCATTCCTCAAAAGTGAATACAACATTTTAACTGTTAGAAAAGGAGACTGGGGAGAGTGGTTTCTTCTGGTAAATGATGGACACAAATCTCGTAACTGGCTGCCGCGGAGCTTCTACAAATGATAGATTTCCGTCCACGCCACAAAACTGTTTGTCACTTTCAAAGGGAATGAATGAATGAATACCTTCCTCCTTTCCCACCAAAGCTGATGGAGGCAAGGTTCCCTTATGAGTCATGGGACATTCTTGCTGCTACCTTTTTAGAGACTTGTTCCTAAAAGTTTCATGGTTTCAAGCATATTTAACACTAACAGTATTTATGGAGGCAAATCTATCATTCATGGAAGCTCCCAGCCATCATTTACAAGATTCCTGGCAGACTTTTACAGGAGAAACCGATCTCCCCAATCTCCTTTTAATTGTTGAAATGGTCTATTTGCAAGTCAGTACCTGTAAAATGACATACACGTTTTTTAGAAGAAACTTGGATCAGGCCATAGTACTAAAAGTTTCTTAATTTCACACGAAATTTTGTCCATTTTAGTACAAAAAGTTTCTTAATTTGTTTCTTATTTTCTGAATGCAGAATTATCGACGTGGTCGCTAACACTGCGGCAGATATGTTTCTTGAAATGTTGAAAACACAAATGGTTAGTGAATATTGCTAGGTGGACATAGTACTAGAATTTCATAAAATTTTGGCCATCTTAGCACTAGTTTCTTATAAGCCAGTTTCTTATAAAAAAAATGTGTATGTTAGAAACGAAAAACAGGCTAAACTCAAGTATTAACTATTTGTTAGTGTAATACTTACCTAACTTTCGAAAACACTGTTTTATAAAAGGCAGCTGCATAGGTAATTCTAATTCTAGACTGGCAGTATATTTTGAAATGAAAGTAATAGACCTGCATGTTGCATTCTTTTCTTTAGGGACAGTGCAAGGTTTACCTTATAACATGGCCGGTGCAAAACATAACAGGGCACCTACTCTTTTGAGCTTGTACAAAACTGGGTCAACAGTTTTTATAAAGCAAATATGTACTTGTCAGTAACATTTTGTCAGCCCAAAGTGAAGTTTGAAATGTAAAATTGTCCATTTTCAGAACAAAAGTGTAAAATCATGCAAGATGAGAAATGCTCTAAAGAATTATGTATAAAATGATGAAAAGTTTCCTTGTTGGTTGTTTGCAGGAACGGATCATTCATCAGTCATATCTGTTCAACTTCAAAGTTTTTTTCGTTGACAAAGACTTGTAAGAACAGGAATTTTTTGTTATGGTTTCATTGGTGGTACATACAACATCTGTTGTTCATGAAGAGGGGGCAGAAACAATTTCTATGGGAAGGGCGACGGGGCTATTGCTTTTCTTTCAAGTAATTTCATACGCGACAAGCAGATTTCTTTGCAAAGATTTTTCTTCTCCACCGGCCATTTCATATGATAGATTTTGGTCTGCCCCCTGTAATCGCCTTTGAAAATTGGAAGTTTATTGTGATGCACGAAGGATACATGAAATCAGTATGATCTTGTGAAATTATTTTTTAAATCATTTTAAAGGTCTGGGATGAAGCAAATGAGCATGCAAAAGAACTAATTGCTTCTGGAAAGCTGTCAAGTGAGTATTGACTTTATAAGATAGTGTGAGAGCAAGCCTAAAATGTTGAATACTATCACTATTGGAATAATGTTTTATTGGTTTAGATGTATAAGCATCATACTGTCAATTAAAATAAGCAGAACTCTTACTTTACCTTGATGCTTTAATGAACTATCAACGTAGAAGTCTAAGGGCTTGAGAGAAGGACCCGGGGGGCACTTAGTATATTTCCCCGACGGGGATGTGCCGTATTCCAGGGTATAGTTTTCGCCTATTTTTTTCTAGAACGAGGTATCATGAGAAGGCAATTTTTCTAGCGCCGGTTGTCAAAACATGTCAAAATGGGTAAATTTGTTCGATCCGGTTATTACTTAGTCCAATATTTGTTTTTTTGGAGTATACTTTTCACCCCTTTTTTAAAGAATCGAGTACCATTTGAAGGCAAAAATTCTGGAGCCGGGTAGAGAAAAATTGTTCGTGGGCACATCCCCGTACAAATCTAGGCCAAGTAGCCCCCCCCTACAGGGAGAAGGAATTTATCCATAGCTTCATCAGTTTCTTGTCAAAGTTACAAGTTTTTCCACAGAGCAAAACGTTTTTGCCGCTGCCTTACTTTCGCTCACTTCAGCATGTTATATAACTCATCCCCTTTTCGTTTGCCTCCATTTTAGTTATCCGCGTCCTCGGCGTAGGCACTATATAGGCACTACCATACTTGACCTGACGAATTGCTACTCTGCAGCCAGGGTGTCCTTTTGTCGCAAAAATTATGCGACATTGCGTTATGATTCATTAGAAAATTGTGCCACTGGGGATCATGTAGTTATCATGTACATTTTGCAAAATTCTTATGCGACAGGTATACTTTGTGGCACGTTTTATGTGACAGAGTACAGAGTGGGTAGAGGGGTTTTCCAGCATCCCCATCACTTCTCTGTTCAAATACCCCCCCCCCTTCCCTGATCCTCTTCTAAATTCCGTTGCTTCTCCAAAGTTTTAGAAAAGCGTGATTAAACTTGGAAATAGTACATTGGCTGTCAAAAAATGGAACTCATTTTGATGCAGCCAATATCCTGAAACAATCATGGATAAAGTTAAGTTCGCTTATGGCACTTGTTTGTCTTTTTGTTTTCAGATGGATCACTAATTCACCCATTTGATCACCCCGAAGTTTGGTAAGCCTTGTATTCAAAGTTAGATATCTTTGATCTTGAGCAAAATTTCAGTGATAAATCGCCAAGTCTCAAACATAGCAACAAATACTGCATTGTTGAGGAACAGCGGCAAAACTCCGAAATCATTGAATCTCACTATATACAGTATGTCGATTTGATGGCAAAGAGAGTTAAGGATTATGCTTTGAATCTACCTGCAGAGACTTACTTTATTCAGTCATCCATCCATCCATTCATTCATCCATTCATCCATTCATTCATCCATCCATCCATTCATTCATTCATCCATTCATTCATCCATCCATCCATCCAGCCATCCATTCATCCATCCATCCATCCATCCATCCATCCATTCATTCATTCATTCATCCATCCATCCATCCATCCAGCCATCCATCCATCCATTCATTCATTCATTCATTCATCCATTCATCCATTCATTCATCCATCCATCCATCCATTCATTCATTCATCCATTCATCCATTCATTCATCCATCCATCCATTCAATTACTTTATGCATTTAAACGATGCATGCTGCATCCAGAAACGGGACCAACGCCTATTCTAAGGAATGGTGAAGTGAGTTGCTTCGTAAGATATCTGGAAAGTCACCCATCCAGATTTTGACCTCATACGACCAAACGTAACCTAAGTTACCTAACGGTTACTATTTAAGCCCCTAGCCACTCACCTCACAATTTCTGTGAAATTCATTTTGCAGCTAGATTGATACCTACCTGGACTGACTGGTCACTTGAATACTTTTTCTGTATAGGGAAGGACATGCCAGCATGATTCTAGAGTCAAAAGAGCAGCTGAAAACTACACCAGATTTAGTGGTCCTTGCAGTAGGTGGAGGGGGTCTGTTATCCGGTGTTGTTGAAGGAATGCATGAAGCTGGATGGTCACGTGTTCCACTCTTAGCTGTGGAAACGCTTGGAGCTGATAGCTTTGCAAGTTCAGTGGCTGCGAAAGAAATCATTACTTTGCCTGGTATAACAAGGTATGATAGTTATAATTTGTACATTCGTACCAGATGGGCAGCAATGACTGAGACTTAGTGATTGAATTTAGTGAGTCCTGGTCAATTGTCTTGCATCTAGATTATGTTAATGTTCTCCACAAAAGGGGATCGTTTGGAAGAATCAAGTTCCTTTGCTATGTCCAACCTGTTAAGTATCTATTGTGCTGCTCTTAAGAATCAAAAGATATTTGTACAAGTTATAGATGCTAAAATTATCAAGGTAGCATTCGTTACAAGCCTAAAGGACACCAATTTTGCCTGCAATGCAAGTTTTATGTTCAGGAAACTGAGACTACGCTCACACGATGCCGGCCGGCTCATTTTGAAAATGGTGAAAAATGTGACGGTAGCAAAATTTGAGCAGGCCTTCGCACGATGCCGGAGCAATTTGAAAACGGTACGAAATTTGACGGTACAAAAGTCGTTGCAAGACTTTGATGCCAAAGAAGAATTTGGGTACTGAATGTGAATCTGAGGTCAGAATTTCATATGATGCCGTCTAACGAAATTTTGTAAAATTCCAAAACGAGGCCGCTTGGTTGAAAAGGTGTATTGACATTGAGTTCTTCTATACTGATTACAGTGAGTCCCAGATATCGCTCACCAAAACGAAACCACTGCTTGCCAAACGGGAACCGCTCAATCTGTTAGTTGTAGCGGGGTACAGTATATCAGTTTAGCGGAGGAGCGAAACTAGGGCTTGTAATCAGTCTAGAGTTTTTGGAGTAAGATGTCTTCGTCTTGTAGAGAACAGCCTTGGGAAAAAGCTTAGATGCATGATCAAGATCTGCAGCATTCGAGATCTAAGAAAGTTTGTTTTATTTGCAGTGTTGCAAAATGCCTTGGCGCTGTGCGAATATGTGAAAAGGCTTTTGCATGGACGATGAATCATAACATTGTTAGTCACGTGGTAGAAGATAAAGCAGCAGTTAATGCATGCCTCAGGTTTTTAGGTAAGTCATGTTAGTACTTTAGGTACTTCAGTGAATAACACAAATTCAGCATTTACGAATCAAATGTCGTTAAATCAAAAGTATCATTAATTTGATTCGATTGTAAATGACATCCGGCACAAATTCATATTTGACTGAATTTTCGAATTTTAATGATTTTGTGAACGCAGAACCTTTGTTCCTTTTCTCACCCAGTATTCATCATTGGGACCAACATGAGCGAAAGGACTCAGATTGGGTGATTGGGCCTAAGCTAATCTCGTAGTGATTTGACCGACGCAATTAATTCAGTTAGCAATCAATATGTAATGATGTCATGAATACTTACCCGTGTTAAGAGATTTTAAAGATCCCAAAATCTCGTCCTATGCTTGGAGTGGTATGCCTCTCGATTAAATCTATCTCTGCAAGATGCACAGTAAATGCGGTTTTTCTTTCTTCAGATGATCACAAGATTCTTGTTGAACCAGCTTGCGGAGCTGCTCTTGCTGCCGTTTATGAAAATTCAATTCACGAACTCATGCAACAGAAGAGATTAGATGGTGTCAAAAATGTATTGGTTATTGTTTGCGGAGGGCAAGGAGTTTCATTTCAACAATTACTTGATTTTAAAGCACAATTTAACCTATAATTTAGCTGCATTTCAGTTACTATCTCCATTGAAATGAAGTGAAGTTGCCTTTTTAGCGCCAAGCGCTGGGATCGAAGAAATAGAGCAGACCTAATCGATTCCGCGACCCCTTGTCATGATGCTCCAGTGGTGGGGCCCTACAGGGATTCGAACCCACTCCACTTGACTGTTCTGGCTGCATTGTCAGAGGATTACACCATAGCGCCACAACACAACGATGACGATTTGTCTTCTCAATTTGCTAGAGACACGTTTACTTCTATCTTCTTCTACGTTTGTGCGTCTACCTTCGTTTCTGTTTGATATTTCTTATTGCTTGTTTTACACGTAGTTTTTCGGCAAGCACTGAAAGTCTCTTAAATTTTTCAGATTTTGAGTACTCAGAGTTACTTAAAAGTTTCTTTAAGTTATCATAACAATCTTCATGTTAACTACCTGTGCCCTCTGAACATTTCAAAGCGATGTTTATTGAAGCCTTTCCAATCACAGGTAGCGTCAAAGATTAAAGAAATTGTAAAAAATATTGTAAAAGATCGCTTGTTGTTTTGCTGATATTCTTTCCCTGACCATGCTTGAGAACGTTGTTTTGAAAGAATAGGACCTAAATTTAAAGAGAATTGCGACTGCAGACAAAGGAAATTCTCTCAAGCAGAAATTAAAAACAAACAAAGCCGCGAAGTTTCTCTTAAAAACCCAGGTAGCTATCTCGCGTTTTGTGCATTCCACAAATGGTTTTTAAGAGCTAACATGAGCATATGTTGCAAGAAGGAGGATATATCTAAACATCTACCGCGGGCATTTTATTTTTGCTGTTCAAGCTGAGAAGTAAGTGCTTTGATTGCACTCAAGAAATACGAGAATTGAATCGCCTCCAAATCGGTTCCTATACCAAACAAGTAAAATGCCCGTTGTAGATATCTAGATATATCCTTCTTCTTTCAACATATGCTCATGTTTGCTCTAAAAAACCATTTCTGGAATGCACAACAAGCGAGATAGCTACCTGGGTTTCAGAGAAACTTTGCGCCTTCGTTTGTTTTGAATTTCCGCTTGAGGGAATTTCCTTTGTCTGCAATCGCAAATCTCTTTGAATGTAGGTGTCAATAAAAGCAACTGATGCCATTGTCTTACAAAATCTGTCCTTGTTGCTACGTTCACACTGCTCTGTTTTCATTTCTATCCCTTTTTGTTGATTAAAACGCAGCCCGTTCACATTGCTACGTTTTCAAATAGATACGCTATGAAAACGATAGGCGTTTACATTGCTCCAGCAAAACGGTGTTGTTAATCCCCTTTCAAAACAAAGCCTTTTGTTAATAGATGTCAACAAGGCGCCAATCGCTACTTTGAATACCATTGTAATAAAAAGTCTATTAACAAAGGAATGTGCAGCGTTTTCAAATGTCTCCGTTTTTGGCGTTCACACTGAAAACGGATCGTTTTCAAAACGCATCGTTTTCAAATTCATGCGTTTTCATTAGCGTTTTCGAGAAGCCCCGTTTTCAAAGCGGAGCAATGTGAACGCAAGGCAAAAACGGAGAAGTTTTACTCCGTTGTCATATGAAAACGTAGCAGTGTGTGAACGGGGCCTCAGTAATACAACAAGAAATACAACGTGAGTGAGCAATCTCTTTCAAGTTTTTTACAATTTCTTTAGTATTTGATGCCACCTGTGTTCCAATGTTTAGACATCACTCAAGTACTTTCTTGATAATATGATACAGGAAACAAGTGAAAATAGAAAAGAAATAAGTCAAGGATTTCCTTTATAAAAGCAAATTGTTTCCTAGTTGTATTTTCCCAGCATTGGAGTTTCTTATTTTTTGGCGATCTGAGGGCATGAGTGATAGGACACCCAGTGTGTAGCAGTTTGAAATTTGTATCAGAGGTGAGCCACCTTAGCTTATTATCTTTTTGTGTTTTAAACTTATTTTTACTTGGTAAACAACTAGTAAACAACTACCTTTCACTGTTTCATGATTTTGAAATTTTTCGGTAGTGAGCCACCTTAAGTGCAGAGCCACCTTATAATCGTACGAGACTCTTTGAGATGGCCTCGTCAACTTCAAAAATTGGCGTAGCGCATGATTCATCCTGGTTTGTGAATGTGGACACTTTTTGGCGACCCCGGTACCATGTGCTCATGAATTTTACCCTTACTTGCGGAGGAGGCGAGATATGCTTTACCTGAGGAAACTATGTGCCCCCCCCGTGCAGTGGGTTCAAGCTCATGCGCAGTAGTGTTTTGGGGTTGACGCTCTGACGGGCGAATGAGCTTTAATCCACTGCAAGGGGGGACACATAGTTTCCTCGGACAACGCGCATCTCGTCTCCTCAACGATTATGTATCAAAATGATAGATTGTGGAATGTCATGGTTATTGTATAGTCACTGTGGATAAAAAGAGAAAAAACATTGTGTAACCGAATTGGAATTTTATTCATGGATATGAAGAAAAAGTCATTTTATATTTTGAAATTCTGATGCTCTACATTGATGAGGGGAAACAAGGGGTTTGGATCGAGAGTCCAAATCTAGTAAACTTGTGAAGGAAAACAAAAGCACCACGCCTGTTCTCCGTATAAACACTGCTGGCTGTGGCAAGAAGTTATTTCAAATTTCAGAGCACTTTTCAGAGAATTAATTAACGATAACTGTTTTCAAATTTGAGTTACATTTGTTTCCGTTAAGTTTTATTTGCCTTTTGGCATTGTTCCTCGTTGTTTTCTTCCATTGTTAGCTGATCTTGTGGTGCAAAAGTTAAGTCTAAAATGTGCGAGCCTGCAAGGGTCTCATTTTGTGAGTTGCGAATCGAAGTTTACTAGGGGCTCTCAGCTTTCAGCCATAGTTGTTGAATTGATAGGAAAGTCAGCTAATATTGAATGAAAATAAGGGGAAACAAAGTAAAAAGACTCTGTGTAAAATGAACCACTAATAACTAACTTTGCGTAAATTTGTCGGTAACAAACTCTATGAAAAGTCCTCTGAAACCCAAAGAAGCATATTGCTACAGCTAGCAATGCTTTTCAAGAACGGGGTTCGAGCTGTTGTTTTTTTTTTAAACTTTACCACATTGGGATGCTCGTTCCAGACTTCTTTTTAAGGAGTAAAAAGGTTTTTTTACATTTCAAAGTTTTTGTATCATTACAAAGCAATGACTCAGCCGGAAAAAAACAAAAGTTTGCTATTTTAATGGTTGAAAATTGGACCAAGCTGAGACATTAGCCGACAGTTTTAGCCAAACCCAGAGAAAGTAGTGTTTGGGAATTCTGCATTAAGGTTACTGTAACCCTTCAGACAAAAAATCCTCGATTTTTCGTTTTCGACATAATCTGATGGTATATGCATTTGAGTACCATTCAAACCAACTCACTTCCAGAAATAGCCACATTACTTGGAAATTTGGGCATTTTAAAAGGAGCAGTCCTGTTTCTTGAAAATTGCGGGAAAAGACATTAGGGGATCAAAGTAAACTCACTTGACCTTGCAGCTGCATCCATAACATCCCGTGCTGCCATTTGTTGGCATAACTCTTTACAAGACCGCGCGTAAGCTTTATTGCTTGACATTTGCGGGTTTTTGTGTAAACTTTCATGCATAATTGTTTCTCCCGCCTTTTTTGCTTCATTTTGATAAAACCTGATTTCTCGAAACAGGATTCTGGGGTACTGGTGGGTACTAAAAAAATCTTTGTGTACCCAACGGGCCAACCAAATCGCTTGAAACTTGGCAAACAGGGTCACAAGGCATGTAACTACGATACCGTGTCAGCGATTTTCAATAGATCCACTGGTCTGATTTTTACAAAAGCTTGAAACTTAAAACAGGCATTTCAGACATTGACACAAATTTAAAATAGCATTATTTCTAGACAGTACCTTTCATCAAAAATTCGTGACACGGTTTTGCAGTTCAAGACCTTTAGTCTTTGGTAAATAAATGGTTGTGGTCCTACAGCGCTCGCTGGGGTGGGGTACACAAAGATTTTTTCGCAAGAGTGGTCGATTTTGTCTAAGATCTGCAATAAATCATTTGTGCTTTTACTAGATCAATTGCATATATTTTTATGATATTCTGCGTTTATTTCTGCATCGAATGATATATAATCTTGTTTGGTATATCTTGACAAACGGCCGTGGCGAGCAGAGTTTCTTAATCACTGCCTGAAGGGTTACAGTAACCTTAAACGGACAGAGAAGAACCTGCGTAAAATGACTTCATCGAGCAATCTTAAATAAGGATTTGTTTGGATACATAAGCAGTTTGAAATGATAAATCAAGGGTTTAAGTAGGAAATTGGTATTGGAAAATAGTTAAGATGGACAAAAATGCAAAAAATTCATGCTGTTTTTTTCTCGAAAATTGGCTATTTTATGGAAAAAGATGCTAAAGAGTACAGAAAAAATTCTTTTGACAAATTTTTCAATATTTGGGAATGAAAAGTTAAATTGGTTTTATAGTTGTACGATTCTTCAAACAATGGACATATTTTTCTGTAAGATGAAGATCTCTTACCCATTACATTAATCATTGCGGTCCCACTCACATTTACGAATCTTACAGATTTCGGACAAGAAAAAGGTCAAAAGATTTACAGGACTGCACTGACAGGATCCTAATAAATGCATTGCATAAAATTTCGAAGTACTACATTGTACATAACAGGTTAATGCTGGGAAGATTAACACATTCTAAAATCTTTTGAGATTTCAACGCATTGTCACTTTACCATCTAATCATATTTAACAAACTCAAAATAAAGTTTATTAACAACGAATTATTCCGGTTTTAAGTTTTATAAGACTACTTAAATTTCAAAGTCTTGAAACAACAATTCGCAGGGATTGTTGATTCCCGATTCTCTTAAAAAACATTTGACATTTGCCTGTGAAAAGGTTACTGTAAATGGGAATTCTTTATGTGGACTGCATGGTTTGAAATACAGTTAAGCTGCTTGTGCTTCCCTATAGTTCTACCGTAGGAGAACAAGGGCAGACTTTGTAATACAATTGCATCAGTTGCTTTGATTCACGCCTCAAGCGATTAGCGATTTCAGACAAAAGAAATTTTCTTAAACAGTAATTCAAACAAACATAGCCGCAAAGTTTGCTCGAAACTAGTGTGGCAAACTCTCGCTCGGTGCGGCTAAGGGTGGTCTTTAAGAGAAGTTATGTGCTTAAGGAGGAAGAAGGGTGAATATTAAGTTCTCTCTGGCCGATTTTGTGTACGTGATTCAGAAGCGGAGCAGAGGGCATTACAACTCCTGCACATTTTTTGGTCAATTGCAAACAGTTACTCTTAAGCTCCTAAATCAAATAAACAAAATTCACTAGACAGAGCTTTATATTTACCCTTCTTATTTCGTTATAAGAACCTAACTTCTCTTAATAAGCTCCCTTCGGCCGCACCCAACGAGAGTTAGCCGTACTGGTTTCGGGGAAACTTTGAGGCTGTGTTTGTTTTCAATTACTGGTTGAGAGAATTTCTTTTGTCTGCATTCGCTAATCGCTTTGAATTGAGGTGTGAACCAAAGCAGCTGATGCTATTGTATTACAAAATCTGCCCTTGTTCTTTAGGAGTTTTCTGGAACTTCAACATTTCAGAATATAAGGGTTTTCCTTTCCTTTTAAGAATGCAAGAGAAGTTTTGAAAAACGAAGACTGTCGTAATTTCTATGCTTTCTACGTGCGGTAGCAAGCACATGCCTTTCACTCTTCGGTCTATGAAATAGATATTTGATGACTTCAAGTCCTCAAAAAAAGCGAAATACAAAGGACGCTTTAATTCTTTGGAAATATTGAAGAAGTAAGGAGAGGCTAACGGAAGATTATAACAAAGTAGCTGAAGTTTGTTTCAGGTGGCTCACTTTAAAGAATGATGTAATAAAGTTTACACCAGCCTTTTTGTAGATTTGATAGCCTGCATGCAGGCTCTACGGTCAGTGCGGAGGAGCGAAAAGGAGAAGAACGCTCCCTGTAGAGTCTGCGCAACGGCGACCAATTCTGCGTTTGAGTTCTCAGATTTTGTGGAACCATCTGTGATTGGCTGCACGATTTAACTTTCTTCTTACTGGTGATCAGCGTGTTCTACTTGTAACAAGTTTTGGAATAATGTTTGTTACATGCAAAGTACGCCCTGAACACAAGTGAAAACAAAAGTCAAATCGTGCAGCCAATCCCAGACAGTTCCACAAAATCTGAGAACTCAAAACACGTAATTGGGCGCCGTTGCCGGACTCTGCAAGGAGATTTCTTCCCTTTTCGCTCCTCCGCAATGACTATAGAGTCTGCACGCAGGCTAAGATTTGGCGACTATGATTGCAAGGCTTGCATTATGATTTCACTGACAAGCAAAATTATTTGCTTACAAGGAATAAGGGTTGCCAAGGGGGTCCAGGGAATTAAACACAGCCTATTACATTTGGTAATTTTGGTAACTGCAGTCTAATTATGTATCTTAGGAAACAAAGGGTGTGTTTGCGTTTTACTTTCCTATTCACCAATGCCTGTTGTCTTTAAATATTCTCCTCTGATCCAAACGTAAAGAGGAACAAGAAATAAGTTTGATATCATCGAAATAAGCCAATAAAGTTGCCGAATTTGATCCGATTTGCATTTTACTTTCCTATTTACCAACGCCTGTTCCATTTAAATATTCTCCTCTGATCCAAACGTAAAGAGAGACTAGAAATATGTTTGATACGATCGAAATAAGCCAATAAAGTTGCTGAATTTGATCTGATTGGGCCATAGGATACATTTATGGTAGTGATGATCCTAATGACTGCATCACTTCAGAACCTCCCAGCGTAAGCTTCATATCGTGCCACTTAAAGAATCCATATAACAGCCTTTTTGAAGGAATCCAGCTCCTCTGTAAGGCCAAATAAAATCACTATGTTTCATGACACAAGAATTTGCTTCATTGCATTGCATGCACAACACTTTAATTGATGCTAATTGTGGCATTTTCGCTGACATAAAATTTGAAAGACTATTGTTCGAAAAATTCCTCGACACTGGAAAAGTATCAAAGTAAAGTAATTGATCTTTCTTGTTGGGCTTGAAGCAAAACGTGTTTTCTGCCATGTTCTTTCAGCAGCAGATAGAAATCGAAGCGAATACGACCTATATTTATTCCTGTCGATCAAAAATCAGTACCTCATCGATTACTCATCAAACCGCAATCCTGCAACAATTACGCTAGTATCGGGACAAAACCAAATCCCCATAATCAATATCAACCAGATACTGTGCTATAATACCAATAAGGGCAGATTTTGTAGCAATAAAACGAATTCAAATTATCTACATAGCGTGCCAAAACACTGTGCCCTAATTTTGTGGCTGCTAGGGAGGAAATATACATTCTATTTACTATTGTTGATACAACTGCACAGGAGATGCCTTCAACTTACGAGTTTGAGACCTTATTTTAGCCTATCTGACGAATGGGTCGCCCATATATGGCACACACAAGTAAAAAGAAATTGATTGCTCAATAAGGACGGATTTTTGGAATCCCTGTAATTGCTAATGATTGTTTTGAAGTTGCCGCAAAAGTTTTGGCACTTGTTGATTGGATGGCCTTTGTCTTGAGATACGCCAATCAGCGGCTCAGGTGTGATCACGTGATACTCAAATGTCGTTTGTTGTGTTCGGTGTAAAACAACCCGCTTGTGTTAGTTATATGTTCTTCGCATGAACCAAACTGAGCAGTGTGCAACGAAACGCGTATTTGGTGTAATAATTTGGTATGATAAACTTGTTGGTAAGTGATTACATCATTTTCTTGCTGGTTAACAGTTTTCCCTCCAGTTACAGCTTTATCTTTTATTGTGATTATTGTTCTTTTCCAGGAGTTGATAGTATTTCCCTAGAGGTTACAAGTTTATTGCATGTCTATGGGTTTATTATGATGACTTCGCTATCTAAGGCTGTTTTAAAATCCCTATAATTCAGAATTTCAGCATTATGTACTCGAATAATATATGAAAAATACGAGCATTACTGGCTGTTCACAGGCTCTCGTGTGGATGTGACTAAAATTCAAACAACTGATAATTAGATCTTCCCTTCTATTTTCGATTTTCATAAAGTTCTTCTTTTAACGACCCCTGCTTCCATGTGAGACAAGTGAATTAGCCATTATGGCATCAGGGTTACTTTTACAGCTCGATTCATTTCCGTTTACAGTTTGTCTCAACCGTAAATATCCCTTTGCTTGTAATCGCCAATCATATTTATTGTAAAGGGACCGCAACAGACAGTCTCGTTGTAGATAAGCTGACCACAAAACGACAAAGATAAAGAAGACAATGTTTGGGATTAAACCATGGGCAGTAATGCACCGTGTCTGTGGCTTAAACATTGAAGTTTGTTACCTCGATAATGCTGCTTTTCTTAGTTGCCAGGGTGCATTTCATGCACTTAGGCCCGAAGATCTTCGGCGTGTAGACCTGACATTTTGTTGGCGTAGCGGCGTCATTTTTTTTGTAAAATCGGTTTTTGGCGTGACGGCATTTCAAAATTTGCTTACCTTGACGTGAATGTGAAGTTGCCCTCGATCTTTTAGCAGTTTTCTTTTGATAATACATACATTTCTTTTACAAGAAACTAAATATTTGAGCCAGAACTCGAAGTTTCTTAAAATCATCAGTACTCAGATTCTTAGCAGCTCTCTTTCCCTGAATGAAAGTACCTGGCGTGCGAAAGCTTATGGATCGGCGTACCTTCGGCGTAGGTCTTACATGGAATGCACCCTGGCTTAGTTGTTTTCTCTTCGGCCTACCATTGACACGAAGCCGCCATTGCAAGAGATCAAATTTAAATAGCGCCTGCGCACTTCAGCAAAGTGATAGCTCCTTCACAGTATGCCCCTCGTTTCAAAGATCCACTGGGAAAAACCAAAGGGATCTTATTTTTCCCAGTGGATCTTTGAAACGAGGGGCATACTGTGAAGGAGCTATCATTTTGCTGATGTGCGCAGGCGCTATTCAAATTTGATTTCTTGCAATGGCGGCTTCGTGTCGATGGTAGGCCGAAGAGAAAACAGCCAAGAAAAGCAGCATTATCGAGGTAACAAACTTCAATTTTTAAGCTACAAACACGGTGCATTGCTGCCCATGATTAAACAAAAGGCATTCAATGGAGAAATATTGAAGCTGGTACAAAATCTGCCCTGGTCGCTGTCACCTTTTCAACATTCCTACAAAAATACTATATCACTGTTATTGAATATCATATATAGGCGGACAAATACTCCAATCCTTTCTTTCTTTCGCTTCCCAATAACCTCCTTTATAAACATATATATCAACGTCTGAATACTCATCGTTTGTTTTCTCAAACCACGTGGGAGTATACTCTTCATAAACCTTCCCAGTACGCCTTGCTTCTTCCGCTTCAGCTTCACGTTTCCGCCTTCTGGCTCGTTGTTTTTCTTCTAAGAGTAATTTAAGTTGATTGGCCCTGTCGAAATTTCCTTCTTCCATTGATCTTTCGTCAGGTCGTAATCGAGAGTCCGTTGATGATATACCGTCCTCCATTTCGTTCAATGAGCATGTGAACTCAGAGAAGTTGTACATCGATGATGCTTCCGGCCTATCAGAGAAGAAACATCATTTCATTTCATTGTCATTTAATCCATATTTAAAGTTGGTATTTACCATAGTAGATCATAGCATACTGAAGAAAACCAACTATCTACAAAAAAATGTATTTAGCGGCATATATTGCAGGTGCATTTATCACCAGCCCAGTCTTTGATCCTCTTTTTGAAAGCCGCAAGTGCTGGCAGATTCTTAACAGTAACATCTACGGTGTTCCAGAGAAAGGTCCCTCTAAAGAACAGTGATTCTTGCCCATAGCCCTGTGTCTTTATTTGTGGCACTTTGCAATGATTTTGTATTCTTAGATCATAAGTTACATACTTCTTTTCATGAAATTCCCATACAAGCAATGGGTTAAGATAATTCATGGACCTGTAGATTTCTGTCATTAGTTTCTGCAAGTTTATAACATGCATACAGATACTGCCACTTAGGCCCCGTTTACACGGGATCGGATCCAAATGAGATCGGATCCATCTGGATCCGATCCACTTTTTGAGCGTCGTTTACACGGGTTCGGATCCAGAACTGTTCGCGTTTACACGGGATCGGATCCATTTGGATTTTATGGATTCTCAGCAGCGCTCTAGTAAGCCTTTTCTCCTATTTTAATCAGATCCATTGAAATTTTTCACTCTAATAGACTCTGTCTCATCTCTGATTCCCCTCTTTGAAATTTCAACAAAGGATTTTCAGTTTAATCGTGTCACTTCCTATCCGTACCAGTTTGGATCCGATCCCACCAGTTTACACGAGACCCTTTTGGGATCGGATCCAAACGGGATCACCTTCGAAAGTGATCCCGTTTGGGTACGGATAGCAGATCCAAATGGGTTCGGATCCGTCGAGTCCCGTGTAAACGCAAGGCCTATCCGTTACACTTTGGGTACGGATCCATTTGGATCCGATCCCGTGTAAACGGGGCCTTAGAGTGAGCAATGTTTCAAAGGGACACTCGCATTCTTTATAGAGGATTCAAAGCAAAGAGCGCGCTTGTGTCCGCTCTTTGTATGCACGTTTGTTGCAGAATAGCCAGACTAAAGGGCAATAATTGAAGTTCGATAAGTGGCATTCCGCGAAAATCAAATGCTTCAAAGATTCTCGTGGGTATCCCAATCGTGAAGCAGATTATATTACGGGGTGAGTGGCCGAGTGGCTTATACAGTCTTCGTCAGGTGACTGAAGTTAAGCTTGGTCGAGTGAGGTCAGATTTCGGATGGGTGACCACTGAGGCCTGACCTCACAACTCACCTCGACGTCCTTCGGAAGGGACGTTAAACTAGGGGTCCCATGCCTGGATGCGGCATTTACAGTGGGCCTAAATTAGCTTTCAGTAGCTAGAAATCCTGACAAGCCCACTCCAAACAAATTGAAAACAAACAAACAAAAACAAACAATCAGCCCCCGAAAATCGTTTTCCTTTCGTTTCTCGTCGATCGTACTTCTCAAACGCTTGATGTGGAGGTAAACATTTGGACCAATTTTAATTTCAATACCCTATCATATTTACGCGTCGCTGCTGGCGAACAAACGTTGCATATTTTCTTTACTGCTGGTCAGTGGTAGTTGGCGAGCCTTGATGGGTTCGTTGTCCGTCGCTGGTTGAATCGAGTTTGAAGGTCCTGTTGCATTCGTTGATTCATATGTCCTTGGTCGACTACGGGCCAGAGAATTGATCGGCTTTACCAACAATCCTCGCTTTCTGCCTCGAATTCAAATGCGAGGATATGGCTCATGTGAATATGGAGTCAGAAATTTTATATGACGCAAACTAAAGAGATTTTGAAGAATTCCAAAACAAGGCCGCTTAGCTGAAAAGGTGTCTCCTCAAAAGGATTTCGAATAAATTTCACAAGACCTGGAAAATTTGATCTTGCGTTTTAGGCTATTTTCAGCTGATCTGCAAGACCGATTTTCCAACATTTGGAATACCCAGAAAATTGGTAAGAAATGGAGGCAAAGAAACAAGACTTTGAATCAGCACACTAAGGCCTTTCGAACTTACATTCTCTTTCAGTGTGACTAACATTTGAAAGTGAAATCTATCATGACGAATCCCCTGAATGTTTATTGCTCTAAAAATTATCAGAAATGGAATTAAAATCTTCAATCTTTTAGCTACTAGGAAAATCATTCTCTTCGATTAAAGAACAATTACTTTAGCTGAAATGATTTTAAAACCAGGGAACGTTTTTGAGTCACACACACCCCGATAGCAACACTTACTTTAATGGTTTCTTCATCCATAATAGCGTCGGTGGCAGCGTTTGTGGGTTTCCACTTTTACTAACTGGTGTCCCAGTTGGAACTTTTAATCCGGGTTTCAGCGATGGATCCCTGTAAACCACTTTCGCGCATTCTGCTTTCTGATCCCAGAATCCAGATATGACGTAACGAGTAACTTTCTGACTATCCACTACGTAGCCTGTAACCTGGAAGGAGGAAAATGGTCCTAAGTTTCTAGTGAACGAGGAAACTTTTTCCTATTATTTCCTTCAATAGCAATTTAACTGACAAAAAAGAACATCTTAGAAGAAAAAAGAGCAAGTTGTATGAATTCAATGCCCCAATACACCAATTAACAGCCTCGTTTTTGAAATTATTCAAAATTCATTCATATGAAATTTAGAGGCCAAATTTTGATTTAGCACCCAAACTTTAGTCTAACTGTGAGTTTTCATGTTGCCAGCAGTTGTAGTGTTAATTAAATGGCGATGCAAAGTTTGAAAATCTATAAAGCATTTGACCATGAAAATAATTCGGGGTGTAAAGTTTCACCCCGAACGACTTTTTACCATCAAATCCCTTCCAAAGCTTCGAACTTTACTTTGTCATAAAAAACAAACATAACAATTCCCAGCAGTTTGAAAATGTATAACTAGACTAGGTGCTAAATCCGAATCTGGGCTTAAAATTTTCACATGAACAATAGGAAGTAATTTCGACGAATTTCCAAAACGAGGCTTCTTAATTCAAGTGGTGTCTTACGCTCTGTTGGATTACTCCCTGGGTATCAAGATGATAACATAGCTATGCAGACATATTGCTTAGGCTATAATTACACTATATCGAATTGCTATTGGAGCAGATCAGAGCGGAGTGACTCTAACTCTGTAGTGATGCATTCACGCCGCAACCCTTTCAACTTTTTCATATCAAAACGAAGACCAAGTCCTTGTAGAGGATGATACGAGACCTACCTCTTGACCATGACATCAAGAGCGCTTGACAACAACAGAAATTTCTCCACGTGAGAACACTGCTTCAAAACTTGGAATAGATAATGCGGCGAAGAGCTGTTGAAAGTTCATCGTGTTTTACCAAAGTTGATGGAAATTTTTCGGTGGAGAATAATGGGAATTGGTGTTATGTTGTTGGTGAATATCAGTACTACCTTGCTACAGCAAAGAAGCCGATTTGAAACGGAATAATGGCTTTCTGCAGTGGATGACGGGGTAGGCCCAATAGCTTTCTTCGTAGCAAATGGCTGTAACTCGTCAAGGATTTAGGAAATTTATGCAAAGAAACACCTTCAGCTTATTCCTTGCTATAATTCACGTAACGTGTGAAATTTTGGAAGCTATATTTTATTTGTTGTGTTCCCAAATGATAGTTGAATTTAGGCCCATTTTCGGAGGGATGAAATTAGATGTAGAGCTGATCCCTGATGAGACTTTATTGAAATGCAAAATGTAAAATATAGCGTAGTGCCTGTAGAATCGACTTGTCGCAAAACCAGTTCTGTATCTTTATTACTCGAATGTCCATATTGATTTTCATAAGGGTACTCGAAAATCCGTCTCAAAGAGCTTATTTTCGGTCATGTGACGGAAGGAAACACGGCAACGCCACTGGCTGAAAAGCGTGAAACAGGCAAATTTATGGGTTTCCCTGTGTCCTGTTGAAAGATTTGAATTATATGCCAACTAGTGGATCAATCTTTGTTAGAGTCGGCACGGCGCGACTCTTATAAAACCAACCTGACACTAGTTCGACTAAGTCGAGCTATACCCCAAAAGCCTCTGGACTGGGTCGACCCGGTGCAACTGATAAAACCAATTTCAGTCACGCCGTACCGCACCATACTCACACCTACATAAAAGAACTATAATCATTTCAATAATGTCAATAGCTTCTGGAGTGACAAAGAAGTAAACGTTTATCCTAACATCGAATTTCTCGTTTAATGAACGAATGTATTCAAATGCATGACAGTAAAAAGAAAATTTTCCAAAGTCAGCATTGTGGACATTCATTATTATGGTTCGGCACGGCACAGCACGACATATAAAGCGGTCCTATCTCACTTCCGTAACATTTGGCACCTAATCATGTAGCGTAAAATTTTAGATTGATATAAAGAAGAAAATATGGCTTACCCTTCTTGGTTTCTCTTTGGAAAAATAACTATACGCATGATATTTGAGCAGGCATTTTTCACCAGTTGTATGATTCGTAATATTCATTTCACCAGACTGATCTATCCATAATTTCCCAACAATTATATTATGCACCGTGGTCGATACTTTCTTCCAAGTGTAGTGATTTCCAGAATTAGTGAATTTACAGTGTGCTGTTCCAAGTGGTGTTACAAGGAGATATTTCCCCCTAAATTTACTGCTCATTGTGAAGTTTTGCCATAGCGTCCAGCCTCTTCCTTCTGCGTGATGAGCGATAGACGGGGGATGATGGCTAACCTAAAAGATAAGAAATTTTTGGGAACTAGAGAGACAGATGAAGCCTGCGTGGGTTCAAACCTCGTCACCGAGAGTACAAACCACGAGCAAGCATGGAAACACCTCGAAACCTGTAAATGGTGAAATTACGAACAAAATTTCGTTATGTTTTCTTCCTAACAATAATGACATTTACAAGTATTAGCACGATATCCCCTTGGGAGTATTGAATCCCCGTAACTAATTTTCTTACAGCAAATTGGAAAACGGCGACAAATGGCGACTATATTTGCCTAAATTCGCAGAATGTTCACGGGAATTTACAGCTGTTACGCGAGTCAAAATGTGGGGAAAAGTTTATAGTTCCCAGCAGCAGCAGCAGCAGTTAGTAAGTTTGTTTCATAGCATTAATCCAAAAAGTCCCGGATGGTCCTTTAAAGTCAGGCATCCACGTTGCTTACAAATGTAGGCTAGTAGTTGGCAGTGCAGAGATTTTGCCTCATTTTAGACAGTCGCACTGTTTCTGAGACTGTGAGAATATCATAAATACACAATACAAGGTACAAAATTTTAAATCCGCCTGCTACAACTGGACAAACAACTGCAAGCAGCTAAAAAATGTACAATTTTGTTCTGGCAACAACGCAAAAATCACGACTTTTACGATGATTTGGATTTTAAAAAATCTGTTCGCTGTGCAGAAATGATCATTGTCGTCAATACAGCAGTGTTAAAGAAAATGAACGGAGATATAGCGACATAATCTAAACATAGCACAAAGGAACCGCAGACGTCACTTATCTTCCTTTTGTTTCATAGATCGAAAACATCAAATACAATAGGTCATATTAAGATTACCCAGTCCCCCTAGCTAAGTTTGCTTTTAACCCCGTTGATTTACTTTAATGTCTTTGAGTGTAGTGTAAATTAAAGGAAAGGCTGACTCATTGAATTTGGTCTTTAAAATGGATTTTGCTCACAATTTATAGCGAAATCGTGAACCACTTACTTGTTCAGCTAAAGATGTCCACCCCATATCTTCCGTCCTATCTAATTCATACGTCTCACCAAGCAGTGGATTAAATGGCTTCCCCGTCCTGTCAGCAGTTGACGCATAACAAGAAATTGAAAAGGCAGCTATATGACAGATTTGTTCCAGCGACGACTCGCAAGCAGCAGCGCGGTCTAAAATTTCTGAATACTCAAGCTCTTCAGTAAGACGTTGCGTCATAGATAGCGGTTCGTTGAAATTGACCTGCGGAGGAAAAGAATATTATTAATAGCTTAACGAGAAGCCGAACGGTGTGAACACGGTAGCAACAATTTGAAAGCTTTAAAAATGCTAAAAGTCCACAATGGCAACAAATATGGAGACATTTACGGATAAGGGATATCTGGTTGAAATTTCTCCAAGTGAAATCAAACAAGTGTAATTTATGCTTAAATTTCGAAAATTTAAAGCACAAGCCCCTTGGAAGCTGACCAGGTCCCACTGGCCTAAGTCTAGGGTACTTCTCCTTACCTAAAAATACTGCCGGATTATATTCAAGCTGGAAAGGGGCTATAATACATGCAATTTGATGATTTGTGCCGTATTTATCACTAGTGATATCAAACATCAAACTAATTCTAATAAATTTTGCGCGGATGTTAAAACATTCTTGATGAAGAAAGCGAAGGACTCTCAGAACTGAAATCTTTTTATCTATGAACTTGACTTTGTATTACTCTCATTGTTTTATGTAATCGCTTTAACGTTATAAAATAGACTTGTTTTTAATTTTTAGAGTTGAAGAGCCACAGTTATAGTGGATATGCTCATTTATGCCATAAAATAATAATAATAATAATAATAATAATAATAATAATAATAATAATAATAATAATAATAATAATAATAATAATAATAATAATGAGAAAGTCAATGCACTGGAACGGTTAAATCGTGGATATGAAATAGATCAAATCAATGTTGTATTCGACTTTCTAGGCTGTTACAGCAAGCAATTGGAGTGTCAAATCAAGAGACTATGTGAAGGAGAGGAGGCAAAATTAGTAATCGAACAATGTCAAAAATGGGTACTCAGCCAAAAGGAGATTGTTAAAACTTTTTACGAAAGAAAATAGAACTATGAAAAAAATTTGAAATGTCATCTTTGAAAAGGAAAAAATTAGTAAAAGACACAATAACAACAAAAATAGTCTGCCTAGGCATTAGCCAGCAGTATAGTGGACTCAAGAAAAAGCAACAGAAACAATTTTGACAATTTGATAATAATAATATATGCTAGAAAATTCAATAGTGGTGTGATTTCATCTCCATTGAAAGCCCGAGACAAACGGCGGTAGACACAATTGCCTACGTAGCATGGGAAAGTCCTGTTTCTGACATAGAGGGTGTTTCAAAGGGTCTGTTTCATCCAGTATGCCTTGCATGAGTCATACCTTGGATTGCCTTTGTTGTTGCCATTTTCATGGGCCATGAAAATGGCGAAAACAAAGGCCTACTAAGAGAGGACTCGTGCATGAAACAGACTCTTTTCTGAGGGAGTTCTTCAATCGAAAGGTGTTTCCATATAACTTAACTCCTCCAGCTTCCTAAAACCAGGACTAGTAGATATGGAGACGAGTCTCTTTCATTTTGGGGTAGCATAGTTTGGAATCGACTTCCAGACATATACAAAGCTCCAAAAAGCTGTGATGGGTTCAAAATAAAAATCACAAGTTGGAAGGGATCTGGATGTAACTGCCGAATATGCATAGTTTAAATAGGATAGAACATAATTCGAGCATTGTAAATAGGGTAGATTTGGCCTTTATTGGCATCTTTTAGCTATTCTTTTAGCCAACCGTACATAAATTGTATCATCATTATTATGTTACGCAACTGCGTTGCTACAGTGAACAACTGCTCAATATTACAAAATTGCTTGACGTAGATAGTTGACGAAGATAAATAGCTAATATATGCATATGCACATCAAAAATTAGCCTATTGTATCTGACGATTTTGCCACGTGGGTGGCTATTGTTTAACTAGGGGAACAACAGCAGGCATATATGTTCCTTTGTCCTGTTTATAGATTACCGTAAAACTCTATTAAGTTCCCCTTCTTCATTAGGCTCCCCTTCTTCCCCCTCTCTGATGTGCCCCTCCCGTCTCAGCTGAAATTCTATTGTATATTACAATAGAAAATAGTAAATTCCGCGGCGGAAACAACAAACGAGGGCAGCCTCGCTTTTGCAGAGAAACTGAATTAAGCCATTGCAAACTTGAATCAATGGGTTGAGCTGAGACAGGGAAGCAAAGGAAAGCCAAGAAAGGCAAAAGAAACCACAATAACGACACAGGTATATTTGCGTTTACATTTTTAACAATTACTTCGTTTCCTGCGACCCATGGTCTGAATCCAAATTCGAACTAAATTCCTTTTCCACCCAACAGGAAGAAAAACACTCATACCGGCATAGGTATCTTTGTAAGTTCCTTTCCAATGCAATTCTTCATAATGCTCCATAAGTTAATGCTAACATCTGGTCTCTCACAAATCCTTGTTCTGTAAATTCTTTTAGCTTTCTTGACAATTTCCGTGCTTGGAACAGTCTGAAATAAAAGTAAAAGACACTTTCTTAATATGTACAATTGCTATGCAAAATAAAATGTTGTCAAAATGCTTACCAGCTAATGAGAATCCTTACTGCCCGATGCAACTGTCTGTAAAGGAATTGAGTCCATATAAATACTTGAGCGTTAACGCTGTCCTGAATTTTTGCTGACAAACCGCTGACGGCCCTTTGTTAGCGCACAATAGTGCTAAAGTAATTAGCAGTGGAGACCAAAGATTCCTTAATCCTTACATTATCCTTAGGAATTTCTTTGGTTTAATTTCAATAGGGATTAAATGACAACTCTTGTTTCATGATTGAAAAGAGGTTGATATTGGCCATGAGAGCGCTATTTATACGGACTCAGTGCCTGTAAGCAACTGAACCCATGACAAATCCTTGTTTCGAAACGGTGGTACCAACAGTAAAGCGTATATTCAAACGATGTCAAGGACATAAAACTTGAAATATAGCAAGGTCTTGAAGATCTATCTTCCTGAAAATGGATTTATTTACATACAATATCACTGTACGATGCAGTCTTTCCAGAAGTAAAGCAACGGGCCAACATAACACAACCCATGTATTAGCAAAGCATACACAAGATAGACAATCTTCGAGATCAACTTATGCTAGAATTAGAGCCCGTTGATTCGCTACACAAACCAGCAGTGCAGTGGAAGCAACTGGCTTACCACGAATAAAGACCACAAACCAATGATTACTTCTTACAAATCAACCCAATCGCTAATCATAATATCTAATCAATATATACGTCACGCTGAGTGCCATGCTGGAGAAATTTCTCTGCCGCGACACAACCCTGAAAACGCATGAAACTAGACCCAAATGTTTGAGATTAGATACACTTCCTTGGAAAGGCTCCGTTCCTATGACAAGGCGCATTCAATCAATGATTTTAAGTACTCATGTTCCAAGAGAATCGACATCATTAATAATAATATAATAACATCAACTACCAAATGTCCATTTTGGAGAAGTTACGAAGTTTTAAATATTTAGTAACACTGGTAAAAGAAACAATAAAAACTAAGCAAACTAAACTAAGAACAAATACTAAACAACTACTGAATCCAAAATATCTCAACACTACTTACAAAATCTTTTGACCTCTCTATCTACAATTTTCATGTCAAATTTCTTGCATTCCCATAGATGCTCTACATTTTCTTTATGTTTTCCGCATCTTCTACAAGTATTGTCGTTATACTTAGCCGTTTAGTTTGCTTTTACATCTATCATAAATCTATCATATTTATCTATCATTGCTCTTTACCTAATTTCTGACGTTAATTTACTTTCCCACAAGACTAAGGGCCTGTTCATATGGAGGCGAGCCAGCCCGCTTACCGGGCTGGCCCGGTAGGCGAGACAGTTTTCATCTTGTGTTCATATGGAGAAATTCCAGCCCGCTTGCCGAGACAGAAATTTGACACGGGTCAAAAATGAGACACGTGCCCATTGTTTAGAGACGCAGCGCATGAGCAATAGCAACATTTTCGTCTCGGTAGCCGGGATGGAGCGTTCATATGGGGAAATTTTCATCCCGCCTACCGAGATCTCGCCACTACACCAGTGGGATCTCGCTAAGCGGGCCAGCCCGCCTAGTCATATGAACAGAAATCAAGTTTTGTATTGGAATTAGGGATGAGGCGAGATCTCGGCAAAGAGCTCCAGCCCGGTAAGCGGGCTGGCTCGCCTCCATCTGAACAGGCCCTAAAGTTCACAAACTTTTCAAGAACCTCCACAAAACTGTTTTGGCTATCAGTTCAATGACACTGCCATTCCTTTCAAATTCACACTAAAATAAAAACTTGCCTCTGGAAAAATTTTCATTGGAAATGAAATTGTGGTGAAAACTACAAAAAGATTCTGGCAGTTGGTGGCTACTTATTTAGCTAAAATTTAACTTCAATTAAGGGAAATCACACTCGTTCGTTTACGTCATAAGATTTTTGCAGAAACCAAACAATTCCAGGTGTTTGAATCATAACACTTAATCCCGCTGCATTATCTGAGTTCAGCAAAAGGTGATTGAAGCAGAGCACTGCTAAGCGCCTGAGACCATTCGTACTAGGGCCCTAGACTATAACAGGGAGCGCTTTCCCATACTGTAAATTTCTAAAAGGTAATATTAAGTGGCAGATTTGCTCTTGAAACAAAGACCCAATTATTGTGTCTTCAGTCGCCATTTTCATCATCTGAGGAAGAAACTGGCGCCTATTTCAGCAACGACAGGATCCCATCGCATTATGGAGTCAATCAGCTACGTGACCAACATCTTTTAGAAGAAATATACGCTGTCGTTGGAGCGCAATTTTTTGACCCTCACGTTTAATCAATGAAGCACCAAATAATTCTCTACTCCCCCCAAAATCAAGTTTTTGTGTGGTGAAAAACCAGACAGCTCTTGCATAATCTTCACTCGGGAAGTCTTCTCCGGGGCTAGGGGCGCGATGACCCTAAAAGGTCAATCATCATCATCATCATCATCATCATCATCACCATCATCATCATCATCATCATCATCATCATCATCATCATCATCATCATCATCATCATCATCATCATCATCATCATCATCATCATCATCATCATCATCATCATCATCATCATCATCATCGTCAAACTATCTTAAGACGGCTCATAGATACACGATATAGCAAAATTAATGCTTTTAGGCCTACTGTAAAGCTTACAAATCAAATAAAAATCCAATTACAATCGTTGAAAAGTAATAGTATAAAAAACTACCACTTCTAAATCAGCCTATACACTTAAACTCTCAAATATCCTTCGAAGTGTGCAAGGCATCACTGTACCATAGTCTCGCTGTGCCCTGAGAGTTTCTTTCCACTAAATTTATTTCTGGCAAGTTGTGGGATCACAACGTGACTAAAAGAAAGCAATTCTTACCAAAAATCGACGTTCCATCATACACCTGAAATCCTCTTTCCAAAACAAAGATGACAGCTTCAAAAAATGCAACAACAACACCTCTACGAGGCAGCTATGTGAAAATATCCTCTTTGTTGGTACAGAATATAATTCACCAATGATAACTACCAATACAAAACAACTCCTCTAGCTTGGTTGGATGCGAATTAAAAGATCCTGAGCAGAATTGCCACATTAGCGAACTCTCTGTCGCATACCATGACAGGTTGTCTATGAACAATCGTTAGTACAAAGCAAGACGAGATGACGAGAAAATCTAAATTGTAAATGTTAGTCTCTAGCAAAAGCATTAATTTTTTATTACTTGGAGGCCGCAAAATACGCCTGTGCTACTGATATGTGCTGTCAAATGTTTTCTGGTATGAAATAAAGCTGAATAGATCATTAGCCTGGATCGCAAAAAAAACCAAGACAAGAATCCTCTTTTCTATGGGATATTCTATTCTTCTCGGTTAAAATGAAATGCTTTCAGCTTTCAAAACTGCTGCGGATTATGAAGGTTTACAAAATCGTACAATGCTTCAATGCTAGGCCCACCCTGCCGGTGAAGTTCCAAGCAAAATCTGTTATCCTGCAATTTAAACTTGACCTCAAGATGATGGAATTTCTATGAATAAAATATTTCTTATCCTAGCTCACGATGGCAGAATGTAAATGAAGTCTTTCTTCACAGAGGTTCTTAGCTTTGCCCTATATCCAGGATTATCGAGTGATTTTAAGTTCTGATCTCAACTGAAGTCTGATTTTTTTTTTTTTTTATACATTCCATTAAAAATTTACAATACATATTACTGACTACACTACTTACATGATACACTACCCTACTACTAAGACAATACCATTAGGAGCAAAAAACTATGTCTACCTAAATGGCAATCCACCTTTTCATGGCCCCCCGCGAAGCAGTCACGTGGCGACAAAATCCGCAAGTCTGGTTGGTTCAGTACCCTTGGTTTGATAACAGTGAAAGCAACATATCACAAGAAATACGAAGCTTGTTATCTCAGATAACGTGAAAATCTTATGACAAGCAAAGTAGGAGACGTTCAGGCGTGGTAGGGAGCTACTAGGGCCGTAGAAAAGAAAATTAACAAACACGCTAAAACGGAAGCCCTGATTTACTCCTGTTTGGTTAATGCAAGGAATTATTTCGTGAAATACGAAGGCAACAAAAGATTTATTGCAAACAGATGAGGTATGAAACAAAGGGGAAGAAAGGAAAACGCAAAGACGGATTTAACATACTACCACGATTCATTCTTAAGACCACCATCGCGTTAAGGTCTCCATCATGCTGTTCAAGTTTCTTTCAGCGGAGACTTGCTAATTCATTGAAATGTCCCTTTGGCAATTGTATTGCCAATACGAATTTCTTGAAAGACCATTTTACCAAGATTGCTTTACTTCCTGGTCTTCTTGAATGTAAACAAATGTTATGCAAGCATTTCGAAGCTCCAGAGAGTAATTAAAACAAAATAACTTCACTTCGGTCAGCTCTGGGATTTCTAATGAAAAACCCTGACACTCACACTCGGACTGAACATACCTCAAAGTATTTCCTGTAAACCTTACTCAACACTCTTTCGGTGAAACATCATCAGTCTTTGTTGGTCGAAGGAACATAATTCAATTCAGTGAACGCAGGAAACAGAAGACTCAACTAATAAGCCTACTTGGCACTGTCATAGAAAGTAACCATCTCATATGAACAAAATCCAAAGTAAAATCTTCGACGGTTACAAGCTCATCTTGGCTAACGTTTCTGTTTTTAGCGATGGGAAGTAAGTGCACCTTGAGTATATATAAACCATCCTCTGCGACTCTTCTTCGCGTAGCAACAGTGCAACAAAAAAGTTGCTTGTTTACATTTACAAGTTGACTACTCGGCCGTATAAATCTATTTGTGTGCAAACCCGTCGAAAGTTTTATGTGCAGCTTTCAATCTACACCGACCTTCCTCGCTTTAACCAACAGTAGTGGCTGTGCCTTGGGTGTGGCCCAACGTCCAACACTGTTATTTCAAATCATCCCCTGCAGCCCTCCTCCGCTCAACAACAATGCAACCATTACGTTTTCCTCACCCTGGTCAAAACCCTCTTTTAAGAAAGCAACTGATAAATGCTTAAATTTCAAATGAAGATCACAACTCACCAATCTGCAAAAAACCAATAAGCAACAACCAAGGCGTACTCCTGACCCTAGTCAATGCCTTCTGCTCAAATAGTAACAGTGAAATATCAAAGAATAATCAAACGAATCAGTAAATGAATCACCTAAATCAAGAACTCATTACAAATTAAGATGGCAGCTGAAAAATGCTTAAATCTCAAATGAAGATCACAACTCATCAATCTGCAAGACACCAATAAGTAACAACCAAGGCGTACTCCTGACCCTAGTTAATGCCTTCTGCTCAAATAGCAAAAGTGAAATATCAAAAGATTAAGAAGGCAACTGATAAATGCTTAAATTTCAAAAGAAGATAGCAACTCGTCAATCTGCAAAAAACCAATAAGCAACAACCAGGGCGTACTTCTGACCCTAGTCAATGCCTTCTGCTCAAATAGCAACAGTGAAATATCAAAAGATGATTAAACGGATCAGTAAATGAATGAGCTAACTCAAGAACTCATTACAAATTAAGAAGGCAGCTGAAAAATGCTTAAATTTCAAATGAAGATAGCATCATCAATCTACAAGACACCAATAAGTAACAACCAAGGCGTACTCCTGACCCTATTCAATGCCTTCTGCTCAAATAGCAAAAGTGAAATATCAAAAGATTAAGAAGGCAACTGATAAATGCTTGAATTTCAAAAGAAGATAGCAACTCATCAATCTGCAAAAAACCAATAAGCAACAACCAGGGC
The DNA here is from genome assembly GCA_964019985.1 of Aurelia sp. 4 Dawson et al 2005. Classification (NCBI taxonomy): domain Eukaryota; kingdom Metazoa; phylum Cnidaria; class Scyphozoa; order Semaeostomeae; family Ulmaridae; genus Aurelia; species Aurelia sp. 4 Dawson et al 2005. The sequence continues at coordinate 16,210,600 of OZ026500.1, read as the reverse complement.
GTACTCCTGACCCTAGTCAATGCCTTCTGCTCAAATAGCAACAGTGAAATATCAAAAGATGATTAAACGAATCAGTAAATGAATGAGCTAACTCAAGAACACATTACAAATTAAGAAGGCAACTGATAAATGCTTGAATTTCAAAAGAAGATAGCAACTCATCAATCTGCAAAAAACCAATAAGCAACAACCAGGGCGTACTCCTGACCCTAGTCAATGCCTTCTGCTCAAATAGCAACAGTGAAATATCAAAAGATGATCAAACGAATCAGTAAATGAATGAGCTAAGTCAAGAATTCATTACAAATTAAGAAGGCAGCTGAAAAATCTTACAATTTTAGATGAATATAGCAACTGATTAATTCATAAGATACCGATTTAGCAACAATTCCGATATGGACGATATATAAATAGATGTGGTTCTTTGGTGGTGAGTACCTGCTTAATGAATATTAGAAAAACAGATGAACCTGCTCATGTTGTGTAACAGTCTAACAAAAATGAGAGCATTGAAGTATGGCATTATTGGACGTCAAAGTATAGCATTATTGGATGTGAAGGTGTTGTAACGCAGCGGTGTAATCCTCTCATTTTGAAGTCAGAACAGTCAGCCGAAGTGGTTCGATACCCGGTAGGGCCCCACCACTTGAGCGTCATAATAAGGGGTCGCAGACTCGATTAAAGCACTTTGCTAATTCTGCGATCCTAGAGCTTGGCACTAAAACCACAACTTTGCCTTCACAATTTCGTTCTATTTGAAAACTATGAATAACCGTGATAAAAGCTAGACTCAACGGGTGAGCCAGAAAATGGTCCATGTTTGAAATTCACAGCAATTCACTCAGAGAACTGAATGGATTAGAATCCAACCAAAGTCTTGTCTACTCTAACTGAATCTAATCTAACTGAATCTAACTAGAATGAATCTAATCCTGTTCGATTGCGGAGAGATCGAAGTATTTGCATAATTCTTATTGCGTTTTAAGAAAAAAAAACTTGAATAAACATGAGCCAAAAAAGTTCCCACTTTAAAAGAGTCACAGCATCAAGCGAGATTGCTGAATGAACAGGAGGGAATCTGGTTCTCGCCAACCAACAGAACAGGACAGACCAACAGAACTTTGGCATAGCCTTTAGAATATATATTGCTATTTGTTAGGGATCATTTAGGTTGCCATGCCTATCATGCTCCCAATGTTTCGTTACATTTGATATTTTTTAGATTGCGTACACAAAAATCGAGTTCTGTTTGACAGCCACTAGGCCACACTATTTCATATGATCCCCTTGTATATTCATAAGCACTTAAAATTTGGTCTTGCAAACCTCTTTTCGCATGCACAATGCGACAGTTCACCACACCGGTGCGGGACGGACAATTTTTATGTTCGCATGTTTTGATTTGTTCCTTGAGAGAATTCCCTTCGTTTGCAATCGTTAATCGGTTTATAATTCAATTTACTGGCTTGCTAAGTTTACAGAGGTCAAAATAGTTTGCTGGATGCGTTTAAAGCTATACTTGAGAACTATGAAAAACTAAACAAGCAAACACATCTCATCTAAAAGGACCGCAGACACTATATAGCAACCAAACTGGCCTCGAACTTAATGATATTTGACAGGGCCGTGATGATCTATAAAATAATAAATGGTCTCTGCCCGGACAACTTAAGCGGGAGATTTGTTACCAGATCTCAAATATCTAACTATCCAAGAAGAAATCAGTTAGATCTTGACACTCCAGGGCAGAACCTAGGATTCTCCGAAAGCAGTTTTTTCTGGTGCAAAGACGTGGAATGAAATCCTATTAGAAATCAAGATGAGTTCCACGACTAAAATGTTCAAAAGGAAACTGAAGGAATTCCTGCAAAGTTAGAATCCTTCCCGAAGCACGATCTCTAGGAAGACCAGCAAATTTCTAAAATTTTATATATATGTAAAAAGATATTTGTATATATAGTTTGTCTTCTTTTTAGCTGATAGGGTTTTGTGTTAAAATATGATGAAAATAAAAAAATAAACTCAACTGACCTGAACTTCTGTATTGGCAATGATCAAAACTTTGATTTTACCAACATATCAATGTAGCGGGATGAAAAATAGTACCATCATAAAAGCAAGGGGGAACTAACTTTATTTGAAGAGCATATTTCAAACTCGTGAACAGGTATAACTTCTCAACAAAAATATTTACATTTCAGAATGGAAATATTTTTATCAAATGAAAAGCAAATAATTAAAAACATATTTCTGTCATCTGAAGCACATTCTTAAGCAATCGAAACATGCTCAGCGGAGTTTTTCCTTATGTCTACCTGATACGTATTTGCAAACATTTAATACCAAGGGTTGAAAGTGAGATTGAAAAAATTTCATAACAATCCATTCAAACAAAATCATAAAAGGATAATCAAAATAAATAATTTACCTTTGTTAATGAAAGCATTTTTATTCCAATACAGCAAGTTTTTGGTGTACTTTCAAAGCGATAATCACAAATTTCCATTTTATCCAGACACCTAAGCTCAGATGTGCTTTATGAAGCTACTAAAGCCAAGCTGTCTGTGTCAAAAGCCCATCTTCTAAATGAGAATTTACGTATAACCGGTCGAGGTGAAAAACACCGGTTCCTTATCAAGACCGGGCCAGTTCCATAACAGGTATATCATGTCGATCTTCCAGGGGGTTGACAGTATTGTGCACTGACACAGATCACTATCACACTGATACGCGTTTTATGAGAAATTTCTATCACGGCAAAACTTTATGAAACTCTATAACTGTACCTGAAAATCAGCAAGCAGATATAAGGAAAGAAATTCAAAGCTCTTAATTGCTTTTCCCACAAAGTATTATGTTTTAACATAACAAAAATTCTTCATTTAACAAATATTCTGTAATTTGCCCGCAGGATCTTGGAAACTACATACCAAGGCAACACCGGGTAAAGTTGACAACATTCATATACGTTTGACAGACTATTGCTCCCAAACCATTTCTCGAATTTCTATAAACCAGTAACATCTGTGGGGGTAACGTATAAGCTTAGATAAAAAAGATAGTTTGTGCAAACTGCTCGTATCGCTGTTCAGGATATTAGACAATAGCTACAAAGTGTCTCATAAAAAGCGTCCCAGTTTTAAATTCAAATATCTCTTGAGTTACTCATCAAAGCAAAGCAAATAAAACATTCTCGAAAAGTGCAGTGGTTGAGTTACTAAATGAGCGCTAGTTTGCTTCAATTGAGCAACGGATGCAAAAACAGGGGGCTGTCAAATTTGAATCAATTTTTCAGCATTTGTAAGCAAATTTTTACAACATCGGCGTATGCAACTGGCCACACCATAATGAGTTGCCTATATTTTCTTTATTCGTCTCTTTATCAATGAGACCCCTGCAAATGAAGTGTATCATAGCTATTTCTGCAAGAATGGGGTTAGTGTAGCAAAAATGGTTAGCATCTCAATCTACATGTTGATTTTATGGCAATGTAGAGTTTGAAAACCTATAAGGGATTTGACTGTGATGGAGATGACTCGGGAAGAAAAGTTTCCCCCCGATGAACGGTTGTTCACGGTCAAAGCCCTTATAATTTGTCAGGCTTTACATCGTCATAAAATCAACATCATAGCAAGTCACCACTGGTGTAAAAACAAGTAACTAGCCTAAGTTGGGTGCTAAATCCGAATATAGGCTCGGAATTGTCATATAGACAATGAGAAGAAATGTTAAAAAAATTGCAAAATGAGGCAGCTTAACTGAACTGGTGTATTTCCGTACTTAGTTGATATATTAGAACGAATGTTGTCAATTTATAACGATCTGATAAATGGTAGTAGAGTTACAGGCTTTCAACGTCTAACATCTTTTGATTCATCCGCCAGAATGGAAGTTTGTCTTGTGAGTTCAAATTTCTGGTTTTAAAACTAGATATTCTACAACGATGTTTCAATCTTTAATCTGAAAGGCTTGTTAAACATTTTTTTATATAATTCAATAAAATGTTACAAAAATATGATACGGTCTACACTACCTACAAGAAATTACTTTACAATACTACTGGGACAAATACCCCCCGGGGAGCAAAAGGCAGTGACTTCCCCAAGGGAATTAACATAGATCAAAAGAAAGAAAAAGTACTTAAACTTAAACAACACTACTAAAAACAACACACACGGATAATAAGAACAAATTGATACCCAAGTCTGCTGCATATTAGACGCAAGAGCAAATCGATGGCGAGGAACTTAGCTGGGGGAGGAAAACTGATCTTGGAGTTTCTTTAAGATAACCTGTGAGATTTGTGAGGTTGTGAGATTTTCGATATTCGTTAGCAGCTACCAATGAACTCGCTACATGTTCAATTGTTAAACATCAAAATCTATGTACCACTTTTCTTATCACTGGGAACGTTTATTTCCGAGCTTTCTCAGTCTTGATTCCCCTGAGTGCAACAATTGTCCATAAAGGCTCCTAATGACCCATCCCATTCTTAGGCGTCAGAAGCTGCCCCCCCCCCTGTATTTTTAATCTGCTCATATCGTGACCATCAAAGGATATTGAGAATTATCCCACGTTCCCAATATAAAAATGAATTCTGCATGATATGCCAAAAGGTTATAATCGAGGTTATAAGACACCAAAACACCTGTTACTGGAAAAAACAAAATAGAGAAATTGAGGGATATTTGCCGGACTAAGAATGACGGTGCATGAATTCTGATGAATAACGAATTACGAAGACGGCTCTTGATCAAATTATGATTTGGCGAGTTTATTACTAGCTGCTAACGAATATCGAAATTCTCACAACCTCACAAAACTCACAGCTTGGGATTTTTAGCCTAAAAGTAAACCATTATTCCAAAGAATCATGGGCCTACTCTAGACATATGACGATAAGTCTCTTGTTATCATGGGCCTTCTCTAGACATATGACGATAAGTCTCTTGTTTCCCTGTGCTCTTTGACCAAATGCTGGCGCTTCAGACAACAGAGATTCACTAACATTACTTTGAAAAACCTGGCCCTATTCAGGCCCATACATCGAGATTCCTACAGTAGCGATCAGACTGCAAGATTTGTGAATTAATGTTGTATTACCAAGGCCATAACCATCTTGCAGAAGGAGACAGCGATTGGGGTTCCAAAATCTACAGGTCTCTGGTCTGGAAAATATACCATCTCACGGACCTCCAAGCTTCTATTGTGAATAGCACTGATAAGCAATATATTCAGTGTGATAAAACAAGAAATCAAAGGAGAGAATCTCAATCAAATGTTGTCTACTTCTCCTTGTAACTCAGTGGGATTTCTCTCAATCAAATTCATAAACATTCTGTACGAAGAGAAAACTCACGCAATCCATCAAACCATGTATAGACTTACGACAAGGGCCCCTTTACAACTACCACCACAATCGTCTACGCTACCTCAACGATCCGTGCAAAAACCATTAAAACGAGGACTACCAATTCTGTGCTTATGAAAAGCATGGCCAAGAGACAAAATCGGCCAAGGTTTGCTTACACCTAATTCAAGTCAAGTGATCAATATTTTGAAAACCAAAAAAATGGTATATCCCGTACCAGAAGATATGGGGGTTACCCCCCCCCCCCGCCAGGTCACAATTTCTACCCAAAAATTTCATCAAGAATTATCAGCGCCACAAAATATTGTGGCCATTCGTCCTGGGTTTTGAACAGCAGAGTTACGAAATGCAGTATGGGCGGAAGCATAAATTCAATTCAATAGAGATTGGAGCAAAATATTAAACGTGATGGTGAAGTTACGCTTTCTAGCGACAGGCGCTGGCATCAAAGAAGCAGAAAAGACCTAATCATAATGCGGAGAAAATTGTCCCTGCAAATTATGCCGCATTTTCATACCATTGATGCGCTTGAGGATTCGCTAGGCGAGACTCAGAAACAACAACTATTTTCTGAATCAGAGTATGATCGACTGACTGCTAAATTCTCTCTTGCTCTTATGAAATACTCGCTTTACATAAACCAGACATGCAATATAAGCAGGAGACATGAGGAGATTACGTGTCCTAAATGCAATATATGTAATGTGCGTAACCAGAGGCCACACACGCAACACCACCCCCTCCCTTCTATTTTGTTCCCAGTCGTCAGTGGGTAACAAAATCTCCAAACCTCAGCGGGGGTCCTATATTTTGTCTCAGTCTTGCTGGGCGTGGTTGCAATGGTCTCTCTCCAGGAACTTGGGGGTTATCTTGGTTTTCGGAAAATGTCATTTCCTCTGCTTCCCTGACTGGGGCAATAGTTTTCCCTTGGTCGAAGGGAAATGTGCAAGCTTTGACATTATTGTGGTGCACAATCATGTCTTTTCCTTGTTTTGACCGAATTTTATAGTTAACCCCAAGTTGAGAAATGATTTGATAAGGCCCAATCCATCTCCCTCCAAATTTCCAAGCTTTTGGGCGGCGAAGTAATACCGAGCGACCGACTGGAAGAGGGACCCAGTTACCTTTACTTTTGCTGTCTACTTGTTTCTGACTAGCTAGTCGACTTTTTTCAAGACTTTTGCCTGCTATCTGCACTATATCCTGAAGATTTCTTCTAACTGACTGTGAGTATTCATGCTGCGTACTTGGATTCTTAATTGGTATTCCAAGATCTACTTCAATCATAGTCACAAGAGAGAAACTGTAGTCTGGAAACTAGGGCGGGTCTGATTGTTCTCGAGCAAGAACTTGAAAACAGGTGCCACGCCTTAGTGAGAGTGCATCGAAAATCTAAAATGGCGGCGGATCGCATGAGTGATGTGCTGTCCGGCGATGACTTAGATACAATACTGTCATTGTTGGAGGACGAATTTTACGAAGACAACGAAGAATTTGTCAGCACAGTGAATTCTGCAGTTACTGAGGTTGGTATATCTATTTCTTAGTATTTATTCCTGATGTGAGAATCAGTTTTTGCGGTATGACCGGCAAGGCACAGGCCTAGGCCTTGTTTCTTGTAAGGCAGGGGCAACGCGAAGCTTGTAATGCGGTTTCGTTCTTTCATAGTCCCAATGGCTCTTTTTCCCCTACTGTAAAGACGTTTATCAAGTCTCTTTTCATTTAACTACAGGTTGAGATGCCAAGTGAAGAGGTAACGTGCGATATTTGCCAAAAGAAATGTAAGTCTACTCGCGGACTACGTCGTCATAAAACTATGAAGCATTCAACAGCTAGGCCTACTGGTGATACGACAGAGCAAACAGAGTCCGATGGCGGAAGCACAGCAGCAGCCGAGTCAAAACTGCATCCATTGCAACTGAAAAAGATTGTCGAAACATGTGCCAGGAAATTGTCCGTCGATGAATGCTACCCACAGGAAATTCAAGATGAATTTAAAGGTTATAAATACACGTTGGCCGATGCACTCTTTTCATTTGAATTCTTGAAAGACCCACTTGAAAAATTTAACGGCGATGCCGAGAAGTTTCTCCCCCTAATTTACAGAAGTTTTTCTGGGGATGAGCTGATTTTCAAAAACCTCTCAAGAAGTGCTGCCCTAACTTTGGGTCTTGAAGTATCAAATCACATCCTTGCCCACATTAATAACTGCAATTCTTTTGAAGACCCAAGCAATTTGAGGGAGACAAAAAGGTTCTCAGAAAGGGAACATACAATAATGAATTACCTAAGTGGCTATATTCTTGGGACATTTTACAGGAGAATCAGGCAGTCAAAGAAATGGCAGTCACCAATCAGCCAACAGTGGCTTTCTATCTTGATAGCTGGTAAGAAAGCATACAACATTGAAGAAAAACACAAAACTGATGCTTTAATTGAAGCAAAGAACAGAGGTGGTCTGTGGCATGTTGTGCCTGAAATCAAGAATATATTTGAGGTCACAGAGTCAAAGTTTAGATCCTACATAGCCAGCAGGAAATTAAATATTGATAGTTCCTGTTTGGTCTCCAGTGTCATCAAAGATAGTCTGGTGATGGCAAATTATTTTCAAGTTTTGCGGATGGCAAACACTCATGTTTCAAAAGAAATTGCCTTAAATCTCCTAGAGCATCTGATACTCCTGTACGTCAGAGTCCGTACCTTTTCATATGCTAAAGATAAAGTTAAGCAACATAAGCTAGACAGGCAAAAAGTGAAGAAGAAATCTCTGCGAACAGAACTGAAAAAAATGTCAAAGAACCCTGGCAGTACAACTGAGTGATGATTAATAACGTGTATACCTTCTAAAAAATTATAGGGTCTGCATGGGGTACAATGAGAAGGTTGGGGTAAACTGGGCAGTGTTGATCTGTAACTTATCAAAGATTCACAACAAGGGTGATTCCATAGCAATAATTAGTTTAAGGCTCTAAATGAACATTTTTACAAATGTATTCACAGTTTGTTGCCCTACTTTTACCGCCAAGCTTACCCATTTTACCTTTGTAGACCATAAAGATATCTACTCCCATGGCAAGAATAAAGAATACATCTGCAGTTGTTTGATTTATAACATTTTCTAAATTAAAGATCCAATACACATACTTTCATAAGAAACTCTTTATGTTATAAGAAACCTAAGTCTCTGGCCACTAACCTTGAGAAAATTCAGTATTTGGACAAACTGTTAGTCAATGTATATTTTTTTTTCTCACTTGCTCATTGTACATTCTGCTACTCAGAAGGTACTTAAATATTGTCCAAACAATTAAAGGACTTCATGAAACTACACTGTAAAATGTTGATGGAGAGACATGATGTAAACATCAAGACCATGATAACATAAACATAACATAACAAAATACTGTAATGTAGGCTAGAAGCCTGTTACAGATCACCACGGTTCTAAAACTGTTGTTGTGTGAGAAGATGCTCCTGAAAAACATGAAAGTTTTTTAAAACATAGGAGGCCATGCTAGATAAGGATGAAACCCAGCATGCCCTGATGCAACCCCCAACAACCTCAGAGAAACCTTGAGTACTCAAAATGTGATAATTTAATAATTCTCAGTACAGTAAGGCCCTTCATCTAAGAAACCATCAAAAAGAACCTGTTAGGCTACTGAGCAATTATCAGACCCCTCACTTGTAGAAACTCTTGAGGCTTGTACTTTCATTGGTTGTCCTGATCTGAAAGTCTGGGCACGTTGTACTAATTCATGAAGACTTCATAAGGAATAGCAATCAACATATCTTACATTTAACATACTTTACCTGAATTTTGACTGATTTTCATGAAAATGACTGATGGTATACAACCAGGATTTTCCAGAAAATAAATAAGCAACTTAATAAACTTTCAGCCTAAAAATGGAAAGTATCATAAATAAAATGGTTAAATATAAACAAATTTTAAGGTCTGGTGTGAAAAGTTGGTTTTGTAAATATGGGGCCTTACTGCACTTTGTCAAATTCCATGTTTCTTGTAAGAAAATGTGTATATTGCTTTTGCAGCTTTTTGCAATGCTCAATTAACTTTCAAAATATTGTTCTGTGTGTGTTCACAACAACTACATTTGGTCAAATTCCAAGTTTCTTAGAAGTACATGTGTACCGCTTTTGCAGCTTTTGCAATGCACAAATAGTACTTTTCTAAATATTTTGTGTGTTCACAACATCATTTTGCTGAAACTGAAAGGCAACCCTAGTTGTTGAACTATAATCTTTAGTATACCTATGACAGAAATTGATCTCCACAACCTAAAACGATATTTTTCAATGAGCTGAATAGTTTCTAAGACTATGCACACAAGGTATAAGGACTTGTAAGAGTCCTATTACATTCGTAATTGAAATCTGCCACAGAAATCTTTTGATGTCTTGATTATTTTCAAAATGGTGACATTTTCATTATTTTTAGAATAATTGATGGAAAATTTTGGAAAAAGCACAGCCTCAAAAGTAAGTGCCACATTTTTGTAACTAATCAAGATACCAAAAGATTTATATATATGGCATGTTTAAAGAAAAGTACCCAAAGTTCCTTCCAGGCTGTTTAATTCAATGAAAAATGCAATAGAAGTTTACATCCACCCACTCCATGTTACATTTAGTGCTTCTTCCTCTTGGCTTTTCGGCATAAAGGCATTTCACCATCAGGTGTATTGTCTATGTGATGTGTAGCTCCCCTGCAATTTCCCTCAATCGATTTGAAAGTTTTCATTGATCTTATGGTATTGTCATTAAAACCAAAATCCCTGACAGTTGGATTATCTTTGCGATGTCCCATACTTCTTTGCCGCCCAAAATAGTTTTCTAGCGGGTCCTGACAAAACCTTTCTGTGAGCACATATTTTACATTGTTTGCAAGCAAATATTTAACAAGTTCTATGGTTGAGTGAGTGGTGATTTGAACTCCTTCATAGGTGGGTCTGGAAAGGAACATTTTCTCTTTGGCGTCTTTTGAATATTCACCTGGTCTTGCTTCAATTGATGCAAGCCAATCTTTAAAATACATTAGGAAAACATCATGTAACCAATTGAATCTCTCATCAAAAGGAGACTCATAAGGCCTCAAAAATTCTTTCCTCTTCTTCTCATGCTCTGTTGTATTCCGTACATTCATACAGTCAAAGAACTTGTCAAAGATTTCACAGTATGCAGCTGTCCCTTTGGCTGCAACAGGGCCAAATGACTTTAGTACTGCACTTACAGATGTGCTGAGAACTTGTACAGCCAGCTTTACATTCATCTTTGAGTATGGAGTGAGATTAATGTGCTCATTTGTTAATTTAGGAAGAAGGTGCAGCCCACAATCCAGATCTTCCTTTACAAGCTTTGAAATGTGGTTCCAAACCATAAAATAGCCATCATTCCAAAGCAATCTTCCACTTGATCCTTCACCAGAACTTGCAAGGCAATTTCTAGCTGTTTTCAGAAGATGAGGTGCATCAGCAAAAAAGTAGATAAATCTTTTCTCCTCAGTAGAAAAGATGTTTACTGTGCGATACACCACATCTACATCTCTACTGGCATCTTCTTCTCTCATCAACAGTGAATGCATCTTGTACACTTTTCGATTTGATGAAGCACCATCACTTGTCATACCAACAACTTTTAACCTGCATTTCAGCTCACAGATACTTACAGCTTTCCAAAACAAAGGAAAAAGCTGAATTGCCATTGCTCCTGTTGTTGCAAAATTTGCCAATGTGAATTTGAAAGGATTTACCACACTTCGCAGTAAAAATACCAGAACATGAGAGGCAATTTGTTCAACATTTTTAAATGTTGAAATGTTCAGCTCCATATTGCCAAGATCAACATAGCCAATAAGATCCCCTGTATGTTTGTCCCACACAAGGTTCTCCTGTATCTTCATTTCATCATGAATGAGAATAACAAATTTCTCTTCCTCACTGAAAGACTTCACTTTGCGGCAAAGCTCATTGATAATGTCTTTGTTAAAGCCTTGCTGTGGTCGGATGTAATTCTTATAATCCCTGAGTCTCCTTCGACTTGGTAAGATCAAGAACCCTGAACCAGTTGTTTCATCATATCGTATGTCATCATATGCTGCTGGGGACTTTGCAGCAAGACCCAAGCAATAACGAATTATCAATGGGTGATACCTTATGCCACCCTTCGAGGACTGTAGGTAGTTCTGTTGCTCTTGCCAAAACAAGTGCATGAATGGGGGCATGGTAGACTTGTCAGCAGTTGACATTATGGTCAGGAAGTCATCATTCAAAGTATCACTTACGGACATAGAACTTCTCTCTATCTCCTCTCTCATCTTTTTCAGTTCACTTTTAAGCTGTTTGTTTTCCAACCTATACCCCTGGAGGGCAAGTTTAATCCTTTCAGGATTTGTGTTTGCAATAGGTGCATTGAGTTTGGCAGGAATCATCATATCTGCAGATTTCTTGGCAAAGGTTCTTGTTGCCATCGTTAAAGCTACCTCACAGCCATCACACACTTGACGTTCCTTTACAAGCATCTGACATGATGCTGACCGGTGGTACTTGGTTTCTGCCAGTGGCTGAAAATCACCATCTTCAGCTGGAAACAACTGAAACGTTTTGCGGATACAGTGGACAGTAAGAGAGCTTGCATCAACTGAGAGAGTTTTATCTATGCCGCAGCATATCACATGACACTGCACAGCCCGAATTAAGTTACTCAGTGTGATGTTGCAAACTGACCTTCTATTTTCTAGGTAGATTGCATGGTCATCACGGAGTAACCAATCATACACACGTATGGTAAAACTGAGGCTGTCATCAACATATATCTCGAATACAGCGCTTTGGTGGATGTCATCTTTTTTCTTCACAAGTGCATATTCTTGATTAATTTCACAAATGAACCAATCCTCTGGCAGTTGCAATTTCCTGATCCTTTCACAGAATTCAGCAAAACCTTTGTAGAATGATGTTCGCTTGCTTGGTTCTACTTCAGCTTGCTTCCTCTTTTCTCTAATTGCTTCTATAGATTTTCTTGGTGTTGGATCTTGGCTGTAATACAAATGACACTTGTTTTGAATATTTTCATGTGTTTCATTTCTACAGAAGACTAAAAAACGTGACATGGCTGTTCAAATACCATTCAAGAGATTAACCATAGGTACATGTATCTTTTTTTCAAGAAACTAAGATTTTGGGCAAGTACTGACAGTTTCTTAAATCATCAGAATTTCAGTAGTCAGAGTTTCTTACGAGTTTCTTATGTTTTTCTGATAAAGGTTCCATAAAAAACTTTATGTTCACTACCTTTGCCCTTATGAACATTTCAAAAAAGGTTCTTTGAAGTTTTTCCAACACTTGGATATTACTTATGTACCTTTCAAGAAATATCATACTGGAAACAAGTGGAAATGAAGTAAAAAGATGTGAAGAACTGCCTTTTGACCAACTCAATAGTTTCTTAAGTTATATTTTCCCTGCACTGGAGTTTCTTAATTTTTTGGTGATCTGAGGGTTGAGTTTCTTATGAGCAGTTTCTTATAAAAAATATGTGTAAATCTATCTATTTTTGAAACAACACTGCATATTATTTTGTATGTTTTGCCAATAAAAACTGTGTGAAATTTGTGTAGAACAGTAAAACTGCATGTTGATCCACAAAACTATTGGGATAAAATCTACAATCTATTATCCATACCCTGTTCATTTGACTTTGTGAATAAGCCCCCTTTCTAATAAGCTTCCCTTTCTTTTGATTCACCCCTAACCACAATCAAATAGAACATAATGAAAGTTTTGTACCTTCTTGTCTCTATGCTCTTCCTTGGCAGATTCCGTGTTGGCAAAACGCCAGGTTTCAATGTCTTTCTGCTGGCACCTGAAAAAATAGTTCAAATAAATTATAGCACCCTTGAAGTAGGCTGAAAGTTGGGAAGCTGATATGGATCTGCAAAATAAATTCCCAAAACAACTGGTCAGCTGAGTCAAAATGGCACCCCATGCATGTGTTGAAGAGCTTAACTCCTGACAGATCCTCATCTGGTCAATATTAATATGAAAATAAAGTAACAGTCTATCAAAATTGATAAAGAAGATAAATTAAAACGAAATACAGTTTACTATGATTTGAGAGCTGCCCTAGCAGAATGGCCTAAGTACCTACCTAGCTAGGCCTAGGTAGGTAGGGCAAGTTTTCTTTCCAACTCGAAAACATTCTTAAGGTATGAAAGCCCAATATTCAAAATCAACAAAGTATTACTGAATAGATAACTTCACTTACTGCAATTTATCTCATTCGGCAGGAAATGTAATTCACAAATTCGAATTGTTCGTTCATCTATTTGTTTTCGCAAGCTATTGTCGATCACGCGATCCTTAGTTGCGATGTGAACCAACTTGTTCCTCCATTTCGTGCTAAATTCGTCGTTCTGGCCAGGAACTTTGAATATTCCTATTCCTTTATGGTTTCTGGCAGTATTGCAACCATAAATTGAGCAATTTGCTCCCGGCATCAGTACGGGACTTCGTGTAACATGCAATCAGACGTGGTCGATGGCAATTTCCGCACTCAAAACACTTCGCGAATTCACAAACTAATGCACTCTCAGGTAGACTGGGTACGAGGAAAAACTGCACAATAAGTTAGGACAATAGAGCCTTTGTTTGTTTCCAGACTATAGTTTCTCTCTTGTGACTATGCTTCAATTGGAGTTCTAGCTACCCTTCCAAAGACAAGTTCGTAGGGACTAAAACCTGTACTTTCATGAACACTAGTGTTGTAGGAATAAACAGCAAGATCTACCCACAAGTCCCAATCATCTTTATATTTCGAAACATAAGAGGCAAGAATATCCTGCAAAGTGCGGTTTTGCCGTTCAACCAGCCCATCACATTGAGGGTGATATGCAGAGGTACGGGACTTGTGGATACCCATGAGGCTACAGATTTCCTTCATCAAATTACTTTCAAAATTTGACCCTTGGTCGGAGTGAATTATTTCGGGTGGACCAAATCTGGTGAAAACTTTAGAGACTAAAACTTCGGCAACTGTACGAGCTTTTTGATCTTTAGTGGGAAAAACTTCAGACCACTTACTGAAGTGATCCATTACCACCAGCAGGTGTTTATTTCCTCTCGATGTTTCAGGTAAAGGACCCATGTAGTCCATCGCCCAAAATACAAACGGTTCGCTTACTTCAATAGAGCGAAGTGGTGCCTTCCTAAGGTGATTGTCTGTCTTGTTTTTGGCACAGGTTTGGCACGATCTCACAAAATCACTTATTTGTACCGACATTTTTGGCCAGAAAAATCGTTCTTTGGCTCGATGAAGTGTCCGACGAATTCCTAAGTGACCTGAGAATGGACTACAGTGAATCCCATACAAAACAGAATCAACGAGTGCTTCTGGTACCACATATGCATACCTCGGTAGGGAATGATCTGTACTAAGATTCTTGGCCAGCAAGCCGTTAGAGAGGAATAAACTGTCCCAGCAGTGCCAGAAAGTACGAAGGGACGGATTGTCTGCCCAAACAAAATAAGGTGGTTTAGGTAATTTGGCCGATTTCAATTCAATGATCTTAGCAATGACTGGATCATTCAGTTGAGCCTGATGGAGATTATAGCCAGGAGTCATTGTCGTGGCACAACCAAATGATTGGTCAACCACAGGGGCCTCGGGAGCATCTTTTTCATCTGATGGCAAACGGGAAAGTCCATCAGCATTCCCATGGGCAATGCCAGGGCGGTGTTTGATTATAAATGAGTATTCCTGGAGTGTCATGACCCACCTGGCAAGTCTCCCCTTTGGCTCAACAGTATGAAGCCATTGCAATGCACTGTGGTCCGTAACAAGTGTAAATTGTCGACCAAGCAAATAAACACGAAAATGTTCAACAGCAAAAATGACAGCAAGAGCTTCCTTTTCTGTGGCGGAATAGTTCTTTTCACGATCTGAAAGTGATCGGCTACAGTATGAGATGACACTCTCCTTACCACTAGTGTCAATCTGTGACAACACAGCACCAATTCCAATATCGGATGCATCTGTGTGTAAAGTAAAAGGTCTGTCAAATTTGGGGTATGCTAAAATGGGAGCTTTGCAAAGTTTATCCTTCAAAGTACAGAATGCGAGATTATGTTTATTTTCCCATGCAAATTTAACTCCTTTCTTAGTTAAGGCCACAAGAGGTGCAGATAATGCCGCATAGTTTGGTATAAACTTTCTGTAGTAGCCTGTTAGGCCGAGAAAAGATCTTACCTGTTCAACTGTCTTTGGTGGAAGGAGTTTTGAAACGGCCTCAATCTTACCTGGATCAGTCTGAACTCCTTCAGAGGACACAACATGGCCTAAATATGTTACCTTATCTGCTCCAAAGGAACATTTAGATGCCTTGACGCGCAAATTATATTCCCGAAATCGACCTAAGACAAGGGAGAGCCGCTGACACTGTTGTGCGAGACTGTTCGATGGAATTATTATGTCGTCAAAGTAACAAAGGCATGTTTCATAGGTTAGGCCAGACAGGACAATTTCGATGGCTCTCTGAAAGGTGGCACAGCCGTTGGAAACACCAAAGGGTAAGCGCAGGAACTCCCACAACCCATCTGGGGTGGTAAAGGCTGTTTTCTCGCGGTCTGCGGGGTCCATATTTATTTGCCAATACCCTGTCCTAAGATCTAAAGTGCTGAACATAATGGAACCTTGCAATGAATCCAACAAATCATCAACCCTAGGCAATGGATGTGCATCCTTTACTGTGACTGAGTTTAACTTACGGTAGTCAACACAGAACCTGTACTTACCATCTTTCTTCTTGACTAGGACAATTGGTGAAGCCCATGGAGAAGTACTAGGCTGAATGACACCTTGGTCCAGCATATCCCTTACCTGTGATTTAGCTTCTTCCCTAAAAGCGTATGGTAACCGCCTCGGGGACTGCTTAATAGGAGTTGCATCACCTGTGTCGATCCGGTGTGTGATAACATCCGTTTGGCCCAAGGACTCATCAAAAACATCCGAATATTTGAGAAGGGTATTTAAAAGAAGACAGCGTTCATGCTTTTCCAAAGAAGGGCTAATTGCTGCTTCTAGCTCAAGAGACAACTTCTCAGGTATGATGGAACCACACACTAAATTAGGCCCAGGTGTGCATTTGTTATGCGCAGAACTTTTTGCAATAGGTTCTACAAGTGGACAGAATTCGCTTATCTTTTGACCAGCCTGTAATGAAATATCAAAATTAGATGAATTCATCAAACGAACTAGGACTTTCCTGCTTTCTGCCTGACTAACTGAATACGCTGCTAAAATTCCTGTGGGCAAAGATTCGTTGTTAATTGGGGACACCATTCCTAGATCATCCTTGTAGTTTTTTGTGACCTGGCCTGTAACTATGATTTCTGTTCTACCTGGCACACAAATACTAGCTGGTAAAGTAATGGGAACTGGTCCTTTATTTTCTGATTGGTGAAAAAGGGTAGACGATAAAATATTGCCATTCTCGGCAACGCCAGCACATTGGTTTAGCTTGGTTGGAAGAGGATAATCCAGGCACTTATCCTGTGGAATGAGGGGAGTATCACCATGCCTTCCCGTTAAATAATATGCACCATTGTCCCTATACACTAGGCTCAACCCATTGGCAGTTAGAAAATCCCATCCCAAAACACACTGCAGCGGCTTGTAAAGATGGCGGGAAACTAGAAAATCACCTGTATAGGAAACATTGTTGCTGCAGGGAAAGGAAAATGCAGCTTGCACACCTCCTTCCACGTGTAGTGGTTGACCGTTGATTCCAAAACATTGTTGTGAAACTGTATGGAGAGCTGGTTTTGGTTCAATTTGTTCAAAAGCATCGAAAGAAATAAAGGATTTCATAGAGCCCGTATCAACAAGAGCGGAAAGGTTAGAAGTGCCAAAATGGCACACAACAAGAGGCTGATCTGGCATCTCGAATGATGCTCCACATAACCCAGCAGAGAAAATTTGGGGGTGACCTGCAACCCAGCCCCTCATTGAGGCACCCCGTTGAAGTTTAAAGACTTACCCTCTGATGAAGATCGTTGTGTATAATTATTGGCACATTGGTTCTGCGTGTGCCCCCATCCACGGCACAATTGACAATGCAAGTCCCATGGACAATTCGATGCAAAGTGTCCGAGTTGATTGCAATTAAAACATCGGCCTTGGCGTCTTTGTGCATTGCTTGATTTTTGAAATCTTCCACGGGATCCACGTTGAATAACATTCTGATTACGAGGTTCTGGTTGGGAAAGAGATGTTTCCAGACTTTTGTGGCTTGCAGTCAAGGCTGAAACAGCAGCAGTTAATTGACCAATCGAATCCTTGAGCGTGTCGTGTTGATGATGACTGGAGGGACGGTCTGCAGGTGCAGGGGCAACTGGTGAAGCAAAAGCCAGTGGTTGCTCCGCTGGTCGATGAACAGCGCGAAAACGTTGAACAAATTTCGTCATCTCAGCAAGGGACGGTGTTGGATTGGCCTCTAGGAGCTTGAGACGAAGACTCTCAGGAAGGCCTTTCATGAACTGACGAGACAGAAGTGCATCACGTGCTTCATCAGCAAGCGAAGGGTCAGCTTTCTTTAAAATTTCTTGCAGTTCCCACAGATAAATCGAGGGGTCTTCACTTGGGCGGAGAGATCGGCTTTCAAACTCTGTGAAATATTTTTCACGGTCAACTGGCGGTTAGAGGGCTGCTACAAGACTCTTTTTCAGCTCATTGTATGATGCTTTTTGGGCATCAGAGAATGAAAAATAGTGAGTGGCTGCTGGTCCTCGTAGAAAAGCAGGCAGAACTTTTAATTTCTTGTCGTTATCCCATGAATTTGCAGTTGCACAGACTTCAAACTGGCGTAACCACGAAGAGATATCACCGGATTCGAACTTCTCTGGTGTAATAGAAGTTGCCATAATATCTTCGTACTCGCCACCAACTCTGTCACCAATTTGATGCGCTTGAGGATTCGCTAGGCGAGACTCAGAAACAACAACTATTTTCTGAATCAGAGTATGATCGACTGACTGCTAAATTCTCTCTTGCTCTTATGAAATACTCGCTTTACATAAACCAGACATGCAATATAAGCAGGAGACATGAGGAGATTACGTGTCCTAAATGCAATATATGTAATGTGCGTAACCAGAGGCCACACACGCAACACCATACTTGGGCTATTTATGATGATTGCTTTTAGATATCCGTTTTAAATGCATATTCTGATGACTTGTAAATACTTTTATCTATTACTTTTTTATCTAATACTGTATATACATCTTTTTACGTTGGAATTAATTAGCTAATTTTTATTTTAGCTATTGTATTTTATTATTCAACGATAAATAAATTGATAATAATAATAATAATAATAATAATAATAATAATAATAATAATAATAATAATAATAATAATAATAATAATAATAATAATAATAATAATGATAATAATAATAATGATAATAATAATATAAGAAACAAAACCATCATCAAAAATTAACAGAAAAAGAAAATAAAAAGAAACACAACTGTTAAAAACTCTGTACGTTTCGATTAAAAATCTTCGTCAGCAATACTTTTCTAATTGGACAACCGAGGATTTATACTCCATGGTAAACAACTTCAATTCAGTTAAGAATAAACTAAAATTACATTTCATTACAAAGAATCCTATTCTTAGTAAACATAACTAACCCCGAAATCAAGACCCAGTGGGAATTAAAATCGCGCTTTAAATTCAAACTTTTTTCCAGCGTAAACAAGAAATGAAGTAACTGGCACATCAGCAAATGTCCCCTCCCCTATGACCCTCCCGCAAGTCCTTTCACCCCGTGGGATCAGATAGATCACAGAGCAAACCTCCAAGGGATGCAGCCGGCAACCCCACGGCCCTCCCACTTGACCTTTCAATGATTCGCAAATTGCTGAATCTTGAATGGCTTGATAGGGAATTCCACCCTAACGCCACATGCAAAAAAACATGAAGCCAAATAGGAAGACAGCAGAGCACTACCAACCAAACCCCCCAGAGAAACCAGATTCAATGGCAGGAATTAGGCCATACCACACGCAAACATATCGAGTTCCACATCTGCAGCCCGTTCATTCAAACCCTTGGGAAGAAAAGTTCCCAGTCTGTATTGCCAAAATAATTCCTTACGTCGTAATGAAAAGACATTATCAGCCCCATCGATCATTTTAACCCTAACCTCAAACTTACCATTGTGATTCCCCTCAAAGAAATGACTAAAAAAGTTGGCTTGTGGGATTAATTTACCCCTGTCCAGTGATCCCTCGTTATCTTTGCGTGCGTAAGATAATAATAATCGTGCGTAATGCGTAATGCGTAATGCGTGCGTATAATGATAATAATAATAATAATAATAATAATAATAATAATAATAATAATAATAATAATGATAATAATAATAATAATAATAATAATAATAATAATAATAATAATAAAAGTCCGCGACCCCTTGTTATGACGCCCAAGTGATGGGGCCTCCACTGGGCTCTTACCCTGTCCGAGTGACTGTTCTAGCTGTAAAGTTAGAGAATTACACAATTGCTCCAAAACACTGCGAATCAGGTAGTAGTAAGTCTACAAACCATCCTTCCACTAAGCAATCAAATCAGAAAACAATGAATCAGTCAATCAATTAAACCCTCTAGCCTATCAGCCAATAAAAATTAATCAACCAATCAATCAATGGATTCAGTAAATTACAACTCAATCAATCAGTTGGTGTCCATAACAACGACAAGGCCTTTCTTAACGAGACACAATCGCATTATTTTCATGTATGAAAATCACGACGAGAATTCTCCAGCACGAAGTAGAGGCCTCGTACTTTCCGAAAATGTGTTTACCCTTTTCGTACGACATCTGGAAGTATCGAAAAACTATGAAAAGGAAGGGGAAACGAAAATTTTATACCCACACTTTTTTACGGTTCCGTGCGCATAAGACAATGGATCGGTTCATCGCGTGAGCTCGTCTTATTAATTCTCGGCATTAGAATTTTCGCTGCAAAGCGGATTCGCCGGAACCGGAGCATGTCGACACCAGGCCTATTCACAGCTTGTCACGACAAACTTCTTCTTTCTACTCTTGCTCTTGTTGGCTGCCCTTCCTGTACTCACGAACGTTTACCAGTCGACATCCCAATCTTCGGTCATATTGTTCCCACAAAAACGAAAATTTCAACGACCAATTCTCGCGAATTCTCGGTCGCTCGCGCCGCTCGCACCCACATTTTCCTTCCTTTATTTGCAGCCCCCATCAAATTCCACGAAGAAACAGAAAAGCCCATAATGATTTGTTCATAATTTAGGGGAAATTTTGTTTACTTGACAACATTTTTGAAAAATGTTATTTATTTGCGATTGTCTCCCTTTAAAATAGACTGTAGGAAAATCACTTACTTTTGATAGGAACTGCAAACAATTCTGAAGTTTGCAGAAACCTGATAGAAATAAACAGCGAAGGTAGCACGTTTTGGGGCGTCTTCGTCGTGGGGTGTCTTCGTCGATAAAACCGTCACCTACTGCACTGGGCTACCTTATGGATTCAAAATTTTTTGGGCACTCTTACACTCCAATACTTGCTGATTCAAAACCATGGACAGTTTTGCATACGTTTTCACGTGCAAGATGTCGCAAAAGATGTATCTACGTTTGTCGAAACGTGCAAGAATGAATTATGCAAAGAGAATGCGACATTGCAGACCATTTTGTAGCGAAACAGCTGAATTTTTTCTTTCTTGGCTAATTCCAGATGCAAATGAATTTTGCAACACTCACTCATAGCTCATACTATTCCAAACTTTAGAAAAACTTGTCACTCCAAACAATACAAAAGTACATTCTTAGCTGGTATCGGATCTCATCTGCACATTCATTGCGATGGGATCCAAAATCTTTACTATTTGTCTAAACGCTTGGAAGAGTAAAAATTCCCTTGGGTCCTAATCTTTAAGGGAATTCTTACGATTTGATTGAGTGTTACGGGCCATATTTCAGCCATTTCGTAATGATCGAAATTTCGTAAAGTCGAACTACCTTTGTCTCTTTTGCTACGCGAGCAGAATGACAAAATACTGCAGTCCTCTTGCTTTCAACTAAAAATTTATTCTTTAAAACCGACCCAATGCTCTACGGACTATAGTTTTTCAAACATCACAACTCTTTTTGGAGCACCCAGAAAAACATTAAGGAAGTCTAAATAACTCACCACCTCCTGTCCCTGCATATCATGCGAAACAGCCCTACGATGTCCAAATTCCTGCGCCTTCACATGCTCCAATTGCTTCTCAGAGAATGACCTTCGTATGTTTAATCGAGTTCCACTTCCATCGTCTTCATTCTGATTTTTCTCATTGAGAAACGTATTTAACGACACGTTATCACTCAAATCGTCATAATCAGAATAAGGGTCATTTCCTGGCTGATCTGCATCTGTAGACTCCATTCCGAATGCTTCCGGGTGTTCTGACATTGCATCAAAAAATTCATCATGATCTTCTTCGTCTTCATCTTCATGATCAATTGTACCCCCGGGACTGCGGCTTAGTTGTGGTTGATGGTTCTGTAAACTTGCTGTTGACATCGATTTACTGCGCATATCCACCGTCTTACACACTAGCTCCAGCTTGTTGTGTTGCTTTGCGAGCGTTTCAACGGTTTCCTCGAGCCGCGTACGACGTTGTCGTTCGAGATTTAACAGTTTTTGAAACTTCTTCTCGTAAGCTTGGGCTAAGCCAAGGAAATCATTGCAAGCCTAGAAACAAGAGCACATCTGTCGTAAAATTTGACTGAGCCACTTAAAAGAGCGAGTGAGTTGCCTAGCGGCTTGTGCCCTATTCACAGCAGCAAGGATTACTTTAAAGGACAAGTCCGGGGTTGGTATAATTGTAGATAAAATGAACAATTACGTTGTTGTGAATGGTGTGTAATACATTTTCCCATCGTTTTCTCTCTTTTTTTCTGCGAAATTGCGTGTTTCAATCTGTGAAATGTGCGAAATGACGTCATAATTCATGACATTATTTCGCACACTTCACATTTGACCTGAACGAAGCTGCGATTGTGTTGATGCTCACAGCACTTCAAAAATGGATGGAGA
This sequence comes from Aurelia sp. 4 Dawson et al 2005, assembly GCA_964019985.1. Lineage (NCBI taxonomy): Eukaryota > Metazoa > Cnidaria > Scyphozoa > Semaeostomeae > Ulmaridae > Aurelia > Aurelia sp. 4 Dawson et al 2005. The sequence goes on along the minus strand of OZ026500.1, from coordinate 16,188,084 downwards.
GGACCAATGGATGAAGAAAACCGACAAGATAGGCCAGTTGGCTAGGACTTTGAGCATATTCGTTCCACCTGCGTATACGATGTTTTCCCGCAAAACAATTTTGAAGATTTTCTGACGCCATAATATAGCTTCTAAACCGAGGCTAACCTCCTTATCGCGCAATCATACAAAATGGCGACGACGCTTGGCCTAACGTACGACTAACATTATACGAAATTGCAGCCGGTAGAGGTCCAAACTCGTAAAGAATTCTCAATTGATGTTCAGCAGTTGGTAAGGTTGCCTTTTGACACAAATCTTATAAACCCCGGACTTGTCCTTTGAAGGTCCGCCTAGATAACTTAAAACTTTCTTTTTACGCCACACAGCCACTATTTACGTTTTTCCCCACTCCTTTTGTCTCAAATTGGATGTCAAGCACATGAAAGGTCAACGAACATATAGGTAAAAGATTTTCCCTTACTGGTTATCCGCTACCTTAATGTAATGCAGTGTCTATTGGTGTGATTTGGTGTAGTGTTATGGTTATGTTTTCGTTAAAGAAGATTTTTGTTGAAATTCATTGTAAGAGCCATTCATGGAGGGGACCAGATGACCTTGTGTCTTTCCCCACTATGATTGGCTAAGATTATTGCACTGTAGTTGTTTCTGCATTGGATATATAAAACATTCTTAAAATCGCCAGTACTTCTGACCAGTGACATCGTGAGCAAAGCCCATACGTGCAATGTGAAGATCACTGGGAAGTCTGGAGGGAAACGAATGGCGGTAGCAGTTGTTGTCATTGTTTTTCTACTTTCCGGGCTTCCTACTTATCGGCATCATGCGCCTATGCTGGCTTGACATCCAATGTGAAACAATTGTCGTTGTCGTTGTTGTTGTTGTTGTTGTTGTTGTTGTTGTTGTTGTTGCTGTCCTCTTATTTTACATCAAGTTATTTACATAAAGCTAGCTTACTATATACATATTTACAGAGTAAACTAATCTAAAATCGATGAATACATTAACATAAATAAATACTTTTACAATCTTTTATCAAATTAATTAAACAAAATAAAACTAATCTGGCGACACGAAACAGATTCCAGTATGCGTCAGTATTCAATCATAGTTTACTTATTTCTATCTATTTGCATGTCTTTATGTTCATGGCCACAGGGTAGTTATTGTCTCTTGCTCCTTGTGGTCCCGTCCCTGTAGTGTTGTATATTCTTATAGTAATTAGAAAGTATAGTAGAATGTAGATGTATCATGTATTGTAATTCTTTATATGGATATAAAAACACTGCCAAGATAGATCAGCTAAAACTGAACCCGGTAACGGTATCTTGCATTCTAATTGGTCAATCCAACAAGTCGAATGCATCTGACTGGTTGAAATTTAACATTATTTACATAAAGCTGGTTTAACTGTGTCATTGTGAAAAAGTTATTATGCAGTTTCTGTAAAGGCTGCTTTTCAGTAAGTGGAACTTTCCAAGCAAGCACAATTTTACACTATCAAAAGTCATACAACCTTGCAATTCTCTTTACTTGCAAATCCAAATTTTCGGTCGAAAGTAATACAATATTTATCTGCTCGGAAAACTTCACCGATTGGAAACTGGCCTTTAAGTACTTGGATTCGAGGTCAAAATCTGGATGGGTGTCCTTCAAGTTCCCTAACCAAAGCAAACGACTCACTTCGCCGTCCTTCAGAAGGGACTTCTAACTAGGTGTCACATGACTCGATGCGGCATGCATACCAGGCCTAAATTAGTTAGAAACAACTAGCAACCTTCCCATCCTATTCCAAATAAAATAATGAATGAATGAAAAGGCTAGTTAACAGTGGTAGCAAACATAAACCAAGAAATGGAAACCACTTCACGTCTTTCACGACTTTGACGTATTGGTCTTCTCGCAAGCTTGGGTTAAGCCATGGAAATTACTGCAGGATTGAAAACAAGAGAGAGATTTGGCCATGTCTAGAAAGCATAAACTAATCAAATCTGTACTTTTTCAAGACCCTGACATGTTTGATTCTTGAGAATTTACAGTTTTCATAACTTCTTTCTTTGTAAGCTTAGACTAAGCCAATGACATTATTGCCTCTAAAGAAGAGGACACCTGTGGTGACAACTACCCATGAGCCCATGCCTAATTTCTAGCAAAAGCATTAGTTAACAGTGGCAGAAATCAGAAACCAACCGAATCTGCATTATTTCAAAACGCTAAAGTTTTATCTTTCAAGATTTATAAGTTTTGAAACGTCTTTTCATAAACCTAGGCTATGCCGATGAAATTACTGCATGCCTGCAAACAAGAGGATATTTACGGTAAAAATAGTCCATATGCTAAAATGTGCTCAAGTCACTGCTGAAGGTAAAAACATCTGGGAAAGTTGCTCGTGAGTTCAGAACGCTTTCTAATGTTTCACGAAGGACTTTCTCGAGAAGATCCCTTGTGAAACCTGAATGGAGTGATCGATTTGAACTTGAAAAACTTCTAAAATCAATTGAATATTTGGTAATCCAATCAAATATTGCAAAATGATATCGCTAACATAGTTAAGGAGCAATAGCCTTTAAAACTCGGGACGTTTTATTCATTAATTTTCTTACTCATTCGGTTCGCATCAGATGTTGATTATTCTAGCAAGGGTGGATCTGCTGTACATTGATTTTTTGATGAAATGAAAATAAATAACACTGAATGCGATCCTTTCTATTTCCAAATAATTACAGTTGGTAACTATTTAGAATATATGTAATATGAATGGCAAAGAAGACTGCATAACTCATTTCTCTACTTATAAGTCTCTTCGAATTTGATTAACTGCCACGGCAAATCTACTGTATCATCTCTAATATTTCAAAAAAAATTCATATCTCAACGTGTTTGTCGGCTGTCGTAGCATGCCAAAACTACTCACCTGCCAGGAGACCAGAAATAAAACCGCCAATTTCTCATAGGCTGTAAAAAAGCTGTCTCTTTTGCGAAGGAAAGAAACCGACGAATGTCCCTCATCACAATTATGGTTGCAACAGAATGTAAGACTTTCTATTTCTACTGGATTTGCTTTCAATTTCCAAAGAAATAAGCTTGTTTTCTCTCGTAATCCAAGTCGCCTGATACGAGGTCAGCCAATCATTATGTTGGAATTAAGAAATCGTTGTTTTGTTCCGACCTCTTTCGGTTATGGCTAATTGTTAAAAAAACCTACACAGCAACACAAACATGTCTTTTGAAATAACACTGTGAAAACACACAAGCCAAAACAGTTAACTGAGATGTAAGTATTGCGGTGTGGCTACACAATACTAAATAAAAGGTACTGTTGTGATACTGCATTTCAAAGAGATCACTCGCATGAGGACTCTGTTGATTTCAGCTTTATGTTTAAATAAAACAAGCAGGTGTGGTCGCAGTGGCGTAACGGAGACAGTCGGGGCCCTTACGGATTTTTCCACTTGAGCCCCCCCCCAGCTAAAGCATTTGTAAATGACATGATAAAAACATAAAATGCCGTGTCGGGTTTAAACTTGAGGTGCATAAGTTATGCAGGGAAGAATAACACATTTGCTGCGATTTACTGTGAAAAAAGCATAGCTTTACAATAAAATCGATACGTCCACATTTTCACAAAAGAGTAACTTTAAAAGCTCCATCTTCATGCAAACGTAGACTCGCCAGTCTACTATTACAGAGCACAAGCACATTACAACTGCTAGTTATCAGCATTACTTTCCATTCACTTAGACTGTTATATCTTGCAGGCCTGAGGCCCCGCGGTCTTTTCAATCATAGCCACAGCTTCATCTTGGCAATAGGCAGCGAAACAAGTTTTCGCTGGGGGCTCCTCGGGGCCCCTTTTTTGGCCGAGGGCCCTTAGTTTTTGAACTAAGGCGCCCTAAACTGCGTTACTGTGTGGTCGTCAAATTTGCTTAAAAGTGTTTAGGCAGCCAGTATGCATTAGCACAGGTTCCAAATCTTTGATCAGCGTAAAAAAGTGGGTGTAAAATTCTTCGACCTAATGCTTCTAACTGGATGGCTTATACGAGACTTTAGCTACCTATCCATAACTCTACCGCTGACCTTTTCAGAGATTTTAAGTATTTCATATTTCAGCTAAATTCAGAATTTGACGTCATCAAATTTCTAAATCATAAACAACAAAAGTGACAGATTTTTACTTGATATAGACATCCATAACCTAGGGTTTTCTTAAAAATTACTTCATGTTGCATCAAAGACGTTTGATAGTTTTCATTTTGTTTCATTTGTCTTGAATTCTCGAAAAAGCAGAAAAACACTCTAATTCCGAAAGTACTGAAGATTTCCGAAAAGTTCAATCATGGGCGATGATGCACCGATTTTTTGGGAAAGGAAGGCAAAAGTTGCAAAATTTCTTACCCATTAGCTGCCTAGTTATCAAGTCTGCATAGCTGTTGGTCACCTTGAGTAGAAACGATCAGCGTACAACCATTTGTCCTTAATTTTTTTGCCCTTCGTTTCGATGTGTCCGACTCTGTTTTGCTTAGGCCCCGCGCTTTTCGTTTTGCGTCGCTAAGAAGGAGCTATGCACTATGCACTTCAATTCACATGTGGACCTAAGCAAAACAGAGTCAGACACATCGAAACGAAGGGCAAAAAATTAAGGACAACTGGTTGCACGCTGATCGTTTCTACTCAAAGTGACCAACAGCTATGCAGACTTGATAACTAGACAACTAATGGGTAAGAAATTTTGCAACTTTTGCCTTCCTTTCCCAAAAAATCGGTGCATCATCGCCCATGGTTCAATAGACCTTTTAGCTTTTATGATAAATAATATTTTGCTTTATTCTGCTTTATTTTACGATACTCTGCTACATTTTGTAGAATTTTGGAATGTGCACAATAGTTATAGAAGCTCTAACGGCACTCGATTGAACCTCGCGCATAAAAATGAATGAAAATAACGCTGGATCCAGGCAGCGGCGGAGCCAGCACTCGAAAAGTGAGCGGGCCCGGGGATTAGCCCAGGAAAATTTTGCGTGACCACGCCATGAAAGATGCAGGCAACGCCCTTTTGAAAAATTCAGAGTAAATATATGCCAAGAATATTCCTTAGATCTTATAATAATTACATGACAAAAACGCTCGATCTGACTTACCTCTCCTGAGAGACCTTTTGGAAAGGTGGTGGAAACGACCTTCTGGATCACTGGAGCCCCCATTCTCCCCCAGTGCCTCCGCCACTGGATCCAGGCACCTTTGCTGAATAGCTAAATGGTCCATTGTATATAGCAAAATAGGTAAAGTTTCTTTCAGGTCATTCAGTTAAAAGAAATAGTTCATTGAAATTTTACATCCACCTTTTAAAGATTCGGAGCCTAAGCTGCATGTAGACTGATGAAAATCGTAGTAGTTTCGCTCCTTGATAGGCTGATAATCGCTACAACTACGACTCATTATCAAACTAATCAAAAGTTCGGCCAGAGATTGATGTACCTCACTTTGATGCCGAAAGCCAAGAGCTTAGGCTCATTCTGCACGATCACAACTCACCAAATTTAAAACGCCTCAAATTTGTATTTCATTGAGGTTGTAAAGAAAACCAAACCACCTGAGTCAAGATGAGTACTTCTTCTGTGTACTGCTTGAAGGCTCCGTTTTGACATGGGAGCCTTGCTTTTAAAGGCCAACTTATTCTTCGGATTTCACCACAGTAATTGGCAGTGATCCTGGCACGCTTCATCACTTTTGAAGCCTCGAGAACAAAGGGACGCTAATTCTTGGAATGAGGCTGAAACTTTGAAATCCTACTGGTCAGTTTAAGCATAGTGAACTATTGGCTGGAACACTGTAATCTCATTGGTTGCACCAGTTTCACGCCGATTTTGGCCGGACTTTCAGATAGTTTGATTATCAGTCCCACTTGAAGCGGAGTGCCATCATCCATTTAAATAAACAAAGCGAAAACTGGGACTGAAGTAGTTAGTCTAAGCTGCATGCACTGTAATCGTTTGTTTTGGTTTTTATGGATTTCATGCATTTCATTCCATTCAAGTCCAATGTGTAACACAGGCCCCGTTCACACGATACCGACATTTCTAGGCATTTGACGTTCTTAGGTTTCCCGTAGAGTTTCTTATCAGCTGAATTAGACTTCGTTCACATGATACTAGCACATTTTGAAAACGGTGCAAAAAGTGACAGATAGGCCTCCCGCAAGGCTTCATAAAATCTTGCATAGAAGGATTTTTCTTTACACAGCCGGTATTTTACGGTAAATCTACCAATAGGTAGCTCGCTAGATTTGTGATAAGTAAAAAGGTATGACAACTTACGTTAATCATTGCATTTGACGTGATTCTGAACAACTGCGCCTTTTCATTAATATTCTTCAATTTCCCATTAGCATCTTGGAGGTCTTTGTTGCTGCTCTTACTGTCCACTGACTCAGTCGAGGAACGCGTCTCTTTATCAACCAAATCACCAACAGACCTTTGAAGCGAGGCTCCATGATTGTTTACGAGGTTGTTGCACGTGACAAGATCTTCCAGCTTACTTGACAAGGATTTCACTGTGAGGTCGTCTTCATCCTCTGTTTCACTATCACTGTCATCATTGGCTGTAATAAAGACAAAAAAGCTGTGAAGGAAAGTCATCGACTAAGAGATTATGCAAAAACATGTGATTGCTTATCTGAGACAGTCTTCAATCCTCAACTTCTGCAGCTGCAATCATTAGCTTATCGAAAAGCCTGACTACAAACACATTTTCCTGCAAAAAATCCTGTGTTAACCTGTGGACGAGCCTTTTCTTCGCAGTTTCACTGAGATCTCGTTAGGACGAATTTCACCATGGGTGGTTCGAAACCCCTGTTGTGCTTCATTGCCGCTGCTTTGTTCTTTTGCAAAGGAAAAATTACTTACTACTGCGGAGGAGTAAGCATGAACTCCGATACCGCCTCCACAGGATGATACAAAATTTCCTCCGCGGTAGGGCATATACTGAAACATAACTGCAGTGTCTAACTACCCTTGATTTCAAATGAGGTGTTTGTGTGCATGACCGTTTCGCAGCTGCATTAGTGAAATCGATTCAAATAACAACTGGCAAATTCCAAATAAAAGGGTTGGTGTAAAATGCTATGATCTATTTCTATGAACTGAATGGCTTCAAATAAACTTAAGCTATTTTGCTATGATTCTTCAGTTGTATTTTCTGAAATCTTCGATATGGTCAGAAATAGAGCGTTCTTCTTTTTCAAGAATTCAAGGAGAGTTTCAAAAAAAATTCAAAGGTGTTGTGGCATAGTGGTGTAATCCTCACGTTTTACAGCCAGAACAGTCAGACGGAGTGGGCTCGAAATCCAGTAGGGCCCCACCTCTTGAATAGGGAATTTACGAAACCACGACGGCAACGGCAACTGCAACGCAATGTTGCTTTTTTCTCAGAACTTTAGATTCAAAAGATTCTTTGTTTTTCGCTCGAATTTGTGTCCCTTGAGACACTCTGAAGTTGTCCTTTTCAATTTCACAACGTGGATACTCCATTTCTGGCGTTTTGTACTGCAGATCTAGGCCTACAAAGTAAAATCAGTCTTTTTAAATGTTTATCTTCAAAGATAAAGTATGGTTTTTAGGCATCTCCGAGTTACAGGAGGCATTATTTTGGCCTTGTGGATGATATATTGACGGTAGCGTATGGAAACAATACTTGCTTTGCGGAATAACTGATGACATTCTGGCTGGCGTTGCCGTCCAGATTTCGTTAAACTCTCTAATGTCATGACAAGGGGTCGCGGACTCGATTAGGTTTTCTCTAGTTCTGTAATCCCAGTGCTTGGCGCTAAAAACTATAATTTCACCCTCACCTGCAAACAATGGTAATTTCTAAACATTTTGAGGAATCACAGAATGACTTTAGACTTATGCTGCATTCACACTGACACAAGTAAACCAGCTTTATTTAAACCAGTTTAAAGGCAGTCTGTCACGCATTTGATTGGGTGATAATGACAATACAAAGAATAGGAAATTTGAATGGCTGATGATCCTCTGACTTTCTACGGCCGTAGAAAGTCAAGAAGATTAGCCCTCGTTTGTTTCACATACACAGATTCACAAAGAAATCCGCTGTGTTGAGTTCTGATTGTAGCGGCCAATCAAATACGTGACAGACTGCCTTTAAATTTCAACTAATCCAATGACTGGATTTATTGGATTGACCAATCAGAAGGTCCCATTCAAAAACCTGGTTTAGTTTAAACTGGTTTAACTTGCAGTGTGAATGGGGCATTAGTTCATAAATGTCTACAGCATAGTACTCAGCTCACGTAGTTCACTTTTTCTGGTTTACGATTTAGAAAGCTGATGATATCAATATATGATACTTCGTAATTTCGAGAAATATGCAACTTTTTTAACAGTGGATTGGTGTAACTATGGGCACTAGCTGTAATAGGTGAACTGTGTAGGACAATATGATATTGACTGTGAAGGAGCATGGAAGTAATGGTTCATTGAGCATAGTTATGAAATAGAAGGGGCGTATTGAGTAAAGTGCAGAGTTGAGTAGTTGCTGAGTCGTGAGTTAGAGTTGAATTGAGTTGTAAAAGTTGTTGTGAGTTTTGAGTTATGAAAGCCGTTGTGAAGAAATCGTGTTCGTTGGATGAAACTTCGTGACACAGCAAAGATTTCTTTCCAGCCATTCAATCAAAAAAGGACAGGGGGTCTTATAAAAAGCTTGCTTGTTTGAGGATTCAACAGCCTAACCGAACATAGAAACGCTTACAATGTTTGCCACACTAACCCCTGTCCTCTTTACAGAAGTAAGGTTTGATACACATAAAATTTATTGCATTTGCAGGCATGTCATTGATGTCGAGGTGAATCATAAAAAGATAGGCTCATCATTACGGCATGGCAATTTACGCATGTTGACAATGAAAAACACTGCTTATATAAATGCTGAAAAGTTGATTCAGGTTTGACTAACTCCCGTTTTTGTTTCCAACCTTGTCAAACTAGTACCAATTTAGTAACTGTATTACTAGAATCTTAGAAATTGTTTTCTACTTGTTCTGCTAAGATAAGCAGGTCGCGGGATATTTTGGTTTAAAACTGGAAAGCTTCTTATGAAACACTCTGTAGGTCATAGAAATTTGCAACCACCTTTAACATCAAATTAAAGACTTGAATCATTTGATATCTGACACAGCAAATGGCAACATTCTTACCTCTACACTGACACCTTCTAAAAGTCACCTGTCCTGCTAATCGTTTGATCCCCAAAGTCATTTTGAAACGTATTTTCTGAATAAACTTTCAATGAAACAATTATCCACATAAATTTAACCTTAATGGCAATTGGGACTACAATCCGTCAAAAACTGCAGTTTCCAATCGATCCGAAAATAACATGCACAAAAATGTCTCTACGTCTTTGATTCGCAAACTCCACTGCATGTTCTCTAGATGCTCCAAAACATGTTATCCACATACATAAGAGCCTGCTACGGTTCCAGCGAATTTTCAACTACTTTAAAACTGTGTAGTTTTGAGCCAATCCTTTTCTTAAAAGCCTACATTATGTCTTTATTCCGCTGCAGACATCTATCTAATTGGAAGAATGAAGCCTCAAACAGCACCAATATCGTAAACTCTGTTATTTGCGGGCTGACAATCAATTGATCAATTTTCGGTCCGGTAGCTTTGAAACTCTATCACATTTCTCACAATTAATACAGAGCACATCTCTTCAATATCTCCCAGGGCAGCTTTCAAATAGCAATAATACAGTGTTCCTTAACAATTATGTCTAACACAGTTCCAAACATGTCATCCATATACACAAGAACATGTTATGATGCCAATAAAGTTCAAATTTCTTTAAAACAATACAGTTTTGAACTAATCATTTTCATAAGTCGATAGTAGATCATTATCATGGCATGGACATTAAAATTGCATGAGTGTGGCCTTAAACGGCACCCAGATCGGTCATTTCGATATTTGGGGACTGACAACCAATTGATTAACCTTCAGCCCAGCAGCTTTGGAACTCTATCACATTTGTCACAATAAATACAGTGCACCTCTCTTCAACGTCTGCTAAGGCAGCCTTCAAAAAGTAATTAAGTGTATTCCCTAACTGCTTCACTAACGACAAGTTGAACAATTATGTCTACCACACTTCCAAACATGTCATCCACATACATAAGAGCCACCAGTCACGCCTTTCTCATGGTGCCATTAAAATTTCAGTTACTTTAAAACAACGTAGTTTTGAAGTAATCCTTTCTAAAAAGTCATTACTAGGTCGTTATTATGGCAATGACATCAAGCTGAAGAACATGGAATGCAAAACAAAAACAGTGCCGCAATCGAGCATTTCCGTTTTTTGACTACTGACAACCAACTGATCAACTTTCGGTCCAGCAGCTTTGAAACTTTATCACATTTTTCACAATAAGACTGCCTCTCTTCAACATCTCCCAAGACAGCATTCAAACAGCAATTAATGTATATTCCTTAACAGCATCATTGAAATGGGAAGTTCAGCAATTATGTCTGCTTGACATTCGGCTTTTGCATTCAATCAAATTGGGATTAAAAGTGCTATAGAATGGAATTTTCCTTAAATTGTGCATGAAGTGTATAAGCCCTGCCCTGCAAATTTTGAATAAAACTGAACGTATGGTGACAAAACAATGCTCAGTATGAGACCACAAATACCTCAAAGACCAAACAAATCTTTTAAACCATTTTCGTTAGTGTAATAAATACGAACTGACTCAACATGCTACAGAAACGTGCAGTACAAGCCTTGCACACAATGATATACAGGAAAAGAATTGATAACAAAAATCCTTGAGCGACGTGAAAGAAGGTAAATCTTTTAAAACAAAGACCCATAACAAATACTTTTAAGAAACTGAGAAGGATTCTTAGGCAAGAGAACAATGTAAGTGTACACACCTGGGGGGAACCTGAAAAAAGTTCCCACGGTTGAAACTGCGTAGCATCAAGAGTACTATGTGGATTGGAATTAATCAATATTTGCTTAACGGCCAAGAGATCGAAGTGTTCTTTGTGATTTTTCTCGCCTTCTTACGAGCACTATAAATACACGAGTAAATACAACCTTATAAACAAAAATGTCATGGTAGCAAAGCGACTGAAAAAGACCTAAAATACCTGATCAAGCCATAAATGACTCCTCAAATAAAACAATATAGTAATGCAATTTTTCATGGGTGCGAAATATCCTCTGCACATTTATTACCATGGAATAAAAAATCTTAAGCATTTGTTTGAAAATGTCTGTCTTAGAACCCTTGAGAGAGGTGAAGCGCTCGTGAGTATTGTTCTGGCTGTTCTGTGCGAGGAGATCCCTTCCGACTTGACCATGTGTTTTACGCCCTTTTTCAGTCAACTTCCTTCCAAATATGAAATTTTTATAAAGCTGTATATACCTGTATTTCCAGTGCTCGTAAAAAGGCAAGAAGAATCACAGAATAACTACATGAATAGAACTATATTTGAATCATTCGAATCTTTGAAGCACTCCTGGTGTTTGCTATGAATTTTTGGAGGTGAGAGCCTTCCTCTCGTTCACCCGGGATCGTTTACAGAGGTGGAGCAAAGAGGAACCAACGCAAGAAAAGGTCACTTTACTTTACCCCTGTGTGGAGAAACTTTGGCAGCATCATTTTTTTGAATGCTTTTTCTAAGGGTTTTCCTACCTATAATGGAAGGAAATTTATCAATGCTCTAGAATCACGATAAATTACCTCAAGTACCATGTGTTCTAACAAAAAGTTTACACTCCCAGTGGAAAAGCTGCAAAAATTCGATTATTTAATCTACCAGGCGAGTCAATTAAAAGGCCCAGCGTTTGAAAAATTAAACTCCCTGAATATCAAAGTAATGATATTGAAAAGTGTCTTATTTTATTACAGATATGTCCAAATAGTTCTGTAGTTTACCCGGCTTTAACCAGCCTTTTCTTCACGTCGAAAAGGGAGATTTTCTGCAGAAAGCCCTTTTCGAGAACCTGCAAAAACGAGGGAAAATACCAAGCAAGATTTCCCTTTGTTTTTCTTCCTAGCAATAACGACAATTGGATCTGTACGTGTATTTTCTCCTTATGGGAGAATGGAATCCCCTGAATAAGTCATTCACAAAAGGGAGAAGACTTTTCATCCTGCCAAGAGGTAAGCACGTGCTAAAGCGTGCTGAAAGTCATCACTGTGAGGTAAACACATTAGGGATTTTTGTTTGTAATTTTAGCACGCTTTTTAAGGTTTCTCAAAAGGACTTGTTTTAGAATCGCTTACAAAATCTGAAAGGAGTGACCAATTTTAGCCAGGAAAAATTTGAAAAATGATTGAACATGTTGGCTATTCAATCAGATATTGCAAAATATCATTGCTTACATACTGAAGGTGCAGTAGCTTTTCAAACGTCAGGGGTTTTTTTTGACTAACCTGGCGAAAATCATACAATTTTCTTTGATCACTTTTGTCAATGATCAAAACTGCTTGATGTTTGTAAAACATTTACAAACATCAAATGTTTTTTTTATTTTATATTTAACTGGTATGAAATAATGAATTGAAAAAACTTCAATCAATATCGTTGATTTTGCTTAAGAGCCATTACAGTGAAATTTTCATTTTACTTCAAGTCTAAAAACAATAGTTTGTGTTTTCTGCTGACATTCGTGACCAAACTAGGAGCTTTGTATACAAACGAAATTAATCTGGTAATCATCAGCAATTTTCGCATTATGCATCAAACTGAGGTAGCCCTAAAACAAGCTCTTTCTCTGCGTGCCATATTCTCTAGGAGCGTTGGTGACCATAGACCTCTACAACTGTCTCTCCTTTGCTGTTCTCCGGATCTTCAGTCTTGCTACTTGTGATTTTAGAAAAAGCTACATCTCCTAATTCTAATACAAATCACAAGATATTGGAAGCCTGGAAAAATAATTTGGTCATTGAAGTACTTCCCGAAAAAGGAATTTGAAGATCTGCCTGATGATAAAACTTAGATGCTTTTTCAAGCAGGAGACACCCAGTACTTTTCAAACCATTAAATTGTCAAGGAAATTTAATAACCATTCTGGTAAAATCAAATAGGATTGGTTTTTAACAGCTTTGTCTTAATAGTTTGATTTCTGTCATGTTTGTGGTTCAGTTTTATTATTAACCATTTCATGTTCCGTAACTTACTCTAAAAATTCCTGAGGCTGAATGAAATCTTTCAAGGCCCACCTGATTCAAGCATCTTGATTGCTTTATGTTTTGCTAATTCCAATGCAGTGACCCATCTTTGTCTTTCAACTTCTGATCCAGCTCTCAAGTGATAAACTTGGCTTCCAGCATTTGAAATGACAAAACTGCAGGAGTCAATTGTATCTATGAATGCCCCAGCAAGATTTATTGTTCCTCTACAAGTGTGGTTCATTTCCACTGGATTTCTAAGGAGAAAATAAATAATTTTTAGAGTGCTAATACTGACTGTTATGCAGACACAATATTTTTTATTCAAAACACACCTCGTAAGAAACTCAACTCTCAGATCACCAAAAAAATTTAGAGACTTGAATACTGGAAATGGAAAAACTTCAGGAACTTTTTCAATTTGGTTTGGAGCTTTCTATTTTACCTGAAGAATAATTCTGTTTGTTGGTTGTATCTTGGTACTCTTTGAGTAAATCATAAACAAAGGGACATTTTCAGAAAACTGTTAAAGAAATGAAATATTAATGAAAGGTATGTCATACAGAATCCCCCATTGATCAATGCAATGTGAATTTGAAGAGCCCTCTGAGAAACTATTCAGAAATTTTTTTGATCACAGTAGAATAAAAAAAACATAAAGCTATGAGAAAGAGGAAAAGGAATCTCAAATGGAAGCATATCAGTCTACAGTGTCTTGTCATCCCTTCTCTTATCATTGCCATAATGTCAATTTTCAATGAGGACTCTTAGTAGAGTACATGCCAATGCACATTGACATGGCAATTATTCGCAAAAATCCTCAAGTCTTGTGAAAAAAACTATTGATTTTTCAAAGAATTCTTAAAAACCAAACATAATTACAATAATTCTTAAGAATTATTGAGAATCATCAGGCACAGATAGAGAAACTGAGCAAGGCCTGTACTATAGCAGTCACGGCTAGGCTTCCTAGAGGAAATCAAAGATGTAAGACTGAAATTGATTTAAAGTTTCATTGCTTACAGTAGTTTAATGTGTTGTTTCAGGAGACAAAGATTCATCTGCGATTTTCTATGACACTTTTCACTTTATGGGATAATTGCCTGCCAGTATTCCTTCACATAGGTCAGCTCTACATCACAGCATAGGCCTCATAAAAATTGATTACCTAGGAATTCTCTTTTGTAGTTTATCAAGAATTCTTGTTTTAAAAAATTTGAAGTCCTTCATATGGCTCATCCTGTTATAATGTGAGCATCCTTGAAAATCCTTCAGACTTCTTCTTACAGTATGTTGATGTGGCAAGGATTGTATTCAGTGGTGGTGCCACGGGGGGACTGGGGGCATGCGTCCCCCCCATTTGTCACCAGAATCGATTTTTTAATTCGTCCAAATCCGAGGAGAAATTGTCGGGGGAGGGGTGAGATTTCACAGAGGTACCTTAATATTTTATGAAATCACCTGCCGTAGAAACTGCAACTTTACGTTGTGTAGGAACTTTTCATATTGTTCCTTATCAGAACTATCCCTGGAACAGGCTTGATGACTCATATCTGAATGAAAAGTGGAGACTAGTGTTTCATTACTACCGTACCTAGCAGACATGGCCTTGTTTGCAACATTGGTCATCAGAAATCCCAAGATCTTGACAGTCTTGCTGCTCCTTAATGTTGAGCTGCAATTGAACAGCGTTCCCCCTAAACATGGGCGTTCCCTGTCGGTAAAAAGGGCATTTCCTAGCATAAAAAGGGCATGGTCCCAAAAATTTTTCCGGGGGGCGGCCCTGACCCCCCTTCATCTCCCAAGTCTTGGCAGCTGGTGCCACCACTGCTTGTATTGCTTGTAATGCTCTTTTTAAAAGCTAATCTACAGACTGCTTGGGCAAATGAAAATTCCCTGCTGTGTACCCTCTTGGGTTCTTCTTCACAATAATCAATTGAATCAGTTTACAATGCATCTATCTCTTTGAATATTTGGTTTCTGTTCCTCCTAAAGGAACATCTGGCGGAAAATTTTTGCGTACAGTAAAAACTGGACCCTGGGACCCAAGGATCCTGGGACCCTTAAGTACCAACGTCAGATAGGACCCTGAACACCAGACGGTTATCACCCTCAAAAGAAAATAGGATGCAAAATTTTCCAAAAACAATCATCACTACCATTTCTACTGTTTTTCCACCACTACATGATATTCATCAAAAGTTTTCATATTTAATCATTTTTTTTCTGTGATTATAACTTCATACCTCAGAAAGTGAGCCGTAAGTTATGTAATGTGATAAAGCAATCGATTTCTTCCATCTTTGTCAGCAATCAATCACATTGAATGAAAAACATGGCTGTTTCAAGTAAAATGATGCCATTATTGCTACTCATTTTTAGTTGTGCCTTAATTTCCTGGTATCAAACTAATTCAATACAAAAGAAACCATAGAAAACAAACTCTGCATTTCTGAGAGCATCATTGAAGTTGGAACATGACTTTCCAGAGAATAAATTCCATAATAATGCTCTTTTGGTCTGAATGATGAATATAAAACAAAACTACCTCATCCTGGGGGTGATAACCATCTGGTGGCAAGGGTCCTGTCTGACATTGGCACTTAAGGATCCCAGGGTCCTATGGTTTGGTTTTTACCTTATGCTAACAATTTGGCAGTCAAAATTGCTTGAAATATTAATAAGGTGCATCTAATTGGAATTCTGTCTTGCTTTTCGTCCACCAGAAGTTTCAAAGAAGATTACTAATTGCACAAAAAGGATCAATCACCCATCTATTCTAAGAAGTTGAAATGTCTTCTGATAGATGCAAAGGAAACTTTGATTGTCTTGGCCTAGCAGGTCAACATTTCATAAATCTAACATTCATTTCTTTCAGATTAACAATACAGTAAATCCCTGCATATAAGAACCTACCAAAATAAGAAACTAGAGGCTGTTTTTCCTAAATTATGCACCCTGCAATTAAGAACCTGCTTCAGTTTGATGAAACATAGGTTCTTATTGGAGGGGTTGCAAAGTTGATCTTTGATTGCTGTTATTAAGGACATTGCAGTCCCAGTTGGCTTTGAAAATTTTATTCTCCTCTCCAAATATTTATTAGGTCCATAGGAACGCTTCCAAAACAAATGATAGGGCTGAACATCTTTGTGAGACTCTCAATGGGACTACATACTGTAAGAACCTCTATACCTTGAAATTAGTCTTACTACCTTTGAAATAAGAACCAATTTCAGCCTGGCTCTCAAAAATGTAGGTTCTTACATGCCAGGATTTAGAGTAGGATCCTTATCTCTAGGAACAATTTCAATTTTCTTCTTGCAGCAACCATTTACACCTCCAACAAAACTGACCATGAGATTCACTGGGTTTGTTGAACAAATTGAATTTTAAGCAAAAATTGACTTTTTTATTTATTACCTTGATTCAGTAGGACTCTCAACAGTAATGGGATATGTATCCATTGAAGTTCTGTCAGATCAGTCAAAGGCCCTGATTGTATGACACAAAATCTCCTTCTAGCCATGATGGGACTTTGCTGAGAACCCTCTGTTGCATTAAACCGTTTAGAAAATTGAGTTGTGATTATATGAGAAAAACATCTTCTCCCACTTTTTACACGCCTGACGCCACTCTTGATCACACAGGGTCCCATCTTCCAAAATGTTTTTCTCATATAATTGAATCATCCCAGCTACATAGGACAAAAGCCAGTATTCCTTTGGTCATCATGTGTATTGTATGCATAGCAAAAACAAGATATAAAATTTGCATTCAAAGTGGATTGCACTTCACACAACTAACACTAAGTATAAAATAAATATTCAACGTGATAACCATGTTTTGGGGGAGCTTTTTCACAGGGAGGCACTTTAAAGGGAAATCAAATTTTGGCCTTAAACCACAAATTTGTCCCATCTATCCAGGTCTATTTTCACTTGTAATCGCAACTTGCTGCTCAGAAAGGGTTTAACCACAAGATTCCAGAATCCTGTCCTAGTCTACTCCTTCCTGGATGGGATCATTCTCCTCTTGTAATCAGACTTTACAAGTAGCATCATTTTTAGTTCATTCATCACACAAACCTTCTATAACTGTAAGTATCTTGATATTTTCACTTTTTATGTGTGAAGAATGAGCACACGATGTGATGGGGAAGATTTTCCAAATAAGGAAGAAACACGGTAGGTATCCATGGACACATTACACGCTAATAGTGTAACAATAGGTCAAGCATACCTTAATTTTAGGGTTTGAATTCAGGGATTCTATTTTTGGTACACACACATGGCATATAGTGCACAATCTCCATTACAGTCCTGAAAGCTTCTGAAAGCAATCCAGTCACCTAAATACTGTAGAATGACCTAATGCTTGCATTTTGTGCTGGGAACTTATTTCAGGTCAGTTCATTTAATTATTGGGTGCCTACATTTAAGGTCTGAGTTTGGAGTCAATATTGATTTGCTTCATTCCATGAACAATGGTACAACCATCAGACAATTGAGAAAATCTCTGCTTTCCTATCATCTTCTGTTTTTGTTTGATTTTTTTTCCTGCATAATCTTCCTATCAATTTGGGATAAGTAAACATACTTTTCTGACATTCAAATAATGAGTGAGTCATTTCAGAGCATTGCCTAAAACATAACATATCATTGAAACATGTATCATGCAGCTTCTCCAACTGAAAAAGCTGTGCCCACTTTACGAAGAGCCAAACCCTCTTTGTTCCTCATCTGAATTTCTTACACAAAGTGGTTAGATTTCAAGTGGACCTTGCCCTTCCTGGCACTGCCTTGATACTTCCCTTCAAATGATATCATGTCATAACCTGCAAGGGCAAGCATATCCAAAGTGAAACCACAACAAAACATTCACAAAAACATGCCTTGTGACCTCTTGTGACATCATTTAAGCTTTGAATGGATTACTACCAAAATCTTTTCACAAACATATAATTCTTATCCATTTATTTTTTCAACTGCTGAACAAATAAGATGGGTTTGAATTTCAGGGTGTACCTTTTGTTTTGATTTTTCTCTTTTTCAAAAACTATCCATTAATTTTGATTACACAATATTTTATAAGAAAGTAGAATCAGGCCATTGTACAAATAGTTTCTTCCTTTAACATGAAATTATGTTAAATTTAGCACTGAAGGTTCCAAATCGGTTTCTTTATTTTTGAATGCAGAATTATCAATTTGGTTGCTAACACTGTGGCAGATATGTTTCTTGTCATTTAAAACAACAGTGTTCTGCCAGGTTGGAAAACATGCGTGATTTGGCCAACATGTAGAAGCGAAGTGCAAAATCTTTGAAGGTGTGAGCAGTGAGTAGACTTAAAAAAGATGCGAGAGATGCAAAATTGACAATAGGTCTTTTTCTCACATGCAAGAACCTTTTATTGTAGCTGCGAGTAGCGAGTTTCATACAATTACATAGTTGTGAATGAATACAGTTTTCCTAGGTGAATGTTCTGTCATGTTGAAATCACAAATGGTTACCTGTTTGCATTCTTTGATTTTGGCATGGGGAAGCTCATTCTGAAGTAAATTTTTGGTGCATCTGAGGGTTGTGATTTTTTGTAAATCTCATAAAGAAACTGCTACATATGGTGTTATTTCAGGCTTATGGTGTGGCTGCAGCTAAGCAGTCTAAGTGGCATGGGGAAGATCTTTCCCGTGCACTACAAAGAATGCAGACTGGTATAGTTAATATTGCCTAAGAAAAAAGGTTCAACAATATAATTGCTATGATATCCATGCTTTTAAATTCTCAAAATTTCTCAGCATTTCTCAAACATAGTATCAGAGTTTCTCAAAATTTTGGCCATCTGAGGCCCAGTTTCTTAGAAACTTGTTTCTTTAAAAAAGTGTAAGTATCTAGTAAGTAGGTAGACATCCTTTTTGTGGTTGTATGACTTGACTTGAGCTCAATCTTCCTACAAACATTATTGATCATTGCAGTTTTTTTTACCAAAAGCTTCATACACTACTTTGTCTCTTCCAAACAAAAGGATTTTGCATGGGTCCTGGCACTTCTACAAGGCCAAGTTTCACTTTCTTCAACAAGGTCACTTAAACTTTTTCTCAGCCTTCAAATCAAGGGAGTATCACGAGCAGTCATTGGCTTGTCCGAGTCATAAAATTTTCTTGGTTTAGCCTTGCAAATGATAAACCGAGATCTAAATACCTTGAACGGATGAAGAATTCCGTTCACAGATAAAATTATGACCTTTACTTTTTGGCCCTCTGGCTTCATCCAGTCTGCAGTGCAGGAAGCGGCCTAAAAAACCAACATACCTGTAATACGACAACAAGCCATTTGATAGCACGAACCATCTCTTCTGGTAGCCTTTGATGTAGTTCGTCCATTTCCAAAGGTATCCACGGAACTGGTCAGGGCATACTCTTCCATCAGGCATTTTGAAACGGTGCAGAGAAACGCCCAAAGCTAGATGAATCAAGGCCAGACAACAATCGCCATTGCCTTCGTTCCCGTGAAAGATGGGATCATTTGTCACGTGATTATCTGCAGGTCTGGGAAAGAGAGAATCAAAATCGGCTCATCGCCAACGCTTTTCATCTGACACCGATCTTTGCTGAATATGCCCTATTTTTCTCGCAAGAAACTAATTTATACAGACACATTTATAAAGACTTTCGATATCCGAAAATTCAACAAATTCTTTTGCTGTATTTAAAGAAGCAATGAAGAAGGCTATGAAATTAACTCGAGAGTTATGTCAATATTTTGTCAGGAAAATTTTCGTTCAGCCAAAGTTTTACTGTAATCAACAAATCCAGAGGTCTAAAAAATGAAAAATTATAGAATCTCACAGCTCCTTCTCAGAGGATAATGAAATTCTGTTTTCAGAGTTTAAAGATGCTTGCATTTGCAGAAACGAATATGTAGATATAAAAAGCGAATTTGTCGTCTTTCTCCTCCAACATTCTTCCATCGATCGTTGACTTCTTATCAAATGTTGTTTTTCATCCTTTCGTTGTCTTTTCCAGTAGATCCGCAATCCCTAATGGCAGAGCTGCACTGTCCGGAAATTAGGGAATTGGACGGACAGACGGATAGATAACAGTAGACTAAAGGGACAAAAAATTTTAAACAACTCTAGTGCTATGTCTGAAAAGTATTAAGAAACTTTTATAAGTTTGATGCAGGGATATCATGGCAAATACGTCGTTGAACCTTTATTCTTGAGAAACATTAACTAACAGTTTATTCTTCAACAAAACAGGACGCTGTTTATTCCAAAATGATGTCAAGAAACATGTCTGCAGCTGCAGCAGTGATAGAGACTAAGTTGACAATTCATCCATTTACAACATATGAAACAAAATAAGAAACTTTAGTACTAAAAATACAAACTTTTCATGCTAAATCAAGAAACTTTTAGTGCCATGGCCCGATCCAAGTTTCTTTCTTATAAAAGATAAAACGTCTTCCTGCATAGTGACATGATATTGGAAAGTTAAGTAAAACATTTATAGTGTTTTCGGCAATGTTTGCCCAGTGTTGGAGTTTCTTAATTTTTTAGCGATTTGAGAGATTCTTATAAACAGTTTCTTAGAAAAAGGAAAAAGGTACGTGTGCCAAGAAAGTAAGATTACTTACCCTGGCCTATTCTGGTTTTGAATTCGACCGTCCTTTCGCTGAACCTTGCTCTCGTTGACGCATACCTTGTGTCCTGTGTGGTAGGAATTCGTGGTTATGGCAACGTGGCAAGAATTTCCCATATGTTTGCCAGTTTTAGAATACTAGTCCAAACATGTTGATCGAAGCAAGCAAGCGAAAAAAAGTGATTTACAGTTGATAATGCAAACAATTTCTCAGCTGTACACAGCGCTTGAAAATATTTTCCAGAGTGCTCAAACGTCTGCAGAAGTCAGGTGACTTTACTAAACTCCTCTGGTTTCATGAATGAACAAGCGAAAAGCACATTATTTCTCATAAGTACTTAATACTGTGGATTCTGTCGAAGTTGCTCTTAAAATTTCCGCTAAATTTAGAAAAGCATTTGCTACATCCCAGGATAATGGTCTGTTATTATCACTATCAAGTCAAGAGAAGATGGGACCCGGGGGGGGGGTACTTGACCAGATTTTGGACGGAGACGTGCCATCGAGGTTTCAAACACATACCCGTTCCTTATACCAAGTTTTCCAAAATTTATACCCGACTTTATACCAATTTATCTAAAATATATACCGGACTTTATACCAATTTTCCGAAAATGCATACCCGACCATATACCAATTGCGAAAATTGGGAAAATCGATACCGTTCCTTATACTAGTCCAAACATAAGATGAGCAACATTTTTTAACTACCTGTCCAAAATATGGGACACTACGCACCCAACTCTACGAAAAAATTGGACATTCAGTTCCAAATTTCAACTCTCTCTCGGCAGAACAAAAATTCATTTATATGATGTCAAGTGAAAGCTCACATACAGTTCAATGGGTTGCGTGCTTTATTAAAAGTGCTTTTGAAACACGATCCACTCCAAGTACGACATGATCTGATCACATTTCCCACACTATTATCGGTGTTATTAGTGATCTTTTTACTATAATTCGTTTACTATAATTCGTTTATTTCTTTTTCGTTCATGCTATTTAGTATATCGTAGTTTAGTTTTATTTCTTTTTGCTGTTAGTATTGATAACGACGCTCCTTGTAAAAGTGTAGCAAGTTATGTTTATAAAATTGAAATTGAAATTGAAATTGAATATACCAAAATCGTGAAAATTGATACCGTTCCTTATACCAAAACCGTGAAAATCGATACCGTTTCTTATACCAAAGTCGTGAAAATCGATACCCTTCCCGATGGCACGTCCCCGTACCCAAAATATGTATAGTAGCCCCCCCCCGGGAGATGGGAAGGTACATGTCGATGGGATTTTTGCATCTTTGATACCAAAGATTTGTCATCTGTGGCTTTAAGGTTTCACTGGATTTCACAGATTCTCCCAGAGAGAGTCGAATTACTTCGCTGACGTTCCAAGACAACCTTGTATCTTGAACTCAAGGAAGTTTAGCACACGTTTTTTACAAGACACAGACTTATAAGAAACTAATACTAAGATGGCCAAAATTTTAAGAAACTCTAGCAATATGTCTGAGAAGCATTAAGAAACTTTCAAGAATTAAAAGCATGGATATTATAGAAAATATCTCGCTGAGCCTATGTTCTTCAATCTTGAGTAATATTTATATTGAACATAACAGAATAGTGTTTATTCCTAGATGATGTTTTAAATGTCAAGAGATATACTTGCAGTAGTGTTAGAGACCATATTGATAATTCATGCATTCAGAATCAAAGAATAAGAAAAAATCAACTTTTAATAATTAAATGGAACAATTATTTTGAAATTAGAAACTTTTAGCACTATGGCCTCAGTTTCAAATAAAAACGTATGGATTCATTCAGAGGAGGTATTACACAAAGTTACCATCGAAGAACAGTATGTAGGCAGGAAATAAAAATGGGACTAGTTCATTCTTAAGTTTAGACTTATGACGACGAGCCTCTTGTTTCCTTGTGCTCTGTAACTTGATGATGGCACTTCGGTCAACCTGCTGAGCAAAATTTACCGCATGGATACAAGGGACTCATCGTCATTAAGTCTATCTAAAGTGTTCATGCGACATCTGACAAACAACTATACCGGGTGACAAGAAAGTTTACGCTTTTGGCGGGCTATGGAATAAAAAGTATGTTACCGGTATTCAAAATTAAGATGTTAATCTATCTGTCAAAGGAAATATTTTGTTTGGGAAACTTAGTTGGAAATATTTTGTTTGGGAAAATCGCTCTCATCATTCATACCTAGATATTGGAAAAATATTTGCAAGGGTCATATTTGGGAACTAAGATTCCTCATTCTATTCTGGTCCATGATTTACACTATATCCTAACTAAACTCATATTGTTGAACATAGAGCAACAATTGCGACGATGATCATGTTCATTTTTATTATTTCATTCCAAATCCAAGTAAATTATGGCAAATCCATGTGACAAATCCGTGTGACAAATCCGATAAATTAATTAAACACTTGGCCATATTTATAATTATTTACGTTTCGAAGCAAACTTGCTTCATCGTAGGATTTGCAAAAACGCACTTTTGGTAGTTCATTGTCTTTATCGATATAAATATAGCCTCGTGCTCTTGGAAACTTGATATTCTGATGATGAAGCAAGTTTGCTTCGAAACGTAAATAATTATAAATATGGCCTAGTCTTTAATTAATTTATCGGATTTGTCACACGGATTTTCCACATGGATTTTTCAAATTTTCTTGGATTTGGAATGAAATAATAAAAATGAACATGATTATCGTCGCAATTCTTGCTCTTCGTTTTCTAATCAAGCTCCGTTTTCCTGCCAATACTCCGATTGTTGAACATGCAATGTGAATTTTAAGACCACATAATAAATCATGGACCAGAATGGAACGTGGAATTTTCGATTCCCATACAAACCCTTGCAGGCATTTTCCTATTTGCTGGGCCTTAGAGATGTGTGCTCTTACTAAACAAGTTTCCCATCTAAGTTAGCCCTTGATTGATAGATTAACATTTTCATTTTGAATATCATCAGCCAACGGCTCGCCAAAAGCGGAAACTTTTCTTGACTCACCCGATACAATAGTCAATATCATAGCAGAATTTTCATCGCTTTATCAAGCAAATTGACGAGTACATTCCAAGCACCTGAAGGTACACGCAAAAGGCAAGCGTACGCACACAATTTACCTCTGCTTTGGAGGAGTAAAGGAAAAGCTGTAAAGTTTGTGCGCAGGCTAGTAAAGACTTGATATGCCGTAGGGGCAGAAACTTTCGCGAGCAGAAAGTTTCACGATTTTCGCGTTTTTATGGAATTTTTCGCGAAAGTTTCTGCCAAGGCATGATCTAAGTTAAAAATTCCCGAAAGTTTTTGCACGCGAAATTACAGAAAATTCTCGACACGTTAAAGTTTTTTCTTTTGTAATATGCCTGTGATATGAAATCATGGCCAGATGGCCCTTTTACAGAACCTCTGGTTTTAAGTGCACATCAAATGTTGACTTTGTGAACCCATATCTCTGGTGCTCGGAGCATTTAAGTTGAAGATCATCAGCAAATATACCTATGAACTCAAAAAGGCTCCATGTTTTATCGCTTGGTTCCCTTTTTTAGTCAAAAGGGGGTACGTTTTTAGACACCCGGTAGAAAATTGTGCTTTTCCCCTCACTTTTCTTCAGTCTTGAAAGATTTTTTCACGCCGCACTTTTTCTTGATCGAGAAAGTTTTTGTCGCGAAATTTGAGGAAAAAGTGTCATTTGCGAAAGTTTATATCCTCAATTTTGCGATACTTTCTTCTTGCGAAAGTTTCTGCCCCTAAAGTAACACTTTTGTTTGACTTTGTTGTATGTTTTTGGAGTCTGGTACGCAGGGTAGCCAGTGGACTCATGATGGAAAACTGTAGTAGGAACAAGACTACCGTAATTCAGCATTCTCGTCATCCTTCATTTTTGATGATAAAGTTTTTTGCAAAACATGACTGTAGCAAAGCAGCTTGAAGCATGTGAAGCATTTGGAAGGAAGCGCAGGTCAGTTTCTTCGGTCCTGAAAGCTGCTACGCAGGCGCTTCATGCTGCTATGCAACGAATTACGTTGAGATTTCATATTCGATGTCAGTTCCATGCCTTTGGCATCTCCAAACATTCTTGATTTTCATGAATCAAAAACTTATCTTGTCATATGTATATAGCTTTAGTTTTCTCATTGATTATTTGTTATTCATTATAGTTCTTGATATATCATATCTTATTCTGTATTTGTTTTGTTAATAGTTTAGATTCGTTTTGTTTTGTAGATGACGCTCCTTGTAGAGTGTAGCAAGTCAGATGAATTGAAATTGAAATTGAATTGTCTTTGTCAGTTAGAAAACAATGCCAAAATAGTCAATGGGCGGTTCGGAGCGCCTGATCTTGGCTAAGCAAACACACAAAACTGTTTGAAGGAATAAATATATTCTCGGAAAACTTCTGATTTTGCATGTCCGGTTTCTAATCGTTCCAATTGATAACTGAAACTTTCTTGAAATTATCAGATTATGAGCACTCGATTTCTTCCGTCCGTAACATAACACAGATGTAACATGGAAAGAAGTGAAATTAGAGCGAAACTATAGTATACAAGAGGACTTCCCAACAACTATTTCTCGATCTTTATTTTCCCAAGGCTGAAGTTTCTTAATTTTTGTTTATCTGAGTTTCTGAGGAGTAGTTTCTGAAAAAATACGTGCTTTGAAATCCTTGGACTTGCCCAAGTCGTCTTATACGATAGAAAGAGTTTCCTTGGCATCATAGGGTTTCATAGAGTTTCATAGGAGAGAGAGTCACTTTCTTTCTTACATAACGACTTGGGCAAGTCCGTGAAATCCTTGACAACGAAGAACCATTAATAGAGTCTTTCGCATAGCAATTTCTGACACCCCCACAAGTGCTTGTGACATGACGAATATTCACCGATTCCACGTGGTTTGCTATTTCTCGCTTGCCATTTAGGGTTAGGAGTCATAGTTATGACGTCATTCATCATGCACATTTGTTGCCAAACAATAAGGCCGGCTTGTGCCCGCAACATAAACATCAACATTGTCACGTGACCCACAATAGCCGCTCATGGAAGTGATGGACCATGGATGAACAGTCCTGTCATATGTAGAGGCAAAATGTCATGACTCCGTAGCGTCAATGTTTCTTGTCATACTTAGCAAGAATTCAGCTGAAATAATGAAGCAGAGCATTTGTTACAGCGAGTTTTGAAGCTGGCTTTCATCATGGGGGTCATAGTGGCTGACGGATCGCGGTTTTTAGCAATTTTGAGAGCGGTTTTACTGTTTTTGACGGTAAAAATGATGGCTCTACGCTTCCTATATTTCTCAACGGTAATGTGATTCGAGAAGGCAAATTGCTACAAACCAGAAAAACATCTTCGAAAAGATATTCAATTCGGTATGATTTTTGGGAGAATTCTACAAAGTTTTCATTTTTACTGGAATCAGCTATCGGTGGTTTTTGGGTTTCAAAAGTGATAACGAGGCAGTGTTCTAGGTGCAGGAAATTGCTATGAGAGATTTTAGCCAAAATTAGAGACACTGTTATGGTCTTTCTGAAGCATTTTGGAGGTTTTTCGGTTATCGATACCCTCCTAGGACCCCCACTTTATTCACTGCAACCAGTTGATCATGAAAGCTTGTGGTACTGCTGCGACTTCATACATTTAAAGTTTAATGGCACTGTGGAAAAGGCTAAATCTTTCATCATTTCCCCCCTATATTAACTATATTTTGCCAGTGAAAAATGAAGAAAGAGAGAAGCAAAACGTTCTCTTCAATCATCACTCCTTTCTCTCGTTATTATGTGTTATTTTTCGTTTATTTTTTTGGTTCTGGTACTCAAGATACTAAACTCTTATTAATTAGGAGAAAATGGGATTTTCTTTTAGAGAGAGTCCGGTACCCAGGGTATCTAGGTATAAAAACAAGTCGTGCCAACAGATTGAAAATCTGAATTGTTTTAGCAAGTTCGGCAAATCTCCACGAGACCAGAAACTCATACTATTACAAAAAATCATCGACAAAAAGTAAATAGATGAAGATGAAGGACCTAATCCTTTGTCAAGGAGATGTAATTCTGAGCCATGACATTGATAGACATTCGACAATGAAGCATGACTGGAATTTTATAGTATGAACCGACGAGCAATTTGTTGCTTGGTCATAAAGAAGGAGGGACAATTTTTATCATGGCTAAAAAGAGTGGACAGATCCATTAGGAGATATACATATCATTTAAATACATACACTTAGTTTCTCTTCAATCCAGCTGCAAAATGAACGACAAAGAGAAATTTCTCACAGAATGGCGGATAAAGTTTCCCCATGAGGAACTTCCAGACACGGCCCTCTTCAGCTCTGTGAACTTCATGAATATACGAAGCAAGATATCAGACTGTGAAACGCGAATAAAACAGTTAAAGACGGCACTACAAAAGGAAGAGTTCATTTTGAATTGGTTAATATCACAAGAAATTGAAATATCAGTCCTGGGAAATGTTGGCGTTAGTGATGACAGCATGGCCGAGCGGCCTAAGTCAATTGCTATTTGGGATGAACATGAAAGGTTGACTGATTTTCAGGAATATCGTGGGGAGGAAACGAGAAACGTGTCCATGGATGCTGAGGGGTCAAGAATGGACAAGACGCAACAAAATACAACACAAGATATCACGAACATCGCAGATGACAAGGGATTTGTTGACACGGAAAATGTAGGAAATGCAGAGGAAGGAGTGGTTAGGCCCAGTTTCCAAGAACAAGATGGCAGCCTCAATTTGATGGCACAGGGTGTAGCTGTTACTGTAAAAGAAAACAAAGGTGAAAGGGAATTTGATCCTGCCTTTCAAGGAACTGCTATGCTAAGAAATTCAATTGATTGTTCCCCAGATGAACAGGACCATGAATATGAAAACATTTTCGATTGTTTAGCACGTAAACAATCTGTCGATCAAAACAGTGAGCTGGAGTCTCCTACACGTAAATCGAGAGATAACAGAAGACGGGCAGGAGGAAGCTGGAGTGTTTTTATCGAGGATGAAGACAAAGAGACAACTGAAGTTTTAAAGAAAGAAGATACAGAAAGTGTAGAAGCTAATAAGCCTGTGAATACCAACAAGGAAACTTACGACACTCAAGCTGTGTTATCTATGAAAACTTCAAGCAAAGAGGACACAGCGAATGCTAATATTTATGAAGAAATATCTTTTCCAAATAACATGAAGGATAAAAACGAAGCTACAAATGATAATGTAACTGTAAACACAATTTATGAATCAAGCCAGGTAGTGAATAACAGAGAAAATATTAGTACTGAGCTGCAAGAAAGGGAGCCTGAGGAAGTGATTTATGTGAATGTGCAAGACCTAAATATTACTCCAAAATTAGCACCAGTAGCAAGGATTGAAGCTAGTGATGCTTCAGATTATGATTCGGACACTGGAAGAAATGAAAGTGAAGATAATTCCCCAAGCTACAGACATATGACCACTGATGAAATCAATCATCTGAGAAAATGGAGAAGTGATGAGGATTTGAGTCAATATGCACAAGATTATGGTGAGTTTCTTTTCATTTGAAAACAAAGACTAGCATGATTTACAGTACAATTCTGTGCACTTTAATGTAACTGGAATCTTGAAGGTGTTGTGGAGCAGTGGTGCAATCCTCTGACTTTGCAGCCAGAACAGTCAGGTGGACAGAGTTTATTCAGTAGAGCTCCACTACTTAAGTGTCATGACAAGAGGTCACAGACGCAATTAGTACTATGCAAAATAGTCGCTACTCCTTTGATCCCAGCACTTGCCACTAAAAACCATCACTTCACCTTCACCTAAGTCACCATGTTTGTCATTTTGATAAGAATTCATGAACTATATGAAAAACTGCAATATTTCTTGATAAGAATTCTTGGGCAGGAAAGCCATGTTAATGTGTCCAAAGCTTGTACTTATTTATTTATTTATTTCTATTTTCATTTTATAATATTTAGACACGTAAAAAGTTTCAGTATAAGTTATAAATACTGTTTTCCAAACTGACATGTTGAAAACAAATTAATAGATATAATATTACAAACAAAGTAGCCCTGATACAATCATTTAATAAGACAAAGAAAAGAAAATAAGACAAAGGAAAACATTAGCTCTGGCTCAGTGTATCAACTTTGCTTTGATAGCCATTTGAAGGCACTGAGGGAGGTTGCCACTTTAGCTTCCCTACTCAAGCTATTCCAACGTCTGGCCCCTCGATACGAGAATGACTTCTGACCAGCGCTAGTTTTTAAAAGTGGCAATTTTAGATCTGTATTAGTTGAGCGTAGTACACACCATTGCTTTCTGAATGTCTTGTAAGCAGATTTCGCATGAAGAACCATTTGATGTATATTTTGATCTAAGATTGGTCACAGGGAATTTATATATAACTTTTTGTCTGCTGTATATAAAACAGAAAAGAAACTTTGTAATTGTTTCTCTTGCCACCTTCATCATTCACTGAAAATTTAATTTTCCATTGCCAGTGTCAATGCACTATATATACAGCAAGTTGTTCCACCAAATGATGATAACTATGCTGGATGACTGCACTAAATATGGTTTCATAGAAGTTTTACTATAATGGTATCAAAGAATTTATGTTGATTTAGTGTTCTAAATTCCCAAGGTTTATAAGAGCCTTCATGGAACCTCAGCTCCTATGTCTTACAGCAATGACTATGCTTGCCCACCAGGGCTTGTGGTTGGAGCTTCCTGTGCTATCCTCAGTGCAACTATCTATTGTTGACTCAATGCAAGAGAGAAAGGCATGCTTTGTGAATTTTTTATTGGGAAATTTGGCACTCTATATATACATATGGTGTACATACAAGGCCATTTGAGCATATCATGCTTTTGTTCAAGGAGAGACATACAGCATATTTAGCTCTCACTTCCCTCCAGGCTCACCTCTCCTTCACTATTTGAAAAAGTTTAGTGCACTTCTTGAAATCTATTTTTCATTTATTTGCTATCAAAAGTTATTTGTGATAAGATTGCCTGAATATTACCGGGAGAGCCATTTGATGCCCCTTGCTAAAGTCTTATGGCCAAGCCTTGCAAATCTGGAGTTGTCAAGAATGTGATATAAAACATTCCATTCCATTTCTGTTGCTGCAGACAATTCTTGTACTGTTCATGCTGCCACAGACCTGATCACTTTCAAAAACCAATCTATCCTATTTAAACTGAGTGAGACAGAGTCCTGCTATACCCAATTGCAGTGCTGTTGATAGTTTCATCATGTTAAGATCATTAGCTGCAGTAAATGTTGACTTTGCCACCAGTAAGAATCATTGATCAATCATCTCTTCCAATTAAAAGGTGTGATGTATTTAGAACAAAATTACTTGGTTTGGTCAACCTTTCATTCTTATTAGACAAGTTTGCAAGCTTTCAGAAAAGCTTTGAGAGAGTCTAGGAGGGAAGTGATTTGATTGTGCTGAGAAGCTGAAGATGGTTTCAGTCTCATAATCCTTATCTGAATTTGTGGTAAGATGTTTGCAGGAAATTTTAGTAGTGTTGGCCTTGATTTTTGTGTGAATTTTTATCTGAGTTGTTGGAAATATGTTGGTTGCTTGAAGACTTACCTGATTTTGCATAAAATCTTTCATATATATAGTTCAAGAATTCTTGTGATAGTATAAAGAATCCTTGTCATGTAATAGGGTGTGCATGGCCTCCTTTATTCATATTGTTGAGATTTATTCATTGTCAGTGGTATGCTTGTAAGCTTCTGTTGTGTGAAAAGCAGTTAATAGAGGCTTCAAAATATATGGTAGATTTTTCAAGAAAATTTTCATAGAAAAACAATTGTATCACATATTCTTATGTAAGGTACCCTCATACTTCACCAAAGTGATGCTAAAAATTTGGTGTGTGGCTCTGTAAAACAAAATATTGATTTGTAAAACTTGGTCATATTGCCATTTGTTCCCTGACAATATTTCTCAGCAAGAATAGTTTTCAGAGCTGTGCTGTTGTAGAATAGATGAAGTGAATATATAAAAAGGATAATGTAGGGGTATACTTTGTTACCACATTCACACAATGTGTTGATAACGTTGTGTTACTGAAACTAGGTCACAATTTGTGCAATTCACAGACATTCATTGCTGGGTTGAAACATGTGGTTTAACAATGGATAAGCCAAGGTAAGGTAGACTTGCCCCAAGTTTATTTTGTCATCTGTCATGAGTCTACAGGGTGTCAAAATAAGTTGTTCAATGTCTGATTAAACACTAAAAGATAACGATACGCTGAATGGAGCCTTTGTCAAGTCAGCTTTTTCCTGAGATTTTAAATTGATTTTGACACGAGAATCTTGCAAATCTGCTAAAAATGCATTGGGTTACACGCTTTTGAAGTTCAAATTTGTGCCAAAGCTGAAACCAGAGACCTGGAAATGGCATTTTTGGTCAAAGTCCCATAGGCCATTGTGTCTGTTATTTCTCAATTGTTACAGGGCAAAGCAAATGGGATTCAAACAGGTTTTCTATAACCTAACTGTCCAGCACATGGATGCTGTGAGGAAACAGATTCAGTCTCTCTTCGATTATGCTTTGAACCACTGTTTTTAGACTTGTGCAATGTTAAGGAAATTTGAGAATGATTGCAAATTATAATTTACTTCAGAAGTCCTGTTTGGTTTGCTCTGATGTCAATGAGAGGTGTGGTATTAGATAAGCTTCTTTTACCTACTTCTTCAAGCTTTTTGCAGTACAAGTAATCTGGGGGGTCTCTGGTTTCAGCTATTGCATATCTTTTATCTTTGAAAGCTTGCAACACAGTGAATTTTCAACTGATTTGCGAGATTTTAGTCTCTAAAATTATTTCACAATCTTAGGAACAGGACTACCTTCCCATGAGCTTGTCCATGTTATCATTTTTTTCAGAATTTAATCAAAGGTTGAACATGTTTTTTTAAGACACCCTGTATCTAAACCTTGCCCAATTTTTTTTTTGATTCCCAAAATAAGCAAGTCTAAGGTAGGCTGGTTTTATTCTTGCTGCTACAGTAAGTCACTTTGAATGGATGTGATTGCATGTCTTACCTAATTTTGGAATGTTTGTGTTTGTCAAGTTGATTTCAAAGAGAGGTTAAGACGAAACTATGTAAATGCATTTGACCTGAAACCCATCAGGGATGTAGGAAGCATCTGGAAGCAACCTGGAGCAGCACAACACTTTCAGGGCACTTTTTTCCTTAAAAGGGGGCATTTTCTAAAAATAAGAAGGGCACTGTTTATTGCAAAATCTTGGGGGAACATGCCTCCAGTGCTCCCAGGTTCCTAAATCAATGAAACCCATTCATTAATAGATACAGCTGTGCTGCATCATAGCCTTAATCAATGGAAGCCACCAAATTTCCTGTGATGAAAAAGATGAATACATTTTCATGATATAAATGCAAATAGCTCCCTGCCAGCAGTTGGATTCATGCTAAACTTTATTTGAATCTGTGTTAAAATGTTCAATTGTAGCAGGTGATGGCCTGCAGGTTGTTTTTATCAATATTTTGGCAAAAGCACATGTATTTTCATGTATTGTTTATTCAATATTTATATTTAGTTGATTGTTCATTTTATGTATAAAGAGCCTTTGTTTACTATGTAAGGCTGTGAATAACAATTACAGAATTGAATCCAGAGCTGGAAGCTTTAAAATAGCCTGAAGGCTTTAGGAAGATTTTGATGTGTTGACATTTTATATCATGGATCACACTGGAGGCTAGAGGGAGCAGGATTAGTGTTATTTTTGCAAGTTATCTGCAGCTGTTTTGAGCTTTTGAGTTGTTTGATGACATTTTAGAAACTTCAACGTAAGGTGGAGGTAGGACATTTTCGGGAAGAGGATACTGTAGTTTGCCTTGTTTTACACACACTGAATCCTCGCATAGAAGAACCTACCTTTTTGAGAGCCAGGCCAAAAAGGGTTCTTATTCAAAGGCACTAAGACTAGTTCCAAGGTACAGAGGCTCTTATGTGAAGGTGTCTTGGGAAGTCACGTTCAGAGTCTAACTACAAATGTTCAGTCCATTATTTGTTTTAGAAAGATTTTTATGGAACTAATAACTAATTGGGGACGAGGAGGATCGCAATTTAACAACCAACTGGCACCAAAGAGAACTTAATAACAACAATCAAAAATCAACTTTTCTACCCCTGCAATAAGAACCCTACACTTCAGCAAACCATTCAAAAGACTATGATCAAACTGAAACAGGTTCTTAATTACAAGGTGCATAATTTAGGAAAAACAGCCTCCAGGTTCTTATTTTGATAGGTTCTTATGCGCAGGAATTTACTGTAGTACAAAGCCACAAAGGTAGAGGCATTGCAGCAAAGGGCTTACAGCATTTTCTGTGTTTCAAAAGTACCCCGTTTGTACCTCAAATTGGCCTTTTCCTAAGCTGTGTTGATGTTTGAAGGCAGTGATCAAGTTCTGACAAGTCTACTCCTGAGAGCTGTGCAACCCCATGAAAAGCTCCCGGGGGGGGGTACGGGTACGGGTATGTGCCACCCATATGAGTGGGTTTTTGAGCCGAAATTCTCTAAACAAGGGTCCCTTTTTCGGCACATTTTCCATAAACATGGGTGGGTTGGGTTATCCAGAAATTGGCGAAGAATAGGCATAAATGGGCTGTTTTCCACCAAAATTCATCATAAAAGTGGGTATGGGTACCTTTCTGAAAACCGGGCGGCAGACCCCCGTCCATCCGCAAGTCATGCCCTCCCCCCCCCGGGGGAAAAACTGCTTCTTAACATAAGCACTGAAGAAAGTTGCCTTAACCGCTCAAAAGTGCTGCCTAAACTGTCTTCCTATAGAGAACTGAGAGCTTCCCGCAGTATTTCCTTAACTTTGTTAAGACCAAGTTTTTTGCATTGAACTACTTCATTGGATTGTGCAGCTAAAGCTTCCCTTTCACACTGTACATTGAATGATAACGGTGGCCAATTGGCATTGTATTTCCTTCTATCACAAGATACTATGTATCATTAAAAGACACAGTGATTCATTTTAAATCCCAGCTTAGCACGGACTAACTTTGATATCTCTCAGGCTAAAACTGTGAAATATTTTAAGTCAAGTCAAGATCCTGAGGACCTTTCATTGACCAAGCTGTTCTAAGTCGAGTTCTTTTCTGCATCAGTAAACTTGTATATAGGTTTGTCTTTATCCGGCATATGGAAGTTCCATTCATGTTTCGCCCTAAGAACCAATACCCAATTTTAAATTAGTGCAAGCCATTTTGTTTGGCTGATGACTTTAGCTTGGTTTTTGTGACTTTTGCGAAATGTTACATGGGATTCAATAGAGATTCAATTTGGACGTTCAATGTCTTTGAGATTTGTCGCTTGTTGGTATAACATGGTTATGAAAAATCCAGTTCTTTGTCAAATAAAGCATAAGTACATGTAACAAATACAACTGCTGCTCCACTCATTGCAGGGAAGGACGCGAAGTCAGTGAGTTACCACAATGAGTGACACTTACAATTATCAAGGAATTAAGCTCAAAGGAGACATCACTACAGAAAGTAAAAAAAAAATGAAGAGCATAATCGCTGAGCAGAATTGAGGCTGTTTGATAAAATGGCTGATCAGTCGTCAGAAAAGCCAGTTTCTGTCGCAAAAGCATATATGATTAGGGGATTCTTTTACCTGCCTTCACAAATGTGCAATGCTTGTTCTGTGCAAAATGGATTTTCTGTTAAATTTCAAGTCTTTCATCATTCATGACTTTTTCACTTTTCCTGCTTGACTTTGCTTATACAAATACCATTTGTGACTCAACAGACACAAGTCATATGACATTTTACATCGTAGTCGTATTTCCGGAGAATGAAAATATACAAATATGGCTGGAAAGCCAACAGAAGTCGAAATGTTTAATTCCTCAAAAAGCAAGCTTTCAGAGTGTTTGAGGTTCAGTTTTAGAAGTAGGCTTAGAGCTTTGCCGCGATTGTTTGTGTTCACATTTTGCAATTGCAATCGTCATTTTTCTGTGAAAGGACATTACCATGTGTTGTTTTTCTCGATTTAAAGATCCAAATAGTAAACTTTTTCGAGAAACTAAGAATATGATAAATTATTGAAACTTGTAACTGCATAGAGTGCTATCACTTTGGATCTATTACGGGCAAGGCTCCACACTGTAGTCGTTTAAGCATAGGTTTCAAATCTTTAAAAGCTGAATGTAAGATTCTGTGGCCTATTTCTTTTGAGCTGAACGGCTTCAAAGAAACTTGAACTATTTTTCAGTAAATCTGCCGTTGGAATTTCCGAAATCTTCAATATTTTCAGAATTACATTGCTTTTCTTCTTTTTAAAAATTCAAGAAAATTTCGAAAAAACTTAAAACTATCGTAATTTCTAAACCTCTTGACGAAAGATCAAATGACTTTAAAGAAAACCATAGTTTATGGACGCCTACAATAAGGTATCAAGCAAAACTCTTTCACTCTTCTGGTCTGTGATATAGACATTTGATGACGTCACGTCATAAAATGAGCTGAAACATAAAGTAGGCTGTAATTTTGACAAATATTCAAGATTTCTGAAAAGTCCAACGGTAAAATCATAGAAAACTGGCTAAAGTTTCTTTCAAGTCATTCAGTTTAAAGAAATACGTAATTGAATTTTTTTACAGCCGCCTTTTTTCATAGATTTAAAGATTTCGAAACTATGCTGGTCGTTTATGGTCGATGTTCAAAGAAGGGTGTTTAATTATTTATCTGGATTTGCCAACGATATGAGAAACTGGTTTATTAGAAACTAGTGCTAAGATGGGCGAAATGTTAAGAAACTCTAGTACTGTGTCTGAGAAGTATTAATAAACTTATCAAAGTTAAAATCATGGATATTATAGCAAAAATATCGTTAAACCTTTATTCTTTTGCAATATTAACTAACCATTTGTGTTTTCATCATGACAGAACACTGTTTATTCCTACATGATGCCTTAGATTTCAAGAAGCATATGTGCAGAATTGTTAGCGACCACATTGATGATTCATGCATTCAAAAAATAAGAAACTAATCAAGAAACGTTTAGTACTAAAATGGAAAAACTTTCATGTCGAATTAAGAAACTTTTAGTACTATGGCCTGATCCTAGTTTCTTATATAAAACGTGTATTGTCTGAACTGAAACAGTAGTTGGTCCTTTCAGAGCTCAGGCATCAAACACAAAAGCCACAGGAACACCATGACGTGACATCTGTGGGAGATATAAGCCACGTAGATTTCCATTGTAGAAATTCTGTAGCAATTTAATCCTAAACATCCCATTAGAAGGCCACGGAATCGTTGCATTTTTCCTGTTCGTTCTATTTATGACGTTATCTTTGCAAATCACGCAAGCTTGGAATGTTTGTTGTGTGTTTTCCCCATTTCCTAACCAATAAATGATTCGCCCATTTTGAATGACGTCAAGTCATATGCAATGTGCAATGAACTTTCTTGCTGGTCTTGGCAACCTCGTTTCCAAGGTGCTCTGACGTCATAGAAATGTTCAGTTGCCATGTTTCACAGTTGCTGTGGAAGCGAAAGAGAAAGACCTCAAATATTCCGGTTTTCATCCATAGACGTAGGAACTGGGGGCACTGGGGGCACGTGCTCCGCAAGACTTTGCAATAAACAAGGAAGTGTCCTTTTTATTTCTGAAAAGTGCCCCCTTTTCCTTAAAGCAAAAGTGCCCTCGAAGTGCCGTGCCCCTCCAAGCTTGAGATGCTTCCTACGTCCCTGTTTTCATCAAATTTGACATTTCTAATAAAATTCCGTTCCAGAGGTATCGGCACTTCAATAGACCTATTAGCTATTCTGAAAAGAATCAGAATCAGAATCGAACGATATTTTGCTACAATTTGTACGATTGTCGAATGTGTACAATAGTGACCGAAGTTCCATCGCCACTCGACCCCGCGTTTAAAAATGTATAAGAATAACGCTCGATCCAGGCTCTTTTGTAGAATAGCTAAAAGGTCTGTTCTGTGTCACACAAAGAGAAAGATGAACTCTATTTAGTTCTCTTGATGTTAGTTAAATTTGGGACGACAACAATAATATCGAGATAACAGATTAAAAAGAAAAAAATCATTGGCACACTTGGGCCTTTCAAAACGTTAGTTATCGTCAGAATGCCAACACCAGTCTTGTCCTCATGGCGTTTCGCCATGCTGGGACGGGAACTTTAATCTTCCTCCCGACACTGCAAAAGGTCCTAGGTACGAGGTTATGACAAGGCATCACGCTCTGGTGATAACATAGGCTTTTAAAGCCTCAATGTGTGAACGGAGACCTGTGAAGAATGTCTGAAGTTCTTTTCCAAAGCTATTTTATCCGAGATTTTCCACGTTTGGTGTTGTTGTTTTCTACTGGACTGAAATATTTTGTCCCTGATTTTCTCGTTTCAAATTGTTTATATTTGGTTTTAATTAGAACATGGCTGAATACCCTTTGTTGATAACCAACGAAAATGAAAGGTGTTGCAATCTGAACTGTGTGGTGCTCAGTTTCCCTCGAAAATGAATCTCTTCTCTCATGATTTACAGCTTTACATTTCTTCACACAGAAGACACACATTTTCGTACCAGCTCTGGCCTGACTTTTCCGTTTACTTTCAGTGTGAGTTTTTGAAAATGCCCACATTTCGTTTTCACTTGCAGCTAGCCTACTCATAGCGAGGGCCAAAAGAATGTCGATGCTTATCTGAGCTTCCACTTTCAGGAGATCAGATTTCCAGCTCAATGAATGCAAGGCTATTTCAGCCTGTTGGCATAACTTTCCATTTCTTTCATATTCACGAGTGACTTAGATGCGGGGGTCACAAACAGATGGAGCGCTACAAAATCTTCTCCTCGCTTCAGTCCGTTTTAGCGAATTTTCTCCACTTGATTCTTTATTTATTGTATCTATTGAATCCGATTTTCGCCGTTGCAGATGATCGATCTTGTGACTCCGACGACAGCATGGGAGGACGCGGGAGAAGTTGCAGTCAGATAAGTCAAGGCAACAACAGGACTGTGAATGAAGAAGAGGCTACTGAAAATCATTACGAAAGTGTCGTCCTCAAGGACTCCAGTGATGGCAATTC
Organism: Aurelia sp. 4 Dawson et al 2005; assembly: GCA_964019985.1. Taxonomy (NCBI): domain Eukaryota; kingdom Metazoa; phylum Cnidaria; class Scyphozoa; order Semaeostomeae; family Ulmaridae; genus Aurelia; species Aurelia sp. 4 Dawson et al 2005. Next base: position 16,150,109 of record OZ026500.1, on the reverse strand, counting down.
TCAGGAAGATGTAAGTCCCTTAATATTTAAATCTCACAGAGGGCCGCGGAGAGGATCTAGATTGAAACGAAACATGGGTCCCTGGCAAAGCGAGTTGTGAAATGTACGCTGAAGAGGCACCCATCTAGGGGCTCCGAGGTTATGTTTCCCCGGGAAGATTTTTAAAATCAATGTTGTTAGAATCGCACTGGTCGCTATTTGCGCCTCTAAATACAATTATCATGTCATCATACCAGCCAGTCATTATGCGCAGGAATAATGATACAATAACAATTTGTCTCTTCTTGATTTTTAATAAGTTATAGCAATTTGAGAAGTTATTGGGGCCCTTTTTGATCATGAACCTGGCAGAGACCTGAATTGGAGCCATATTTGAGAAATTGAATTATTATTCATGGGCCCCTATGGCCACAGGCCCTAGGTTTTAATCCCCATGACCCCTCCTCTCCTCGGCCCTTGTCTCACATTCACATTTATTCCTACTTTCTTATTTAATATTTTCATATTTACCTATCGGGAGGGTAGCCCTTCAGCAGAAGTGCTGGTTTTCAAGGACCCTCCAATAATTAGAACTGAAACTAAATTACAAAATCAACAACATCAAGTCTATTACTGAAACCTATTTTACAGTCGAAAAACCTATTCAAAATCGTCAAAATTTACCATTAAATTAAAGGAAGTCAACCGCAAATCCATTGCTGTGATGAACTCAGTGAGGTTGCCTGCTTTGACCTAGGCAAGAGGCTATTCCACATCTTTGCTCGTCTGAAAGAAATATTTTTGACTATTTGCTGTTTTTCTAATGGTAGCGTCAGGTCAGCGTCAGTTAACCGTATAAAGGCTACACAAGAACAGTGAAAATAATTCATATTTGTGCATATTCTCAGGGGCGCATCTAAGGGAGGGGTTGTGGGGGTTACAAACCTTCCCCTTTTTGGCAAGGATGGTAATTTTTCCCTGTTCTCATCAGGCCAGTCGATTAGATTGTTGAACGTTTTGCTTGAATAGTCAACGTCAGTTCAGACATAAACCAGGTAGTTGTCTTTTTACGTTAGCTGTTGACTGAATTTGTTCACTTAAAGTTGATTCTGTTATCATTATGTTCAGAAAGCTAGCCCATTGGCAGACAGTAGTTTACCCCTAGATTATTATTTGACTCCCTTGAAAACATAGGAAAATGTACACATATCATGCGATTGCCCTGAATCTCTCAATTGGAAGTTCAATATCTTTATGCCTAATTTCTACCGCAAAACCCCTGCCCTTGAAATATCCTAGTTGTGCGCCTGATTCTTCTTGCTGGCATTCCGTTATTTCAAGACTCAGACTGCATACCGGTACAGTTTGAAAATTGCATGAAACCGTTTGGATAGGCCTTTTGTTCACACGAAAACAGCACATTTTTTGCCGTGTTCAAATTATGCAGGTAAATCGTGTGAATGCAGTCTCAAAATTACTGGAGCTGGAATATTGCGAAGGTTCACTGCCTTGCCATTCAGGGAAATTATCTTCGCAAGACTGCCAACCGCAGTGCAATACTTAGGAAGTTGTACACACTTTGCGCTTTCGCAGTATTTGTGTACTTTCGTACTAAAGAGAATCTTGAGGAGATTTCATGTTCGTAAGAGAGAGTCATACTTCTATTGGTTGGAGGAGTCCCATTGTGAACTCTCGAAGATAATGGAGGAAACATCTGTCCGACGTATATGACTTATCAGCAATCTGCTGAGGTAAATTGCAGTTTTTCCGATGTTTTGGAAGAGGGGAGCGAAAGCAAAAATGGAGCCATACAACAAAGAAGCCCTTCATTTGATATTCAACAACGATATCTTCTCGCTGGAGTTTCGGTTGCATAACGACCATTTGTTGAAATCAACAGCCCCTCTAGCAACGTTCTTGTAAAACTTTTGCTATCTGGTGATAGAAACGTTTCAAGTGACATCAATAGAAGTCTCGTACTCGAAATGACTTTCAATTTTATTCACCAAACGAGTCGATTTGTTTAAGTTCGATAAAATCTTTGTTTCACGCCGCACAGCCACAAAATACTTTTCTTTTTAAAGTCCTTTCTCTTTGTTTCCACCTTCGTTTATTTGTATTTGTCTGCAAACATCGTTGGTGTGTAGTTTTTCGAATTTTTGAATTTAGATATAGTTTAAGTTTAATGCTCTCTGTTAATGACCCTTGGGATAGCCGTGGGTTCTTGCTTCCCGGGTTATCGTTCTTAATATGTAGTTCTGTAGTCTTAAGTACCTCGTTCTGTAAATTCTTATGTTGAATAAAGAAAAAACACAAAGAAGCCTGCTCTTGGGTTCATAACATTTTAACATGTTTCCAGATGTCTCCAGCATTCCTTTTGTTGTTGGGTCCTCGTAAAATAATGACGTGCATTTTTTAACCGGGTTATCTTTCACAATATTTTATTGCACCGTTACAAGAGCAATCAGGCTGTGAACGGCAATAGATTTTGTAATTGAAACGGCTGTATGAGAATTTATCATCTTTTCTCATTCACTTTTATTGACATTGTTAGTTTTATTGCACTTAAGTCAGGCAATAAACATCCGTTCGCAGACAGCTTGTGCAGAATTGTTGTGTATTCTGTCGACAAGGAGTTCCGAACTATGAGTTAAATTGACGATTTTGACTTAAGTTTACGAAAAGAAATTCATGCAGTGATTAGTTAGGCCTCTGGAATTGCTCAATTTGCTTGCAAGTAGACATTGGATTTGTGGTTCGAAGGGTTTCATTGTTTCTGATTTGCACAACAACTTAGATATGCGATTTTGACTTAAATCAAAAAGGAGAAATTCCCAGAATGATTCCTTAGGCTGTCGAAGCGCTCAAATTATCCGCAAGTCAGCGTCTGTTGGATCCATAATTTGAAGAACTTGTTTCTGAACTGCACTGCATTTTCAATAAACGCTGTTGACATAAATCAGACGGGGAGGAATTCATGTAACGATTGTTTATGTCGTCGACAAGCTCACATTGTTCCCAAGTCAGCTGCCATTGGAGACTCAGCGAAATTTAAGATTCGTGAAGTTTAACTTTTGCAGTTTTATGAGGTCGATTTTGTGGAATTTAACGAGAAAGGAGTTCTTTGCTGTTGCAATGTGTCCTGAGAAAATTCCCGTTCTTTGCAATTTGTGTAACACTAGTTTTATTTTTATGAAGACACACTCCGATTCGCAAGGGGAGAATGAAGAAGATGGCGAGAAAAAGGAAAGTCAAAAGATGAGAAATTATTTGGTGAAGAATTTGCTGGACAGTGAAATGAGTTACTTTGAATGCATTGATATGATTAGAAAGGTACGTTTCTGTTCTTATCATAAGTTCTAGCAGCGTCTCCTCACAAATGATTAGTCCAGGGTTGTTTTTGCAGAGTATGTATTTTCTTGTTATTACCTGACTGGAGTTTCAAAAAGGAGGCAATACAGAATCCCGCCATTCCAATTGGCTAATCACACATTTCCCGCGGGTTTCCCGTAGCTTTGTATAATACGATACAAGGACGCGTTTTTGTCACCACGGCAACTGCTTTAGGCCTAGGCCTGTGAGATTTGCAGTGAACTCAAACGACATGATTGTAACAAAATGTTTTTGATGAAATGCGAGTGAAGATTAGAAGATGTCAGGTAATAAAACTCATACTAACCGGTTTTGTCGCTGTACAGAAAAATATAAAGCCCTCGGTCTTAATGTCCAGACCTCGCAAGCTCGGTCTGTACTTCTAAGATCTCGGGCTTTATATTTTCCTGTACAACACAAAACCGGTTAGTATGTGCATAATACATGCATCGTTCCCACAACTACAACATATTGATATATGTTGGCCTCTATGCAATGGAGGCGGATATTTATAAGTTCAAGGCGAGCTATTTTTATGGTCTGGTTAAAATATTCAAGGTGCAACCACGGGCAACCACTATTTGCTTTCGTGCAAAAGGCGTACTGTGTAAGCACTGTGAACCCCTAGGGTTTTCCTTAGCCTGCAGTGGGGGCTTAGGCTTAAACAGAGGGAGCTTGTTCATAAAGTGAAATGAAAAGGCTTATAAACAATAATTTTCAGGCCTTTTACTTTATATTTTGTTCGGAATCAGCCATGGGTATTGGGAAACATTGAATTGGTTATTTTATTATTTATCGTTGTAGAGAATCAGAACTATTAGGCTTCTTTTGTGTGTGTTTTTTTTGTTTCGATATTCTCCGTTGTCCTGTCGATTTAGCATTTTCAGTATGCTGCCAGTCGCCCTCCACTCCACCTTTCAAACGGCCATATTTTTGAAAATAAAGTTACTGTATGTTGTTCGTTCTTTGAAGCTCCTTCAACTGGAAGAATTCTTCTTTGGTTCTCTCAGTGCTTGCTCCACACCCCCTTTGAAAGAGCTTCACAGATTGAACAACATACAACAACTTTATTTGAAACAATATGGCCGTTTGAAATGTGGAGCGGAGAGCGACTGGTAGCCAACTGAAAATTCTAAATCGACAGGACAACGAGGAATATTGAAACAGAAAGAAACACAGAAGGGTTTGCCTGATAGTAGTGATTCTTTACAACGAGAAATAATCTAATAACACCATCCACGTTTCCCAACATCCATGAATCAACATACAGTTTAGCGAGTCAAATACACTCATTTAACGCAAGCCACTACCATATGAAACTGATGTTTACTTATATTGTTTTAGCCGCTACTGTATGGAACCTTACTTAGATGAGCACGTTGAGGCCTTCCATTCACGCTAGACATACTGGAGTTGTTCCAAACAGAACTGCTAGCGTAACCTAAACTGGTCCACTTATGAATTCAGTCTTGTTTGGAAGGTCTGCAAGGGCTAGAGTGCAGTTTGATGGTAGGCAATCGAATGTTGGGTTGTTGTGTGTCATTGGTAAGAGCTAGGATCAGTTTCAGAAATGGGTTTTTAGGGTAACTTGGGATTAGTTAGGGTAACTCAGGGTTAGTTGGAGCTAGTAAAGGTAAATTAGGGTTATTTAGGGGCTAGTTAGGGTAAGTTAGGGTATGGGTTTGCTCAGTTCAATATTTGCAAAAAGAATATGACATTTAGCGCCACCTGCCAAACTGCCTTTGTCCGTTTCCCAGATTCGTACGGAACTGTTCTAACAGTTCCGGTATAAACCCAGGTTGAGTCAGCTTCAGCATTTTTTCATTTGTTTTTATTTAATCAATGCAATCCTCTCGTAGTATATGAAGCCACTACAGAAATCAACGGAAACTTCTCAACCAATTCTTACCATGCAAGATTTTGGCAAGATCTTTCTAGGAATGGAAGGATTGCATTCACTTCATGAGGATCTACTACAGCAATTAGAAGAACGTGTGCAAAACTGGGATGACAATCAGACTATTGGGGATATCTTCACAATTCTGGTAAGCTGATTGTTTTATTGGGTCCTCTTAGGCCAAGTTTAAAAGTCGTACTTTTTGCCGTGTTGAATTTGACAGATGCTGCTAACAATTTTCAGATTTCAATCAAATTAGACTTGAAAACGATTTTTGAGTCATCAGCCGCTTTGAATTGTTAAAACGGCAGGACTTGACGAGCTCAGTTGTCTTAAAACTTCTCCCCAAGAATTAGACCCAACCATAAGATCCTCTAGTATCAAAACTTTATTTTACAGTACAAACTCTCGTTGCCATATCGTTTGTAAGCTATCATGTGATCATTCGGTCATACATTGCTCAAATACACTCATTGAGTGTCCACTTATCTGCCGGATCACATGCAAATGCCTTTAGAAAGGCGTGGAGCGAAAAGTATGAATACTGTAGCAAAATACCTGTAATGGCCATTTCCAAGCCCAGTTTTAAACTTAAGACTGTGAAATTCCCCTGCTTAAAAGACTAAATTCCAATAACCATTCATGGAATGTCAGTGAAAAATTTTAAGCAACCATGTGTCAAATCATCTATTCGTGTGATACAGGGTTTTGAGCCAAAAAGCTGACTTTATTTCTAATTTTAGAGGTCTTCCCAAGTAAACGTCCGCCCCCACGGATATTTATTACTCCTCTCTCCGGGCAAATCCAAATAAAGCATTTTAAATTAGTTTGGTTACTCTGAGGTGATCAAGGTTAGCTTCTTTTGTACTTGAGTGATATGACATAGATCTCAAGTTGTAAGGATCCAGTTACCTTAGTAGTTCTCTTCGAATTTGACATTTAATTACAATTTATCTTTGCAGATGGATGGCTTTGGTGTGTATAAAGATTTTATCAACAATTACAAGTCATCACAAGAAACTTTACTCAAGTGTCGAAACGCAAACACATTTTTTGATGGTATCGTTCAAAAGGTATGCTGTTTTTTGCTTTATGTTTGCAGTTGTTAATGCTTTCTAGTATTCTCCGAAATAGTAATGCTTATTGGACTTTTCTTTGTGCGAAAACAAAAGAAATTCACAACCAGTAGAAAACAGACACCTGTAAAGGATCATTTTACAATCTCATGGACCCAGAACAAGAAAATAATCTAACCTGAATTTCGATGCCGGTTGGTTGATGTGCCCCTTGATGAGTTTGACACATTTATAAATTTGTTATTTTGTTTCAGGTCAAAATTGTGTGAAGCTCTTTCTGTCTTGTTTTGCGTACAAGATGTTTATAATTGCATTTTTACTACAGCTCGTGTGCGTGTCATATAGTAAAATTGTAACAATTTCAACGGCAGGAAAAATTTTATGGTGAATCATTCTTTTGATCCTGTTTAGTTCCTTGTGGGCTCCATTCTTCATTTTGAAATTTGTGCATTTCTCATTCTTGGTCGTTAGCTTCACAGTTGATAGATATCAGACCTAAATTAAGCCGTCTAAATTAAGCTTCGATCTACGGTTTCCGGAGGTGGTAGTCTTCACAAATCTGTAACAGTTGAGTTCATTTTCGATCTAAGCACGTGTTTCTGAACTATTTTGTTTTGGGTGGTTAAAAATCAGAAATAACTGACTGACAGGGCCGCCGAGATGAGGGCAGGAGGGGCACTTTGCCCCAGGGCCTCTGAGTCTAAGGGGCCTCATAATTGGATAATTTTGACATTTTGTAGGAATGCTCTGAAATGCATTTTAAGCCAATCTAAAGGGGGGGGATCAAAAAATTTTCTGCTCGCTTCCCTCGCAGGGGCCTCGATTCCCAGTTTTACCCCTTTGCCTCGAAAACTTCTCGGCGGCCTTGCTGACTGAGGCACAGTGGGCATTCAATAGGACATTTCGCTGGAATGATTTTTTGAAACCACATTACCCTTTGTGATATCCTGAGGGCCCCATGAGTCGATCATTGAAAGAAAAGAAAAAATGTGTTTATCTTTTTTCAATCAAGAGATATTGCAATTTGAAATGTAGAAATTTTTTCACTTTGATGTAATTCGTCAGTTTTTGATATTTATTCATAAAGTTTAAGAAAGTTATATATTTCAAAACTTAATTTTACGAAAGGTAAATGAGTAGCTGCAGTGCTCAGTAGAAAGAGACACTGAAGCAAAAAGTCCCCCTGTTTCTAGATCTGTATCACTTTTCTGTACTCTTGACGCAGAACTTTGTCTTTAAAGATATGATATATAAATCCTTAGTTTCGCAGACTATTATTGTAGTAACCATCAATAGATATTATGTTAAGAATTCCCATGTGAATGAATAGTTGCAATTCTCAATATAAGATAGACCCTAAGCAAATGGTTTCCTAGTTTCTAGATTATGACGCTTTGCTGTATCCTTGACGCAGACTTTCACCCAGACTTAGTTGAAGATAAGCTTAAACATGAACGCCTTTTTGCATCCATTTCAACGCCTTTTCCTGGTCTAATCTTTGAACTGGTAATCCCCGATATAAATGTGGGCCAGTGACAGAAAGAATCAACATTTTCCGCAATGAATGAATCAGTGATAGGTGATATTCTTGTAAAGACCTTGTCACATTAATTGTCAAGTAATTTCATATTCATACAACGGTTCTCGGTTTTTTGGTTAGACAGTTCAAATCCAATGTTATATTAATTTCTTTTGATCTTCTATTTACAGGAGATCAAGATCCAGTCGTTGAAAGACCCTATCAAGCTTGATGGTAAGTTTTGGATTTGCTGAATTTAACTGTGTATTGGAAGCGTGACCTTGATGTCATTCTGGGATTTGAAGCTCTTCTAAAATTGTCAAGCAGAGAACCTCTCTGAAAGTTTCCTTCCTCATTGCTGTTCGGTTTGGTATTTCCTTGCAAGAGTACAATTCTGGGCAGGAATCCCTCGTTGTTCCCCGTGAAATTCCTTCCCGTCCTTGTCGCTTCGTACTTCTTTCGTAATTGTGTTATCAGACTATCAGATTTCCACACACGAGAGCTAAGAAACACCAAAAATGATCTTGCAGTACCGTTAATGCGAACAGTAAGTGGCCAAAAGGCATTCTCTTACCGTGGTACCAAAGTGTGGAACAAGTTTAACAATGATATCAAAGAGGCCCCCTCGGTATACTCTTTTAAATCAAGGTTGAGACAGTTGGGGTACGAAAATCTTTAATTTTGTATATTGCTTATTGTCGCCAGATGTATATATTTTTATCTATTAATTTATTTGTAAATAGCTTATTAGGTACTTTAATTTTAACAGGGCCAAATTGTAAAACAATATCCTTATTGAATTTGTACCCTGTATAAATATGTTTAAAATATGAAATATAAAATATGAAATATGAAATATATGAAATATTAAATGAAGGTGTTGTGGCGCATTGGTGTGATCCTTCGAATGTACAGTCTGACTGGTCGGGCTGACAGGGCTCCATCCCAGGAAGACCTCCACCACTTGAGCGTCATGACAAGGGGCTGGATTAGGTCTCTTCTTCTTCTGCGATCCCACCGCTTGTTGCTAAAAGCCTCACCTTCACCTTCATCATAGACTCTTTCTTGAATATTATTTTTCTCTAATGCAGTATTATGAAGAGTATTTGGTCCAGTCGTTTTGTCCTCTGATGAATTTCTCGCTGGACAGAACATATTGCTTTTTTATAGTAGACTTTGTTATGATGGTATTGATTCTTTGTTAATTGACGTTGTTTATCTGTATTGGCAAGCCAGCTACTTTCGTTTCTGTCTTGCTCACTGGGAAATTTTGCATGATCTTGACCAGTTTTTCGATGCAGCAACGATGAGCTTGTGATGACCAAGATTGTGCATATCTGTTTTACATTCGTCAAATTGTAAGTTTCTCACTACATCTTCCGCTTATCAAGTAGCAAGATTAATTTGAGGAGCAAGTCATGATCTATCAAGTTTATCCCGGTTTTTCTCCTGGAACAAAACCTAGGGTTAAGGTTATTTTATATTTCACCAATTCCACTTTTGAAAGACTTTCTTATTATCTTTGTAGCTCTTTTGTACAAGCCAGTTGACCGAATGACGCAATATTCCTTGATTCTCAACGTAAGTATGGATATTATGTGATTTGCACGTTTAAAAGCAAATGTTTATTTGGTTTTTAGAAATTGAAAAGTTAAGCTTTCTTGCAGTAGCCTTCCTATGCAGAGACAAATTAGTTCCGGTAAATCTGTCATTCATTCATTCAGTCATTCATTCATTCATTCATTGATTGATTCATTCATTCATTACTTTATTTCAATTTGGCTGGGGGAAGGGACATTTACTGTGGCTACGTGGTGCTATTGTAAGCCTCCTATGCATGCGGCATCCAGGCGTGGAACCTCTAATTTAACATCCCTTGGAAAGGACGCAAGTGTGTTGGTTAGGCAGGCCTCCAAAAGGTCACCCATCCGGATTTGGACCTTAACTTCAGATATGTAAGAGTGTATAAACCTCTCGGCCACTCACCCCGCAATCTTCTCGAAGCTGCAAGAGTCAACATTCGTCAGTAAAAGTAGACTCTGTTGTCTCCATCAGCCAGTGGGAGTGGTTTAGTCTAGTGCTTCTCAGCCATATTTAACTATTGATTGCAAATGCTGCTCTATGATTGTTGAGCCACAAATGTGCCTTGACACGTTGCCTAACTAAGCAGTTAGATTATAAGTCTTCTCTCTGATGATATCTGTTAAAATTTCAGAACATAGAGTGAGTGGCCGACGGGCCTATATATTTTCCGTTAGATGACTAAAGCTAAGCTCGGTCAAGTGAAGTCAAACTCCGGATCGGTGTGACCCCTTAGAGGCCTGACCTCCCAACTCAACCTTGTTGTCCTATAGACTAACTGCCGCAGTCCCAGTTGTCACTTAGCTTAATGAATTGGATGCCGGCATTCCGCTCCGGTTAGTTTTGGCGATTATCGACCCATCAAGGAGCGAAATTACCACGATTTTAAGAAGGCCAGGCGTCCGTTGGAAAGGACCTTAAACCTTGGGTCCCATGCCTGGATGCAGTATGCCTAGCGGGCCGAAATTAGCTTTGAATAGCGAGAAATTCTTCCAGCCCATTTAAAATTAATTGCAGAAAAAGAGAAGTACTACATAGTGTTGTCTTCTGATCTTAAAGGTAATGCTATCTCAAGATCAGAACCGGGACAAAGCAAAAAAAAACAAGATACTGGTAATAATGCTATTCAAGATACTGGTAATAATGCTATTTTATATAGTTTGTTCTTTCAATTTATAGGATTTGTTGAAGTACACACCAGAAGATCACCCAGATCATGAATTGTTATCTGAAGCAACTGCAAATCTCTTCGATCTGTTTGAACAAATTAATGTTAACAGGCGTGATAAGGTACGTTAATAGCTCACAGAGAATAACTATAAATTCTGGAATGAGAATGCCAGGACTATAAGATGACCTGCATCAGGTAGGGGCCATATACTTGTGGATCTTTTATGCAGTACAGTTCATTTGCAACTTAACATCGGAAGAATTCATTTCAGAATGAGACAAGACTTTGACCTCTTTTCCAGTTCTCGTTGATTCCCAACAAGCGCGATTGTCATGGAAAAATGCATGAGTTATTTTTGACTCCTAGTTCAATAACATGCGTTGGAATCCTTACGACTTCGAGGGTCCTTGCGAGTGAAAATTGCATTAAGTTACGAATGAACTGTGTTGTATTTTGATGTTATGAATAACACATGGTAAAGATTCGGCTGAACCTTGGAGGAAACCGATATATGAAAACTGGCTTTTCCTGTATCAAGCTTACTTTTTTGACTGTACTTAAACAACTTATGGATAGCGATGGAGAAAAGATAGTCTCTTCGCACTCATTTCCCGTAAGCATTTTATCAAGAGTTAACTATTTCATGCATTACGCGAACGATCAAATCTTCTTTTATGAAGCAGTGATATTCTGTTTAGCCATGTTGCATTTGTTTACTTAGAATGATTGTTTGCTCATTTCAAACAGAAGATTTGGTTTAACTTTCCACTAATATTGCTTTGGTGACTAGGCATCTTCTTGCTTGCGAATGAAAAAGATGCCTGACAAGGACTCTTGAAGTAAAAAATGGCCAAATTTTAAGAAATTGCTTTACAAATAAATTCAAGTTGTTGGCAATCAGTTGTTCTTCGTTGGGTGAACTGGTGCAAAATTCCATATTTCCAAGGAGAGCACGAGGATTTGCCATCTTGATAATTTTACTTTTAGAAAGCACCACAAAGGCAGCTGTTAAAAGAAGGAAATGTTGTGGAATTAGTTGGTAAGATGTTTCTTTCTTTATCTTTCCATTTCATTTTATAATATCTACACCCGTAGAAAAGTTTTAGTATAAATACTATTTTGCAAACTGACGTGTTGAAAGCAAATAAAAATTCAATCAGAATTCAAAATTTCCTGTCCAAATCCTTCAACTTACTGACATTTAAGTGATTTTCTTTTCCTTGAGTTTTTTTTTGGCTTTGACTACATGACTGTACACAATTAACAACCAAATTCACAACAAAATATGTATATTTCAAAGCTCTTCGTTTTTGGCCTGAACACCTATTTTGTTTAAAACTGTTTTGGCGGTAGGAGACTGAAAAACTCAAAAATGGTTTCGACAATTTATTAAAGTTAAGGAGCTAAGGAAGTACTTGCTAGTTCAGGACACCAGACCCTGTATACGGTGTGAGTCAAAAAATACGCCCGGCGTTTGAAAGGCTAATGCTCCTTGAAGATATAAGCAATGATATTTGATTGAATAGCTAACATTTTCAATTATTTTTAGAAATTTTCCTGGCTAAAATCGGTCACTCAGCTCAGATTCTTTAGGCAATTTTCCAAAATGAGTCCCTTTGAGAAACCTTAAAAACGTGTTAAAATTACAAGCAAAAGTCCCTCATGTGTTTACCTCACAGCGATGACTTTCAGCATGTTTTGGCTCGTGCTTTCCTTTTGGCGGGTTGAAAATTCTTCCCCCTAGTGTGTATAACTTATTCGGGGGGATTCCATTCTCGCATGAGGGCAAAATACATGAGCATACCCAAGAGTCATTATTGCTAGGAAGGAGAACAAAGGGAGATTTTGCTTGCTGTTTTTGTTCGTTTTTGCAGGTTTTCGAAAAGGGCTTTCTGCAGAAACTCTCCTATTTCGACGGGAAGGAATGACCGATTAAAGCCGGGTACTGAACCTAGTTTGACATATCGGGGATAAAACAAGACAGTTTTCAACATCATTGCTTTGATATTGAGGGATCAGGATTTTTTCAAACGCGGGGCGTTTTTATTGACTCACCCGGTATGTTTCCATTTGCACTCAACAGACGATTATAGTAGAAACTCGCATAAAAGAACCTATGTTTTTCTTGGGCAGCCTGAATAGGCTCTTAGGCCCCGTCCACACGTATACGTTTACGTTTTGTAAACGCATAGAATGTTTTCCGTCCACACTGATCCACTGAGCGTTTTAGCCTGTCCACACGTAAACGCCAAAACAATGGGGAATGAATGATGAGCATGAAATCTATGACGTCATCTTTTACAAAAGTATGCGTTTACGACCGTCCACATGAAAACGCAAAAACAGTGTTTAAAAAAACTGCAAATGATTGGTGAATATGTAGTCTGTGACGTCACCGTTTACGAAAGTATGCGTTTACGACCGTCCACACGGAGACGTGAAAACAGCGTTTTCAAAAGTATCCACTTTGGAAAGTGTTTTCGAATGTATGCGTTTAGGATAACTTGAAACGCCGTTTACATGTGGACGGAAGGTGTAAACGTATAAGAATGTATGCGTTTACAGACGTAAACGTATACGTGTGGACGGGACCTTAATTAAATGGCTGTCATTCTAAATTCCAGCCTGCAAGGTTCTTGAAAGGTCCTCGCAAGCAGTACACACCTTGCAAACACTAATGCTGTTTTCCAGCACAAGAATTCTGAAGAATTCTTTTGAATTCATGAGAAAATTTTTAAGGAAAGAATTCTGGTTCAAAAATCGTGCAGTCTTTTGTACCATTGAAGAATTCTGATCAGAATGTAAGAATTCTTGAAAATTCTGCGGAATTCTGAACACATGAAACCTGTTATATAAGAACCTCTCCCAGTTTCAGCATCTGAATGGTTCTTATTTAGGGTTCTTATTTTTTTCAGAATAGCTAAAGGTCTATAGTGATGACTACGGCCATATATTCACTCAGAGGGATTCAATTAGAGAATGCTACACATCTTGGTAAAGTTCATCAACGCAATTTTAGCATAGTCATCCATTAAGTAGCACATAAAAGAATTTCGTTCAGCTGAGAACTCAGTTTTTAATTCGATATTTCTTTGGTAGATGGAGAAAGAAAAGCAAGAACTTTATTTCTGATGAATGATGTTCTGATTTGTGCCAAGTTGAAACCTGCAAAGTAAGTAAATCATTCATTTGGTTGATGATTCTTGTGAGAACTCATTTGTGGAAGCTCTCGTTTCTACGCTTCCCTTTATCCTTGTTCTTTTGTCACGCTTCATCTCTGTAAAAGACGCAACAAATATCTCTGTTTATAGTCTGTTCGCTCAACTTATTGACCAGCAGACTAAAAACTTGTTGCATTAACCGCAGCGTTAGTCAGTCCAGTGTGTTTCACATTTTGAGAAGTCACAGTGAATACTGCTTTGTGATCGCCGTGTCTCCTTTTTGAGCAGCTTGTAAATCAGAAGAGATCTTTGACTGCGAAGAGCTTTTCTGAATACTGCATATGAATGTTGGATTGAAAAAGTATAGTAAAAACCATTGGTGAGAGGAAAAAAGGTGTTTGTATGTTGATCCTTTCATAAAATATGAAAACATGTTATACCTGTGTCTTTATCGTCTCTTGCAGTCTCAGTTCGATTCAGATCATGGCACGATATAGCCTAAGATTGTTTTCTGTAAAAGTGAGGCTGTGAGTCTGTCTGCAAACAAGATCAGCCTTCTTTTAATGAAAGCAAACTTAGGCCATGTTTTGGCATGTTTTGGCATGTTTTGGCATATTTTATCAGGGAATTAAAACATAAGCATTTAGTTTCCACTCAGCCATGTAAAAACCTTCACATAAAGCTCCGGTCAAACGATCCAACATCTCACCCAACATTTCACCCAACATTCAACCCAACATTTTCAGCTGCCCCAACATCAGTGGTCAAACGATCCAACATTTCACCCAACATCTGACCCAATCAGGACCGTGCTGTTCCTTGTGGTTGTAGTTCTTCATTGAAGTTGGATTTTACTTCTGCAAAATCAAAGGCTTCTCTTTTTCGTCATCTTCTTTGCCTTAATTTGAAAGAAACTTGGCTGCAACTGAAAGTTTTTTTACATAAAGTGACGACTTTGGCGGTTGGTGCCCTCTAAACGTAGGCTACTACGCATGCACGTAGCCAACAATGTTGGATGAGGTGGTCAAACGACCCAACAATTGACCCAACATCTGAAAACAATGGAAATGTTGGGCGTCCTCACCCAACATTTTTTATCTCTGTCAAATTTCACCCAACATCGAAAGTCACGATGTTGGGTGACCCAACAAAGTGGTCAAACGATCCAACATTTCACCCAACATGATGTTGGGTGAAATGTTGGGTGAAATGTTGGATCGTTTGACCGGAGCTTAAGAATCCAATTTGTCAGATCAGGCTGTACAGTTTCATATAGAACGAATACATTTTGAAAAACAGGCTGAGAGTTCCTTGCAAGACGCTCTGATAGAAATGGCAGGGCAAAAACTCCATAATTTATTAATGCATGATGTATCCTATTTGTTGTGTACTGTTTATAAAAGCTTTTTATCATACATTTCATAAACAAAATATTCACAACTCTACGAAAAGGAGCACATTTATGGTAATTTCAGTAATGTTGTAGGGTCCTGGAAACTTGCTTCTGGAAAATTGCTTCTGTTTCACAAGTTTTTTTCAAGAATATGAAGTTATGAAAAACTTTGGAAAATTTAGGCGCACCAGTTTCTCATGTTTAGGTTCTAAAATGTAAAATAAATCAGCCTGCGATTTCTTATAAATGAGTTTCTTATATGCGGATTTTTACTGTACATGCGGTGACTCCTCTTCGCAATTCTTTTCTGCCGATTTATCAGACCATGGACTGAGAATAATTGTACTATCAAGCTAATCGCGATGTGTTTTACTTTCTAGGGATGCTTATGTTTATAAGTGGTATGTTTCACTGAATGACATCCAGTTGAAACCATTCAAGGAATCTGAAAGTAGGTTTCTCATTATTGAATCAGATATTCAGTTAAATTCTGTCTCAAATAAGATGTCACGCGAAAATTTCCGCGAATTAAAACAAGTGAAGTGCTTCGCATGATTTATTTTTCGTTATTTTAAATCTCACGCGACATCTAACTTTAGACTGAGGTTTTAATCAATTAGTAAAGTTAAGAGCAAATACTGGTCTGTTTGCATAATTTATCCCTATTTTAAAGGTGTCCTATTCTTCATGAGACAGTGATGGACCTTTGCCAATTTCTGAAATCTTGCAAGAGAGTTGGATACTTTATGTAGACCTTCCTGCATCTTCTTTGCTGGTGTGGCTGAGTGGTTAGGCACTGTGTTTCGAATACTGTGGGGGTCTACCTATTGGGGTTCGAATCCCGCCGCTGACGTTAAAGACCACCAGCTAGCCAACTCAGCTGTCCACCCTGTCGAGGTGGGTAAATGACTACTGAGAGACAATTCTGAGGGCACAAGGCATAGTGCTGCAAGCCCACATCAGCTGTATAGCTGCCCATATACCCAGCCTGCGGTAACAAAATAAGTTGCTTTCTTGCTTGCTTGCTTGCTTGCTTGCTTGCTTGCTTGCTTGCTTGCGTGCGTACGTTCTTGCTTGGTTGCTTGCTTGCTTGCGTGCTTGATCGGTTGCGTGAATGCTTGCTTGCAGTTTTTATACTTGATTGTTGTCATAGTATAGAGAAGCTGTCAGCTTTATTATTGTACAGACATACCATTACATCCGGCCGTCGAGGAATGAAATATTTTGCAGAGCTTGGACGCAAAATTGTCTCCCACGTTAAAAACTTTCGACAACAGAATTGCAAAATTACGACCTAGGTGATTCTCTTTCATATTCATCGTATCATTTCATTATATCGACTCGACGGCAAATAGTTGTCGATGATAATGTTTATTTTTCCGACGGGGTTACCGTGAGTAAAGAATGAAAAATGAAATGAAATGATATTTTAGTTTTCTTTTAGATGACTTGCAAAATTTGGATGGTTTTTCATTCGTAAGATTTTCAACAGGGTAGATTGTAAAACAGAGTAAACTGAATGTGTTACCCTGCATAAATGTAATAAAATAAGAGAAGTTTGCTTTCAACACATCTTGTCTTTTCTTTTTAGGCCCGCAAACAGTTCCAGTTACGACGAAAGCTGATTGTGACAAGTTACGAGCAGTAATCGCAAATATAAGATCTGAAATGAGGAGAGATGCGATGACGTTTACTCAACAGCCAAGTGTGGAAGGAGGCTCGCCTTTCGTCAGGGTACGAAAATTTTTCGTCAATTTCTTGTTAGAAATATAGTCGTAGCCTGGGAGGGAGAAAAGAACAAGAAGGGCCAGTAGGTGGTGAATGGTAAGATATTGCTAAGTGGGTTGATAACGAAGTCTTTATACTTCTTAGAGTTTTGAAGAATTTTTACCTGAGACGTGATTTGATTCTAATTTGTTTTATAGCCAAAGATACGGAAACAAGACAGCTCTGTGCATGGAAAAGGACCAAGAGCTTCTACAAGGGGGCTAGAGAGGCTGAAAAAGAAACTGCAAGAGCAAGTAAGTATTGTTTGTAAACAAGTTGTTGAATTAGAGTGATAGCTGGTATTCTGGCTAGAAATTATAACTCCTGTACAGAAGACCTATATGCGCATACTAACCAGTTTTGTGGTATGTGGGAAAATATAAAGCCCGAGGTCTTAAAAGTATAGATCGAGCTTGCGAGGTCTGTGCATTAAGAGTGAGGGCTTTATATTTTCCTGTACAACGACAAAACCGGTAAGTATGAGTTTTATGACATGATGGCTTTAATGTCTAATGTTGACTTCTATCATTTAGTCAAACACATTTTGTTACTGTCATATCATTTGAGTCGCTTGTAAACCTCATGGGCCTAAAGCAGTTTCTGTGGCGACAAAAACGTCTCCTTGTATCGTATTATACAAGTTACGGGAAACCCGCGGGAAAGGTGCGATTAAACAATGGGAGTGGCGGATTCTGTATTGCCTCGTTTTTGAAACTTCAGTCAGGTAATAATGTTGTAAATCACAGGGCTGCCACTTTAGGAAGAACTACCTCCGATCCTTGACTGATTATCTTGTCAATTGTTCCCGTTCGGTGAACCTTGCTCAACAAGAGCTCATATTTAAGCAGTCAAAAGAAATACGATAGCTGCAAAATATAATAGCTAGGATAGTTACTAATAGCCCCTGGGACGCCTCCTCACTAACCCGTATTAAAGAACTTGGATGGATACAAGAAATGATAGACTTTGAAACAACCAAAATTTTTCACAAGTCATTGCATAATGAAGTGCCTGATTGTGTGCAATGTCTGTTTACAAGGATCTCTGATAAATGTGCCAGGGAATTACGCAATTCCATGCTGGATTTAAACTTTTTGCTGCTGAAAAGATGCTAAGCACAGAAGAGCTTTTTATTCAGGGGGGGGGGCAAAGCTTGGAACAAATAATTAGGCTCTGAAGCCAATACAGCATGTACCTTCGCTGCTTTTAAGAAAGCTGTCACTTGGACCACAATGATACATTGATTCTATTCTTTTTAACTTCTTAAGATTTTGAAGTGGCATTGCAAAAGCGTTTATATTCTTTTTGTTTAGTTGACAGAGCAAGTTGTGAATCAGTATTTCTATACATAATATTGATGCTTCTGCCCTGTATGAATAATTCAAGCGGAGTGAAAAATTGAACTGAAGTGAAAATGAATGATTACGTTGCTTTTGCCCGTTCTCAGCTATCACCCTGTAGAAACCAAATGCAACAGAACTCTAATTCGACACATAGTTGATGAGGAAAATTTAGCTTACGTAGGTCGTGTAATGTTACGCTGTCGTTGTTGCTGTCAAATTCGTCGAATCTTGCAAACTGATTGCCCCGACAATTTGTTGTGTGTGGGGACCGAAATCGGGTCTAGCATTTCGTAGTATTTACGATTCTTCTGTTTTGTGCAGGAAAGACTGCTGCAGTTAATTGCTCCAAGTATTCCCCTAAACATATATCATAGGAACGGAAAGGTAAGTATTGTCCAGTCTTATTCGTTCGCTGTTTTCGCATCAAGAAACAATTAAGTCCTCACTTTGTCAAATGCTGATTTGAGCCCTGACACTCAACTTTATCTTTGGTATTCAGTTTCATGATAAACCTGCACTTGCCAACTAATGCCCTATTCACACTGCAAGTTAAACCAGCTTCACTTAAACCAGGTTTTCGAATAGGGCCTTCTAATTGGTCAATGCAACAAGCCCAGTTATTTGATTGGTTGAAATTTAAACTGGTTTGAATAAAACTGGTTTAATTGTGCCAGTGTAAATGCAGTATAATAGTTACACTCATATTCGTCATGGCGCAGAAGGCTCGATCTTAGATTTTCAGGCTCAATATTCTAGTTTTCTTGTTAAGATCTGGGTTCCTATTCTTATTCATATTAAATTGTGTGTGACACAAATCCTTCAGCATTAAATAGTGAACATTGAAATTTACAATCTATATTGATATTATTCAAAAATGCGCAAGTAGAAAAATCAATTTTAGAACTTTCATGGCCTGTCTGCTGCTCTTCCAGGGAGTCGTGGCCTTAGTATTTGAACTTTGTTCAAAGCATTTTTTCTTCGGCGCCTCTTGTCAGGGTTATATATTACTGTTCAAAAATACGGAAATAGAAAGGTCAGTTTTAGAACTTTCAGGGCCTGTCTGCTGCTCTTTCAGGGAGTTGTGACCTTAATATTTGGGCTGTGTTAAAAGCATTTTTCTTGGGCTCCTCCTTTCAGATCATACCTTCAGGTCATACTTTCAAGGCCTGTTGTTGATTAGTAATGCATTTTCTGTGCGATATTTGCTAATAAGTGATTTATTTTTACAGACTTATACATTACTGATATATAACGACGATGACAAAGTTTTATGGAAAGAGGCAATTGCCCCCAGGATAAAGAGAAGTAAGTCTTCTTTGCAAACTTTCATTCATGAAAAGAATCTCGACTCCACAGGAAGAACTGTATCTGCTGTGATATTTGGTTCCATTTCCGTTATTTTTCAGAATTTTTAATCTTTTTAATGCAATGGCAATAACTGAGTGGATACGAACAAAAACTTGTAAGTGGATGCGAATAAAGACTGATAGATAAAATTGTAAATAGACCTCTTCTTACGTTTGTGAACAGCAATCAATTGTTGTAATCATATTTCTCTCACCCTTCACCCTCCCCCCTCCCCCATTATTCCATTCCCTTGGACTATTTCTTTGACTGAACATAAAGGATTGAAGCATAGCCCTTCCACAGATAGCTGCCTCCTATTCATGCATGCAACATACAGTTTCATTTGCGGCATAAACAGGTTACGGACACCTTCGCTGGTTGATTTATGTTATTGAACATCACTAGGATGGCCAGTAAGATCTTCTTTTTCTGTTCTAAATATGCTTCTTCTTCTATCTTGACAGTGATTTCACGAAAGCAAGGCACTGTTCACCTGAGCCACATGGAGATTCAACAGGCATTGGAAATATCCCATAGGGTTTGTTTCTGCGCTATTGAAATTGTTCCTTCAATTATTGAAAAGATGATGCAAGTTCACTGCTACGAGCTTTCTGATTGATGATACTACTGGACTGAAATATTTGACCTTTTGAGACTACGATGAAGAATTCCATGAAACCTGCCCTAGAGCTTGCACCCAGGCGAAGTCCTATCCATGCTCTTATTGTAGATAGGGATAGATGTTTCTATCAACATTTATGTGGAATTTCTGTTTCGATAGTTTCAAGCAAGAACTGCTGCAGGGCATGAAAACCCACCTGACCATGTGACAGGACGGTCGCAGGAAATTTTTATTTCATAATGTCCTGCAGGAAATTTGTCAAAATAAGTTCTTTTTGTGTCGCTCCATTTCTCATTTGTCAAAATAAAACATAACTTGCAAAATACAATTATGTAGCAGCTCTTCATCCTATATTTTAGACAGTTCCACAAATGTTTTCATTTCATATTGCTTTACTTCCATCGTCATTGTACCATCCAGTTGCGATGTGATGGTACAAAACTGTTGGAAGCCTATGATATAAAGGGGTTGGACCCATATCATGGTTTGGGTTTTGTGTGGAAGTGCCTGTCCTTTTCCTTTTTTCAACTACTTATGTGATGTTTCTTTTCTGTTTTGCTTCGTATTCCTCCTTGTATTGCTGTTTTTTAGCCTTGAAGTTGTATTTGTAAAATTGCAAGTGCTGTTCTTGGTGTAGGCCAGATGACGTTGTGCCTTCTTACACCAAGAGTGACACAGTATTCATGTATTTAATTTCGCTTAATCTTGATTTTATTATGAATGAAAAAGAGGAATGGGTAATTGGGGAGCCGTAGCTAGCTTTTCTTCTTTGTTTCTTAGACTCTTTCTGTTTTAAGAATGTTTCTATTCGTTGGCTAGATTCTAGTCCTCAATTACACTTTTTATTGTCCAAGTTTTCATGACAATCATTACTACATTTTCGTTATCGTTGCTGTCCGGCATCATGTTAACTGTATAGTTCCAGCCTAAACACCACATTGCATCTCTATAATCTCCATTTTAGGTCCAAAGGCTGGGGCAGAGATTTGGTGCTGCTATTATGCCTTCACCATTTATCGTAGATACCAGACGGCTGTCGAAAGACGCAGGTATGACTTCAGTTGAAACAGTTCCAAATCTTTTAAACAACAATGTGTGCGTAGAGCCTATTTTGATACCAGCTTAATCGCCCAAAATCCTTATGAATAGGATAGGTTCACTCCAGAGTTTTTTTCTGATCGTCCTTTGAAATAGAATGATTTTAATCTACTTGACAAATCAATCAAGTTGATACATATGTCTAAGGAAATTTGGTTCCTTTTAAGCTTTGATGCTTTTTGCTTCGTCTCTATTTCTTAACCTTTCACCCCTGGAAGGGCCATATGGCCCAACAGTATTCATTGAGAACTGCAAATTTTTCAGGGGGTAAAGCATTTGGAATTTTGATTGATTTGAAAGGTTATGCACATTGCATTTATCTATTGCTTGCTGAATCACTGATTATGATACCCCCTGGAAAACGACAATCCACATTAGGTTTTCCTGTTAAGCTTGATTTTAGCCGGGCGTGAAAGGGTTGTTTCCAAAATTTGTAGATGCTGATGGGTTAAGCGGTTTCCTCTACATTCATGTGCAAAATGGAAAGAGCTTCTCTAAAACTGCTGGTAAGACAATTTTTCATGTAGAAATGAGTAAACTTAAACTGAATTCACCAGGGTAGTCTCACAAGGAACTTGACTTAGCATCTTCCCAGTTTTTGCCACAAATTTCTTTTTTCTGGAAGACATTTCTTTTTGATAACATCGCTCGAGGGACCATAATGGGAACAAGGTCGTATTGACCTTTGTAATGCTATCCTTGCCATTTTTAACCTTGCGTGTTTTTTAATACATTTTAGATTTCCTGTAAATTCCATAAACTTCAGATCACTTTCTTTCTCTTAATTTTATATTGTCATTAATTTGATGGCAAAATTATACTTACATACATATATGATTGAAAATAGAGCTGATTCATAGATTCTTAATCCTATCCTCAACCGATTCCCAGTCTCAGTCTTGTTGTACTGCAATGAGTTAGTCGACATGGAGCCTAGGCAGTTGATTGAATGATAATAAGTTTATAGTCTTAATATTGTCAGTTGCATAATATCTTTATGTTTCATTTGTTGCACTTCTCCACGGCTGTGTTTTCTATCATTGAATTCTGCACTGCACTGCATAATTGTGCGAATGCGAGAGTTCGATGTGAAGTAACTTGCAGGTATTCTTTTGTATGTATGGGCATGTGTGTGTTTTGTAACCATAGATAAGATTGCGTGCAAGTTACTTCACATCGAACTCTCGCATTCGAACAATTATGTAGTGCAGTTTAGAAGTCAATAAGACACAATGCGGCCGTGGAGAAGTGCAACAAATAACGCATAAAGGTATTATGCAATTAGCAACGCTAAGACTGTAAACTAATATTGTTCAGTTAACTGTCTTGGCTTCCTGTGGTTATACCTCTGATTTTGAAACCAGGCAGAATTATATGGTGGTAGTTCGAGCCTTACCTTAACTAGTCTACATCAGCGTTAAGACAAAATGCTAGGGACTTTGATTGGTGATTGGATACTTTTGTGATCACAGCTCTTGACGCTAAGACCCCACAACTTTACCTGTACCATCACTTCACCTGCCATGTAATTATTTTTTCCGAGTCGCAGTTTTGTAGATAATGAGATAATTAGTAGAGGGTCGCATCTTCATGTTAATGTTTTAAGTATGCAGAATGCAATGTGAGAATTTCATTCGTGGTTTCTTCCACAGAAAACTACTGCCTTTTGGAGGTGGACAGTTATGGTCATTTCTTTCGAAAAGGAAAGACGAAAGCTGCAAAAGGATCTGAGCCGCAGTGGGATGAGGTAAGGTATTACCCTTCAAGCTGCTGATATATTTTTGTGATTCTTTCAAGGATAAGTAAGAGTTTGCCTAGACTCCTTAGCAACCTAATTATTGCTGTGAAGTATGGCAAACGCGAGATCTCCTAGAATAATGACCCCGCTATGATAGATAGCTTAAACATTGAAAAGCCTAGACTTCAAAGAATGCTGAAGATACCCCCGGGGGGAGCTACTTGACTTTCAATTGTACCAGGGTGTGCACTTCAAAAAATAATTTTTCCCCAGCTTTAGAAGTTTCCCCTGAAATGATAGCCAACTTTGGAAAAACTCGGCGAAAAGTATACTCCAAAACGTAAAAATGTCTTAGAAAAGCAATGAAATAACACTTTTTGCAACAAGCCGAAGAAAAATTTTCTTCTTTTTATACCTTGCCTCGGAAAAAAGAGGCGAAAATGAAACCCGGGAAGGAGTGGACATCCTTTCAGCGACAAACACGAAGTACCCCACCAGGGAAGATTCCATGTAGGAGCTTTTGATTTCTCTTCAATCGTCCATAGACAGTATTAATCTCAGTGCTCAATAGTAATTGGTCGCTAATTTCTAATTTTCCCGATAGTACTGTCTATGATATGCTGAAGATACTTTCGACTTATGGGCTTTACTCACAGGAAGACATTTATCGTTTGCAGGCTTCCCACAAGTAAATCGAGTAACAGTGGTATATAATCATGTGGTTTGCAAACTGAATTTTAAAACGATTGCTGTTATTATGTATGTATGTATGATTTCTATATTGCAGGACTTTGAATTCGATGTTGAAGCAGCCTCACAACTGCGATTGACATGTTACAATAACAGAGGGCGATTACTTGGAGATGAACTGAGTGGAAAAGTCACGATAGATGTAAGCTTTTTTGATATTATCAATTAGATATTTACAATACACGGTACTTATTACACTACTTACAACGTACTCTACAATACGACAAATACAATACCACGAGAAGCTAGATATCATATCTGCCTCGTGGTTCGAGAGAGAAAAAGAAGAACATAGAACCAAACTCAAAAAGAAAATTCACTAAAAGGGGACTTGGCGGCTGCTTGACGGATGGCAAAAATTTGAATGAATTCAATCAAATTAACCGCTTTGAACGACAAAATGTAGAGTTTGCTTAAGGATATTTCTATTGATTTCATCAGGGCAATCCTTGTTACCATACATAAACAGTTGCGTCAAAAACTCGTTTGGAGGGTTACTGATTCCGAATGGTAGTATTAGTGAAAGAACTCTAGCGAGAAGATCTCGTCGTGTTAAAAGATGGACATTCAGCGAGAATGTCAATAGATGTTAGTTTTATGTCTGCTCTTTGTTTCTTTGCTTTATACTGGCGACGTTTGATAGACTGGGATGCGTTAACACATGACAGAGAGCAAGTGTTTGCTCGATTTGTCCTCTTTTTGCTAGATTCTGTCAGGAGATTAGTCAAACGTTCTTTTCATAACTGATTGCCGTCCGTTCGTTCACAGTTGGGCAAGGAAAATCTGGCAGATTGCAGAAGTCATACGTTCACCGTCGTATTGGATAAACAAGGCGCCATCACAGTTACAATCTCATTTTCACAAACATTGCAAGGAATAACAAGGACAAGGACTCACGGAAACGAGACAACAAAAGTTTTCAAGGTTCCAATTTCATCAGTAACTCGGTAAGTCCCTTTATTTCCATGTGTCATGATCTGAAATAGATTGATTTCAAAGGCTGCCTATGTCATAAAGTTCTCCTACAATTTTTGCCATCCAAATGCAGTCTTTTGCTGCTGTACAATTAGTTGTGAAGCAAATAGATGAAAGGATCACTATAGTCTGTTTTTATTTGCAGGAGAGAAAAGTTCGACATTCCACTTGTTGTGATATCTTGTGTAAAAGAAATAGAAAAACGAGGTGAGTGAATTTGGGAGTAATGTTTTCAGCTGCTCCATGTCTCTTTATTGCCACCAAAGTTTCAAATGCGTCAAGTCAGTTTTAGGTATTATTTCATCTGTACAAAGCAAGCGAACTGCCTAGTCAAACCACCTCCAATGAGTCAAATTAAGAAAAGATTGTGTCAGGAGATAGGAGGTTTTATATGAGAATACATAGAAACTACGAAGTAAACCGAAAGGAGTAAAAATCTTTGCATGAAGATCGTTGTTCAAGTCTGAAGTGTTCCTTCATCAAAGGACGTCTTATGTGCTTCACACCAGGCCAGTCAAAAAAAGTTTAGAGTTTTGGTGGGCTGTGGGATAAAAAGTACGTGGCTGAAATTTAAAACTGAAATCTTGATCTGTCTGCCAAAGGCTAAGTTAGATGTTAAAATTCTCTTTAGTGAATCACTCATCTTTTGGAACAAGAAATGAGGAAATTGTCGGCAAGGGATTTGCATAGGAACGAAAATTCCACGTTCCATTCTGGCCCATGATTTACTTGCCATTGACATTTAAACACGATAAAATTATCAGTTCCAGGAATAGAATTTAAATCTCAGCGACAAATAAATCACGGACCAGAAAGGAATGTGGAATTTTCTTTCCCACTCAAGCCCCTTTCCGGTATTTTCTTCATTGCAGAGGCTAACAGGTGAGTGATCTTACCAAACAAAATTTCCTCATCAAAGTTAGCCTTTGACTGATAGATTAACGTTTCAATTTTGAATATCGACCTTGTACTTTTTATTCCATAGCCTACCAAACGTAGCCTGTGTTCCACTTGTCTTTCGTTTTAAGTGGTCTGGAACACAGGCTAGCCAAACGTGGAAGTTCTATGTTACTCTCCAATTGATACGCAAAAGATAAACTTGACGCCTGCTGTCTTATGTTGTTGCATCTTCTTCAGTTGTACACTTTATTTAAATATAGACTGATTATATGACCGTAGTTATCGCCTTAGTGAGCGACTTCTGGGACTCATGGTGATTTAGTGTGACCTAAATGCGCGATAACACCAGAGATTGTGGCGTGGAACTGAGAAAGATTCTAAATTAGTAGGCAAGAAGTTTCCCCCGGGAGATACTTCCACCCTTGACTTAACGGAATGTGCCGCTCAACAGGGTGTCTTTCTATGGCAAAAATTATGCGACAGGGTGTCCTTTTCTGTCAAAAATTATGCAACAGGGTATTAAGATTGATAAGAAAACTATGCGACAGGGTATCATGTGTATGGAAATTATTTAGAGTTCTCTTGAAATAATTGATCATGTATACTCTTGGCAGGATTTTCATCCGACAGTATATCCTATTTGGGCATTTGGGTATTTGGGCATGTGACAGGCTACACGGTGTAGAGATGTTTTTCACAAACACCCGTTACTTCTCTAGTCAAGTACCCCCTCCCCAGGGGGGGGGGAGTTCCTCGCTACCATCTATAGTGTAATCACCTATCACGAATCAATTAATCATGTGTACATCTTTTCGTGTTACCTTTATGTGCTTGCAGTCATTTCATCACGTTCTCCCTCAGGTATGGAAGAGGTTGGGATATACAGACTGTCTGGCATAGCATCCGAAGTAAAATCACTGAAATCTGCATTTGATGAGAGTGAGTCTAGCTCTATCTACGTTGTGATTATGCTTATGATTTAAAACAAATTGTTCCAGCAGATTTGGAGACTGTTTCACTCCTTAATTTCTGCAATTGTCATCGTTTTAGGCGTTCTTTCATGAAAGTTCTGGCAGCCATCTTTTCTAAAATATGGCTCAGCTCGTTAGACTTTGCGAATCCTTTAAATATTGACATAGCCTTCCTGGTGCTAACTGGGAAGTAAACCTTTTTACAACATGGGGAAAAGTAAATCTGAAGGGCAAATGCCCCTTTTTACCGCCCCTCCCAGGTCATTGTTGCTAATTTGTCTGATTTGGAAAATATCATGCTGCAAGTTTCCTGATTCGAGTCAAACAACATTGACTTAGGGCCTGTTTATATGAGGAGAAACATCTCACTTACCAGTCCTGGGGCTGAGAGGTGATCTTCCACCTTCCCATAGAATCCTTTGTTTTTTTCCCGTTTCGCGTTTACATAACGAAGGCAACACCACTGGTATGGATTGGTTATCCGTTCATTTCAGAGAGACCTTCAGTTGACATAGAGTGTTCCCTTGACTTACGGTATATGGTTCTTTCCACAGATCCGCAGGCGGCAGTGTTTGCCCTCTCAGAGGCAGATATTAACGCAGTGGCTGGGCTCATTAAACTTTATCTCAGGGAATTACCAGAACCTTTATTCACAAATGCACTGTATCCAAGATTTGTCAGTGGTCTTCGTAAGTATTTTCACTCGTTCTCTATTACTTGTAAGTCACTAAATTTGTTGTTATTGTTAACAATCAAAATATGACTGCCCTACGTGTTTTAATGTTTGCAATCAAAACTATGTTTGAATAAAAAAATGCTAAATTTAATAGCTTTAGAATTTGTTCTGGATTTGAAGTTCTGTTTGGTGACAATTCTGCTTGAAGCTTCTCTTGTCGGCAGCTAAACATAGCGAAAGTTGTGGCTATGAAAGCTCGAACAGTGCTTAATCATTTTTGGCGACGTTGTAAAAGGACAAGCAACTTATATTCCTAAGTTTGATTAGGTCACTTCACAGGCAATCGAACATTTACTGCAGTTTGCTGTCCATGATGTGAACTTATTAAACTTGCTCGTTATATCACAAGAATAAGAACCTGTACCCAGGAACAAGGCTGCCTTGGGATCCTCGATCTGAAAAAGTAGTTTTGTGCTCCATGCCTATGATAACTTCTGACAACAGAAAGTCAGAAGAAAACAGAAAAGATCGAAGAACTTAAATTCTCATTTCTCTAAGAAATGGCATGTTTCTAAACTTCAGTTGCAATCCAAGGAATTACAAAATGAACTGACATTTATTAACCATGTCTTAAAGCTAATGTGCAATGGTAAATAGGCTCCTCTATAAATAGAACAAAGAAACTACTCCGACACAGCATTGTTTCGTGGCGAGATAAAAATCTTACTGTGACACTATCCTTTGTTGACTCTGTGTGCAAGTTCGATTTGAATGGGATATTTTTAGAATTTCTACTCTGTGCAAATGCAAGCTTTTAACCTTGCATAAACCCTTTAAAATGCAATTTAACACATGAATTGAGAGTAATGTCACATTTGAGTTTCAATGAGTTATACCGTGTTGTGTAATATGTTGTGTGTGTTGTACCAG
The DNA here is from genome assembly GCA_964019985.1 of Aurelia sp. 4 Dawson et al 2005. Classification (NCBI taxonomy): domain Eukaryota; kingdom Metazoa; phylum Cnidaria; class Scyphozoa; order Semaeostomeae; family Ulmaridae; genus Aurelia; species Aurelia sp. 4 Dawson et al 2005. Next base: position 16,121,843 of record OZ026500.1, on the reverse strand, counting down.
TTTTGAAATTTGCAAACAGTTCTTGTAGTTTCTTTTTAATACATTTGCAATTTAAGTTGGTTTCAAACACATGCTCTAATAACTCAACTCTGATATTTATTCTTTTGAACATCTGTGAAATTGCATTATAAACTACACTAAAGCAGAGCAGAACTTACTTAGCTGCGTTGACAGCTAGTTTTACTTGGTTATTTTATGTCATATCGTTCTCTTGTCTCATTCAAAACTGTTTCTAATTCCAGAAATCTCTGATCAAGAAGAAAAAGAGCTTTATATGACAGACATCTTTCAGCAGCTTCCAAGACCAAACAAGCTGACTGCACAATATTTGTTCCAACATCTCAAAAAGTGCGTATCTTTTAATCTTGATGCCTTTTCCATTCTTTTTGCTACCAGAGATGTTAAAGTTACTAACCTGCTAGTAGAACTATCATTTACAAGAAGATGGGTTCCACGAAACAAAGGGCACAAACTTGCTACAACAGCCTAAGTTTTTATTTCTAATTATTAGATTCTCTATTAAAATAATTTGCGCAAAATGCCGCAACAAAGGCAACATAAGTACGTTCCAGAAATCTAGAAACCGCTGTAGCTAGCTGTTGCACATTGTTTCATAGACCCCTTCTTCTTTGAGCAATGGGTCTACTCATACGCTATCTGTTTGCACAATTCGGAGACGTCCGACCAATGGAAGGAGGCAGTTTTACAGGTGTAGAATTTCAGGTTGCATGTGCAAGTCTAAAATCAGCTTGTTGTACGGTAGTGTCCCGCATATAAGGAACACAAATTTCAGAAACACCAACCCTGAGTTTCAAAACAATATCCCTCGCAACCTCGAACCCAGGGTAACAATGGGCGGCCAGTTGTTACCCTGGTGCCTACCTGACCCTTTCTTCGTTTTCATTGGCTAATGCTAAATGACTGCCTTTTTGCATAAATTAACTATGGCCATAAAGCAGACTTATTACATTTACAATTCCATCATAACACTTATGACGTCACGGAATTATTACCCGTAGAAATGTAAAAGCACTTGGAGTGAGCAATTGTAATAAGTCAATACGGGAACTTGTTTTCCTGCTGCGGTGAATGGCCTAGCGATACAAAATAAGAAAATGCTCGCCTTTGCAAACAAAGAATTAAAAGGTGACAGTTTGCAAATCGGAAGATCCTTAACCATCTCTTTTATCATGAATATCCTAAACTAATGCGTAATTTCTAAAATATCTGCGCTTTGTACGGTAGGTACACATACACATCTTTGTTTCAGATACACAGATCCGTGATTTTAAAAAGTCAACTCTTGATATGAGCACCTTACAGCATCTGCTAAGAAATTCATCTGCAGCTGTATCATATAAACCGTTTTACTTCCCTGTTTTTATCCAATGTATGAGTGGAAGAACATAAATCAACCTGACCAGGGGCGCTCCCTACACCTGACTTACAGTTGGGTGACTCTCGAGAAATTTTCGATCGTGAAATTACAGAAGCTCACAAGAAACTCACAGGTGATGCTCCACTCAGACCTCCTTTCAAAGAAGATACTTGCGGTTCTGCATTCGGCAAAGTTTGGCTCACTGGGTGAACCAAAGAAGTCGCCTCTTAAAATAATTTCACAGTGCTAAGTGCTACCAGACCCTGGTGCTACATGGATTGGAATGAATTCAACTTTTCAATCTTTCTTTCATTTTACTGAGCACTAAAAATACGGGCAAGAACGATATCCTGCAAAGCTAAGACCTTCAGAGAAATGACCGGACCTTGCAATCATTTTGTGCTCTTAAAGTCTTGTCAAAACTACAAAGTATCTGCAGTGACAACACCAAACAATAACGCGTTCAAGCAAGTAATCAAATTCGAAATATCATGAAAGAAATACCGAAGTCTAAATTCGCTGTACAAATTTTTGCAAGTACCCTTGGGCTATGAAGGTTTGCCAATCGAAGCTGAGTTTGTGCAAAGTACACAACGGAATGGTATGATTGAAAGCTCTTCAAAAATCCGCACATTTGTATTGTAGGGCCACAACTTTGAGCACAAATTGAGGTTTTTTTCGTTGGGTTTGCCATCATGAAGTCTGAAGGCTATGCATGCGACTTACTTTATCACTTTTTTTTCTGATTGAAGCAATGAATTTCTGAGCATTCAAACCCCCATATCGAACTCACCTCTGCTTTGTCAGCAACAGCCAACGACTTGCGAACAATGTAGTTGCACTCTTGTCAAAGTTCAGATCAAATTTCATAAAGTCGTTTAAAAGGTCTTCTCATTCTTGCTTCCTTGCAAAATAACTTGTGAAACTTCCAGTGGTTGATTTTACTTTGAAGAGCAAATAAGACTTCGAGCGAAAGCTGAGAACATTCTGCAACCTCAAAATGCGATGCAAAGCGAGCAGATAAATGCTTGAGTGTCTGTTTCTCATCGACGTTCAAATCTTGATAATCATTATTTAAATTTGTTCACGTCAATGAATGAAATTGATTTCATGTGAGACGTGTCATGGTGGTGCAACGGAAAGAGACCATTCTAGTGCCAGATACCGATGTTTCAAATGTCTAAATAACTGCAACACTTGCAACATGGGCAAGATGTCAGAAAATCATATAAGATAATTAAAAATATTGCAAGAACTAATTGATGAGAGACAACATATAGTCAACTGACTTGACTTGTGTAAAGTCAAGGCACAAAGCAAACTTACCGGCCCCTTACCGGGTTGCGTGATGTCTTTGTTTTCCCTCAGTAAATATTTTCTACTTGTAGCCCACTCCTATCAAATTCTAGACATTTCTACAATGCAACAAACCAATCTTTTCTTGCATCACGCCATCAATCTGCAAAGCGCGGGAAACAGCCAAATGACCTCTGCAGCTTTCCAGTCTGAATATGACGCCATTACTGTGAATAAGGCTTGCATAATTTTTGACATAAATTAGAATACGTTAACCACGAATTGTCAGGTAGGAACCAGGGGTATCATTTGTGCTGAAGAGGTGAGGCTGAAGACAATGATAGCCCTGGAATCGAGGTTGTATCCCTCGTTGATAAGAAACAGGCCCAGGTCTGAAAAAGGTTTAACTCTTATTTAAGAGGGCAAGGTCACGTAACCGTAAACAAACCTGTTATCTCTAGAGTCAATATTGTTTCCCACACGTGGCTATTGTGTTCCGCACAGATTTTGGTGGATGGGGTGAATCCACATTAAAGTTACTTCTAAAAATCCGCGAATATCTCTGCAATCGTACAACATACGAGTGTTTCGTTTGTTTCTCTCAAGTACAAGAGTCCATCTTCAAAATAACGCTTTCATTTTAAGAAAAGCAGTGGAAAATCATTGTGATATGGCTGATCAAAAATACTGCAAAATCGTCGCTTCGAAAGAAATTTGTTTGCATTACGTGACCCTACCCCTTTAAAGGATATTGACTCCAGAATTGTAAATATGTTTAGTTTCAGTTTCAGTTTCAGTTTCATATATAATTGAAATTCTCTACATACAATTTACAGTTGCTCTAACACTACAAACAAATTACTACACTACAAAGATAATAACGTTACAGAAAATTGATACAATGATACAGAAAAATTAATACAGTATACAAATACAAAAGGAACTAAATAAATTGTATGCAGGGAATTATTTAAAGGAGGAGCTCTCTCAATAGGTAAACTAATCGAGGAGAGAGCCCCCACTTTCCTATGAATATTACCAAGTAAATCTAATTGAATTTATATTAATCATTTGCATCATCAGTAGCAGAAAAAAACTTAGATTCATCGGTCAACCTTATTCAACAAATAGATTTTCAGTTTCGTTTTGAACGATGCTTTTGATGGTGCATTACGGAGTTCAACTGGCAATGTGTTCCAAAATTAGCACCAAGATATCGAATCGACTTTAGACCATATTGAAGGCTGTTTTCCAATCAGTTCAGTGTTCCAATCGAGTCGAGATTCTCTATTCAAGATGAAAACAAGAGTTTAGCATGCAAATGAAGCAAGCAACACAATCCAGGAATGATTTTAGCCTTTCTTGGAAGTGACATTTACAAATACAAATCAGAATAGTGAGTTTGCATTACCATCATAAACCTGTGGTCTAAGTAGTTCATTAATAGGAAATGATATTTCTAATAGGAAACTTAAGAAACTTTACCCTGATGAATAGTTAATATCTCATTTCATGAGAAACACATCAGACCTGAAATTGAAAATGTTGTTTCTTATATGCGGGACACTACTGTATTTGATAATTTCGACACGCGCGTGGATATTTTTTGGCTTGAAGAACAATACCGTGCACAGACCCTCTCTTTTTTGCCCCACATGAGTGGGGCTGCTTTTGGAGTCCGTGCATATGTATGGATAGTGGCATAAGATCTCAAATCCAGCAAATTCCTCGTCGTCGTCGAGCAGGTTCGAAACCTGTTTGGCCAGCCTGCTTAAACGAATTAGTCTAGATCGTTATCGATCCCGCTTTGTGACGAAAAAAGCATAAAATTGTTTAGGCTAGTTAAATCAACGTGGAACCAAATTTTGAAAATGAATTGAGAATTTTGTTCATTCTGATATCTCCTAATATTTGATAAATCATTTCTTAGTACTTGCAAAGTGATGTGGGGCACTTAGTTTTTACTATTGCTAGTTTATTTTTAAATGCTTCTTTTTAGCCTCGTTTATTTGAGGAGCTAAACACTCCCTAATATTGTCTTACATCTTAATACAAATCATCTTCTTTTCAAGAAAAATTCCCAAAAATCCGTATTCAGGCTACTGTTTCAGAGCCCTCATACGCTCATCTGAAAGTATGAAACCTATACCTCAGATTTTTTACTAAAGATCTTGCAGTACATCATAGAACTGCTCAAAAATTTTCAATAACTTTGTAAGCTTCCACAGATGGTTTTGTCAGGTAACTTGGTTCGTTGTTTGGATGAAATTATGGCTTGAGAGATAGTGTATCGTTACACTTTGAACAATGTATTTTGTCCAAACTAGTAAATTGATGTGCAATATCTTTTTGACGCAGGGTCAGCACAAAGGAATCCATCAACAAAATGGGAATCAACAATTTATCAACGGTATTTGGTCCAACTGTGTTGCGACCGTCCGTTCAAGAGGCAGAAAAAGGACCGGACAGTCTGCGATCGGGCAGCACATTTGATATTGGTGCTCTTGATGTCATGTCACAAGTTAGTATCTTCAGATTTTTTCTCGGACTAAATTCGAATAAAACAAGATTACCGGAAGAGGATTTAGAACTATGGCAACGCCTTGATCATCAGAAAGCGGCTGAGATCCAAGAGAGGCTAATGGAAAATGCTGTGGAGTATTTGATTTGATTGAAAGATCGAAAAGACACACGATATATTAATGTTCAATTTATAAGAATTATTCATTATATTCGAGTAACTGACAGAGTTTCTAATGAAAAGAAAATCATGGAAAATAGCGAACGATCCTGTGGAGGATAGGCTGCTTCACTCAAGAGCAGGGTCCATTCAGAGCATATGCAGTAACAAACAGGATTTCGAAGCCTTTCAGGCGCCTCCGTAGTTGATTATTGGCTCGCCGTGTCGCAGAACAATTTTGAGCGAAGAGAATTCATGCTGAGTATACGGCAGATGCCACCGTTAGGACGTTCTGTTAGCAAATGGATTCCCGATACAGTAAATCGCAAACAAGATGGCGTTCTTTCAATGTAGCTGTTCTCTTTTGGGATCCTGGTTTGCTCATAGAGGAAGGTTATAGACTGGTCTTTCTACCTTAGCCTGGGGGCAGTATTGAAGAGATTTTTATTGAAAGTAATTGAATTTGAACTTTCCCTTGTCAAATGTAGGTGATCAGTGCGATTTGGTATATCTGTCTTATTCAGGAAACATTTAGGACAGAAGTCAGTAGCGAGTCACCTTTAGAGTTCGGGGAGAGCTGATAATCCACAGATTGAAAACGCAGAATAGGAAGCTTGATATTGGTGCTTCAAGTAGGTGGGAGAAAATGAATTGAAGTTGCAGTTTTAGCATGGTACGCTGAGATCGCAGATGTAAAGAAAACCAAATCGGGTCCACGACCCTATGTCATGATGTTCAATTGGTTGGGCTCGAACTGAATTTGAACCTTGTCCAGCTGACTGTCCTTGCAGCAATGTCGGAGGATTGCACCATTGCCCTACAACACCTTCATGTAGTGGCAGCATATCTTCAGCAATTTTCAGACACAAAAGAACTCTCTTAGAAATCGTTTGAAAACGATCGACAGCTGTCTGAATTGAAGGATATTTCTGGTAGCTATCCTAGCATTCTTTGTTTGGCGTTCAAACATTGTGAATTGAATCGACATCATTGATATACAATGTAATCCAAAAGGAAAAGGTACCCCCTTTCTGGGTTATACCATCTTTCTTCGGTCATAGCTTAAAATCTTGTGAGAAAATGAAAGAAATTTCTCAAAAAATTGTCAAGTCATAAGACAAGCATACGGCTCAAATCTTTCAAATCTTTAAAAAGGTGGGTGTAACATTGTATCACATTTTTCTTTGAATTCATGTGCTTGAAAGAAACTTTGGGTAATTTGCTGTAAATCTACCGTGGCAATTTTTTGATACGTTGATTATTTACAAAATGGCGGCATTTTGACTTATTTTGCAAAAATTCATCGAAAATTTTGAAGAAATTAAAATCATCGTAAATCTTAAATTAATTGAGAGAAATCGATACAATCTTCAAGATAACCATAGTTTATGAAGGTCTACAACATGGTTGCAAGCAGAAATCTGTTGCTCTTCTGGTTAAGGTTTTAGAAATTTGATGACGTCACAGCCTCAAAATTAATAAATGCCACCATTTTGAAAGTAGTCAAGGTATCAAGAAATTGCCACGGCAAATTTATTGCAAATCACCTGAAGTTCCTTTCAAGCACTTTAATTCAAAGAAAAATGTAATAGAATTTTACACCCACCTTTTTAAAAGATTTGAGGTCTATGCTAAGACACAAAGCGAAAGACTTCTCATAATTTTGTCATTAATCGTCATATCATTTAGAGTTTAAGCGTAAAGACACCATCCTGCTAGGTGTTTAGTTTTGCGTGGTAGATATACTTTGTAAGCTTAGGATAGGTAGCAACTTTGAACAGCTCTCCCCAATAAAAATAGTATAGACAGCAGATAGAGCGATATATTTCGACAGAATTCAGTTTGGTTAGCTCATACATATTATTTGAATCAGTTTTGTAAATAATATTCTTACCAAGGTACGGTATCATTTTCTTTGATTAACAAATTTAGGTATATTAACAAAGAGTGCCCAGTCATCTCTTATCCATTAGCCTGCTTGCAGACCTTTTCCTTGGGTACAGTCAAAACATAGGCTATTATCCGTTGGAGGTATACAGACAGCAGATTGAACCTATTAGTAGTATTTATTAGCATTACTACTTCCTTTTACATTAATTTCGAGAAAGGAAATTCCCAGGGTAACTGATATTTAGATGTCCGAATTTTCACAAACTCAGGCTGCAAATGATGACACCTGAACAAACTTGATCGTTGATAAAGCTAGCCCCGTTAAAAGATCTCGCAATGAATATTCCGCATTGAGAACTTCTATGAGGGTGCTGCTGGATTTAGAAATATGTTTTAATTTAGTCTTGAATCAAGATTTAACAACTCTTGCTATTCTAACAGCATACAGCTAGCTGTAATTTAGCTTTGTTATCCTAAAGTCAGCTCCTCAATCTAGTGTTTTGGGCCCTTTTCAGGTATTTTTGGAACCATGAAATTTTACCTATAAATACACTGCTCATATAAACTCGAGAAGAATTACAAAAACTGAAATAAGAAGCTGAGCTCTGTCCTTGTGAAATCATTAGATTTCTCCAGATGACTTCAAATCCATCTCAATGTTAAGTTTTCACGAAATATTTACTGGAAAAAGAAAGCTATCTTTTCTCTCGAAATGAGGAAGTTAGGATTCGAAATTTTCTTTGAATCTGGCTCTTCGGACAGTAGTCATAGCTCGAAGTGACCACAAATCATCCCGAAAGATAGCCAAGCCTTTCCTCTACACTGTCTAACCATAAGCGATGGGACAGCAGATGCGTAACGGTTTTAAATTTATATCCGGAGCTAAGCCACCTTTACTAATTAATGCTGTTTTTTATGTTTTGAACTTATTTTTACTTGGTAGTGAGCCACCTTGTTGCTGATTTGGGATTTTGAATTTCAGTAGTGAGCCACCTTACGTGTAAATTCACCTTTTTACGATTAAGGTGGATCTACACTTAAGGTGGCTCACTACTGAAATTTTCAGAGTCACAAAACAGCAACAAAGTGGCTCACTACCATGTAAAAATACCGTCAAAACTTAAAAAGGTATATGTTAAGGTGGCTCGACTATGGATATAAATTTCACACAGCTAAACATTAGATGTCGAGTCGCTCATGGAGTAACAAAGCATTTCCCAACAATTCTTGAATTCAGAAAGCTTGTTATGATGTAACTCGTGAAGAGTTGTTTTGGGTCACCCGGTTGTAGAATTATGAATTACATAAATACTTATTTTGATGTTTAATTCGTTATTAAAATCGTCAAATAATTAAAGGTGCACAAGGGTATATTTCTTTACTTTTGTTGTAATTATTGCGAAGAAACTGGAGCTATATTAGTTATAGACATAATTATTTATTAGAATTAAGCTGACAGAAGTAAGTTTTCCAGTAAAGGTGCTAGGCGACTTACCGAGAAGCCATACCCAAATTGTTGTTATGTGCGAAACTTCGCGAATTAAGAAAATCGTAGGAATGGTTACTAAAGAGTATGCGTTTTCCCTAAATTGTTCTGACTTCGATTTTGGTACAGGCTTGTCTAATTACATGTAAGTTTACAAGATTGTATTTTTGTAATGAACGCAAATCACAATTCTCAACAGGTCGTCTCTTTCTTGTTGAAATTCTCTACGATTTTTCTTAAAATGGATGACTCCATCGAGTGCCACTTTTCAAAGGCAGTCGAGCCTACAGCCTTACTTTTAAGTTAAGATGAGTACTTTCAAAAATAGCGGATTTGAACGAAAAAACACTAAGCCTACAATCTTAGAAAAATAGACTCTTTCAAAGATAGCCCATACTAGCGACAAAGACAAAACCTTGCTTATTATCCAAAACATGCACTTTCAAATTGAGCCACTTTCAGCAATAATGGTAACCCTATAGCCTTACTTTTTGGCGAAAAGTAGAGCTAATCTGGAAGCAGCCAATTTCAGCGAAAAAGGTAAGCCTATAGCCTTACTTTTTGATGAAAACTCAGCTATTCCAGAAGGAGCCAATTTTAGCGAAAAAGGTAAGCCTATAGCCTTACTTTTTGATGAAAAATCAGCTATTCCAGAAGGAGCCAATTCTAGCGAAAAAGGTAAGCCAATAGCCTTACTTTTTGATGAAAAATCAGCTATTCCAGGAGGAGCCAATTTTAGCAAAAAAGGTAACCCTATAGCCTTACTTTTTGATGAAAAATCAGCTATTCCAGGAGGAGCCAATTTTAGCGAAAAAGGTAAGCCTATAGCCTTACTTTTTGATGAAAAATCAGCTATTACAGAAGGAGCCAATTTTAGCTAAAAAGGTAAGCCTATAGCCTTACTTTTTGATGAAAAATCAGCTTTTCCAGAAGGAGCCAGTTTTAGCGACAAGATAAGCCTAAAGCCTTACTTTTTAATGAAAAATCAGCTATTCCAGGAGGAGCCAATTTTAGCGAAAAAGTTAAGCCAATAGCCTTACTTTTTGGTGAAAAATCAGCTATTCCAAAAGGAGTCAATTTTAGCGAAATAGGTAACGCTATAGCCTTACTTTTTGATGAAAAATCAGCTATTCCAGAAGGAGCCAATTTTAGCTAAAAAGGTAAGCCTAAAGACTTACTTTTTGATGAAAAATCAGCTATTCCAGGAGGAGCCAATTTTAGCGAAAAAGGTAAGCCTATAGCCTTACTTTTTGATGAAAAATCAGCTATTCAAAAAGGAGCCAATTTAAGCGAAAAAGGTAAGCCTAAAGCCTTACTTTTTGATAAAAAATCAGCTATTCCAGAAGGAGCCAATTTTAGCGAAAAAGGTAAGCCTATAGCCTTACTTTTTGATGAAAAATCAGCTGTTCCAGGAGGAGCCAATTTTAGCGAAAAAGGTAAGCCTATAGCCTCACTTTTTGAGAAAAATCAGCTATTCCAGAAGGAGCCAATTTTAGCTAAAAAGGTAAGCCTATAGCCTTACTTTTTGATGAAAAATCAGCTTTTCCAGAAGGAGCCAGTTTTAGCGACAAGATAAGCCTAAAGCCTTACTTTTTAATGAAAAATCAGCTATTCCAGGAGGAGCCAATTTTAGCGAAAAAGGTAAGCCAATAGCCTTACTTTTTGATGAAAAATCAGCTATTCCAAAAGGAGTCAATTTTAGCGAAATAGGTAACGCTATAGCCTTACTTTTTGATGAAAAATCAGCTATTCCAGAAGGAGCCAATTTTAGCTAAAAAGGTAAGCCTAAAGACTTACTTTTTGATGAAAAATCAGCTATTCCAGGAGGAGCCAATTTTAGCGAAAAAGGTAAGCCAATAGCCTTACTTTTTGATGAAAAATCAGCTATTCCAAAAGGAGTCAATTTTAGCGAAATAGGTAACGCTATAGCCTTACTTTTTGATGAAAAATCAGCTATTCCAGAAGGAGCCAATTTTAGCTAAAAAGGTAAGCCTAAAGACTTACTTTTTGATGAAAAATCAGCTATTCCAGGAGGAGCCAATTTTAGCGAAAAAGGTAAGCCTATAGCCTTACTTTTTGATGAAAAATCAGCTATTCAAAAAGGAGCCAATTTAAGCGAAAAAGGTAAGCCTAAAGCCTTACTTTTTGATAAAAAATCAGCTATTCCAGAAGGAGCCAATTTTAGCGAAAAAGGTAAGCCTATAGCCTTACTTTTTGATGAAAAATCAGCTGTTCCAGGAGGAGCCAATTTTAGCGAAAAAGGTAAGCCTATAGCCTTACTTTTTGATGAAAAATCAGCTTCTCCAGAAGGAGCCAATTTTAGCGAAAAAGGTAAGCCTATAGCTTACTTTCTGAGAAAAATCAGCTTTTCCACAAGGAGCCAATTTTAGCTAAAAAGGTAAGCCTATAGTCTTACTCTTTGATGAAAAATTAGCTATTTTAGAAGGAGCCAATTTTAGCGAAAAAGGTAAGCCTATAGCCTTACTTTTTGATGAAAAATCAGCTTTTCCAGAAGGATCCAATTTTAGCTAAAAAGGTAGGCCTATAGCCTTACTTTTTGATGAAGAATCAACTAATATGGAAGGAGCCAATTTTAGCGAAAAGGGTAGGCCTAAAGCCTTACTTTTTGATGAAAAATTAGCTTTTCCAGAAGCAGCCAATTTTAGCTAAAAAGGTAAGCCTATAGCTTTACTTTTTGATGAAAAATCAGCTATTCCAGAAGGAGCCAATTTTAGCGAAAAAGGTAAGCCTATATCCTTACTTTTTGATGAAATATCAACTAATCTGGAAGGAGCCAATTTTAGCGATAAATGTGAGCCTAAAGCCTTACTTTTTGATGAAAAATCAGCTATTCCAGAAGGAGCCAATTTTAGCGAAAAAGGTAAGCCTATAACCTTGCTTTTTGATGAAAAATCAGCTTATCCAGAAGGAGCCAATTTTAGCCAGAAAGGTAAGCCTATAGCTTACTTTTTGAGAAAAATCAGCTATTCCAGAAGGAGCCAATTTTATCTAAAAAGGTAAGCCTATAGCTTTACTTTTTGATGAAAAATCAGCTTTTCCAGAAGGAGCCAATTTTTCGAAGAAGGTAAGCCCATAGCCTTACTTTTTGATGAAAAATCAGCTTCTCCAGGAGGAGCCAATTTTAGCAAAAAAGGTAAGCCTATAGCTAAACTTTTTGATGAAAAATCAGCTATTCCAGAAGGAGCCAATTTTAGCGAAAAGGTAAGCCTATAGCCTTACTTTTTGATGAAAATCAGCTTTTCCAGGAGGAGCCAATTTTAGCTAAAAAGGTAAGCCTATAGCCTTACTTTTTGATGAAAAATCAGCTATTACAGAAGGAGCCAATATTAGCGAAAAAGGTTAGCCTATAGCCTTACTTTTTGATGAAAAATCAGCTATTCCAGAAGGAGCCAATTTTAGCGAAAAAGGTAAGCCTATAGCCTTACTTTTTGATGAAAAATCAGCTATTCCAGAAGGAGCAAATTTTAGCTAAAACGGTAAGCCTATAGCCTTACTTTTTGATAAAAAATCAGCTTTTCCAGAAGGAGCCAATTTTAGCTAAAAAGGTAAGCCTATAGCCTTAATTTTTGATGAAAAATCAACTAATATGGAAGGAGCCAATTTTAACGATAAGGGTAAGCCTAAAGCCTTACTTTTTGATAAAAAATCGGCTTTTCCAGGAGGAGCCAATTTTAGCGAAAAAGGTAAGCCTATAGCCTTACTTTTTGATGAAAAGTCAGCTATTCCAGAAGGAGCCAATTTTAGCGAGAAAGGTAAGCCTATTGCCTTCCTTTTTGATGAAGAATCAGCTATTCCAGAAGGAGCCAATTTTAGCTAAAAAGGGAAGCCTATAACCTTACTTTTTGATGAAAAATCAGCTTTTGGAGGAGGAGCCAATTTTAGCGAAAAAGGTAAGCCTATAGCCTTACTGTTTGATGGAAAATCAGCTATTCCAGAAGGAGCCAATTTTAGCTAAAAAGGTAAGCCCAAAGCTTTACTTTTTGATAAAAAATCAGCTATTCCAGAAGGAGCCAATTTTTCGAAAAAGGTAAGCCTATAGCCTTACTTTTTGATGAAAAATCAGCTTCTCCAGGAGGAGCCAATTTTAGCGAAAAAGTTAAGCCTATAGCTAAACTTTTTGATGAAAAATCAGCTATTCCAGAAGGAGCCAATTTTAGCGAAAAGGTAAGCCTAAAGCCTTACTTTTTGATAAAAAATCAGCTTTTCCAGGAGGAGCCAATTTTTGCGAAAAAGGTAAGCCTAAAGCCTTACTTTTTAATGAAATATCAGCTATTAGAGCCAATTTTAGCTAAAAAGGTAAGCCTATAGCCTTACTTTTTGATGAAAAATCAGCTATTCCAGAAGGAGCCAATTTTAGAGAAAAAGGTAAGCCTATAGCCTTACTTTTTGATGAAAAATCAGCTATTCCAGAAGGAGCCAATTTTAGCTGAAAAGGTATGCCTATAGCCTTACTTTTTGATGAAAAATCAGCTATTACAGAAGGAGCCAATTTTAGCTAAAAAGGTAAGCCTATAGCCTTACTTTTTGATGAAAAATCAGCTATTACAGAAGGAGCCAATTTTAGCTAAAAAGGTAAGCCTATAGCCTTACTTTTTGATGAAAAATCAGCTAATCGGGAAGGAGCCAATATTAGCGAAAAAGGTAAGCCTATAGCCTCACTTTTTGAGAAAAATCAGCTATTCCAGAAGGAGCCAATTTTAGCTAAAAAGGTAAGCCTATAGCCTTACTTTTTGATGAAAAATCAGCTTTTCCAGAAGGAGCCAATTTTAGCGAAAAAGGTAAGCCTATCGCCTTACTTTTTGATGAAAAATCAGCTATTCAAAAAGGAGCCAATTTAAGCGAAAAAGGTAAGCCTAAAGCCTTACTTTTTGATAAAAAATCAGCTATTCCAGAAGGAGCCAATTTTAGCGAAAAAGGTAAGCCTATAGCCTTACTTTTTGATGAAAAATCAGCTATTCCAGAAGGAGCCAATTTTAGCTGAAAAGGTATGCCTATAGCCTTACTTTTTGATGAAAAATCAGCTATTACAGAAGGAGCCAATTTTAGCTAAAAAGGTAAGCCTATAGCCTTACTTTTTGATGAAAAATCAGCTAATCGGGAAGGAGCCAATATTAGCGAAAAAGGTAAGCCTATAGCCTCACTTTTTGAGAAAAATCAGCTATTCCAGAAGGAGCCAATTTTAGCTAAAAAGGTAAGCCTATAGCCTTACTTTTTGATGAAAAATCAGCTTTTCCAGAAGGAGCCAATTTTAGCGAAAAAGGTAAGCCTATCGCCTTACTTTTTAATGAAAAATCAGCTATTCCAGGAGGAGCCAATTTTAGCGAAAAAGGTAGGCCTATAGCCTTACTTTTTGATGCAAAATCAGCTTTTCCAGAAAGAGCCAATTTTAGCGAAAAAGGTAAGCCTATAGCCTTACTTTTTGATGAAAAATCAGCTATTCCAGAAGGAGCCAATTTTAGCGAAAAAGGTAAGCCTATAGCCTTACTTTTTGATGAAAAATCAGCTATTCCAGAAGGAGCCAATTTTAGCTGAAAAGGTAAGCCTATAGCCTTACTTTTTGATGAAAAATCAGCTATTCCAGAAGGAGCCAATTTTAGCGAAAAAGGTAAGCCTATAGCCTTACTTCTTGAGAAAAATCAGCTTTTCCAGAAGGAGACAATTTTAACTAAATAGGTAAGCCAATAGCCTCAATTTTTGATGAAAAATCAGCTATTCCAGAAGGAGCCAATTTTAGCTAAAAAGTTAAGCCTATAGCCTTACTTTTTGATGAAAAATCAGCTATTCCAGAAGGAGCCAATTTTAGCTAAAAAGTTAAGCCTATAGCCTTACTTTTTGATGAAAAATCAGCTATTCCAGAAGGAGCCAATTTTAGCGAAAAAGGTAAGCCTATAGCCTTACTTTTTGATGAAAAATCAGCTATTCCAGAAGGAGCCAATTTTAGCTAAAAAGGTAAGCCTATAGCCTTACTTTTTGATGAAAAATCAGCTATTCCAGAAGGAGCCAATTTTAGCGAAAAAGGTAATCCTATAGCCTTACTTTTTGATGAAAAATCAGCTATTCCAGGAGGAGCCAATTTTAGCGAAAAAGGTAAGCCTATAGCCTTACTTTTTGATGAAAAATCAGCTATTCTAGAAGAAGCCAATTTTAGCTAAAAAGGTATGCCTATAGCCTTACTTTTTGATGAAAAATCAGCTATTAGAGCCAATTTTAGCTAAAAAGGTAAGCCTATAGCCTTACTTTTTGATGAAAAATCAGCTATTCCAGAAGGAGCCAATTTTAGAGAAAAAGGTAAGCCTATAGCCTTACTTTTTGATGAAAAATCAGCTATTCCAGAAGGAGCCAATTTTAGCTGAAAAGGTATGCCTATAGCCTTACTTTTTGATGAAAAATCAGCTATTACAGAAGGAGCCAATTTTAGCTAAAAAGGTAAGCCTATAGCCTTACTTTTTGATGAAAAATCAGCTAATCGGGAAGGAGCCAATATTAGCGAAAAAGGTAAGCCTATAGCCTCACTTTTTGAGAAAAATCAGCTATTCCAGAAGGAGCCAATTTTAGCTAAAAAGGTAAGCCTATAGCCTTACTTTTTGATGAAAAATCAGCTTTTCCAGAAGGAGCCAATTTTAGCGAAAAAGGTAAGCCTATCGCCTTACTTTTTAATGAAAAATCAGCTATTCCAGGAGGAGCCAATTTTAGCGAAAAAGGTAGGCCTATAGCCTTACTTTTTGATGCAAAATCAGCTTTTCCAGAAAGAGCCAATTTTAGCGTAAAAGGTAAGCCTATAGCCTTACTTTTTGATGAAAAATCAGCTATTCCAGAAGGAGCCAATTTTAGCGAAAAAGGTAAGCCTATAGCCTTACTTTTTGATGAAAAATCAGCTATTCCAGAAGAAGCCAATTTTAGCTGAAAAGGTAAGCCTATAGCCTTACTTTTTGATGAAAAATCAGCTATTCCAGAAGGAGCCAATTTTAGCGAAAAAGGTAAGCCTATAGCCTTACTTTTTGAGAAAAATCAGCTTTTCCAGAAGGAGACAATTTTAACTAAATAGGTAAGCCTATAGCCTTAATTTTTGATGAAAAATCAGCTATTCCAGAAGGAGCCAATTTTAGCTAAAAAGTTAAGCCTATAGCCTTACTTTTTGATGAAAAATCAGCTATTCCAGAAGGAGCCAATTTTAGCGAAAAAGGTAAGCCTATAGCCTTACTTTTTGATGAAAAATCAGCTATTCCAGAAGGAGCCAATTTTAGCTAAAAAGGTAAGCCTATAGCCTTACTTTTTGATGAAAAATCAGCTATTCCAGAAGGAGCCAATTTTAGCGAAAAAGGTAATCCTATAGCCTTACTTTTTGATGAAAAATCAGCTATTCCAGGAGGAGCCAATTTTAGCGAAAAAGGTAAGCCTATAGCCTTACTTTTTGATGAAAAATCAGCTATTCTAGAAGAAGCCAATTTTAGCGAAAAAGGTAAGCCTATAGCCTTACTTTTTGATGAAAATCAGCTTTTCCAGGAGGGGCCATTTTTAGCGAAAAAGGTAAGCCTATAGCCTTACATTTTGATGAAAAATCAGCTATTCCAGGTGGAGCCAATTTTAGCGAAAAAGGTAAGCCTATAGCCTTACTTTTTGATGAAAAATCAGCTATTCTAGAAGAAGCCAATTTTAGCGAAAAAGGTAAGCCTATAGCCTTACTTTTTGATGAAAATCAGCTTTTCCAGGAGGGGCCATTTTTAGCGAAAAAGGTAAGCCTATAGCCTTACTTTTTGATGAAAAATCAGCTATTCCAGAAGGAGCCAATTTTAGAGAAAAAGGTAAGCCTATAGCCTTACTTTTTGATGAAAAATTAGCTATTCCAGAAGGAGCCAATTTTAGCGAAAAAGGTTGCCTATAGCCTTACTTTTTGATGAGAAATCAGCTATTCCAGAAGGAGCCAATTTTAGCTAAAAAGGTAAGCCTATAGCCTTACTTTTTAATGGAAAATCAGCTATTCCAGGAGGAGCCAATTTTAGCGAAAAAGCTAAGCCTATAGCCTTACTTTTTGATGAGAAATCAGCTATTCCAGAAGGAGCCAATTTTAGCGAAAAAGGTTGTCTATAGCCTTACTTTTTGATGAGAAATCAGCTATTCCAGAAGGAGCCAATTTTAGCTAAAAAGGTAAGCCTAAAGCCTTACTTTTTGATAAAAAATCAGCTTTTCCAGAAGGAGCCAATTTTAGCGAAAAAGGTAAGCCTATAGCCTTACTTTTTGATGAAAAAGAAAGCTATTCTGGAAGGAGACAATTTTTGCGAAAAGGGTAAGCCTATAGCCTTACCTTTTGATGAAAATAAAGCTAATTTGGAAGCAGCCCATTTGAGCGAAAAAGGTAAGCCCATAGCCTACAGTAGTATCCCAATAGTATCCCACATTTAATTAACATGAATTTAAGAAACACCAGACCTTGATTTTTTAAATGATATCTTCTCTTATAAGAAACTGGTGCAGGTCTGAAAAAGTCTTGTTTCTTATTCAAAACTATGCATATATTGGAAATTTGAAAAACATAACAAGTCAGCTTTGCCGTTGAAATCAGACAGTACATATTCAAATGAAAAGAAGAATTTTACATTCAAATGAAGAAAAAGAGCACTGTCCTGGAATAATTTTGCCTTTCCTTGGTAGTGGACATTTACAAATACACATCAAAATAGTGTAGTTTATATGACAATAGAGCTTGTTTCTCAGTAGTTCATTGATGGTACATGATTTTTCTTACAAGAAACTCGAGAAAATTTACCCTGATTTGAACTTTATATCTTATTTTATAAGAAACAGATCAGACCTCAAATTGAAAACATTGTTCCTTATATGTGGGATCTTACTGCATCATGCAGAATCCTGTCGCTGGAATTGTGATCTTCAAACAAAGGAAAGATGTCGACAAAAGAAGCATAATATATGGTGAACAAGGATATGATGAACATAATGAAATATTTAAGTAGCTACAATTAGAACCAATTTTGCTAACAACCTACAGTGTATTTGCTTTACCCGGACTGACACTCATTGGATGCTAATGAATTACATTTAACTGTGAAATTGCGACGAATAGTTACTGAAATATGTGTCAGGGGAAGTTGATTTAAAGGACTTTTGGTGTTAACAAAGGATATTGCAGATCGGCAAAGGCAGAGGCTATTTCAGAGCATGTTTTATCTGGAGGTGATTATGATACGAGTAAGCCTCATAGACTTGCTTAAAGCCACAAAACTGGTCTTAAATTGAATTCTGGATCCGGTTGATGCCCAATGCGTGGAAAATTATATTTTACATGATTGAGAAGCCCACAACAGGGAATTTACATTAAATTATAAAATAAACATTTAGCATTCAAAGTCAATCCATTTAATACAGTATAATCTCTTTCTCTTGTTATGTATTTTGTTGCCGTTTCATCTGCCTTGTTTTCCCATAGCCGATAATTATCTATCCCGTAGAAAAGCTTATCCGCTGCCGTCCACAGGGCCTAATTCCGGTTGAAATGTAATCCGGCTAAAGGAGAGTTTCAAAACATTTCAATGGCTGGAACGGAGTGAAAGCAATATCAGTACCGCGAGCATCAGTTCGAGCAAACATTTCACATTACAAAAGCCTGGGGCACAATGTTTTACATAAACAACACTTGCACTCTATCTAATATAAACGGTGAAAATGCCAAACTGCTATGTCTAAGTACCAGTCACTTCACAAACAGAACGGCCTGCTGACATCAAATTCAATGTACTGCGTTTTAAACTTTGGAGGGAAGCAAGAATATCGATTATCAAAGTTTTGAAGGCTATAACGTAATAGTCATTTGTCCTGTCAAGGCAAGCAACAGTTTAATTACTTGAGTCCCTTGTATCCTTGCAATAGATCTTGTCTAAAAGTGACATGATGAAGTCGAAGAATGCAGGAAACAAGGACCTCCAGTAACAAGTCTAAGCAATGATCAGCCAAGATGTAGAATTCTATTCCGTCGTTCATGACATAGAAGTCGTACAGACCTACCAATGGCTTTCGATAAAGTTCGTTTCAAAGCGCATGCAAACAAAGCTTATAAGCTCAAATAACGTAAAGCCTTGATTCCAAATAAAGTTGAAGGTTTTGTTTCTTAAAATAAGAGCAAGTGTGACTCTGGTATGGGCAATCTTGCTGTAATTGTGTAACGTTGAGGCTATACAAACTCTGCCAGAATATTTCAAGTTTGTTGCATCTTAAAATCGAATTGCATTTGCCTTGAAACGATCTTCTTGTTCCTAAAAACGGTCTTTTTGGATAATCAGTCTAGTCATGAAAACTAAAACATTTTGCATTTGTCAGTCTCCTTGATAAGTTATCTGGGCTTTATGACTCGAAAATTGTGCATAGAAGCTATGATAAAAGTTACTGAAAGAACCATTTTCATCTAGTGTCTTTCGGTTCAACTTCTTCAGTTTGTGGATCTATACTCGCGACATAGCTCCAGTTATCACAACAACAACAACAACAACAATAAAAACAAAAACAACAACAACAACAACAATGACATTGAAAATAACACCAACATCATTTATTTTGGTTTAAACTGGGACTTGTGGATTTGCATACAAAAACTGAGACGGAGATGAACAAATTTATCTGTGCACTGAGGAACAAGTTTTATCTGTGCCTTAGTTTTCCCCCAAGAAAGCTTCGTCCTAATTTTCAATGTGAAAGTATATGAGCCGCAGTTTGAGCGTCGATCAGTCTATTTATAGCGTTAACTACGAATATGCAGTTAGTCTAATGTGGAGTCATGGATTTTTGCTCAGGCTAAATTTGACTTTCAAACAGTCTGAAGCTTCATCTTAGCTGCAAAGGTCCCTCTGTGACAATGACTCTTTACTGAAAGCTTATCATATGACATTGCATCAATTATGAAAGTCTGCCAGCCGTTCTATTTTCGATACTGTGATGCGATCGGGAACTGAATCACTAAAATTATGTACTTTTGAAACTAGTCATCAACACTACTTACTCTAACTCTACTCTGAGTACATAGAATTTGGATAACACGAGTTGATTGACCTTGGCTGTCAATAAGCTAATCACGTGACTATTGCGTTTAAAATAGATAAGTTTCAAAAACCAGGCAAATGCACGTAACTTCGCTACTTTTATGAAATATTCAATTTAGAAATGCATTGTGGGATATGAATAAAGTTTTCGTGAAATTTAGAATCTATTTCCAATGTTGCCAAGACTGTGGGTATGCTTAAAGGGGTTGCACAATACAATACATCTTAGTAAACAAAGGGCTTGTGTCAATTTCTGAAGCCTGCAGTTAGACTTCTGCCTTTTCGCCCTTCTTTCCCTCTGCGTTTGTTATTTACTGATATCACTTTGTCTTGCTAGACTTTAGCTTTAACCAGTCATGAGGCGCTATTTAGACAGTTGCTGTTGTTGCATAAAAAAGTGGTTAATGAGGCCTAGAGTCCTCGTAGCTGTGCTGGGGCTATTTTGTTTCTACAGAGGCAGATTGCTGCCTGAAAAGTGTGCATTTTGCGAGTTGTAGGTCAGGGAGACTGCATCATTTGTACTAAAGGTTTTCTTTTCAATGTTCAAGCTCTTTAGATCAAACTTTTATTTTAAGCGATTTTGTTGAGTGTACGAGAACTCCCGCTAGTTTAGGCTATTTTCAAAAAGTGAGTCCACTTATAAGAGTAATATCATGAGATATCAGCAAATTAATGAACACAGGGAAACAAGGGACAAAAGGGCACAAGTTTACCCCACACTGGATTTTCTTGTGTTAATGTTAAACACTTTTTAAAACTCGTGGCCCAGAATCTAAGCTTTACCTCCAAAATCGTAAATGGTCTGAGCAAACTGACAGAACAAGCTATTCTATAGAGTTCAAGCCTCTAGGAAATATCTTCATTCCCAGAGCCTCTCCTCCTACTTGCATGCATTAGGGATACGAAAAGCTGTGCAGCCCCTTTTAACTGCGCTGAAAATTTGATTTCAGAGATCTTTGAAAACAGCGCTGCTTGGCCAGTAAGCCACACCACAGTCCATTCCTTGCATAAAACTGTAATGTAAAATATCCGGGTGACAACTTTGTTTCTGTAAGTGCTTCTATTGATGATTTTTTGTTCGTTCCGTCAAC
This sequence comes from Aurelia sp. 4 Dawson et al 2005, assembly GCA_964019985.1. Taxonomy (NCBI): domain Eukaryota; kingdom Metazoa; phylum Cnidaria; class Scyphozoa; order Semaeostomeae; family Ulmaridae; genus Aurelia; species Aurelia sp. 4 Dawson et al 2005. The sequence continues at coordinate 16,100,956 of OZ026500.1, read as the reverse complement.
ATGCAAGTTCAGAGCAAACTCCTCCACATATCATCTCTGTGGCGGAGAGAGGATACAGAGTTGTTTCAAAGTAACCTGAAATCGGAGTCATCTCGAACTTTTGCATTATTTTTAGGAATCCCTGCGTTGTGAAAAGCACAAAATTGCGGAGGAGATACAGATAGCTATATGAAGTAACGATTTGGGGTGGTCGGCAATCTCTGAATAATCATGGGCGATAGGAAACTAGCTATCATGTGAATTGATCGGGGTTGTGTTCCAATCGATTGACTATCTTGGTTAACCTCCATTGTCGTAAAAATTATAAAGAAGAACACGAATAACTACCGTATCTTAATTGCATCAAACTGCTTAAATGAATCAAAATTGTTAATTAGACGTTTATAGGCGTGCATTACCGAAAATCGTTGTTTGTCTTTGCTCAGACATTGAAAACATACTAATTTTGGAACGAAGCATGTGGAATTCTAAAGTTAAATGACAACGGGAGAGTGTTTGATGGAATAAACATATATTGGGAATTCAGATCCAAGGACGCTGCTTCAAAATAAAAAATTAAAAACAAAGAGAAAATTTAAATGCATCAAATTTGCATAAAATGAGAGAACTAGATAGCATTTGTAATAAACATAACTTTTTGTAAGAGTATTTCACTGGTTGACATAAAGACCCAGCGTCACCCAGGGTCCCTTGCCGGCACATTGAAATTTCAGACTGTTCGGAAATTTAATTTGGATTAAGCGGAAATCATGGATTTGTTGGGAGGACGAGATATGCTTTGTCCGTGGAAACTTGTGTGTCCCCCGGTGCAGCAGATTATAGCTCATGCGCAGAAGCATTTTGGGGTTGAAGCTCTGACGGGCGCATGAGCTTTAACCCACTGCACGGGGGACACATTAGTTTCCTCGGACAAAGCGTATCTCGTCTCCCCAACAAGATTCCACACTGCAATAGTTGGACTGATAGAAAAGATCTATTTGAAGGACAAGTTCGCGGTTGGTTTCATTGTTGTTTATGTAAAAGATTACACTGTTGTGAACGGTGAGTAGTACTTTTTCCAACTTTTCTCTCACGCATTTCAATCCGCGAACTGTGCGAAATGGCGTCATTTTCTATGACGTCACTTCACATCAACCTGAACGAGGCTGCCAAATGTGCTGATATGGCATTCACACTGCTAGCCTGCTCATTACGCACTCGTACAAAATAAGAAACGACGATGACATTTGGCCTAACATATGAAAATTGTTTTACAAATCAATGACAGTTGGACTAGACAGGGCATATTATAAATCAGTTATTTATTTCCATTACTCATTATTACCCATTACAGATAATAATTAATAATGAATGAAATGAAACCATTGGAGATGTCACAATTTGGAAAAATCTCATCATTTCTGGTGTTGGGCAGTTGGTAAGATTGCTTTTTGACGAAAATTTTATAGATCACCGACTTTCAACAACTGCACTGTTGGTTGCTAGGTTTCCAGCTAGGCCAAATTTTAATTTCGGATTGTCTAAAATAGTAGCATACCTGCAAAGGACCCTGGGCGAAAGGGTTTCTTAAACAGCTCTTTAACAACCGTAGAAGTCGAGGTAATTAAATGTACCAGGAATTACTGCTATATAGGCATAGGTTGCTCAAAATAACGGGTGAGCCAGAAAATTTGTTTACAGACATTACTAGGTATCCAAGTTTTCTTCAGATTCCTTCAGCTGATTCTGGAGTGCCCATCTCGCTGAAGTCAATATGTATATAGAATCAAACCAGTATAGAGTTTGTTAGGTATGCCTTTAAGCGACTGATTTCCCTGTAACTCTATCCCACTCTTTCAGGGCTGGCAACATCCCCTGGTTTGGCTCATTATCTAACTAACATGTAGACTCAGATATAAAAGCTGATTTCATGAAAACTTTCTCTCTCAGAATCTTTGAACAATGACCTGAAATCCCAGATCAGATCTACAAATTCATCGTCGCAATGATGAAAACCAGCTGATTTGTGTTTGCAAAACAGTTGGTTTCAAGACGGAGCATTGAGCAGATTTTGTCTAAAGAACAAAACTTTTAAGGCGTACAAAATCTAGAAAGCTGATTTGTGTTAGCAATAGAGCAGAATTGTTGGTAAGTTTGATGACTGATGCTGGGCATACTTTGCGTGATTTGGCGATGAAGAATCTTGTTTCTGGAGTAACTTTATGGCTAGCCCGACTCACAGACCAAACGACTTCCTCGCTTGGTCTGTGAGTCAGGCTACTTTATGGCCGATTTTAGCCAATCAAAACTTTGAAAACTTTGCATCTAAGTTGGCATGATCTTTACACAATGAAACTCAGTTTCAAGGAATCTGATAAATGATTAAGAGAACTACAGCCTCTAAACCTCTAAAAATTTTCTGGTTCACCGGGTATTTCTCGCTTTAAAAATGAAAAAAAAAGCTAGGGAAATGTCTTACTAAAATATGACATGAACTTAAAAATCAGATGAGCATCCAAGGTGGTCTATTGCCAAAAAATGTGCATACATTGAACATATATTCACTTTAAAACTGCTAAGTGACGAATTCTATGCTGTAGCTAAGGGTTGTGTGAAGACTAGGGCATGAGTACAGTGATAGACTTGGATGAAAATTGGGGGCAACGACCACCCTTAGGGTGATACCTTAGCTAGGTGGCCCTTTTAGAGGTACGGTATAGGTGCCCCCTTTAGAGGTATGGTATCAGGTATCAAATCCACTGTTGTGTCACCACATAAAGCATAGTGGCGAAAGAAGGAAACTGATTTTAGCCTCCTATAACTTTTTATGTGTGACAAAAATTTGTTTCAAGACGATAAAGTAATCTGCAAAAAACCTGAAGAACTGTATCTCGCCTCTTTAATGTAATATGTGCGATATTTCAAAACGGCGGTAATGGTGGAGTCAATTCTATTCATTCTAGCATTTGTCTTCACAGTACCCTTAGCTTGACCGAGGGGCAAATCATTCCATCATCGCTCGTGCGCACAAGCTTCTCTTCCCTATTGCTCTTATTTGGGACCAGAGCCCGTATCTATCACTGTCAGGCTCTAGTTTGATAAAACAAACTGGAGTTAGGGCAGCTATCATTTTATCGTCCTGACACCCAAAAAGCTACTGCAGGGAGTTTGTGAATCTAATTTTCCTTCTGTTCAGAACTGCGACAGCCTTCAAGCAAGGAATCTTACGAGTATTCCAATATTCTGGACGTGATCAGCCCCTCAGCGTCAAAAAAGAGCTTTACTAAAACTCTAGCAACAAGCTTCTAAACGCATCTACGATTTTCAAAAATAGCACCTGAACACTATGATCTAACATCGATGTTGAGACATTTGTAGAACAGATGCATGTTTGGGCAAAAAATCTAAATTGCATGAGTCCTAAATTTGTGTTAGTTGTTTGTTGTTTGTCTAGCAACTCTCTCCGTGAAAAACTACTGTATTAAATGGGTACAACACAATCATACCAAGCGCTCCAAAAAAGCATAAGCGTTTAAACATTTCCTTCAAAGGAACCTTGGATTAAAGAGATTTTATTTTCAATTTAAGGTATAGATGAGATCTGAAGTTAAATTTTGCGGCCTTGCATGTCCAAATCGGGATCTTATTCGCAGACTAATTCACATAAACAGGCAAAATTTCTGAGGGAGCCTAAGACAGATGGTCATTGAATTATGCAGTATGTGTGATTTGGTAAAAGCTTTTGGTGCAGCTCTACAATACAATACTTTTGGAAGTTTGTTGAGATTTGTTGAGGTTGAAAGTGAGGTTTACTCTTCGCTAATTCACTGATTCAACAGCTCAATACAATTAAGCAATCACTACAGTGACGAAACTTGGATGAGAAAGATCATTAGATCATTTAGACATTAACTGACACAATTCCTTCAGTCCTAGAAAGTTGCGCAGTGGACTGTTAACGTGCATTTGCAACTGTTTTTAAAGTACATATGTCATGAACCTGATTGGCTCACACGATACAATTCTCTCTATTGTTTATTACAAAGCACAGGATCGAGGCTGAATTTGCATTGCAATAAAAATTCGTGAAGCAGAAATGAAATGTCACAAAACAATGGAATTCCACTCCACACTTCTGTGTTGTATCAACCAATTGCTAACGTGACATATGTCCTTTAACATGTTCTCTTATCAACGTAATTGTTTATGGCTGAGCTTAAAATTTTCTTCAAATTCCGCTTAGATAGTATTAGCGCAATTCAATCACCATTGGTCTCAGGCTGTCTCAGAAATTTTGCCTGTTTGAATCAATTAATCTGCAAATACAAATTCGATTCGAACATGCGCGGTAATAAAATCTAAGTTGAGATCTCGTCTTTACGATACACAGAAAATAGCCATTATTGTGGCATGACCATTTTTGAAACCAAGGCTCTGTTCATGTGCTTATACGTCTTTTGGGACGCTCGGTAATAGGTTAGGAAATATGGTAAACAACGATATGAAAGTAGATAGGAAAACATGGGGGCTGTTGGTGGGGGAGCAGGGACAATAAAAGTTTGTTGGTTTAAAAAGACCATGTTTTGGGATATTAGGGGCAAGAAGAAAAACGAACGTCCAAGAAACACCAACAATGCCATCTACAACAGAAAGGAGATGCAAGTCAAAAAGATCCCAGCAGAATCTATTTGTTTATGAAGATGAAACATGCAAGGAGATCATCAAACAAGTTTCAGATCTCCAGAGACCTTTGGCTGAAAACTCAAGAACTTTCTAGAGGTTCTTATGAAACAGCTTAGCTGAAAAGTCTACTGCTTGAACATTTTTTGAAAGAGGAGCAACACAATTCTGCTAGAGTTTGTCACATCAATGTCAAAACTTCCATATTTAGATTGGAAGACGGACAAAATCATCTGGGCGGACAAGCACCGCACAGTAGTTTTTACAAACAAGTCGTATTCGAAAAATCACTAGGGTAGATAAACAATTAGGCAGACAAAATCACAGGGAGCGCAGGAATAATTGGCAAACTCAAAAATAAATTGTCTGGAATAGGAGCTGCGTAGGAAACTGCAAAATATTGCGAAGCCTTGAAATAAAAGCTGCGTAGGAATTTGCGAAGGACAAGGCTTCGCAAATTCTTCGCAGTTCCCTACGTATCTCCTACTCCAGACAATTTACTTTTGAGTTTGCTTATTATTCGTGGGCTCCCAGTGACAAAATCATATTCATATACCAGACTACCTGCTCCCGAGCTGCCCATCTAAGATGACATGTCCGTCCAGGCGGTTTGTCTATTTTTTTCTAGGGTTAAGGGCTTAATACGATTGCCTAGGATGGAATAATCGGTTTCTTTCGCTGTTTCCCATATCCCCTATTAACTTGCCAAGTTACCTAAAACCCTCGTTTAACATATGCAGAAATTCTAACAGATTAAATGTTGAAAAACTGATGGAATATATTTCATAAACGTGCAGTTTCTGAACAAAATTCTACAAGTTACTGACCAAAGCTTTGAATATGTGGGGCAATCTTATGACGTTGTGATTATCACACACTCCTAGCTTTTCGCAAGGAATTATCTGTATTGTATTTTCTTATATTTTCCTCCGAAGGCATTTCGGAGAGTGAGTAGCCCTTAACACACTATCTACTGTCAATAGTTATTTATTTCCATCAAGCGTTCCCCAAAAGAAGACTATGACCTGGAAACATTCTGCCAAATTTTGGGGAGATATTTTTCTCGAGTATGACCAATTTTTCAAACGTTTCAAACCTTGAGGGCTCCAGCCGCTGGCTCTCTACTTCATGAATAAAAGGAGGCTGCATAACTTGCTTACAATCTGCTGCCAACTTATCATTAGTCAGTATAACTAGAGGCTATCTTCTGTGCATTTTTGTGCTAAATACCTTGTCAATTTTCTGCCCAAATTTCGGACTTGCAATAACTTTCATGTCAGCTCAAAGGGACCTTAGCAACCGGCATGCTCTGCGTATACATACTTTTGTTGTTTCTTTTGTCACGATTTTCAAGCTCGACGAAAATGGCTGCCAACAAAGAGATGGAACGTGCAAGGCATGCTGGTTGCAACAATCCCTTTGATACCAAACAGGGCACATTCATGGCCTAACAAGTCTCCCCTAATCTTAACATCAAAATCAACGCTGATTAAGATACCTGGTATTGTCTAACACATTTTCAAATGCTAGCTAAACGCTTCATGTTACTTTATGCATTGCGAGGTCGTTACAACTAAATGTAAGTCATTTATCATGACAACAAGCTAAGGTACAAATGACATACGAGCAAAACAATCAAACGAATTACTTGAATCTTCTAGGAAAATTCACCATGTAAAATATTGTAAGCAATAATACGTGCATCATAGAAGGAACATGACAGTTAGACTGAGTTCCCATATAGTACAATTTATAATCAGGCAGGCATTGTGTGAACAGATAATGAAGTGAAAGTGAACAGATAAAAACTTTCATGTGATTGTGTCTTTCATGCTTAGAGCAGTGAATTTTTCAAACTAGAACTAAGTGAGGCGTTTTATTAAACCAGGTCCCCTGGAAACATGTCCCCTGATAAATCAAGTCCTTTGTGATGATAAAGACAAATGTAACTGCCATCAGAAACTTGAACTTTAAAACATTTGTGTTTGATATAGATCTAATGGTTGTCGTCTTTTCACACAGCAGTAAGTTTCGATACGTAAGGAAGTTTTACTGCAAAATAATTTCAGATTTACAGTGCAATTAGATGGAAAAAGATCTATTCTGGACGTTTTCTCCTCCAAATCTGTGACCTCCGTAGCCTGAACACAGTCCAAAAACACTCGTTCGCAAACGTTTCCTGGAGCTGCACTCAGGATATAACTTACTGGCGAACAAGAAAAATTTGCTTGCCTGCTCCCAACATGAAATGACACCTAGATCCTACATAACACTAAATGCAGTTCCATCAATACTGAGTTATTTCAGCATTTAGTATCAGACAGAAACCTAAGGGCTAGCATCTTACTAACCAACGTGCAACCGCAGTATTTACGATTTATGGACGGCTGCTTCATTCTAAAATTCGTTGAGAAATCTGTCTGCTCCCACTGCAATGTGAATGAGATGCCAAACAATGCTAGAAATTTTGTTCGGTTTGCAACAATCAATATTAGTTTCTTTAAACACAAACTTGGCAAAAATGCGGCAGTTATCATCCGCAGCTACCATGCACAGCAGCTAAAGAGACTCGGTAGTAAGGTAAAATGTACTAATCCCAAGCTTCTAACATTTCGGAAAAGGCACTACAATCAAAGCATATCTTGCGCTTTTTGCAAGATTATGGAGAAGCAAGATTCCCTGCAGATTTTGCTGCTTAAAGCTTTGCCATGAAGAAGAAATTTTAGCGTAGACCTGAAAACTTAGTTGGCTGGAACCAACTAATCGCCCAGTTTTTCCAGCAAACATCAAAATAAATGCTAGCCAGCTTGTAGACTCTTTGCCATCAGTAAATTCTGCGCACAAGCTAAGTCCGCGCCCACTGACCCGCACGGTAAAAAAGCAATTTCAACTCAGTATTGTTGCTTCCGCATTTTGAAAGAATTTGTGTAAATTTTGACGTCCAGTAAAATCAAATACTCACATTTGGAATCACGTAAACTCAAGTGAAACTTTGCTAACCCCTAAACACTACAAGAAAGTATTGAACAATGATCATTCGCTATCTCTATGACGTCAATGTGCGTTTGATAGGCCGTAGTATTCTTAAAGGCGCACACAGATGAGTCACAGCGAAATTGCGAAATTATAATTCAACTCAATTGCTAATTCATAATTCAATTCAATTCAGGTAGATACAGGGAACCAAAGACGAGGTGACCAACATGGCACCGAACAAGGCGCAACAAAGGCAAAAAACACCGCAGAAACTTTTTCAAAATCTTCGACCACCTAACCGAGCAAAAGGTGTCTTTAAGGCAGAGAAGGTATTTCTCGAGAGTTTTTTTGCTGATCGAAGCTTGACTAAGTAGCTGGATTTATACCAAAAAAGAGCGGGGAATACGTTGCAATTCAGTCACGTGACCCACCCGCATGCGCATTTAAATGATGATGAATGTGACATATGAATATAATGATTAGATAAAAACATTAAAGTTCCAAAGAAAAAATTGCATATTGTTTGTCGATTAGGCATCAAGATAAAAAGTAAAAAAATATCGTAAAATTTAGAGAAATGAGAAACTTGAACACGAATTAGAATGATTGTCGTGTAGAATACAAAATGCGCAAATTTAAGTGCGTTAGGGCACGCTTGAAAGAATGGCACGTAGTTATCGTGTGATTTGGTGAATATTTACCGTGTGTCTTTACTTTTTTCGTGGACGAAGTGTGCAGCGCTTCAACTGTTAATTGTGCTGCTTGGCGAGAAGGCCAGTTTCAACGTGAATGCTCCACCACCTGATGAAAGAATTGAAAGTTTCTCATTACACGAGGGACCCTATTCCACCACAGCATGAAACTAGTTACCCTTTTCGAAATCAACCAGCTGTATGGCAAATAAGGACAAGAACAGAAAAATTCAGATCTAGTTTCTACCCTGACTGTTTATTTTAATGGAATAAGCTTGATCCCGAGTCAAGAGAATCCCCTTCTGTCAGCATCCTTAAGAAGAAATTATTTTTACATATTTCTGCATTTTCGCTAATTCTGTATATGGCATTCAGAATCCAAAAGGATTGCGCATTTAACTCAATTAACGGTGGGGCTAAGCAAATTAAATTTCCACTAATTCAAACATAATTTTAAAGATACGTCAACCCAATGTGTTCAATTAACGATGGCATCGAAGATACGGAACACTTTTTGCTGCTTTGCAATTCTTTCATAGAGCAAAGACAAAATCTTCTCGCTGGTGTCAATGATGTGCTTGAAGCCTGCGGATACTCTGAGGCTCCAGACAACAACATTTTGCAACTTCTTCTGTATGGAAATAAAAATTTACCCTTGGAAGCCAACAGATTAATCTTGAATGTAACAATGAATTATATCTTCGAAACAGAACGCTTTGACTGAACACTACGCATATCCCTACATAGAACACCCAAACTCCTTCTGTATGTGTTTTTTTATCAGTTCTTTGTTTTGTAATCATGTAATTTCTCAAGGAAGCTTGCAACCAAATAATCGAATTTGCAGATTACCCTGTTTGGTTCTCAACCTATAAATATACCCATGCAATTACTTTATTTGGTTGCAGGCTACCTTTGCTTCTATCCTTATTTTCAGTTTGTATTTTATAATTCCTTTTTCTGTAATGGTTATATGCAGTTTTATGTAGCTTTTAATTACTTTTAGAATGGCCGCAGGGTAGACATAGTATTTCGCTCCCTGTGGCATCGTCTTTTAAGTATTGTAACGTAGTGATTAGATATTGTGATTAGTAATATGTTTGTAAAATTTTTAACTGAATATAGAAAAAAGAATTGAAACTAAATGAGACTTTTCTGACTCCTTGCGTTCGAATTATACCGAAAAAGATCAAATCGAAAATTTGATCATATTTGGCGTAACCATAGAAATAGACCATTTTACTTCTTAAAAAAGAGGTTTGGATCGAGCGTCCAAATCTGGTAAATTCATAAAGGAAAACAAAAGCATATCCAAGTTTTGATGATTTGTTAGCTTTGTGTTTACACACCCTGCAAATAATATCAAGGCAGCCAAAAATTAGTGAATGAACGTACTTTCCTGGTGTACACCCTCTACACTCCTTCGTAAACCAAAGAGAGCTCATGTTCACGAAGGAATGTTAAGGCTTTAACGCTGGCTTGGGGAAAGAAGAATAGACCATTTTACTTCTTAAAAAGTGGTTTCGATTGAGCGTCCGAAGCTGGTAACTTAATGAAGGAAACCAAAGGCATCACCTCCGTTCTCGGTATAAACACTGCTGGCAGTGGCAAGAAGTTGTTTCGAATTCGGAACACTTTTCAGAGCGTTAATAAACGATAACATAACTCAAACTGAGTTACCAAAGTTCCTGTTAAGTTTCATTTGCCTTTTGGCCTTGTTTCTCGTTGTTTCCTCTCATTGTTAGCTAATCTTGCGGTGTAAAAGTTAAAGCTCAAAGTGCGAGCATGCAAGGGTTTCATTTTGCGAGTTGCGAAGCTAATACTGCATTCACACTGACACTGTTGAACCAGCTTTATCAAACCAGTTCAAATTTCAACCAATCAAATGACTGGATTTGTTGAATTGACCAATCAGAAGGCCCTATCGGAATAAGGCCCGTCCACACGTATCCGGATCTTTTTGAAAACGCATCTTTTTTTATCCGTAAACAAAATTATCCCCGTCCACACGAAGACGCAGCTACTTTCAAACTCCGCTGTTCCAGCTTCGATAAAAGAAAACAGACAAGCAAAATGCCCTCGTGTGATCCCCAAAGATCCGTGCGCAAGCTCTGATATGTCGTAGATCGATGCTGTGACGTCAGAGTTTTCGAAAAGCTCCGTTTTCACCCGTCCACACGACAACATGAAAACGGCGTTTTCAAAAAAGATTCACTTTGGAGAGCGTTTTCGAAAAGCTTCTTTTTTTGGTGACCGAAAACGCCGTCTCCGTGTGGACGCTAACCCAAAACGGATAAAAAAAGATGCGTTTTCAAAAATATCTGGATACATGTGGACGGGGCCTAAAATTCAGCGAACAATGAATGAAAATAATGGAAAACAAAGCATAAAGACCAATGACACTTGTCTCTCTGTAAACTGAACCATTGCTATTTCACTTTGCATAAATTCGTCGATAATAAACTCTCCAAAAATTGTCCTGAAATCCGAACCAGCATCTTGCCACAGCTAGCATCGTTTTTCCGAGCACGGGGATCATGCTTTTGCTTTCCTTCACAAATTCAACAGATTTGGACGCTCGATCCAAACCTCTTTTTTGAGAAGTAGAAAGATAAAGTCATTCAACTCACTTTTATCAGAGACAGATTCATGGTACTGCATGGGGTGTATGACTGAAATGTTAGAGCTGTCTGTTTGCATTAGTTTGCAGTAGTTTTACGTACCCTCTCTGTGCATTGTAAAATGATTGGCGAGAATGAGAGCTTCAACAGCAGTCGGCAAGCAGCTGAACTCAAGCAAGCCAGATGAAGATTTGCCTTGTTGTCCTGGCATGGTTGGCTCGAGGCCTCTTGGGACTAAGAGGTAGAAGAAAATGATTATAATTAATACTAAAATTCAATGAAGTTTGGTTAAAATTTGGTTAAATTTGCTAAAATTCTGGTTAAAATTCAGGCTAACAATGATAAGAATGACATAAGAAATATCTCGATGCCACTAGATCGAGAATTGCTTTGGACAGAGGAACAGTAAAGCAGTCATCTCCATCTAAGCGGACGCTTTTGTCAATCGGATACCTCATTAGAGTGAACACTATGTTTTTGTTCAAACTGGCACAGTTCAAGAAAGATTGTCTCGGCCAAGAAGGGCCACTACTTAAAGCAGAGATAGTTGGTTGATCTTCGAGGTCTCCATTTAAGAAATAATCTAACCATATAGCATCCCGGGGTAGGGGCACTCTGGTATATCTAGGATAGGAGTGCTCAGGTTACTTTTTTGGCTCTAAAATTTGGACAACGCTTATTCTTTGGCCCAGTAAATTGTAAAGACATTTTTCTTTGGGTTCCTAAAATACTGGATTGCTTTTTGGGTCACGGATGGGGGGGGGGTGAAAAAATAGGGGAAAAATTCGAAAAACATTCAAATTAAGTGACATTAATAAATGAATCAAAGTACTTAAATATCCAAAACAGATTATGAAACATCTGATCACTTAGGGCACTTTCACAGATTTAAGATACTGACTCCATAACCTTTTTGTATCTTACGTCAGAAAAATCATCTTTGGGTCTATTTTTATGCTAGAAATTTTGTATGGGTTGATGCTTTGTACCTTGCCTAAGTACTCTTATCCTAAATATACCACTGAGTACCCCACGGGAATAAAGGATACTGTCTTTTTTCGTCCTTCACTGGCAAAGCGTAAAACGTAGTTGGCTTTAACAACGGTTAATTTCTTTTAAAAACTGTTTCCTAGTAAATTGCTTAGTTATGTTTTGAATTGTAGTGAAGTAACCTTTTAAGAATAATACCTTTTGCAAATGTTGCCTGCTTCAAAGGAATTTCAGCATGAACTGCTGCAAAAACCTGTGATAAAGAAAACAACATACATTATTCCTCATTTCTGCTACGAACACGATATTTGAGACCTAAATGTGGCGGTCAGATGATGTCACAGTGGTTGTCACAGACATTATCACAAGTGCAGTATGCAAAGGTATGATATGAATATGTTATTGCTGTGCAGGAAATACAGCATTCTTTTATGCAGTTTAGTTCATTTCATTTTAAAATTTCAATGCAAAAAATGCCATTAAAATGATTACGACATACGACAAAGCAACAAATTACATCAAGAAATACACACTAACAAAATGAAAAAATTTATAAGGGAATTTTTTGCAGGAAATTTCTTAAAAGGAGGAGCACCCTCAATAGGTAAGCTAATCGAGGAAAGAGCACCCCCTGCATAGTCAGTAGACTTAATGAAAGGCAATGTACCAACAAATTTGTCACGCAGCTATAATTCAGAACTTAAGAGGATTCTTACATGAAGACATTACACGCACACGTTGCCAATAACCACAATCGCAAACATTTTAACGACAATGTTGGTGAGTAAGCCCAGTGCGCAGCAATCGTTGACTATCATCATTGCTAGTTGCAGATATGAAAAAAGACTTGGCATACCTCTCTCAGCTGTTCTTCGGTGCAATCTGCAGGGGCATTGAAATAATGCAAGACCTTGGATGGTGGATGAATTCCTTATGGCAAGTTAAGAAATGCTATAATGATGTTGCTGCTTTATCGGGAAGAGCGTGATGGTAGATAGTAATATAAAATGCTTTATACGGGGTGAGTCAAAAAGTTTAAGCGTTTGGTGGGCTATGGAATACAAAGTATTTGGTCAATAATCAAAATAAAATGTTAATCTGTCAGTCAAAGGCAAACTTAGATGAGGAAATTTTGTTGGGTAAAAAATCACACATCTTTACGACCCAGCAATTAGGAAAATGCCTGTGAGGGTTTGTATGGGAATCGAACATTCCACATTCTATTCTGGTCCATGATTTATGTGCCAGTTCTAGATGCAGAATTAGAATTTCAATAGAAGGCAAATCATGGAGTAAAATGGAATGTGAAATTTTTGTTCCCAAACATGTCCTGTACCAGCATTTTCCTTATTTCTTGGTCTATAAGATGAGGCATATTACCAAACAAAACTTTCCCATCTCATTTGACCTTTGACTGATAGATCACCATTTCCGTTTGAGTATCGGTCACACACTTTTTATTCCACAGCCCACCAAACGGGTAAGCTTTTTTGACTCACCGGTACAATTGACCAATGACAACTAACTAATCCAAAGTGTAAGTGTAATACGTGCCAGCACGTGTCGAGGATCAAAGGCGAATTTTAAAAACAATAGAATTAGCTCTCTGAGAAGAAAAAGCGATTTACCTGTTTAAAGAGTAGATTTTTCACCTCTGAGCGCATTCAATCAAATCAAAATAAACTGAGACAGCAAAATTTCTCTCTTGGGTGCACTGAAGGTGTGAAAGCTATGCCCCAGAACAGAAAATTGCTTTGAAATTCACCCCTACCGTTTTGAGGATTAGGCTTTATCTATTTAGATCGTTACAGTCATAGCGGAAGTAGCCTACCATCCATGTTTTCCATATTCAAAATGGACTCGCCTCTTCGTTGAATTTTGTTTTCCCTTCATGAAGAAATGATTGAACATTCTTATCCATTGTGGTTTCCAAGGGAAATGACCCCTATTGTATTCCTTCATACGCTCCACTCAACGGAAACAATATTCAAACAGAACGGAAGCAAATGGCAAAGGAATATTCGAATAGTCATCCAAGAATGAAATCTATTTTCAAGTAAACTTCAAATTCACATAGTACGCTTCTTTCACTTTGACTGTAATATCTGAAAAATTCTCGTTCGTGTATCATTTATTCATTGATATACTGTAGGTTAATTTGCCTTGTGCATATGTAAATAGTAAGATAGATGGTGTAAATAATCGATGTAAAATGAATAGACGAGAATCCACTGTCATGCTAATTCCTTGGAAACTAAAATAGGTTCACTATAAGTCAGGAGTCTCGAAGAAAGAAATAGAATATTGATTAAATGGTTTCGAACGAATCAAGGGTTGAATATGAACATTGTAATTGATGAACAAGAGCTTTACATTTAGTTGGCCTTTAAGAACGCAAAATAATTTTTGGCAAATTTTGTGTGGTAATTTAGAGGGTGCCAAGCACAATTGGGTTTGAGGAGATCGGGATCGGCCATTTCTGACGAGCCGGATACGGGATTTACGATTCCTGGCTCTCGGGATACGGGATAGAAATGGGCAGTGGGATCGGAAGTTGAGCATTTTGCTTCTTATGAAGGGACCTTATAGTGCACCCTCAATAGATACTTGAAATAAACACTAAAAATTAGCGGACACAATGATTTGTTTGAAAAAGGATACTTGAAAAAATGTCAACACCACCAGGAATGCTGAAATGAAAGCAAGATCATGAAAGCAAATTTTCATCTAACAATTTTGCAGGAAGACCATAAGTTACCTTTTGGGTGAGTCAAGATAAAAATCCACTGAAAAAAACACTGCTAGGATTTGTGACTTAAAGCATATTCCGCAATAGACCTTTACACAAAGTGAAGTTCAATTCGAGGTGAAACCTGCTTTCCCAAAAGGAATTACATTTCATTGCTGTAAACAAGGCACTCGGTTTCCAAATCTAAACATTGCTAGCAAATTTCGTGGGTTGCCGTTAGAGACGCATGCTGTTGGGTGACTCCAAAGCGAGGCAAAACCGGCAAGTAAGTATTTCAATAGATTGCTGCGACTTTGTGTAAAGGTCTATATCGGAAACGTAAGATCGTGAAATCTCTGCTAGTTTTTGTGCATCATACATTTTCAGACAGTGGAAAGCAAATGTCAGATGTGAAATCAAAACTTATTTTGAATTGATCAAGTGGTTCAAAAGCTTCTGCAAGAGTCCAGAAAAGTCACCGCTCCACGGTTTCGACCTGGGGTAAGACTTCGCTTGTTGGTGTCATATTTGAGGAGAACATGAAAATTCTTGCAAATAAATCTTGGAAATTTTCGGCTACTTTGGCAATGGCAACTGGTGTCAAATATTAGGGTTATAAACAACGCGCGGTGGTCGAAAATCTGGTTAATTGGCTTGATAAAATGAGGAAGATTCAGCGGAAGAAATCTGTATCCAGAAAAAGCTTGGACTGGGGTTGGACCTTTTCTTGACTCTGCTCTCTACGATCTCGTCGGAAGCCCGTCTTTTAAAAAATGCTGGAAAATATTTCAATGAAATTTCTTTCAACTCTACCTGACTCTACATAGCTAGGGTTAGGACTAAATCCATACATTCATCAAAGCCTACAAATCAATTACACAAAAACTTCAGGTCCTGGAGAAGGGACCACCGCTCTAAACATGAATATCAACTTTCTTCATGAGTTTCCAAAAACCAATGGGAAACTCCGTAATGCTGAATCCGATCATTTGTATGCACAGTACTGCGTAATAGACAAAACATTAATAGCTGATCATTGTAAAGGTTGGATGGTAAGAACTTACTATTTGAAGCGATTGTTACGAGAATCTGCATAGTTGACCGCGGAAGGAGTTCCATCAGGGAGGCGTGAAATTTGCGAGGCATCTGCTATGAATGGATGTTTGGAGAATCTGGAATAAAATTGATTTGTATAACGTATAGAATTAACAAAATCCAATCGTCCAGAACCCCATTTGAAGGACTACTGTAAAAGACTAATGTTTCATTGCTATTAAGAGTTC
Source organism: Aurelia sp. 4 Dawson et al 2005 (assembly GCA_964019985.1). Classification (NCBI taxonomy): domain Eukaryota; kingdom Metazoa; phylum Cnidaria; class Scyphozoa; order Semaeostomeae; family Ulmaridae; genus Aurelia; species Aurelia sp. 4 Dawson et al 2005. The sequence continues at coordinate 16,085,007 of OZ026500.1, read as the reverse complement.
ATGTTAGTACGCTCGACAAGCAGTTTAGATTTCTAGACATCATCCAACCTTCTAGGGCAATATTAAGGAATCGAAAAATCGAAAAACTGGAACCCCTTGCTTTGAAGTTTCACATTAGCTCAACGTAATTGCCGTTAATTCCTTTTTGCCACTATCAGACCTTCCCAAGGTAAACTGAAATAAAAACATCAAAGAATAAAATTAATCGTACCCTGAGCAGAGTTTTTTTTAAATACGACGTTTCGGCCCGTTATCAAGTCCTAAAAAAACACTGCTCAAGGTACGATTAATTTTATTCCTGGATGTTTTTATTTAAATCTATATCGTACAACACGCTTACAATATGATTGTTTTGGTTCCTTTAAACTGCACGCAAAGGACGTCTGCCAGGCTAACATAGATTCGCAGATATCACACAAGATTCCTTGAAACTGTGTTTGTGTCCGAAACGGGACAGTAAAATTGTCTCAGTTCTTGAGATTTCAAAATAATTCGATGAAATTACATAAGGCAGTGGTCACTTACGAAAGCTGAAACTTGTTGACAAAAAGTGTCAAATTGTTGAGATTCCTGATGGAGATGTCAGTGGACATTTTATCTGTGTACTGAATCATGGCAGCTCCAATCTTGTTTGTCAGAATTTTTACCTGAAAAAAACAATCAAACATTAGTTGAAAGACAGACTGGGAGGCTGTGACGTACTTTTCTTTTCAAAGGAAGCATATACCCCATTTACATTAGCAAGCTAAACTAGTTCAAACTAAACCAGGTTATCGAATGGAGCCTTCTCATTGGTCAGTCCAACAAATCGAATGCATTTGATTTGTTGAAATCTAACAACGTTTAGATAGAGCTAGTTTAGCTTACCAGTGTGAATGGGGTAATAGCTACCACTAAAATAAAAATCAAATTCGAACCTAACAGTTTGCAAGTTGCTCCTCTGTTTGGTTGGACACCTTTGATCAAGAAAATTGCTTTTTACGTTGTCTAAATTTCATGTTTCCACAAACTTTAAGGGGAGCAAACGAAGTTAAAAGTAGGAGTGACAAGTCTAAAATTAGCCTATTGTGTTTGATGAAGTCATTAAATAGACTATGCAGGCGCTCTCTGTCCTATTGATAGCTTAACCACTTGGCTCTAGTCATTCACTTTCAAGATGTCTTTGTTAAACTTTAAACATCTGGAGATGTTGTCAAAGGATGTATCGATACAATCATAACCCCAAGCAAACTCAAAAACCGAAGCCATAAATTCAGCAGGTTTGCAATTCAAAGCAATGAAGTCGCATGAATATTTTCCTATACGAAATTTAGCGTAGAGGTGCGCCGAAGGCACAACATGCGGATTTAGTCTGATGTAAAGGACAGCACATTACTATTATAAGAGCACCTACGATCGAAAGAACTTTGAATTCACATGCTGCGATTAAGGAAAGTAAAAAAATGTTGACATTCTTGTCTAGGGATACTTTTGGAGGGGGCAGATTTTGGCTGCTTTCTTTAGACGAAATCCGTGAGATGAGAAATCATCCAAAGGCAAAGAATTTTTAACGATTTTGCTGTTTAAAGGGGCCTTGGAACCGGCATCCCTTGCAGGTTGCATTCTTTGGTTGTGGCAGCAACAAAGGCACAACATAAGGATGTACCCAAATAAACGGGGGGGAGTGTGATATTAATAGGGGGCTAGAAATGGTTCGTTATGATAATAATCGGGAATTACAACAATGGGGGAGGTTTGACAGATTGAAATAACTGTGGTTTGGTTAAACACATATTTTTTATAATTTTGATACTAAATTTTCGACGAACGGAGAAAAATGGAAAAATTGAGGTGAGACAGAGACTTGAACTCGGAACCTTCTATATCTTTTATATTTTGTAAAAATCATTCAAAAACTAGTTTCACTATCATTTCACCATGATTCGAAATAAAAGTGGGTAGGCTGGAAATTTTTGCAAAAATGAATAAGCTGGGAGGACGATTACCCGGTAGTTGAGAATATTCACATAAAGAATAACAGGCTGCAATGGTCTCTTCGATGTTAAAGACTTGCAAATTTGTAACTAACCTTGACAACGTTGCCATACAAGCAAAACAAATTGAACAATTTGTCGCAGTTCATTCTCTCTAAATTCACTCCATAAACCATGGCAACACAGCCTTCGCCACCAGCTGTTCAAATGAAAAAAGTGACATGAGAATCGCTGTTTTTCTTATCTTATGGAAAAATCAGAGTAAATAACACAAATGTTACTTTTATTGCCAATTGCAATGAAGAAAACAAAGAGACCTTTACCTTTGAGCAAGCCGACTTTATTGTCAGAAACAGCAGCACGATGAGAGAGTAGAGAAAATTAAAAATGGCGATTGTCTTTATCCAATGTTTGCAACAGTTGTTCCGTAACAAGTAAAGTTTAAATGATCTGCAGCTTTTAATCCCTGCAACTTTTAAAAATTTTGCCATTCACAACTTTAAATCAATCAACTCGAAAATTTTCTTTGATCCACATAGTTCTCATACTGTTTCGTTTACTACAGGTTTCGTGAGCAAAATTTTCACTTAAAAAATAAGCTATTGAGATTCAAACAGGGAAATTCAACGTTGTGAAATTACCTAAATTCAAAACAAACATCTACATCCCTTTGACCTTAAGTTCTCTTGTTCCCAGAATACTTGGCAACGCTTCCCTCAGCGGCAATGTCTGACAATAAGGTAACAAAAGAGGAAGGCGAAGACAAGTGAAAATGAAAAAATGGGTCCGGGGCTTTCCTGACTTCTGGAACTGTTGACAGAACCAATGTTTGAACAACCAATCATCTTCATTAGAACAACGTTGACACAACAACTGATAGGGTATATATGACAATTAAAAGATAGCAAAGGTTCCAAATCTTTTAAAAGGAGGGTGTATAATTCAATGACCTATTTCTTTGGACTGGATGGCTTCAACGAAACTGTCGCTATTTTGCTATGATTCTGCCGTTGGAATTTTCTGAAATCTTCAATATTTTCAGAATTAGAGTATTTTTCTTCTCTTTCAAGAAGTCAAGAGAAATTTTCAAACAACTTCAAACTATCGTAATTTCTGAACTGTTTGACACAACATGAAATAATTTCCAAGAAAACCATAGTTTATGGATGTCTGCAATAAAGTATCAATCAAAACTTTTTCACTCTTCTAGTAAACGATTTAGAAATTTGATAACGTCACATCCTTAGATGAGCTGAAATAATGACTGTGCTGTAATATCATAAAATATGAAAAGTTTCTGTATAGTCCAAAGATAGAATTTAGCAAAACAGCTAAAGTTTCTCTTGAGCCATTCAATTAGAAGAAATAGCTAACAAAATTTTACACTCACCTCGTTAGGTCAATTCAAGGATTTGGAACCAATGCTTTAAAAGATTATAACTGGGCACACTTCAAGAAATTCGTAAAGATGATAACTATTTAAGCTTTTTATTCGGCTAATTACATCGTATTGAGGAGCACAGGAGCTTACCAAGACTCAAACTTCTTCCAAATAACGCAAAAGCAGAGGTGCTTCCATTTGAATTCGGTTGGATTCCAAGTAAACTTGAATTTGTGCTCGTTGAGGTGTTTGATTCGACCATCAGCATCCCATTGTCTGAAAGAATGGAGCTCAACGCACCTGGAATAAAGTAAAAGCCCGCGCATAAGAACCTAAAATATTTTTCAAGTCAGCCAGACTAGATCCTTGCATATTGGGTATTTAATGGGAAAGAAGGCTGTTCAGGTTCTTGAATTGGTTCTCATTTTGTTCAAGGTTCAAGGCATTCAGGAATTTCTTTTGTTCAGATTCAAACTTTAATCCTATCATTTACTGTCAGTTCATAGAACTAGAGTTCATAAGATCTTCATCACAACAGAAGTTTGCAGAACCATCAGAAATTTATCACAATCCTCTGAAAAGTATTTAGAGCTTCTTATTTGGTTATTTGAAATTTCTGATTCTTCCTGAGTGAATATTAGGCCTCTTAAATCCAACTACTGTTGACATACTGTATCTCCGTAAAAAGCAAACAGGAGTTCTTTTTGAGAAACCCAGTTTTTCGAGCTTTACTCAAATCGGTCACTTTGCTTTTATTTTACGGATGACTTTGCCTGGAGAATGGGTTTATTACAACCAAGGCAAGGAGCGCTTCTAACAGAATCATTATGTTTAAAAAATCTGTTTGCCTTTATTCTCTGGGCCGAAGGGAATAACATTCTCTAAAAATTTCGTACAGCTTTGGCAAAGATCCTTTTGTTTCAAGGAAATCCATAGAAAATCCCTGAAAATATCCCTGAAAATCCTATTGTTTTAAAAGATCTCGCGTTCTTTTTCAGAAGAGTGTTTCACCCCTCTTTCTGAGCAATGAAACAGAAACTTACTCTGGCCAGTTGGGTATCCTGATGTTCTGCCTCCAAGGACCTCCATGCTTGATTCTGATATTGATGATCCTGTAACAAAGTCATCAACATATCAATTGATAAAAAATAACGCAAGCTATTTGACGAATTTTCAACATTTGATCTTACCGCCAAAAAGTAATTGTCTCCAGAGAAATATTTCAATTCATTTATGTTAACACCTCTGCATCATCTACCAAGAGGTCAAGGACCGCGGAGCGATCCAAAAAGTGGATGGGCTAGGAAGCGAGAGCGTAGCGAGTGTAATTTGAGGGTCCGGTTTAGGATCAAGCTTTTTGGATTGCTGGAAAACACCCTTTTGATAATAACATGAAGAAACTATCACCATCATAGCAAGTAGCTTCAAGTTTTCAATTTCATAAGTACGTGCTTTTCAACAAATATCTCCTTTCTTTCAATTTGATGAAAATCAAAATGATCAAGGCAAGATATATCCAGTTTTTGAAGGACTACAAAGTGGTAGCAATCATTTGTAGTTTACGATTCAGCAATTTGATAACGTCATAACTTCAAACCTAGCGGTAATTTCATGCATGCTGTAATCCTCGAAATAATGATGAAATCTCAAATGCTCTTTTTGTGACAGTGGCAAATTACATGAAGTTCCCTTTGATCAACTCAGTGGAAAGAAGGAGGCAACAGAATTTTACACGAATGACTTTGAAGCTTCGCAAAGATTCGAGCCCTGTGATGATGAAGCAAAATTAAAATAATGTTGGAAAATTCAAATAAAGGTGATGCTTACGCAGCTCAGTGCCATTGGTATCAGGTGGTATGATGAACTCTGCAAAAAAGGCAAAGGAAATATAAAACAAAGCAGCAATATTGACAAGTCCTAGCCTCACGACATAGTCCCAGATATCGCAACAACAACGACAATAATAACAACAAAAAACGATGTTTTTCATATTTGCTCAATCTGGGCCTTATGGACTTTGATATAAAATTTTGAGACGGAGATAAACACGTTTACGTGTGCCCTCTGGAGCGAGGCTACAGTGTAGTCTCAGAAGCGAGGCAAGCGACCCTCGACAGTTGGAAGTTCTCAATGCTGCGGTGAAGTTCATGGAAGCTAATTGGCCTTCAAAATGAGGAACCCCTGATTCACTGTGAAAGGTTTGTTGACTCTTTGGATTGAAGAAACATTCGCATTGATAGATATGGCTTTTGTTCATGGCTAATACCATTGAAAACTTGAACTCTGAGCTGTTTTAACATTGGGGGTTCGAGCCGGCAACTTAGGCCCATCCACCATTGCCTGGAGTTTGTACAGTTTTGCTATGGTTTCCAAATCAAGTTTTATGAAATCGATAGGGGAAAACTTAATCCCAAATTTCAATGCCAAAGTCCATGAGTCATAGTTTGAGCGTCCATCAGTCCATCTATAGCGAAAAGTACGAATATGCAGTCAGTCTAGACAAGAATCTGAAACTTTTTCCACATTTCTACGTAGCATGTGAAGGTAGTTTTTAGGATGCTAAGAAGCTAAGCTTATCGAAGCAGCGTCAGCCATAAGCCTTCAGTTTAGTAACTGGTATCTCAAGAAAACTGTGCTCCGTTTGTGTTGGTGCTGTGGAGGAGCTATAGGTTCAATTATCTCGATTTTTACACAGTTGCATAGGTCAGGCTTCAACTTAGAATTTGAGAGCTTGTTCGAGTCAATCTGACAAATGGTTGCAGATTTATGACAGAGAAAATGCAAAATTAGTCGTTGCTACAAAAGCAGTACCTCTACTGTTCTGCAGCAATATCAAAATAAAGTAATTTTTCAAACAAAAGGTCCTGATATCGTATCAAAATTTTCACTACACTGTTTAAAGGTAGAAATTGTTCTCCCATAAACAGACAACACTGTTAACCATTCAAAAGATTTAGCAAAAATTTCAGTACGCTAGAACTTTTTCTTTGCAAGCTTACTTATTTTTGGCAGTGGTGCTTTTGAGCCAACCATTTATTCACCTTTTCTCTGCCATAAACTTGCAACCACTTGTCAGATTGACTCCTGCAAGGTCTTAAACTTTAAGTTGAATCTGACCTATTCAACTGTGTAAAGACCAAAATAACTGAATATGAAGCTCCTCCACAGTAGCCATAAAAACGGAGCACTAATTTTTGGAACACCCTGTAGTCAGTGAAGTCAAAAGCTACATGTAATCATGATATCATGCATACAGTTTATCTTATATATATCCCAAATATATCAGGACATTCAAATAAATACAATCAGAGAGCGAATCAAGATCTGCAAAAACTCTCACTTTAGAGAACTTTCGAAAAGTTGCAGCTCGAATTCTTTTGCTTTGATTTTGAGGCAATTGCAAGCTACTTGCGTGGCTCATTCCTTACATTCTCTAAAAATCATCTGATCAGATAAACGGGCAAAACATCGAATTCTCTAAATACAGTTCCTAAACAATTGCGTAATGTACAGCCATCTCAATGTCACAATTACTTTAATAAACAATTGCCCAAGATTCACCGCGGTATAATCCTGTGGATTTCGTGACTCGCAGATGTAAACAATGAGCTCTATGATAAAATATTCTGACAGCATGCTACCTTGACCCCTTGATATGTAAAGGTCAGTTTTGCCATGCAATGTTTGTTGTCATACTTAAATCATTTCCCCTTCAAGTTTATCCTAATTCGCATTCGTGATGTTTAATTTTTCTTTCGTAAAACCTCAAAGCACGCCATTCTGATCACGCAACAGTCACTCACGTGCTAACCGCTGTGCTGATTGTACTTATGCAATCATAAAGCTGGCTCTTGCAGGTTCTTTAGTAGACTTACTACCTGAGAACTTTGCATTTCGTTCTTCACTTTAAGGTGTCACTTCGTTCAGAAAACAACCCTGATATCACAAAATACCAATTCATCGCTTTGGTACTGAAGCCAATGAAATATTCGGAGCCTGTGAAGTTATAAACTTTTTTCATAAAAACTCGGCTCTTTTGAGCCATCTACCCTCGTCATCTCATTTAAAAGGCTACAAGAATGTCAGTTTTCAAGAGATCCATTGACTAACTCGATGGCACTTCTCTCCAGTAACTTCTATCAAATGCCAAATGGTGGAGCCAGAAATCTTCCAACAGAGGGGCTAAAATAACTAGAAAATACCATGTTCTTACGTCATTTTGCCATCTTCGCTCTGCAAATAACGTAAAATCCCCTCCGAAGAGGAGGCTGGATGCTTCCGGTGGAGAGGCCGCAGCCCCCTTGGCCCTATCCAGGCGCTGCCCCTACTTCTTCGTTGAGGATCTTTGACAATGGGCCCACAAGGCCTGTCCTTGTATGTCCTCTAGCATTATGCTGTGGGAAATTTAAGCCGAAACACGACAACAGTTTAGCACAAAAGGAGGAAACAGGAATATCTCCCTACCTGTGGAGGTTTGGCCAGAAGTGAACGAAGGGCTTGTCCCTGGTGAAGTAGAACTTAAGCTACCATTAGTATAGCCTGTTGATGTATAACTACCAGTTGACATGCCTCGTTCTGAGAAGAAACCACTGTCTCGATCACTTGATAACAGTTCTAGTATGGCTCCTAAAATATGCAAAAAACATTCCTACAATGCCGTAACAGGTCGTTATGTACTGCCATCTGAAACTTACCGATCACAGAAAGCTCCTCAGATAAATTTCATACCCCAATAAACTCTCCTATATTTGATTTTTTGCAAATTTCAAGTTTTCTATCACTTCATTTTATTCTGAAGATGAAGTTCGCGAAATAATATTCCTTCATTTTTTAATGAAGTAAAACCTGACCTAAAAGTACAATAAATTACTGATTCTATCCACAGCGGGAAAAGAGGCAAAGCCACTTAATTCCCACTATAAGACACACAATTTCCAAAAGGAAAACAAATAAATAATCAAAGCAACGCAAAAAACAGCAATATAAAAAGCAGTAAAACAAAAAACCAAAACCAAAAACAAAAGGGAAGTAGAGGGAAATCAATGTAATGAAATTAGGGAAATTACTCGAAAAGAGTTGCTAGCAAAATCTCTTGGATAGTTCAATAAAAGATATTTGTTGCCCCAATAATCATTCGATTCTCGAAATTCAAACTCGAAATTCTGTATAAAACATGAATACGAAAAATAGCAACATGGGACTACAGTATTCGATACTTGTAAGCTTGAGAAGCTTGCGTTATGGACAGTCAATTCTTGTGGGCTGAAACTAGCCTAAAATTATCCACAGACGTTAAACTGCCTATGCTTCGAAGGTTTTTTCCATATTTTTTCAAGGTACGAGAGCTGACAGCAAGTTCTCATGTAAAGGATTGTCACCAGTACTCACTTTGTTTGCGATTATCAATATCAGAATCGTATGTTTCACTAGTGTTTGCATGTACATTTAGTCTACCAGTCTGGAACAGAAAAACGAAAGCAACTTCAAGACAGTTCTTCATAAAGAGAGTAATAAGATTCTATATTTCTTTAAACTGAATGACTTCAAAGTAGCTTTAGCTTTTTTGCAACAATTCTACCGTTAAACTTTTCTGAAATCTTCAATATCTTAATAGTTAGAGAGTTCTTCTTCGTTTTCCAGAATTCAAGAAGAATTTTAAAAAACTTAAACCTAGCGTAATTTCTGAACTATTTGAGGCAGCATGAAGTAATTTCCAAGAAAAGCTCAGTTTATGGATGTCAACTATATGGTGTCAAGAAAATAATCTGTCACTTTTGTGCTTTATCATTTAGAAATTCGATGACATCACATCCGCAAATGAGCTGAAGTATGAAATCCATTGTAATTTCAAAAATATTCAAAATTTTTCTGAAATGTCCAACGGTAGAATTATGGATTGGTACATAAAGTTTCTTTTGAGCTATTCACTTAGAAGAAATATGCCATACAATTTTACACCCACCTCTTTATGCTGATTTAAAGATTTGGAACCTATGCTGCACGTCAGTAAACAGACTTGCTGTGCTGAGATTGCTTAGTGGTGCAATAACACAGTGGTGCAATAGTGCTTAGTGGTGCAATAGTGGTGCAATAACTGCAAACTTTGCAGTGGGTCTAAAGGCGCCATATGGCCCCAATAGATCATTTAAAAAATAATATAAGTTCCTTTGAATTACTTCCAGGAAAATCATTTGCCTCGATATAATGTGGATTTAAATCTCAAAAGCGCGCATTGTTCTCAGCAAAGCATAAAATAGTTTTGTACGTGTATTTGCAGCATAATGATATGGTGTAAGTAGATTTCTTGCTGTACAGGGGATCGCATCTGATGCCTCTTATTTTAAATTTTAACATAGGTAAGAATAATTTTGGGAAATCCTCGAAATAAATACAAATTAAGTGAGTAGAGTAGCTGTATGTTATATAGTTTTATGTTGAGTTTCTTTTCATTGGCCACGGGATAGCTCTTTTCTTTCGCTCCCCATGGCATCGTTCCTGCAGTGTAGTATGGAAATTCGGGTGTCCCAAAAAACTTTGCCCCGTTTGTACGGCCGTTGTGGAGGAGCCGTAGATTCAATTATCTCGGCTTTTTACCTGCTGGATAGGTCAAGCTTCAACTTAGAGTTTGAGACCTTGCTTGAGTCGATCTGAAACGTGGTTGCTGGGTGAAGGAAAGGCAAAATAAATGGTTGCTTCAAAAACAACACTTCTATTGTTCTCCAGCACTGCCAAAATGAGGTTAGTTTTCAAAGAAAGGGTTCTAGCATCACTTTAAGATTTTTACAAACTCTTTTAAGGGTTAGCAATGTGGTCTATTCATAAGACAGCACTTTCTACTTTTAGAAAATGTGGTGAAAATTCAAATTCGAGGCCAGAGTCCTTCCTTCAAAAGCTTACTTGATTTTGACATTGCTGAAGAACAAAAGAGGTGCTGTGTTTGTAAAGCAACCACTAATTTTGCCTTTTCTCTGCCATAACTCAGCAACCACGTGTCAGATTGACTCACACAAGGCCTCAAACTTTAAGTTGAAATCTGACCTATTCAACTGTGTAAGAACCGAGATAATTGAGACTACAGCTCCTTGACAGTAGCAAACAAACGGGGCTAATTATTTTGGGACATTCTGTAGAAGAAAGTAATCAATTGTTCATTTTCTCGTGCATTCAAGTGCAACCTACCAAAGAAAGTTCGGAGAGTTTGGCAATAGGAATAAGAAACAGAGTAAAAAAGGATCAAACAGCAATTTCTTGAAGCTTCCGAATTGGAATTATATTTCCTAGGCCTAACCAGAAACTTGGGAGAGATAGTCAAGCCTAAAATAGTCGTGCTTGCTTTGAATCAAAATCATTAATAAAGATGATTACGACTAATGTAATAAGTACAATGATTACCTTTGAAAAATCTATTTTGAGCGTACAGCATCCTGCGTATACGTCACGTCTGTTGAGCGCTTTCTTGACAGCCTGAGCTTCTTCTGCTGTTGCAAATGTGATTTACAGTTAAAGAAAAATGTAGCAAACACAACTGCATTGATTATAACCGCTTTAAAGCAAGGCTCAAAAAAGTTTTACCTCTTCAATTTACAAGAATTGACAATCTCACCGTCTGAAATTCAGATCGGCAAACTAGGCCAGAAAACGTATTGTCAAGGGTTGCTGTAAGCTTTTTATAAAACCTGTCTTGTCTAAGTAATTTCTCCGTTACCTCTTGATATATACATTTGTCGCCTCTTAAACCACATCTTTGCATGCACAATGAGTGAATTAGCCATCGAGGTTTCAGGAAATCTAGCGATATTTACATTTATGATTTGAACGATCGGCCATACAGTCCACTCCTCAGCAATCTCTTTGCACTATTGTGCCAGCCGAAAGCAAGGAACATTATCAAGGTTGGAGATGTCAAAAATACTTTGTCTGTTTCATAAACAAGGCGTACACATGGCTACCTTATCATGAGCATGAAAAACAAATGTATATACAAATTCAAGATTTATAAAAAAGTCAAGTAGACACTGAAAAATGATTCATAGATGAAAGTAGAAACATGAACTGTAAGAAAGGATATTCTACGAGCGCTTGAAGGCCGTTCTTGTGAAAAATGACGATGCGTTGCACTTCTGCATATGTAGAGCAAATTTTCTTGACCACATCCTGAAATGGAAAAGTAGTATTAGTCTCTAAGACTTAGGAAATCAGGATAACAGGACAATTTGGATATTCCACATTTTGGCACCATTGAGAGAAAAACATTTCTGGCCATTCAGCTGACCTTTAAATAGGTAATCTCAGGTCGGTCCCCGTGTTAACGAGACTAGAATCATATCATGTAACTGCACCTTTTTCACAGATTTTCTTAATGAATCAAATATCAGTAATCATGTTTACTGCGAGCATGTTTTAATAAAGAATTATTTTCTTCTTGTAATGACTGAGAGAATGAGCTGTCGCTAAAGGAAAATTTTTGGCGTTAACGGCAGTGCTAAAACCTGGTCCCTGCCACGTTGAAAGGTCTGTTGTTATTGATAACCATGGCATGTGCTGTTTCATTGTGTAGCTAAAGATACAATATAGATGTGTGTGCATTTTCTTCAGCAGTTTCAGCTATATTGGCTATTCAAGATGTCTACGATGGAAAACATGGAGGGATTGGAACGTTTCTGTATCGCTAGATTTTCCTCTTTTCACGGTTTTATCGGGCTGGACAGAGCAGAAACTGCGAAAATGACGTCATTGACCAATCTCAGATAAGAAAGTGTTTGGAGAGATAAGCTTTTTGAAATGATAAATCAAGAGTTCATGGCTCTAGGAAGAAAATATCAAGTATTTGCTAATTTTAGGACCCGTTGCAGGGAGCTAAGGGGGCTCAAACTTACGAGTTTTTGCGCATGCGTGCGCATTTTCTGCTCTGTCATAGGGCTGAAGATGCTCAGAAAACTCCATATTCTGGAAGTCTGCCGCTGTGCTTGCAATATAGAGAATCACAGAGAACTATCAAATTGTTCTTCAAGTTATCGAGAAGTTCAGAGCCTGTCGGCCAAGTCAAAGCAGACATCCAGACATCCTCTCTCTAAACTCTTAAAAAACTATTTTACGGAACAGCACCACTTTTTCTTTCGTTTGATTGTAAATGTATCAGAATGATTGTACACAGGTTTTGGGTATTGTAAATAGGGTCTTATTAATAGCTTTTAATTTTATACACATCTTAGATTATGATAAATGTTTTCATCAGAGGGCCCCTTGAAAATCAACATGTTAAAGGGCAACAATTCTTCAAAGAATCAAATATAAAAAATATGCAAATATTGATAAAATATGTGCTTGGTCGGTTTTTTTATATCCCATGCTGATTTGTCAACTAATCAAAATTTGATGCCTTTGTTTTCTGAAACAGACAATTGATCTTACCACGTTGATTGGATGAATTGCATTGATGATTGTGAATAAAAGAACGTTTGTGGGTGTTTCTACCAGACTTCCGTTACTGCCACTGAAATCCCTGCCAGAATGAAATATAGAGCTTTAAAATAAATACAATAAGCATTTAATTGAGAAGGGAGAACGTAGGCAGAGACAAATTTATTTAACGATATTGACATCCATTTCAGGTCACCCAACTGGCCTTCTTGAGAAAACTCTCCTATCGCATGGGATTTTCGAATTTAGATCCTGATGCGATTCAGAAATGCAATGCGAACAGCGCCTTCGCATACGACAACAGAATGGTCTATAACGCACAAAAGTTACTGCCAATAATCAAACATGATTTTACCTGTTAATTTCCTGGCTTTTGGAGAAGTTGACGTACATTTGCCTACCAAGGACCATGATTGGGTTCACCTTTGAGAAAAAAAATGTAACTTGTTAAAAATTAACAACCAAAAGCAACAAATAAGCGAGAAAGGGCAAGATGGTGAAAAGCCTGGTATTAAGAAGAGATATATTGGGATTTTTGCAATCAAGGGTATCAAAATTCGGTTACTTTGTTTCACCGTATCAATTTTTTATGAAAAGTTTCAAGATATTTCTACCATGAAGCATGCCTTAATCTCTTTCTTAAGAACTGAGAAGATCACTTAACTATTTAGATGATACAGCGATACATGGCAAAAAGACCGGCTTTTAATGCAGAAATACTGACTACATGTTCAATGCAATTTGTGGCTTGAAAGAGTAACGCAACCGTCATGGTTCCGGAGTAAGGCGTCAGATCTTTCAATTGTGCAGTGTGACTCGTCATCGTATCTTTCTTTGGACTGAATAGACGTTTTACTTACTAGAAAAAAGGGTTTGCTAGAGCGTCCAAATTTGATAAAATTTGAAAATAAACACAAAGGCACAGCCCTCTCTCTCGTTGGAATCACTGCTATCTGTGGCATGAGCTTACTGCCGATCTCAAAATACTGCTAACTCGCGAGCTGCTATTCTGAATGTGAAGGTGAAGTTGCGGTTTTCAGCGCCAAGCGCTGGGATCGCAGAAATAGCTAAGCGCTAATCGAGTCCGCGACCCCTTGTCATGACGCTAAAGAGGCACTGGTGGGATTAGAACCCCATCCGCCTGACTGTTCTAGCTGCAATGTCAGTGGATTACAACACGGTGCAACAACACCTTCATTCTTCTCCTAACCACTACATTATACAGTTTGATCGCGTCTTGTCATCTTGATAATGCTACCATATTTCTGTCATTTATTTGAAATTAATGATTTTAAGTATATTTGAAGCTGTAGTTTAACGTCAATGCTTCGATAAAACCAAGAACGCTGTAATAGACCTATTAGCTATTCTGAAAAGAATCAGAATCGAACGGTATTTTGGTACATGTTGTCGAATTTTCGAATCTGCACAATATTGATAGAAGCTTTAACGCCACTCGATCGAACGTCGTGTATAAAAATGTATGAAAATGACGCTCGATCCAGTCTCTTTTGCAGAATAGCTAAAAGGTCTATTCTGAGATACAGTAGTGTCACGTATATAAGAAACACAAATTTAAGAAACACAGACCCTGATTTTCAAAGTAATGCTCCACTTTATAAGAAACTGGTACAGGTCTGAAGAAAGCTTGTTTCTTATTCTAATGCTATGCATTCATTTTGAATGCAAGCTAAGCAAGAAGCACTTTCCAAGAATAATTGTAGCATTCTCTGAAAGTGAAAATTTGCAAATACAAATCAAAATAAAATGCTTGGTGCGAAAATCGTAGAGCTCGTTTCTGAGTAGTTGATCGATAGCACATGACTTTTATATTACGAAACATTATCCTGATTTGAAGTTTATCTCATTTTATAAGAAACACATCGGACCTGAAATTGAGAAGCTTTTCCTTATGCACGGGACACTACTGTATCAAGGTATCAAAAATGTCAGTTTCTGCCATCCATCTATTGTTGTCCCACAATTTGATGTATCTGCTATGTGCAAGAATTAAACTTACCTTGGAAAACCGTATGCATGCAATAGATGACTCTGTGGTCTGAAATAATAACGAGAGCATCAGAATCGCTCTGAATAATAAAATGATTTCGCAACTTATGAGAGAGAGGCTGGGGGACACATTCAGGACAAAAAAGGAGATTTAAGTGAAGATCTGTGGCATTAAAGGCATTGAGTCTGTATAAATAGTGCTCTCATGACCAATATCAAGTTCTTTTCAAACATAAAACAAAAGTTGTCATTAAATCCCTATTGAAATCTAACTAAAGAAATTCCTTAGGATAATGCAAGGATTAAGAAGTCTTTGGTCTCCACTTCTAATGACTTCAGTACTATTGTGCGACAACAAAGGGACGTCAGCAGTTTGTCAGCAAAAATTCAGGACAGCGTTAACGCTCAATTACCTAATATATTTCACTTCCTTTAAGAAAGCTGAAATGCCCTATCTTTCAGTCATATTTTATCTATCAGGAAATTTTGTTCGGTAAAATAACTGGTCATTTAGAAAATGAAATTAGGAAATGCTGTTGATGGGCGCGTTTGGGATAAGGGTTCCACATTCCAATCTGATCCATGATTTACATAATATTGAAATTAAAACTCTATTTCTGATACTGACAATGTAAACTTCAATGCTACGTAAGTCATAGACCAGAATGGAACGTGGAATTTCGGATTCCGGTGCAAACATCTTTCAGGCATTCTTCTAATTGTTGTGTCTTTAAAATGTGTGATTTTACCAAACATAGTTTTCTCATCTAACCAAGCCTTTGACTGACAGATTAACATTTCAGTTTTGTATACAGACCACGTGCATTTATTCCATAGCCCGCCAAACATGTTAACTATTTTTTCACCCGGTATATAGAGTATTGAGGGGGAAATGAGGCTGTTCAGGTTCTTAAATTGTTTCTTATGTTATTCAAGGTTTTCAGGAATTTCTTTCCTTCATATTCAAACTTCGAGCCTATTATTTACTGTCAGTTCACAGCATTTGAGTTCATGAGGTTTTATTTACGACAGAAATTTGTAGAAGAATCAGAGTTTTTATGTAATTCAGTGAACAGCTTTCAAAGATCCACTTGAAAATGAAGTACTTGAAATGTCGCCCAGGATATTGGATACTGCATTTTCAGAGTTTTTTGGAATATGCAAATATGACAATATCAGTTAGTAAAGGTTCCATGATTTGGCAACCTCACTTTTGATTTGATTTGATGATCTCTACAAATAAGAACCTATTTTATATTTCAGGCTGGGTTCTTATATGATAGAGGTTTAATTTCTTAATTTCAGCATGTAGGTTATCAATTACTAGGTTCATATACGCGCTGCTCCTGAATCAAATAAAACAATCTGCCAAGCAGTTTCCTTCTTCCTTCGGCTTGAACTCATGACTTCTCTCAAAAACCACTTTTCGCGTGCACAAGGAGACAGTTTGCCCTTCTGGTTTAAGAGCAAATTTTGCAGCTTTGTGTGTCCTGAAATACTGGTTGACAGAATTTCCATTGCCTGCATTCGCCAACTGCTTTGAAATGCAGTGTCAATCAAAATTTGTTGATACAATTGTGTTACATAATCTGTCCATGATACCCTGGCCAATGTACAAGGCAGAAAGTACTTACTTCGAATTCAATGAGAGCTTGCCGAAGTTTTGGCATCAGTGTTAATGCTCTGTGGAAAGAAAAAACAAAAACAATGATAATGATACATAATGGATGGATAAAAGACAACCTCGTTCCCAAGGTGTTCTTACGTCATACGCTGATCACGAAGCCGAATGAACACCCTGGTACACTTCGATCATATCTGCCCAGAAAATGGGCAGATTTGCAGGCATTATGGATTCGCAGTTTGCTAGGCAACGCTAAACGACGGAAAATGGCCATTGCTCTGGCGCTATTTCTGCAATAGATAAATCGAGATACTAAAAACAAACACTTTGCGAACCTTATTAGTAGTGAAGATGTTGTCAACATATTCAAAAATTGTTGGCATACGATCAAGCCTCTGAAGTCTAATACTAAGGCGTCATTAACATGCACTTTTTGGTCAATAGTGAGGCTTTGAGAAGCCACGATGAAAACAACCCCATGGAAATACTTCGATCATCCTTGCGAATAACAGGCTTCTTTACTAAGTCTTCGATAACTGACTTGAAACAAGGTCAAACAGTTCACACAGCGCTGAAGATGGTGATTTCAATAACCAAGATCTTAAATATAGCATTCAACAGCGACCTTTGAAGATGTTTTATCTTTAATGGAAACCGAACAAAGAGCAGATTTCGATACATCGATGGATGGTGGAGCCGCAATCGAACAAAACAACAACGCTCACCATGCACATAATGTAAACAAAGGCACACAAAGGAAAACAAAAGCAAACAAAGATGGATCTTGTTGTGGTGAGTAAACCACAGGTAGCAGAGTATGGTTGTAGTAAATGTAAAAGTAAAATTGCGAACCAATCTTTTTTTTCTTCCTTATCGTTGTTCTGTTTGTTGTGATGTTCGTGTAGTCCTCAAAAATCCTCCATCAAAACACTAGACCAATAAACAGACCCAGTCCCCAAACGAGAACCGCATTGGATTCTCGTTTGGGGACTGGGTCTGTTGATGGGCCGAGGAAGTTTGAAGACAACATGAGCATCACAACAAACAGAACAACGATAAGGAAGAAAACAAGGGTTGGTTTACAATTTTACTTTTGCAGTTAGCTACTGCAACCATACGCTGCTACCTGTGAGCAAACAACATAAAAAGTCACTTTGCAGCTGCTGTTTGACTTTATCTTGAAGGACAATAAAACTAACAATGAAATAAAGAATAAAAGAATAAGGTTATCATGATACATGCCTTGGATCAACAAATGAAGAACTGTTAATAATCAATGTTACTTATCAACTTTGTAAACATTTACTAGCGAGCACAGACCGTGCTAAAATGTATCTTAACGATTGCTTTCGAAGACAGATCTTCTTTGCACTTAGATGCTTTGGAAGCTGTCTTCTTAAAGTTTGAAACCAGTGCTGTGCAAAAAGAAGGAATTGATTCTTCCACTTGAAAAGTTTTCTTATTCTCGCTGCTTATTGGTCCATGCTGTTTATACATGATGATCGGAGCATAGGGTTCACATCTTAAAAAATTGGGTGCAAATTCTATTGCATTTTTTTGTATTTGAAATTGCTTGAAAGGAACTTCTGTTACTTCTTGTAAATCTGTTGCCTAAAGATTGCCACGAAAGAGACTTCTTATTTGGCGACTGCGATATGTAATAACTGCAACCGAATAAGCGAATAACAAAACACGGAGTATATAAGGATATACGAAGGACGGACTATTACAACTATTTACATAGACAGGGGGTGCACTAATCCAACAAATCTGCCATGAAAATTCTAGGCATCTTGATTAATTTCAAAATGGCAGCGTAGGTTCTAAATCTATAAATCGGTGTAAAAAGGCGGGTTTAAAATTCAGTGACATAGTTCTTTACACTGAATGGTTTAAAAGAAACTATAGTCACTTTTATATGATCCTGCCGTTGGACTTTTCAGGAATCTTGAGCATTTGTCGAAATTACAGCCTATTTCAAATTTCAACAAATTTTATAATGTGACGTCATCAAATTTCTAAATCATAAACAGGAAGAGTGAAACGGTTTAGCTTGATACCATATTGTAGGCTCCATAAACTATGGTTTTCTCGAAAATTTTTATCTTTCGTCGATAGGTTTAGAAATTACGATAGTTTAAAGTTTTTTTCTAAGACGTCATCAAATTTCCAGGTCCTAACCCAGAAGAGAGAAATATTTCTGTTTGCTACTACATCGTAAACCTTCATGAAATATGGTTTTCTTAAGGGGATATGTCATTTTCCTATTGATCTAGGATGCATAGGCGTAGGAGGCAGGGGGACTGGAGGACTGCAGCCCCCCCCCCACTTGCAAAAATCGCTCATAATCGGGAAGAAAATCGGCCTTAAGTCGGCCAAAACTTTTCGTAAACAATGGATTTTTCTTCGAGCAGCCCCCTAAAGTTTATCTCCCCCCAAAGCTATGTTATGATTTACGATGATCTCAATTTTTTTAAAAATTTCCATTAATTTTCCAGTAAAAATCAAATTTTGAAAGTGATCAAGATATAAAAAAAAAATACCACTGCCACAGCAAAGTACCCTAAGTTCCATTCAATCATTCAATTTAAAGAAAGATGCAAATAGAATATTCAAGATTTGAAAGAACTGAACCCTTTGTTGAAGATTGGTACGCAAAGCATAAAACTCTATACCCATCTTCCTCAAGATGTTTTTTTTTGGCATTGCAAAGCACATCCAGGTACAAATCATACTTCAGTCAGTTATTTCCAAGTCGAATGACGAAGGAACGGTTTCAATATGCTGTATTACTGTCGTTGCTTTCGAAGCAATTATGAGATAGATCATAAACTTTGTCATTTTGTGACAATTTTTTTCGAAACTTTAAAGAGATGAAATTTATGTAATGTTGTATTACGTGAGTAAATCATAATTTGTGAGTATATCCTTTGGTGGTATTTTTGTTTAACCATTTTCATGGTCAATGACCGCCGACAAAGACATGACACGTGCAAGGTATGCTGGTTGCAAAGGCCCCTCTAACCGTCTTCTGCGTATTTCACAATGAGTGCTCAGCAAAAAGTGAGAATAAATATAAAATATGTTTTCCCACGGACCCAAGGTTTTACGCTGCAAAAAACTTGTCAATAGTGTAATTACATAACAAGTAATAGCAACATTAGTTAAACTACATGACCAAATGTGCAGCAAAACTGCATACCATGTCCACAGTGGACAGATGAATTGAACGGAAAATGCTTTGAAATGCTGTATAAATGTTGTGCAAATGTAAATGCAGTAAATAAAATGGAGCTGCTTTATGGAATCGCGCAAGTCATTCGCAGTTAAGACCATGAAGGCGCACGGTCTGCCTGGTGCCAGGTCAAGTGATAATTCAGTTACTTCGAGCGGATTTACGGCTAGCTGCGCGGTAGAACAACACTGCAAATACGGCCCTTGTCTTCTAAGCCGCGCGGGATAAAGATGCGTCTTTGCAACAGAAACAGTCACAAATCATGAAAGTTTAATGAGCGAGATTCCTGCAACAATGCAGCGAAACCATGCGAAAAAGGAAGACAGAAGATTGAGCAAGCAAAACTGATTTGCATGATTTTCAGACAACAATGCTTGTAACCAGACATGTTTTTAATGCAACTGATACAAAATGTGGTTACACTTACGTAAGTAGTTGGTCTGAGGTCTCCAAGCTTGATTCGCAGGTAACAATGCTCTGTCTTCAATATCTTCGGTTATCTTACATTTCTTCTAATGCATTACTAAATCCATCGATAATTTCATCAATCTATTCTCATATGTTTAACTGGTGCTGACAGTTTTTATTTTCTGGCCGCACCGCAGTAGGTCCAGGACCTTATTACCGTCATAATCCAAATAATCTTCAAGCATGGACGCCCCTAATGCAGAGGATTGGGAACTTTGAACTGTTTAAACCAGAGCTAATAATAGATGCTCAAGGTCCGTTAAGAAGCAAGTAAATGTGTTGACTGGCGCCAACAACTATTCAAGCCTGCTACTACTTAGCTGCATTCCATAAGGACCCTCCACTTGCGTCCATCCAATGAGAAGCGCTTATCTCATTGGTTTGAATAGTTGTTGTTGTTGTTGTTGTTGTCGTTCACCTGAGGGCCTTATTTCCACAGTGTGAGGGCCTTATTTCCCGAGAGCTGCAACAGCAGAAAAATGACAATCAGCAACGAGTTCTGTCGCTCCGTCGTTCGTCCACCGTTCAGAACAGAGAGTTTACGAAACCAGCACGACAACGCCAGCCAAAGCGTCATTTGATATTCGGCAAAGCAAGAGTAGCTTCCATACGCTACCGTTACTATTTCATCCTTAAGACCAAAATAAGACCTTCTATAACTCAGAGATACCTGAAAACTACACTTTTTTCATTGGCAGCAAACTTTCCATTAGACTGAGTTTTGCTTCGGAGGCCTAGAATTGCAGGACAGAGCTCAAGAAATGGAGTATCCAAGTCGTCAAATTGAAAAGAACAACTTCAGAGGCTCCCAAGGGACAAAAATTCGAACGAGAAACAAAGAATCTTTTGAATCTAAAATTTTGAAACAAAAGCAACATCGCGTTGCAGTTGCCGTTGCCGTCGTGGTTTGGAAAAACTTGCTAAGATGGCATAGAGGATGGTGGTTTTTGCTCTTGTGGCAAAAATGAAGTTTTACCAAAATATTGACACCTGGTTTATGGTACAGCAGTCCCAAAATACTGCTGTTTGTTGCATTTTAGACCCGGTGGTCGTGAGGAAGAAAACAAGCCCAATAGATCTTTCAGCGACGTTCTAAACAAGAATGCGAATCAAACGATAGATCAAGGAACGAGGCTGCATGGGAAAAGATTCGTGCTTGAAGCTTGACTCAGTCTGCAGAATTTGGAACAGTGTATGTCAGTTTTATACACTGTGGCTTCTTGGAACTTAGGCTGCAGTCACATTGCACAATCTTTTGTTAGCGCGTAAACGCTCGTGCAGAAATCCGCCATACTAATCCCTTACAGTGTTCAGATTGCAAAAATATTTTGCGTTTTTCAGGCTTAGCTGCGTTTTTCAGCGCTAAGCGCTGGGATCGCAGAAATAGAGCAGACCTTATCGAGTCCGCGACCCTTTGTCATGACGCTCAAGTGGTGGGGCCCTACCGGGATTCGAACCCACTCCGCCTGACTGTTCTGGCTGCGATGTCAGCGGATTACACCACGGCGCCACAACACCCTCAACTGCTTCATATAACTTCAAGCAGCTTGTGAAGCCCGTTTACACAATGACATTCTGTGATCACATAAAAAATGTGAAGCAAATTTTACGTAAATATGATCGTGTAAACCGGCCTTAAGCCTTTTGGATTAACCGGTAAATAAATTGCAACGCTTAGTGCATTCAGTGCTATCATAGAATGTACAGAAGAAAAAATAAAGCTAAAAAGATAGATGAAACAAAGCTGATCAATATAGATGATTGCCAATCCTTATTACAAACAAGCTTATCATCTGTTTGAAAGTTCAATCGTTACAAAATCTTTTGGTTTTTCTTATCTAATGCATCTCAGCAGGTGGAGAGTTTAGGCCTGCTTATCATCTCAAAATACCTCAGCGAGCAGAAACAGGGCTGACGTTTATAAATCTTCAACAGAACGTGGGTAGCCAAAAATTTGTTGCCCTTTCTCTCTATTTCCAATACCATTTCTTGCGGTAGGGAGAATCAGATTTTCAAACACTGTTTTAACAACATCCAATACCTGCTAAAAGTCCATGGAATGCGTGATTATACACATTTCTATTAATAGCGATTAGTTTAAGCACACCCTCACCCCCAAAACAATATTATACATCCCGTCTAAGTGCCCCGGTACATTCTACCCCGGTGATTTCCCCGGTGAAAAAATTGGAGCAAAATCAGTCCCCGGACAAGCTGTGAATCTCCGCGGTACAAAACGCGGCCTCACAAGTGAAACCTCGCCTGCAAACAGGCGAACCCCTGAGAGAGATTTGAGACATTATTTCAACGTAGAAACAATTCCCCACCAATAATTATGCTGTCCTCGTTACATACATTGAGCTCCCCGGGAAAAGTTTGACCATATTTTACGATCAATGGGACCCCGGTGAACATCTGGCCTCTCAACGGGGCACTGAGACGGGGGCGTTTCCATCAGAGTCATGATTCGTTCTGTCGTCCCCTCCAGAACAACAGTGTCCTGAGGTGTATTTGTTGTTGTTATTATTGTTGTTCATTTACTTTACTTCGATATTTATATAGCTAACAATACATACAATATATAAAACGTTAGCTAATCTAAATCGAATGAAATTAAAATGTTTAAAAAAATTTGTTGTTCAATAAAAGTAAAACTATTGCAGGCACTGCATTTGCATTCTGAGCCATTCCATTGAAAAGTGGAGAGGAGGAAGACATTGCAAAACAAGAAAAAAGTGGCAAAATGGTTTCAAGACGTTTTGGCAGGCATTGCAGTTCCCATAGACTAAACACAGTGACTGGTCTATTTACAGGGGACGTCCATATGTCAACCAACAAAAATTCGATTGTCTATTATATACAGAAAGTCAGTCTGATAGGATATGACTTAGTCCACTCAAATATAGCAATGTGGATGTGTGACGTCCCATTCCTAGCAAAGGACTTTTGGGATTGGGACCATTGTTCTTTCAATCAACTTGTCAATTGAACTATATCCTATGGTAAACTACAAGGCGTTGCTAAGACAATACACCATTGTTAGGGAAAGACCAGTGGTTTCCTCAACAATTGTGGTAGGATATGAGTGGTGAACCTGATTGGTTTATCCATTTCTTGTTTGCACCAATAATAAGCTTTCATGTTGTTGCCGGTTGGTTTGACGCCAAAAACATCACAAGCACAACCATCTATTCCTTTACGCCAATCAAGTTGGCTGTAAGCCAGACAAAGATGAAGTATGAGGCTATGAGGATACCAAATTGGATGACATTGCCTGCGTGGCACCATGGGCTGTAGGAAGATAGTATATGAGTCATTCTTCCTATCATCTTCCTACAACCCTTGGTGCCACGCAGGCAATGTCAATGACATCAAAAAATACAAAATTCATTACGCAATATGATTGGTCCAATTTGCGGAAATTTTGTCTACATTGCCAGTCAGCCAATAAAGATTTAATGTCTATGCAGTGTCAAGATACTATACCAAGTGAGTAAAAAGGGAAAACATTTGATAGGTTGTGGAATAAAAAGCACGTAGCAGATATTCAAAACTAAAATATTAATCTATCAGTCAAAGTCTAACTTAGATGGAATGTTTTGCATTCATCTTTGAGACACACAAATTAAGAAAATGCTTAACAGGAACTTCTACGGGAACGAGCGAGGGAACGCGAATCCCACGTTCGATTTTAGTCCATGCAGGGTGTTAGGACACGGATGTTTTGATTGATTATTTGTTTACTTTGTTTTGGTCTCTGTGTCTTGTTTTGCTGTCTTGTTTTCTGTTCTGTTTCGTCTTCAACTGAGCGTGGTTAGGCCCAACTGCTCCCAAGTTGTTTGAATAGAGCTCCTTTGTATTTCTGTGTCTTAGTGCGCCTTCGCACAAGAAAGGCTTTGCGGTTTTAAAAACCTTTCTCGTGCGAAGGCGCGCTAAGATACAGAAATACAAGGGAGCTCTATTCGAACAACTTGAGAGCGGCTGGGCCTAACCACGCTCAATTGAAGACGAAACAGCACAGTGGGGGTCATCAAGGGGGGGGGGGTAAAAATCCGCCGTTCCGCGCGATTTTAAGTTAAAATCCGCTGTTCCGGTCATTTTTAGCCAAAGTTCCGCATCCCGCCACTTCGTTATCAATGATGGCACAAAGTAGTATTGTTGGACATTTTCATCCATCCAGATGGAAAGAGGAGGAGAGTGGTAGTTAAAATTCTTGTGCAAAGCTTTTAAAATATTCTCGTAGTGCTGACCAGAAAAACAGAGATGTGACCACGACCCTTACTTACACGACAGCAGATGAAGGATCCGCAAATCCATAAAATTTCATGAAAATTCCGCATCCGGTAGGTATGAAGAATTCCGTCGTTCCGCCGAGAAATTGCTAGAATTCCGTATTCCGCGACATATTCTCTTCGAATTCCGCAGTTCCGCAAACCCTGATGACCCCCACCAGAACAGAAAAGACAACAAAACAAGACACAGGAATCAAAACAAGTTGAATAAATAATCAATTGAAACATCCATGTCCTAACACCATTGGTCCATGATTTACTTGAGATTGAAATATGAATTCAATACAGCTGTCTATTTCGGAAAAAGAATTTAAAACTTTAATGGCAAGCAAATCAAGGACCAGAATCGAACGCGGAACTCTCGATCCCGTTACCTTACCAGCATTTCTCTGATTTCTAGGTTGGTAAAGGGTATTTCGTGACACGCGATTTGCTTTATTTTTGAAGGCAAGTATTCATTTTCGTGAAACTTGACGTGAAACGTGGATTTTAGTATTTCATTTCCGTGATTTGTTACCCTGAACCCCCAAACCCCCACCATTCCCTTATAGATGAGTGACTTTAAAATACAATGTCTTCACAATTAAGTTAACTTTTGACTAACATATTAACATATCAGTTTTGACTATCATCGATGAACGTTCCGGTCCACAGCCAGCCAGACGTTTCAAATTTTTACTCTTCCGATAGATTCAAAATTAGTTAGGTTATAAACACCAACCTTATTTTGCCAAACTGCTTCATGGCAGCAACGATATCTGTCTCCTTACAACCATCAGCGACTGCTCTGCAATGTACGACTCTTGATGGTGGCATGTTGTGGTTTTCGATTGCTGATAAAAATGATAAATTGTCAAAAACTGGGCCTTTCCAGAGTCATTGGGGAGTAAGGAAAATTTGACAGTTTATGTTTGGGCACAATGGAGCATTTTGAGTCACAGGTATTTTCTAAAACGAAACATGGAATTTGGGATTCGTTACTTAAAGATTCCTAAATTCTTATGGGTTTCAAGCAATCTTCATGTTTACTTCTTTTGTCCTACAGGCCGACAGAGCAGAAACTGTGTAAAATGACGTCATCGAGCAATCTGAGATATGAAAATGCATGGTTAGATAAGCTTTCTGAAATCACGAATCAAGAGTTTAAGACCCAAGGAACAAAATATCAAGTGTTGCAAAATTTTGGGATCTGTTGCAGGGAGCTAGGGGGGTCAAAGTTACGAGTTTTCGCGCATGCGTTCGCAATATCTGCTCTGTCTAGCAGGTCAACAGAACTTATTCTTCTTTTTGTGTTTTTAACTTATCTTTAATTGGAAAACAGCCACCTTTCACTATATCGTAATTTTGAAATTGTCATTAAGTAGTGAGCCACCTTAGGTGCAGATCTACCTATCTTTACGATCAAGGTGGATCTGCACTTAAGGTGGCTCACTACTGAAAATTTCAAAATTACGAAACAAGTCTATTTACTAAACCTGTAGTTAACGTTTATGTCCTGATATTGGGAAGCTGAATCTCCAAGGCTGGAAGAGTCATTCTAAGCAAATGTACAGTTTGATTTGCTCAGAAATTTTCTCACTACCGTTGACTTATAGAAGAACTGTCACTAAATATGTTCAATTTTCGCAAAGCAATGAATCACAAGAGACATTCCGAGCGACACTGAGGAGTGTTTAGTTAAAAACTCTCTTGAAGGTGTTGGCAGTTCATATAAAACAATTTCCATTTTGTCAAAGTTTCCATTCTAGCACTGAGAAACATTACATCAAGAGGGGGTTTTCTAAGCTGAAATAGAAGGCGTGTCCCCAAAAATTTTCCAAGAACAAAGACCCCTCATTTCAATTTCTCCAGTAAATTTTGCTTCGCCACTGCACGATGGACTAAAATTATTGATAAAATCATTCAAAATCGTTCGAGTTAAAGCTTTATCTGGGCGCGAGGAACATTTTTCAATTCTTTCCATAGACTGCAGGCAATAGGTTCTAACACATAAAAATCCTGATATATCATGGAAAGATCAATTAATACTTTGCTTGATATAGAAAGGCTCTTTCTCCTTATTTTAACAAACCTTTGAAATACACGTATTTATCATAAGAAACTGCTTACAAGAAGCTCAACGTTAAGATCACCAAAAAATTAATAAACTCCAGTACTAGGAAAATATAACTTAGGAAACATCTATTTTTAACAAAGGAAATCCTCAACAAATTTTCTATTTTCTTAACTCGCTTCCTGTATCATATTACTCGGAGTGACGTGAAAACACTGGAAAGGCTTCAAAGATCACTGTGTTGCAAAGTTCACGAGGGCACAGTTAGTGGTCATACTGTTATGGAACCTTGAAGAAATTTTTAAGAAACTCTGAGTACTCAAAATCTAATAATTTTAAGAAACTTTCGGTATTGGCCCAAATTCTTAGTTACTTATAAAAAAATACGTGTTGGCCTTGAATTCCAGGTCTAAAGGAAGGTCAAGGACGTTTGCAACTCTGCTTTGAGACTTTGATAAGCATTCACAAAATATCAATGTGTCCAAGAATCCTAAATGAACAGATTTGAAATTCAGGCCTTTTTACAAAAGCATTCAACTCCGTCTTGCGTGCAAATCTGTTTACCAAGGCTTCTCCCTTCATTGTCGAAAGGTAAACAGAAATATAAAATTCAGTTGCGAAAAATCTAGCTCAACCTTTCAATCAGACTTGGTTGTGGGTCAACAACCTAGCTAAAGATATACCGAAGGAAAACCAAACAATTTTTTCGAGAAGTTTTGGAGATAAATCCACTTTTCTGAAATCAACAAAAAGTTTGAAGAATAATTTGCAAAGCCAGCCTTATCGGAAACACTACGAATTTCCATCTTTCGATTGCCAAAACTATGTAGAACATGTATACCACCAAACCGTGAGGTATTTAAACCGGCATGACAGAGTAGAAACTGCGTAAAATGACGTCATCGACCAATTTGAGATTAGGAATTGTTTGGGCAGATAAGCTTTTTGAATTCATGAATCAAGAGTTTTAGGTCATACGGAGAAAATATCGGGTGTTACCTAATTTTGGGATCTGTTGCAGGGAGCTAGGGGCTCAAGTTACGAGTTTTTGCGCATGCGTGCGCAGTTTCTGCTCTGTCAGCCGGCATCCAAAGCTGGATAGCCAAACATCTGGCGCGTAGATGTCATCAAAAAAATTCAGGAAATTTCCAGCAGTTTTTTGACATGGTTGCGTTTTATGAAGGTAGGTAAAATTTAGAAAAATCTTCACACGTATTCACACGTTTCTTCTGTCTTCGTCGCTTATTCGTCCCGTATGATTGGTCCGTGAAAATGAGGCTTTGAAGGTTCCCGGCCATAGGCCACGAGCAAATATCGGCCAAAACATTTGATTCCTACGTTGGGTTTCTCGAATTTTAAGAGATGAAGCCTCCAGAGCCCTGAAAAGCATGCAATGGAAACAAGAATTCAAATCTACAGATAGTATCAACTCATTCAAGCATAAGATCAAGGACAACTTTTCCAAAATACACGGTTTTTTTCTAAGAAACTGGTTTATAAGGAACTAGTACTAAGATGGCCGAAATTTTAAGAAACTCTAGTACTATGTTTGAGGAGTACCAAGAAATTTTTCAAAGTTACAAAAGTGGATATTATAGCAAATAGTTAGATCATTGAATTTTCATTCTTGAGTAATATTATCTAACCACTTGTGTTTTCAACATAACAGCGCACTTTTTATTCCTTTATGATGTTTTAAATGTCAAGAAACATATGTGCCGCAATGTTAGCGACCACATTGATACTGCATTAAAAAAGAAACCAATTAAGAAACTTTTAATGCTAAAATGGACAAAATTTCATGCGAAATTAAGAAAGGCCCCGTTTACAGTACCGGATAGCTATCGTCGCGTTTCGTTGCGAGTGACTTTTATCGGATAGGACAACTGTTTACATTATACCGGATAGCTATCGTCGTGTGCCAGTTAGGCCTTGTGTTTACGTCACGACAGGGCAATTCAGTATTGTTTCGCAATCCTTTGTTTTCAATTTTATTGTATCTTATTGTTCTAAAATAAGAGAAATGTGGTTGCAAAACGAAACGTATCGGATAGTACCATTTACATCATGCCAAAACCATGCCGGAGTGATTTTCATATCACCTACGAAGCGAAGTGATTTTCGCTCTGATTTGTGGAGCGTTATGTATCGGATAGCTCTGTTGTGATGTAAACAGCCACCCCTATCCGATATGAAAGTTGCTGCGCGACGATAGCTGTCCAGTATAGTGTAAACGGGGCCTAAGAAACTTTTAGTACTATGGTCTGATCCAAGTTCTTATGAAAAACATGCATACAGAGAGAGGAAAAAGACTTATACATGTTCTACTAAAACTGCGCATCCTCTCTCACATTCATGACTCGGCCTTATTAAATCATGCTGTATCCAAAATTTCGTAGAATTCAATGTTTATTATAATTATCTTTACAACCACTTCTAAGGGGACCATTATGGAAATAAAGTCAACTCGATCTTTTAATGCTATCCCAGCGACTTTAATCAGAGATGTTTTTAACTTGGAAATTGTATTGTAAATATCCCATGTATTCCTTTAACTGCCTTTCTTTTCTTGACCATTGTAATCTTTTCTCTTTTTTTTGGATGTGGCAAATTTTTCCTTACTAACTTACTAATGAAAGGCTGTAGCACGGCAATTTTGTTGTTGGGAGCCCAGAGCCCATGAAAAATATGCCCTGAAGGCTCGGAGCTCGAGATCCTTTAGGAGGCCTCCAAAGCTGAAGCTTCCCTAAAAATTCGATACCTTCTCCCAAGAATTTTTAAAGTGATGCCACTTTTTAAATATTAAAGATGTCTAATTTTGTCTGTCTTATCTTTGAAAGTACTTTCGTTAGGCATACAACTAGAATGCAAGAAATTTCTGCGGGATTGCTGCCAGATTTCGCTAGCGGAGTAAGGAGAACACAATGACGGAACGGGAAGACAGCTTTGGAAAAATTACAAATACGCTCATGGTTCATACTTAGGTCCCGAGCTAGTAGCTGCTTTCTTAAATTTTAGAGCAGTTTACTGCCAAATTTCTCACAACTCTTTCAAATCTTAATGTTGAATGCAGAACTTTTTCATCTCAAGAATTGCTTCCAGATTACCTGGTGAGATATCAAAACAAATATTAACAGGAGTCAAACGCAAAACAACTTCAAAACATTCGTCAATACTGTATGGCCCCGAAACATTTCAAAATGACTGTTGAAAATTAAGCTGCAAAGTATAAAAGTTTCTTAGCTTCTTTAGCCCCGGTAGCATACAGCTTCTTAACATAAAAAATATGTAGTGCCAACAGTTTCCTCTAAGTGATTTGCTTAAAAAAAGAATGCAGTGCACACGAATTTTCTCATCAGAAACTGCATAAGAACTCAACTCTCAGATCGCCAGAAAATTAAGAAACTCCCGTAACAGGAAAAGATAAGTCAAGAAACAATTCATTTTGATAAAGAAATCCTCAACATATTTTCAATGTACTTTGACTTGCTTCCTGCATCATATTTCTCGAAAGGTACTTGAGTATTGTCTAAACATCGGAAAAGCTTCAATCAACTTAATTTTGATATGTTCATAAGGGCGCAGGAAGAGAACATTGCTTGGAAGCTTGGGAAACTCATAACAAACTCAGGGGACTCAAAATTTGATAATTTTAAGAAACTTTCAGTGCTGGCCTCAATTCTTAATTTGTTGTAAAAGACGTGTGCTGTAACTAATACGAAGCCAACAAATGGAAACAATGTTTGGCTAGGAATAGTATGTTTATCTTTATCAGAAACAGTTGATAAGAAACAGAAGGCTCATGATTATACCAAAGTTAAAAAATCGTGCTACCTGGATTGCAAAAGCCATGAAACTATTTCAATTTGTATCTTCAATTTTTTCAGGTCACTCGAAAAAGGTCTTGATAGTGTACACGTTTTCTCTTTTATAAGCAACTGGTTTATAAGAAACTAGTACTATGGCAGCAAAAATTTAAAAACTCTAGCACCATATTGGACAAGTGCTAAGAAACATTCGAAAACCAAATCGAAGAAAATCATGTGAAAATCGCTGTGAACTTTCGTTTTTCAGTGACATCCATGATAATTTTGTGTTCTCAGCCCAAAAGAACTCTCCTTCCTGCTAAAAATGGTGCTGTTTGTCAAGAAACAAATACATGGCAGTGGCAGAAAACTACATGCGTCCAAATATAGGATACGAATTAAGAAAATTTTAGTACCAAAAAGATGAAAGTTTCGTTTGAAATTAAGAAACATTTAGTACTAGGGGTTTATCCAAGCTTCTTATAAAAGAAAAAACGTGTAGCAGTAACAGCAGCAGTCTCGACATTGTTTTGAGTCCGAATTATGTAAGTATTATTTCGGGGCCCTTCTAACAAAAATAAATCAACTCTTCACTTCAGACTTTACAAATGTAAGCAGATCATCAGAAATTTTTGGCAGCGAAAGTGTCCTATTATTTACGAACTACCTAACCAGCCCTGGACCTTAGTCTCTTATAAAACACAATGATCATTTAGCGTGCAAGAAGGTGCTATTTCTTGCTGTTTCCAGTCAAACATAGATAAAAGTTTTCAGGAATTTTCTTCAAACACAGTGCTCTGTTGTGACCTGAAAGACAGCCCAAAATGAGGACTGCAGAACACCTTCCAACGTGAAATACACGGAAGATCAATGCTATTATTATGGCAAATTTACCAAATTTCTAAGTTTATTCATGAGTTGAGTGAACAGAGACTGCATTTTCAACTGCCGCGCAATATCTACGGCACATCGATAACAGAAGATACGACTTCCCTTTTTATCATTACTTACTTATCATAAGTAGGCAGTGAGGATGTCTTGCTAGCTACTCTAGCTAATTTAGGCCCACAATTCATGCCGCATCCAGGCATGGGACCCCAGGTTTAACGTCCCTTCGAAGGACGCCGAGGTGAGTTGCTTGGTCGAGCATAGGAGTTTGACCGAATAACTTAGAAATGCAGTCACAAAATATGAGGCAAGAAGACAAAACTTGATGCTCAATGAAATACCTCGAGAAACTGCCGCGCGACAGTTACCGCACATTGCTTACGGACTGAGAATACCACATTGATGCCATGAGATAAAACTTGAGTGAAAGCCAAAAGTGAAACAAGTAAATATAATTTGCATGGTTTCGCCTGGTAACAACGATTCAAATAATCAATAAATGTTTGGTCAAGTCTGTCGAACGCATTGCCGCGGGAAACTGCCGCGCGATGGCTACAGTACGTTGCTTATGGAGAAAAATGCCATGCTGATGCCAGGAGATGAAAGTTACAAAACATCAAGAAATACAATAACAAATATAAAACAGCAGAATGTTTTGCTACCTGTGTTAAATGTTTTGCCTAAAGAGCTGCCGCGCGATAGCTAACCGAATATTGCTAACGGAGAGAAATACCATGCTGTTGCCACGAGCTATGGTTTGCGCACCATCAAAAAATACAATAAACTGTATGGACGAATGAATTTTTTACCGAGTATGTTGTTCAACATTGATCATGTCTCCAGCTTGAAATATTTGCATTTCACGTTACCAAAAAGAATCCTTGAGTGCCTACATGATGTTCATTTACCTTGAGATGATGTAATGGAGAGGCAATCATCGACCTCTTAAGAACTCTAATGTTTACATCTTTGTCATTACATGATGGAACAATGTTCAACACACTAAAGGCTATCAGGTCAAGTTACAAATTCACTGTGATTTGAACTAACTTTAAACAAGCGAATTGTAAATGTCATGACCTTAAAATCAGATTTCTTTGAAGCCTAAAATTGATAAATCAAATGGCAGTCCCTCGCAGACGGTAATTCTCTTATCGATCGGAATATTTCACACACCCTCGCAGTTCATCCAAAGTTTGTTCCGTCAAACGCTAGGTTTCTTATTAGCGTTTAAATTTGGAAGCGTCCAAATCATTTCAATTTCAATGCCCTACATACAGTTGTTAAAGCCCACGTCCACAAAATGAATTTTATATCTTACGATAACAGGATGTCACTTATCGATCAGCCCTGAAAAATGAAACAAAATCGAATTGTGTACATTTACAGATGAGGGACTTTAAAAAATCAAACCGTAGACACTACATAATGTTAGGCATAACATCAAAAAACATATGGCTTCTAAAATCTGTGAAAAACATTTCAAAAGAAGTTAGAGACGCGGGAACAACGGATCAATGAATTTAACATTGCACACAAAAATGAAAGTCGCCGAAATGTGGCGACTTTTAGTCAATGCAGCGCTTGCTTTTGGCTGAAAATTTCATAAAATGTAATTGATAAATCTTCATAAACATGAGAGAAATGTGGGCTTCCTAAGGTAGATACATACTAGTGAAACTTGTAGATAAATAAGTCTAATTCGCCATGTTTTTGTGGTGAGGATTAGGCTTCGGGGTTTAGAAGTTGAGGCTAATAACAAAAATGAAAATTCTGCAATATTTTGAACTGAAATGTGGAAAAGTTAATAGAAATAAAATCATGATCCATTCGAGGTTATCGTAGAAATTCCAAATGTGTGTTTTTAGGCAAGGATGAACAAGAAAGGTGTCGGATAACTTGTACTTAGATTGAGGTGTGACGAATTAAGTTTGGCTTGTAAAATGATCGCCTTCTTCCAGGTCGACAGCTAAGTGTTTACACATAGAAAATTTTCTGTGTCGAAAATCTCTCTCTCCCGATCGCTAAATCTTGCAAGACACTCAAACATCTGAATTTCATAAACAAACAGAAATCTATAAATACAACAATTTGAGTCCTTTGAGAAATATTTCATTGTTCCAGGTACCGAACCCATGTTGTCGACGCGTTTGCATGAGGCGTGCAACATGTAAAAACAATTGACCGATCGAATTCGTGATGCCTAGATTACACGATCTTAACAACAATGCAAGAATCAGGTATCTTGTGTGCAAACAACACAGATATGTCGTGCCCTATAGTATTGTGGTTTTATCCAAACAGCCTGCTGATGTTCTGGTCACGGAATTTCAAGATGCAAGTGGCGCAGGCAAGACCTGTTAAAAACAAAAAACTTTGCGATCAAGAAACTCACCGTTTTGTATTGATCGTGCATTTCCCGAGAGACTGCTACTGAAGCCAATATAATTTCCAAAGCTGGTAGTCTTTAGTGAGTCGTAAAAGGCTTCAAATGCTTGCGATCGCGAATAGTTCGAGCTGCTGTTGTCGACTTCTGTGATTGTTTGGTCGACGAAGCCGGTATCATCTCTCTCTTGGAAAGTAGTGCTTCCAAAGCTGGGACTGTTTAATTCAAAGCCAGAGCTGTAAGAGAAGCTATTGGCAGCATTGTAAGATGCGAGATGGTTGTCTCTTCTGATCCTTTTGCTATGATCGAAGTGATCGTATTTTGTTAAGCTAAGGAAAAGAGATTCAGTTGTGCCGTCGGCGGCCATGTTCACTGTGTCTTCATGTTATACTGTTTAAACTTGAAAATTGAACACAATCAGTGGTCTGGGAACCAGACTATTAGCATAACAATCGCAGTACAAACGAACTTATTAACATCATTCAAAAAAGATAGATTGCCGAAATCTTGATCAGATTACGGGTGAAAGAAACATTATGTTATAAAATTCTGCCAAATTTACATATTGATATCAGAGTTGCGGGGTAAGCCAAGAGGATAGGGGTAAGGGGGGGGTAAGGTAATGGTAAGTAGATCTGAACTCTGGGCAACATTTCTTTCTATTTCATAAATTAGCACGACATAAGGGGTAGGGTACAAAATTTGAAAAGGTTGTGTAAAATCTTTTTGCTTCTTTCTTTGGAATGAATGGCTTGAAAGAAGCTAAGGCTGTAATTCTGCCGTGAAATTTTTTCGAGATATTTATCATATTCAGCATGGTCGCATTTATGATGCACGTATTTTTTATAAGAAACTGTTTATAAGAAACTCAACTCTTAGATCGCTAAAAAATCAAGAAACTCCAGCACTGGGAAAATATAACTTAACAAACAATTCATTGTCATTTTGACTGTACTTCGTAGTCATGTTCGAATATTAGAGGACATTTGCTTTTTCTTAACAATTAACATCAATAATTATAGATATTACAATAAAAACAATACTGATTTTAGGAAATCTTTGAAAAATAATGCCACTAAAACGATGCTTTGTTTCAGTGAAACAAACTTCCTGAAAAACAATTATACGCTTGTTATAAGAAACTGGTTTATAAGAAACCATAGTACCACGATGGTCGCAATTCTAAAAAACTCTATTGCTATGTATGAGAAGTACTAAGAAACTTTTCAAAGTTAAAAGCATGGATATTGTAGCAAATAGATCATTAAATCTTTATTCTTGAGCAATATTATCTAACCATTTGTGTTTTCCACATAACAGAACACTATTTATTCCTTTGTCATGTTTTGAATGTCAAGAAACATATATGCAGCAGTTTTAGCGACCACATTAAGAAACCAATTAAGAAACTTTTGGTATCAAAATGGACAAAATTTCATGCGAAATTAAGAAACTTTTAGGACTAAGGCCTGATCTTACCCTGGGTACCGGAGCCTATTGAAAATTAATTTTTTTAAAATTTTCATAACGCTCTGGCACCCAGGGCAGCCTGATCCAAGTTTCTTATCAAAAAAAATGTTTGCTTCTCAAACATCTCTCGGCAAACTGCGACCATATATCCTTGGACGAACCCCCTAGTACTTGCGAACCTTCGATTCCTCGTGATGCGGGGGTGCGGCAGTTGGGATGCAGGAAGGGGCTGGCAGTTGCGTCACTAAATGTCAACAGTTTGCTTCTGCACATAGATGAAATAAAAAAATTAATGAAAGAGAAATCTATTCATGTTTTGGCACTTAACGAGACTAAACTGGATGACAATATTGCCAGTGACTTATTGCGAATTGATGGCTACACTCTCTACAGGGAGGATCGTACAAGAAACGGGGGAGGGGTTGCAGTCTACATTAGTGACTCTTTAAAGCATTCTCGTAGAAATAATTTTCCCGAGAAGGCTTTAGAGATGATAAGTATTGAGGTTGAACCTAAGGGGGCGCGACCATTTTTGGTAGTAGCTTGGTATCGCCCTCCTGCGGAGCCTGTCGAAACATTTACGAAACTCGAAAAGAATTTGGACTTTTTTGATCATGAGAACAAAGAAATCCTCATCTTAGGCGACACAAATTGTGACCTTCTGAAGGTGAATTCGCCAGAGATGGACTCCAGCCTTGTAGGTAATTCATTGCACATGAGCAATATTTATGACCTGTTTGGATTCAGGCAAATGATCAACGAACCAACCAGAGAGACGTTGGACACATCTACATTGATAGATCATGTTGCAACTAACACGCCTGCAAACATTGTAGATTCAGGAGTCCTAAAAATTTCGCTTAGCGATCATTATCTAGTATATTGTATTCGAAAATTTCGGGGCTTCATACAGCGACAACCCAAACTTATCAGAAGTAGAAGAATGAAAAACTTTGACTATGAAAGTTTTTTATTTGATCTAGGCCAGATTGATTGGGATGGTATTGTACGTAATAGCGATAACGTCCATGATGCCGTTCAACAATGGTCTACCACGCTGTCTCTTGTCATTGAGATGCATGCCCCATTGCAGGACATGAGAGTATCTAACAAATATTCCCCATGGCTTAATAGCGATTTTAGAAAGCTTTCTCGTCAGAGGGACAAAATAAAAACTGCTGCCGTTAAACGTAAATCTGCTATACTGATGGATGCTTACAAACAGCTGCGAAATAAGGCTAACATTCTCAACAAAACTCTTAAACGAGAATACTTTTCCAAGAAATTAGCTGCTTGTAAAGGTGACTTAAAGCAGTCATGGAAAACAATAAACCTCCTGTTGAATAAAAGATCTAAAACTACCAATATCGATTCCCTAAAAGTGAATGAACAGGATATAAATAAGGATCATGATATCGCTAACTCGATGAACAACTATTTCTGCAGTGTGGGGAAGAGTCTCAGTGACAAGATACCCGCCCAGTCTAATCCCCTTCTGTCTCATCAATACGATATAACATATCCCTCGAATGGAAGGGAACCATTCAAATTCGTTGCCATCGACAAGAGGACCATCGAAAAGGCCTTAAATAAGATCAAGACATCACATGGGTCTGGTGTGGATAACATAGCCAGCTATTTCTTAAAAGTAGCATTTCCCGTTATTTCTGATTCACTCTGTGATATTTTGAACCTTTCCTTGTCTTCAGGAATTTTTCCTGACAGCTGGAAAGTTGCTAGAGTGGCTCCCATATTTAAAGAAGGCCCAACTGATGAAAGATCAAATTACAGGCCAATATCTGTTTTACCAGCTGTTTCCAGATTATTTGAAAAACTGGTGTACGACCAACTATATCGATACCTAGACGAAAACAAACTCATATGCTTGCAACAGTCTGGTTTTCGCTCTTTACACTCTGTTGTCACATGCCTTCTAAAATGCACGAATGACTGGTATGTCAACATTGACAAAGGGAAATATACAGCTATGATATTCATTGACCTTAAGAAGGCCTTTGATACCGTTGATCATGGTATTCTTCTTGATAAGATGAAATTCTATGGCATCTGCGGCTTGGAACATGATTGGTTTCGGTCGTATTTGAATAACAGAAAGCAGTTTTGCAAAGTAAATGGCGTCCCTTCTGACATTAAAGATATTGATGTCGGAGTGCCACAAGGGTCTTGTTTGGGACCACTTCTTTTTCTGCTTTATATAAATGATCTTCCCTTTGCACTAAAGAAGGCTGAGACAAATATGTATGCTGATGATACCATGATTTCATATTCCTCCAAAACTTTGGATGAATTGCACATGGTGTTAAACGCTGAGCTTGTCAATATCGAAAAATGGCTTCAAGGTAACAAGCTATCCTTGAACGTCGTCAAAACACAGGCTATGATAGTTGGGTCAATGCAAAATGTAAATAAAATGGCAGTGCAGCCTACTTTGTTGCCAGTGTTTCACGTAGGTGGTACTGATATTGACCTAGTGAACAAAGTGAAATACCTTGGTGTCCATATAGACAATAGTCTAACGTGGAAGTGCCAAATTGAGAACATAAAAGGGAAAGTTTCTCGCGCAATAGGTCTTTTAAAATATTGTAAAAACTTTGTATCAATGGAAACCTTGAACGACATTTATCGTAGTATTGTAGAACCACATTTTAACTATTGCTGCTCCGTTTGGGGCTGTAGTGGTATTACGAGAATAGAGTCTCTACAAAAGCTTCAAAACAGGGCTGCTCGTATCGTTACGGGTAGTTCTTATGATGCACCTTCTGTGCCATTACGCAAAGAACTTGGCTGGTTGTCCGTCAAAGAAATGATTGTGAAAGAGACGTCTACAATGATGTATAAATCTCTAAACGATCTTGCACCACAGTACCTTAGTGACCTATTCCTTAGACTATCAGATTTCCACACACGAGAGCTAAGAAACACCAAAAATGATCTTGCAGTACCGTTAATGCGAACAGTAAGTGGCCAAAAGGCATTCTCTTACCGTGGTACCAAAGTGTGGAACAAGTTTAACAATGATATCAAAGAGGCCCCCTCGGTATACTCTTTTAAATCAAGGTTGAGACAGTTGGGGTACGAAAATCTTTAATTTTGTATATTGCTTATTGTCGCCAGATGTGTATATTTTTATCTATTAATTTATTTGTAAATAGTTTATTAGGTACTTTAATTTTAACAGGGCCAAATTGTAAAACAATATCCTTATTGAATTTGTACCCTGTATAAATATGTTTAAAATATGAAATATGAAATATGAAATATGAAACACAAAAATGTTTCTAAAGAATAAGGCTTGGCACAACACGGTGGTCTATTTATCAAATTTTCCATATTAAATCAAGATAGTGACCATTTGATGTTGATACGAGTTTATGGGGCTCAAACTAAAGTCATTAGAAATGCACTTTATCTTCCACATTTTACTTTTGTAAAATGTAAAATGCATTTTAATCTCCATTTCAATATCAAACTGGAGCGTAATCCTAACAAAAATAGAACCTAATTACAGTAAAAGCGGAAGAAGCGTACCAAGTAAATTCGGAGATTCTTTGAAAATGGATTTACATGATTGTATAGCTATTCGAATATTGCTTTGTCATTTGCTTCCGTTCGATTCGAATATTTTTTTCCGTTGGGCGTAAAGTATGAAGGATTACAATATGAGTTCCTTTCCTTGGAAAAAACAATGAAATAACAATCTGTAATGATTTCTCCATGCAGAGAAAATAAATCCAATGAAGATATGATTTTATTTTGAATATTGACAACATGGGTGGTACCCTTCTTCCGCTTTCACTGTAATCTGAAAAATTACAGCTACAACAAGACTGCAAAATTTACAACTACTAAACAAACGTAAACAATGCTCTTCAAGCAAGCAACCTTTTTTAATGGGACGGGGTTTCTGCAACGGATGTACCTCACACTGCTCGGGGTCCCTTCAAGCAATAATTCTCAAATAATGCTTCGTTTATGATGTTTATTTGTCAAATAATCTCATAACTTTTCACTTTTCACTAGCTTTCAAAGAATAGTTATCGAGCAATGGCTTTTTCAGTGAGATTCCTCAAACAATGCTTTCAAAATCCCTTCTAAACATATCATAAAAGCTGTTTGAGACTTTGAAAACATTCATCTTGAAGATTCATCTCAACACTTGTTTTAAACCAATCTTCTTCCCCGCACTTTCTTTATTCGTAGTGAAGTTACTTATTCATTGCGTTGTTAATTGTTTTAGTACCACAAGCAACAAACATATTTCATTGAATTACACTTGTTTCAAACAATTGCTACCAAGTAACGTTCTTCAAACAATTCTTCCAAAAACAGCGTTTCCTTCAACAAATTGTGTCAAACCATTATGTTCAACACCCTTCAAATATGCTTTCTGAAATCCTGCAAACATGCATCTTAAAAGCAAGGAAGTCATTCTAAACCATTGTTTGAACAATTCACTTGACAAAAAGTTCTTCAAACAAGTCTTCCAGAACCAATGTTTCATTCACAAGAATTGTATCAAAACGCAATTCTCTTCATTGCTGTCTGAAACTCTGAAAACATCCATCTAAATCACCAAATTCATCTCAAACAACTGCTTGAAACGATTCACTTGAAGAAAGGTTAGATTCGAACCATCCTTCCAAAAACATTGTTTCATTCAAACAAATTGTGAAAAACAATCCCTTTCATTCAAGCACCCATGAAATATGCTGTCTTAAACTTTGAAAACATCTATCCTATATCAAGGAACTAATCTAAAACAACTGTTTGAAGCAATTCACTTCTTCAAGTAACGTTCTTCAAACAAAGTTTTTAAAAACAATGTTTCCTTTCAACAAACTGAGTCAAACAATTCCCCATTCCTTTAAAAAACCCTTCAAGTACATTGTCTGAAACTCTAAATCATGCAGTTCACCTCAAACACTGGTTTTAAACACCTACTTTCAAGTAACATTCTTCAAACAAAGTTTTTAAAAACAATGTTTCCTTTCAACAAACTGAGTCAAACAATTCCCCATTCCTTTAAAAAACCTTTCAAGTACATTGTCTGAAACTCTAAATCATGCAGTTCACCTCAAACACTGGTTTTAAACACCTACTTTCAAGTAACATTCTCCAAACAAAGTTTTTAAAAACAATGTTTCCTTTCAACAAACTGAGTCAAACAATTCCCCATTCCTTTAAAAAACCCTTCAAGTACATTGTCTGAAACTCTAAATCATGCAGTTCACCTCAAACACTGGTTTTAAACACCTACTTTCAAGTAACATTCTCCAAACAAAGTTTTTAAAAACAATGTTTCCTTTCAACAAACTCAGTCAAACAATTCCCCATTCCTTTAAAAAACCCTTCAAGTACATTGTCTGAAACTCTAAATCATGCAGTTCACCTCAAACACTGGTTTTAAACACCTACTTTCAAGTAACATTCTTCAAACAAAGTTTTTAAAAACAATGTTTCCTTTCAACAAACTGAGTCAAACAATTCCCCATTCCTTTAAAAAACCCTTCAAGTACATTGTCTGAAACTCTAAATCATGCAGTTCACCTCAAACACTGGTTTTAAACACCTACTTTCAAGTAACAGTCTCCAAACAAAGTTTTTAAAAACAATGTTTCCTTTCAACAAACTGAGTCAAACAATTCCCCATTCCTTTAAAAAACCCTTCAAGTACATTGTCTGAAACTCTAAGTCATGCAATTCACCTCAAACACTGGTT
Source organism: Aurelia sp. 4 Dawson et al 2005 (assembly GCA_964019985.1). Taxonomy (NCBI): domain Eukaryota; kingdom Metazoa; phylum Cnidaria; class Scyphozoa; order Semaeostomeae; family Ulmaridae; genus Aurelia; species Aurelia sp. 4 Dawson et al 2005. The sequence continues at coordinate 16,044,261 of OZ026500.1, read as the reverse complement.
TTAAACATCTACTTTCAAGTAACGTTCTTCAAACAAAGTTTTTAAAAACAATGCTTCCTTTCAACAAACTGAGTCAAACAATTCCCCATTCCTTTAAAAAATCCTTCAAGTACATTGTCTGAAACTCTAAATCATGCAGTTCACCTCAAACACTGGTTTTAAACACCTACTTTCAAGTAACGTTCTTCAAACAAAGTTTTTAAAAACAATGTTTCCTTTCAACAAACTGAGTCAAACAATACCCCATTCCTTTAAAAAACCCTTCAAGTACATTGTCTGAAACTCTAAATCATGCAGTTCACCTCAAACACTGGTTTTAAACACCTACTTTCAAGTAACGTTCTTCAAACAAAGTTTTTAAAAACAATGTTTCCTTTCAACAAACTGAGTCAAACAATTCCCCATTCCTTTAAAAAACCCTTCAAGTACATTGTCTGAAACTCTAAATCATGCAGTTCACCTCAAACACTGGTTTTAAACACCTACTTTCAAGTAACGTTCTTCAAACAAAGTTTTTAAAAACAATGCTTCCTTTCAACAAACTGAGTCAAACAATTCCCCATTCCTTTAAAAAACCCTTCAAGTACATTGTCTGAAACTCTAAATCATGCAGTTCACCTCAAACACTGGTTTTAAACACCTACTTTCAAGTAACATTCTTCAAACAAAGTTTTTAAAAACAATGTTTCCTTTCAACAAACTGAGTCAAACAATTCCCCATTCCTTTAAAAAACCCTTCAAGTACATTGTCTGAAACTCTAAATCATGCAGTTCACCTCAAACACTGGTTTTAAACACCTACTTTCAAGTAACGTTCTTCAAACAAAGTTTTTAAAAACAATGTTTCCTTTCAACAAACTGAGTCAAACAATTCCCGATTCCTTTAAAAAACCCTTCAAGTACATTGTCTGAAACTCTAAATCATGCAGTTCACCTCAAACACTGGTTTTAAACACCTACTTTCAAGTAACGTTCTTCAAACAAAGTTTTTAAAAACAATGCTTCCTTTCAACAAACTGAGTCAAACAATTCCCCATTCCTTTAAAAAACCCTTCAAGTACATTGTCTGAAACTCTAAATCATGCAGTTCACCTCAAACACTGGTTTTAAACACCTACTTTCAAGTAACATTCTTCAAACAAAGTTTTTAAAAACAATGTTTCCTTTCAACAAACTGAGTCAAACAATTCCCCATTCCTTTAAAAAACCCTTCAAGTACATTGTCTGAAACTCTAAATCATGCAGTTCACCTCAAACACTGGTTTTAAACACCTACTTTCAAGTAACATTCTTCAAACAAAGTTTTTAAAAACAATGTTTCCTTTCAACAAACTGAGTCAAACAATTCCCCATTCCTTTAAAAAACCCTTCAAGTACATTGTCTGAAACTCTAAATCATGCAATTCACCTCAAACACTGGTTTTAAACACCTACTTTCAAGTAGCGTTCTTCAAACAAAGTTTTTAAAAACAATGTTTCCTTTCAACAAACTGAGTCAAAAAATTCCCGATTCCTTTAAAAAACCCTTCAAGTACATTGTCTGAAACTCTAAATCATGCAATTCACCTCAAACACTGGTTTTAAACACCTACTTTCAAGTAGCGTTCTTCAAACAAAGTTTTTAAAAACAATGTTTCCTTTCAACAAACTGAGTCAAACAATTCCCCATTCCTTTAAAAAACCCTTCAAGTACATTGTCTGAAACTCTAAATCATGCAGTTCACCTCAAACACTGGTTTTAAACACCTACTTTCAAGTAGCGTTCTTCAAACAAAGTTTTTAAAAACAATGTTTCCTTTCAACAAACTGAGTCAAACAATTCCCCATTCCTTTAAAAAACCCTTCAAGTACATTGTCTGAAACTCTAAATCATGCAATTCACCTCAAACACTGGTTTTAAACACCTACTTTCAAGTAGCGTTCTTCAAACAATATTTTTAAAGATAATATATTTCTTCAGACAAATTGTGTCAAACAATTTGCTTCATTCAAACGCCCCTGAAATGGTGCTGTCTGAAATTCTGAAAACATTCATCTTAACCACCCCAATTCATCTCAAACATCTGTTTCTTGTTTGTTTCAATTTGTTTTTGAGAGGGCTTGTCAGGTTTGTTGTCAGGAACTGTTTGAAACCATTCACGTCGAGTAATGTTCTTCAAACAATATTTTCAAAAACAATGTTTCCCTCAAACAAATTGTGTCAAACCATTCTTTCATGAAAACATTGTTTCTTGAGTAATGTTTCGATGATATTTTTCATCAGACAAGAACTCTCTGATTGTTCTTCTCAATGAAGACAGCTTTTTCAAATAAAAGTCTTTTTCCTGCAGAAAAATTCTCCAGCAATGTCGTCCATACTGATCTCAAATCTCAAACTAAGTTTTGCACAACAATATTTCTAAAGGTTATTTCCTGGGCAATGTTCACAGCAAAGCTGAAACACAACGGATCAGAGGCTGCTATTCGTATCACAAACAAGCCTGAGTTTCATTCACAGGCTACAGACAAGGCTGAAATTAATTACGCTTGCTGAAATTACGCTTGCCGTTTTTGATGCTGTGCAAATATGGCCCGCGCACTATGGCAACAATGGCGCCGAATCCTTGTTGCTCTACAATTGAAGCTCTACAATTAAGGTGGATCTGCACATAGGGTGGCTCACTACCGAAATTCAGAAATTCGAACAGAGGTGGTTGTACACTAAGTCAAAATAATTCAAAACACAAGAAACACTAAGTTAAGGTGACTCGCTTCTGATATAAATTTCAAGCTGCTACACGTTGGGTGTCCTATCGCTCATGATTCCAACAGTTCTATTAATTTGCATCAATAAACGTGATCTGAAGTGAAAAATTCTATTTATATCCAAATGAATAGCACTGTTGAATGATAAAAAATGCCGTTCAAAACTTTTTGATACCTCATTTCATTTTCCATTTATGAACTATTTTGTGAAGGAGGATTGTGGAGGATTTTGTGGTCCAATTGAAATGCGTTTCTAAATGTCTTATCGGCTCACGAGACAAGATCTATGTATGTACGTATATGTATATTCGTATCAATGTGCCACTTAAAAATAATTACACGATATTATGATGAATATGAAAAATAGATACAATACAATAAATACAATATAACTTTAAGCTTAAAAACATACAAGGAAAACACCCTTAATTACAGTGGCAGGGATATTATTAAAGGGTCAAGCTAACCTTATTTCCATTCCATAATGTTCCCCTTAAAGACAAATGACGGATATATAGCGTCTAGTTTAAAAATAGAACAAAAGATGGGCGCCTGCCATCATTTGTCCAATTGTTTTGATAATCTCTCGAGATCATCAAATACAATTGAATACAATAGACTATATTTAGATTGCCCAGGCCCCTGATTTAAGTCACTTTATATCTCCGTCATTTGTCTTTAAGAGTTTTATGACTTCATTCCGCTCCGCTGAAATGTCTCCTTCAACTGTAACCTTCCAAAGATCAAATACAACATGTTTCCATATATCATCCCAGTAATTTGCAAACAAAATGACGCCATCAGCCGATACTTAAAATAAGTGGATAACATGAAAACCAGATGAGATATTATAGAAATTCAAAGAGGATTCCTTATCATTAGACAGTACCGATCATTTCTACCGATAAAATTTTCACTTCGAATCACATTCAAATATGATGGCTAAACAAATATTTCTTTGAACTGAATGACTTGAAAGAAACTGACTCTGCTTCGGTAAACAAGGACAGATTTTGTAATACAATACCAAACAGTTACATTAAAGGAACTGAGTCCATATAAATAGTTGAGCGTTAACGCTATCTTGGATTTTTGCTGACAAACCGCTGACAGCCCTTTGCTATCGCACAATAGTGCTAAAATCATTAGGAGTGGGAACCAAAGACTTCCTAATCCTTGCATTATCCTCAGGAATTTATTTGGTTTAATTTCAATAGGGATTAAATAACAACTTTTGTTTTGTAATTGAAAAGAAGTTCATATTGGTCATGGGAGCGCTATTTATACGGATTCAATGCCTTTAATTGACACCTCAATTCAAAGCGATTAGCGATTGCAGACAAAGGAAATTCTCTCAACCAGCAAATCAAAACAAACACGGCTGCAAAAGTTGCCCCAGATCAGTAGGGCAAGCTATCGCCTTGTGTAAGCGAACGGTTGTTTTTTTTATAAAGAGCAGTCACGAGCTCATAATGCATGAAGAAGAGTAAATCTGAAAGTTCTGTCTCGCAGATTCCGTACATTTGATTCAGAAGCAATGTGGCAGTTGTTTCATTTACGCCTTAAACATCCGAGGACTAAAGTGCCTTCTTCTCGGCTTCTGAATCAAATAAACGAAATCCGCGAGACAGAACTTTAGTGCCACCCTTTTTTTCATTATAGGCAGATAAATGTTCTTAAAAACCACCTTCCGCTGGCACAAGGTGACAGTTTGCCCAAAGGGTTTGGGGCAACTTTTGCGGCCGTGTTTGTTTTGATTTACTGGTTGAGGGAATTTCCTTTGTCTACAGTGGCTAATCGCTGTGACTTGAGGTGTCAATTAAAGCAACTGTTGCTATAGTATTGCAAAATCTGCCCATGTTACGTCGGTACAATTCCACAGCTGGATCTTCAGAAATCTTGAATTTTTTCGAAATTATAACAAATTTATCATTTCAACTCGTCTGCAGGCGTGACGTTATCATATCTCTAAATCGTGAACCAGAAGAGTGAAAGACATGTTTTTTACGATATTTTAGATGAAGACATTCAGAAACTATGGTTTTCTTGGAAAGTATTCCACGTTTCTCCAAAAAGTTCTTAAATTAAGATGTTCTCGTATCATTTCAAAAACATTAAAGCTAGTAGTGTGCAATGATAAATAGGCTCCTCTATCAATAGAACGAAGAAATCACTCTGACATAGCATTGTATCTAAGAGAGATAAAATCTCATTGTAACGGTATCCTTGACTTTGTGTGCATCTTCGATTTGAAGGGGATCTTTCAAGATTTTCTGCTCTCTGCAAATACGAGCTTGCACAGACCCTTTAAAGGCAGTGTGTCCATATATAAGTACACTGGATGCACGAACCATGATACTGTTGATACGATGCTGACGTGCATGTAGCTGTTCCAGAATTTGATGGTTAAAAGCTGGCTGTTTTAAACCGATCACATGAAAATATGAGCCTCGTTGTCGAAGCCATACGAGCAATGGCGGAATGGTGGCAAATAAGCTTCGACCAAGCAAACGTCTTTGATGCCTGGCTATGAAAGTAAAGAAACGCAATTGGTTTTAAAACCATTCTAAAATATGAAAGATGAACAGGGACTGGAAAGCACTGTCAAGCCAACGAAACCTTTGCCACTGGCAACGCAGGCAGACAGAAGTGGCGGCAACGCAAGCAGACAGAAGTGGTGGACTCAGGGTGGCGATTCGAAAACAAAGTCATGGCCTAACCCTTAACAACTGGTCAAATGAAAATACGACAGAAGATCATATGTTTTCAAGAGACTCCCCTCGAATCGAAGCCTTCTACTTACACGGACAACCGGCCTTTAATGAATTCTTAAAACGAAGAAAACTCTCCTACAAAATCCAACAGTAACATTGTAGATCTGTAGCTAAAGTTTCCTTCAAATCACTCAATTAAAAGAAATCGCTCGTAGAATTTTACAACGCAGCCTTTCTAAAGACTTGGAATCTTATAAACTCACGTCTTCTTCCAACATACCATATTTATAACTTTGTCTCCAAAACAAGGTTTCAACAAAGGAGATGTAAAGTAAGAACAAGAACACCCTATTTATATCTTTGTTTCCAAAACAAGGTTCCGACAAACCAGATGTAAAGTAAAAAGGCTTTAGAAGCTACCTATTTTAGTAGCAGCAGGTTCTGTTACTATCTAAAAAGCTCTTTTTTTGGCAGCATAGATATCGAAACGTGATTGGGTGACAATGAACATACACCTAAACCAACTGGACCAATCACACTGCCTAAAAATTATTTTCATCAAAATCTAGGCCGATTTTTTCATCCTCTCATTGCTATCCTTTCAAGACCTCCTTTATGAAAACAAAACAAGCCTTAAATGTCGAAACCGTTTCTCAGTGAAATTTTCTAGACAATAAACTTTTCAGATATGCCGCTTTGAACCAATACCGTCGCTACGAATTCGTCTTAAAGATGTAATTTGTTAGCGATTCTCAAACCCTAGAAAATGATTCCAATTTTCTGCAACCTAAAAAAAATGAGGACTGGCTAAAGTGCATCAACTTTAAAACGTCAGCCTCTAATTTCACAAAATACGCAACCTCTGAAATCAGGCTTACTTTGCAACGTCATGTTTTTGCTTTTAGTTCCTGGAACCAAATTTGGCGGTAATTTTGTCGCTAAGCAACATGCAACTTATGTAACTTACTTTGCGAAGGGTAAAGGGAAGGATCTGTTTCGACTTCCATCCCTTGCCTGTGCAATCTCGTGGTTGGTCTTGAGGCTAATTTCCAGTCAGTGAAATTTTCCGAGCGGGTGGAAATTATTTTGTTTACGAGAGAAAATGTCGCTCTGAAATTGAATAGATTGTTACGGTTGAGCAACATTTTATTGTCTAAAATTCCGCCCGCTCAGAAAATTCTGCTGACTGGAAATTGGCCTTTAAAGGGAAATTCCGCGGGAAAAACCAGATATCGGCAAACTGCATTGTTTGCGTTTGAAACGAACATTCATATCATTATCAAAATTTCCCGATAATTCTCCAACCTAAATAAAGCTCAAACCGGCCACAAATAACAGACTGAGAACTCAGCCACAGCATGGAAGTTGAATCCAAGACAAAACGAGAATTATTGGTAAAGCCGATCATTTCTCTTGGTCGCAGCTGATTGTGGACATATGAATGCACCAATACAACAGGATGTTCGAACTCAATTCTGAGAGCGACACGCAACAAAGCCACCAATACTCGCCGACGACCAACCGGCGGACAATAACGAAAATTTGCAACCATTGTTCTCCAACAAAGAAGCATAAAGATGCCTTTCCTTTTGTCCATACGTATCCGGATATTTTTTTGAAAACGCATCTTTTTTATCCGTTTTGGGTTACCGTCCATAAGTACACGGCGTTTCCGGTCACCAACAACGAAGCTTTTCGAAAACGCTCTCCACAGCAGATCTTTTTGAAAAAGCCGTTTTCATGTTGTCGTGTGGACGAGTGAAAACGAAGCTTTTCGAAAACGCTGACGTCACGGCATCATTTTACGACGTATCAGAGCATGCGAACAGATCTTTGGGGATCACGCCAGGACATTTTGATTGTCTGTTTTCCTTTGTCAGAGTTCGAACTGCGAAGTTTGAATGTAACAGCATCTTCGTGTGCAAGGGTATATTTTCGAAAACGCTCCTCGTGTGGACGCGGATATTTTTTCATACGCGTAAAAAAGATGCATTTTCAAAAATATCTGGATACGTGTGGACGGGGCCTTAGTTATCGACCGTACGATTTCTAAGTAAGGCAAGGCCATTGAAATTACTAAATGGATCACAAACTCTTGATTGGTTTTAGTAGATCAACTAAAATACGGTACAAGCAAGGCATGATTATTGAAAGGGACAATTTAATGTCACACCTTCAACTCTAATCGTCGTGTTTGGAGGGAGACTTTGCCATCTAGATTGCACTACCGGGTGAGTACAAAAAAAAACGTCCGGCGTTTGAAAGGCTCCTGCTCCCTGAGTAAATAAGCAGTGATATTTTGCAATACCTGATTGAATAGCTAACATGTTCAACTATTTAAAAAATATTTTTAAGCCAGGTAAATTACTGGACCTAATTTGACATATTGGGGATAAAATAAGGCAGTCTTCAATATCATTGCGTTGATATTCAGGGAGCAGGATGTTTTCAAACGCCGTATTGAATCACCGGGTACAACGTCCGAAAGGAAACTTATATTTCCTTTCCAGCTATTAGTTGGAATACTCTCCTCCGCAAAGGCTTGATTGATGCTTAGACATTTTGCCAATTTGCCGCGCTCAAGCCGCAACGAGTGCGCAGCGCGAATCCTCCCTCCCCTCCCAAAAGCCCCTAACCTGCCAAGCCTCTGCGGAAGAGAGTGCAGTTGGAATTCCACAGCGGTCGTAAGATATGGAAATATAAAAAGGGTGCACCAGAGAAAAGCTCCCGTTGTAGAAAATTTGTAGTACCAGGCTCATTTGAATGATCAGAAGGGATGAGCTATTGACCAGAAATCAATGCATTCCAATCAATCAAATACATTAAACCCCGCAAACGAGAACATTGCAAAATAAGAACCTGCAAACTGATTTTGTGGAAAAAGACACCCAAAGGTAAAAACCAAAATCAGACTGATTTATTTCAATGTTCTTATGAGATGGTACACTTAATTAAGAAATGTCACCATATCAGTGTAAACAAACTCTCCAACTTTTGATAACTGAGCACCTCTAACAGTTTTCAGGGATATGCCAATTGTTTTATCAATCTTAATGATATATAGTGCTTTGTCAACAACAAAATACCAAACCCTCTCATATTTAAATGCAGTCATTCTACCCTCAAGTTTAGTCAAGACACACTGTATAGCTGTGTATTCATCATAGTAACAAGTGTCCTTGCTATAAGAACTACACCTTGAAAATTTCGAAGGGCAAATCACTTCTCAAAATAGCGCACGTGATTTTTGTGATTTTGAAATCACATGATTTTTTTCTGTGATCTTTTGTGATTTTAGTGATTTTAGTGATTTTTCCATGTGATTTTTCAGTAAGTTTTCAGTGATTTGTGATTTTTGGTGCTTTCTGTATGTGATTTTTTTGTGATTTTGTGATTTTGTATGTGATTTTTTAGTGATTTCAAGGAAGGTGTACGAAAAAAAATCAGTGATTTGCCCCTCGGAAAATTTCATAAGAGACTTATTTATAAGAACCAAGTCAGTCTGTTTTCTATAAAGGTATGTTCTTGTTTACAGGGTTTTACTGTACTCTTTGTGGTATGAACTTTCAAAAGAGGGAAAATTTTCTGGCTCAACCGCTAGGATCGACCAATTTTGCAGTTTTGCAATTTCATAGGACAATTTCAAGGAAAGTAAACAACAATTTCAACAGTAGTCCTCTGGAAAGAGTAACTCATTTGTGCTACCCTTGCAATCGAGTCTCCAGAAATAATATTCAATGAAGCTGACATGAGCTGACATGTGTTACTTTCTCAAATAATGTGGTGGATGCCTGTAAGTATTAGAGAATTAACAAATAGCAATTAGACGTATGTATATTTAGTAAATTCTAATCTGTGGTCATTTAATGTTAAAGTGCCACCTGACTGGCCCGATGATTAATTTATTCCGCACTCAAATGCGTTCACATTGCTCCATTTTCATACAAAAACCGGAGCAAAACTGATCCGTGTCTGCACAAGGAAACCAGATTATATGTCAACTTTTGCAGTACTCTTCATTCGTCAACCTACACCACCCTCAACCAACTTCGTTACTGGGTAATTCTTTTTTCTATTTATCTCCACTTCTTATCCATTTTCCGTGATCCCTAATGTGCAGCGCAGCAAACTTCCCCTGGGAAGGAGCGTAGAAGTCACGGAATTCTCTAAATTTTCAAATGAAAAGTTCTTGAAAGCTTCCTGAAATCGACGATTGCGCCGCAGATTATGTCAGAAATGGTTTACCAATGATCCCTTACATTGCAGCGTAAATCGAACAATCAAATCAATCGAAATTCCTTCAGACGCACAGCATCATGGTAGAGATTCCCTAACGTCACGTTAAGCTTGGAGGCATCATATGCGAAGAAACTGCAAACAATACTTCGACTGCCGTGGTGAAATCTGAAGAATTGCTTCGTCTTTAGAAGCAGGTTATCCTGTGTCAAAGTGAAGGAATCTTCAATCAATACATCGAAGAAGTACTCATCTTGGCATTGGTGGGCTTGGTTTTCTCTGGAGGAATTGCCCACCTCGCCTTGTAAAAAAGTCGCCTTTTCTTTCTTACAGGATGACTAAGTCCAGGTGTTCTCTACAACCTCAATGAAACAGGACAGGAAACAGGAGTGCTTTAGAATTAATGAGTTGCATTGTTGGGGAAACGAGATAGGCTTTTTCCGAAGAAGCTTTTGTGTCCCCCTTTGAAGTGGGTTAAAGCTCATGTACAGTAACGTTATGGAGCTGGCGCTCCGTGCAATAGACCTCATCAGCTAAGGTTTGTTTTAGGTACCCATTTCAAGTCATGTGACCATACTTTTTGCATTCATGGCACAACTTTGCATGGCACCATATATGTTAGAGAAATCAAAAGGAGTTTTATCAAGAGATTGATCACATGACTTGAAATGGGTGTAAACAAACCTTAGCTGATTTGGTCTATCCAAACACGAATGCGCATGAGTTTTAACCCACTGCAAGGGGGGACACATAAGTTGCCTCGGACAAAGCCGATCTCGCCTCCCACAAATGCAATCGCGTAGAATTGGCCTTTGCTCTTGGCGTTCGGCATCAATGGGAGGTTCACCAATTTATGGCCGAATTTCGATTAGTTTGATTGCCAAGTCGAAGTTCTAGCGATTATCGGTTCATCGACGAGCGAAACTACGACGATTTTATTCTATACGAATCGTACGATCATGGTGTTCAGTTAACCGTGTCTATTCTCAAAATAAACACATGCACGTTGGACCAAAGCGCCAAAACAGTTGAATGAGAAGCGGTTTTCCTCTATCCAATATGAAATCCGCATATGCATTGTATAACAAAATCGGTAAATAGAGGAATCCAATAAGTCTTAGAATGATCTGGCAACTTAAGGCTCAAAACCGCATTGACGTCAAAATCGTAATCCTATCTTGAATTATCTCCAGTTAAATTTATTTGCGGCTCTTCTTGCTGGGGTTGATGGCGAGCTTTTTGGTTGCCTGTTAAGGATACAGTTTCATATTAGACATATATGAGGGCTGTTAACACAAAAAAGTTGACCAGTTGTGCAAAGTGTGATACCAACATGAAATTTAGCTTTGTTGGGCAGTTTGATGTCCTGAAAAAGATAGGATGCGGACACAAGCTGAAAAATGCCCCCTTATGCTATTATTAGACGGAGGTACTTCGTTCCAGGCCTCTAAAATGACTTGTAATAACTTTGATGCGAAATGGGATACTAGCATGAAACTGGTAGAGCTGGACAGCTTTATGAGCGTCAAAAAAGACAGGATGAGAAGACAAGCAGACAAATGCCTCCTGGTTTTATTCTCAGACTGGGGTATTAGGTTCCAAACCTCTAAAAAGGATACTGTAATAACTCTGCTGCAAATTGTGCTACCAGCATGAAACTGGTAGAGATGGGCAGCTTGATGAGCATTAAAAAAGACAGGACGAGAAGACAAGCAGACAAATGCCTCCTGGTTCTATTTTCAGACTGGGGTATTAGGTTCCAAACCTCTAAAAAGGATACTGTAATAACGCTGCTGCAAATTGTGATACCAGCATGAAACTGGTAGAGATAGGCAGCTTGAAGAGAGTTAAAAGACAGGGCGAGAAGACAAGTTGAAAAATGCCTCCTGGTTCTATTGTTAGACAAGGATAATTCTGCTGCAAATTGTGATACCAGCATGAAACTGGTAGAGATAGGCAGCATGACGAGCGTCAAAAAAGACAGGATGAGAACACAAGTTGAAAAATGCCTCCTGGTTCTATTCTCAGATAAGGATATTAGGTTTCAAACCTCTAAAAAGGATACTGTAATAACTGATGCGAAAAGTGATACCAGCATGAAACTGGTAGAGATAGGCAGCTTGATTAGCGTTAAAAGACAGGATGAGAACACAAGCAGACAAATGCCTCCTGGTTTTATTCTCAGACTGGGGTATTAGGTTCCAAACCTCTAAGGATACTGTAATAACTCTGCTTCAAATTGTGATACCTACCAACCACTATGAACACTGGTGAAAGCAAGCATCGTGATACCATATTGCAGACATTCATAAATAATAGTATTCTTGGAAATCATTCCATATTTTCTCAAAAAGTTTAGAAATTACAATGGTTTTCAGTTTATCTTAAAATCCTTGCATCATAAACAAGAAGAAAGATCTTCTGCTTCTGAAAATATTGCAGATTTCTGCAAAGTTCGACAGTAAAATTATGTCAGAGCAGATCAACCAGGACAGACTTTGTAATCAATGGCAGCGGTTCCTTTAGTTGACGCCTCAATTAAAAAGCGATTGACGACTGCAGGCAAGGAAATTCTCGCAACCAGAAAATCAAAACACAAAATGCAGCGAAAGTTGCCCCGTAGCCAGAACCGTAACCGTTGGGGGGGGATTCTCTCCTCGATAAGTTTACCTATTGAGAGAGTTCCTCCTTTAAGTAATTTCCTACATGCAATTTATTATTTAGCTCCTCTTTGTACTTGTATATTGTATTTAGTTTTCTGTAACATTGTATCTTTTTGGTTGTTGTAAAATTAAATATTCAGTCTATGTAGTTTAATTCCTGTATGTACTGTAGAATCATAAATTGTATGTACAGAATTTGAATTATATGAAAACTGAAACTGAAACCTGTAGGACAAAACTCGCAACGTGTGCAAGCGAAAGCTAGTTTTAAAGGAAAGTTATGTGCTTCTAACGAAAGACTAAATCTAAAGTTCTGTCTCGCGGATTTCGTTTATTTGATTCAGGAGCTGTGTAGTAATTGTTTTACTTTAGCCTCAAATAAGCGAGAATAATACTGCCTTCTGCTCGGTTCCCGAATGAAACAAACGAAATCCGCGAGAAAAGATTTTAGATTTACACTTCTTTTTTCGTTATGAGCAAATAACTTCTCTTAAAACCACATTTCGCTTGCAAAAGGCGAGATTTTGCTCTAATGGTTTCTAAACAGCTCTTAGGGCCGTGTTTGTTTTGAGTTACTGGTTGAGAGAATTGCCTTGTCTGCAGTCACTAATCGCTTTGAAGTGTCAATTAAAGCAACAAACACTATTGTATTACAAATCTGTCCTTGCTTAGCAAAAACAGCTCACGTTTCTTTTGAGCCATTCAGTTCAATGAAATCGGTCATAGAATATTACATAAACTTTTAAAAAACCTGGAACCGTACTCTTCTTACTATTAGAGGGTTCATTATTACTGCAGAAAAAGGGACCTATTTAGCTTAAAATAGAGCACTTTCAAAGCATTGGGGAAGTGCAGGCTTCCCTGTGTCCCATGGGTCTTACCTTTTAAATCTAATAGCTATAACACAAACACTCCCACTGCTGGTTGAGTGAACTGACGAACACTGTTGCTAAAACGAATGCGCCAAATCACTTGCTACATTTTATCATTCTGGCAAACAGGTTACAGACTCCCAGACAGAGGGATTTAGGGGGCTAAAAGAGTAGACTGCCCCAGGCCCCGATGTCAGGGGTTCTGAAAGGATTATGATCGAGAGACAGGGTGCTAAAAAAGGCATTTCATACCTTTGGCTAGGGGCCCCCATTCAGTTAAGCGCCTTGGACCACATTAAGTCTCTCAGCGGGCCTGAATAAGAATCACCACATTACTGCAAAAAGAACCATTTGGTGGAAAGTTTGCAGCAGTGCCAAAATGAGTAACACAACTTCGCTCCCCTAAGTTTATTTGGATTCTCCGGACCATAATTTTTTTTTTCACTGTTTGAGCACAGCTAACGTTGACCTATACTGCAGCAATTAACTTACTTTCTCTAGTTAAGGGTTTATTTGGTACAAAATTTTGTAGAGTTCGCTGGCAATTGCTGAAAAGTTAAAGCAACTTGAACTCCAGGGCAAACCACAGAGACCAGCCTTAAAGGTGTGAAAAGTGAACTACGCATGCTCGAAATGCGGCATTCGCTGTAATCGCTTTAATGGAGATTGACCTTTAACAGTTTCTCTCCACAGATTAAAGTACCTAATGCTAGGCTTGTGGGTCTATTACGAGGAGCCCAAGTTATTCAAGGCTATTTTAAATTCTGTACCGCAAATCATTTGATTTCAGATAGAAGTCATAATCTTTGACTTTGGTACCCTTTTGGTACCTTTTTGGGACGATAAACTTATGACAATGCTTTTCTAAAATCGGGGGACCACTGCAACATGAAGTGTGAAGAGGTCAAAATATAATGAATACCATTCAACCTCATAATAAATAGACAGAAACTGCCTGAAACAATTGTGGAAATACTTCAGTGTACATTTAGTTGCATTTACAGTTTGAAATCTTCAATTTTGTAGATTGCTTATCATAGTCAGATGTACATATTTTATCTAATTTATTTGTAAATAGTTTATTAGGTGCTCTAATTTGAACAGTGCTGAATCGTAAAAAAGTACTCGTATTGAATTTGTACCCTGTATAAATATGTTTAATATATGAAATATGAAATGTTGTTCATAATCAAATGTTTTTGGCACATATTCAGGAGGAGAAACTTCTAACAAAGATTTTCTAAAATCTAGTGACCACTGCAACAAAAAGTAAGAAGAGGTCAAAATATGACGAATAACATTCAACGTCCTAATAAATAGATGGGAACTGCCTGAAACAGTTGTGGAAATACTTCAGTGTACATTTTGTTACATTTACAGTTTGACAAGACGTTTATAATCATGCGTTTTTGGCACATTTTCAGGACCAGAAACTTGTAACAAAGCTTTTCCCAAAGCTAGTGACCACTAGAACAAGTACGAAGAGGTCAAAATATAACGACTAACATTCAACCTCATAATAAATAGACAGAAACTGCCTGAAACAATTGTGGAAATACTTCAGTGTATACCTAGTTCCATTTAAAGTTTGAAAAACTGTTTATAATCAAGCGCTTTTGGCACATTTTAGGAGGAGAAACTTGTAACAATGCTTTTCCAAAATCTAATGACCACTGCAACAAGAAGTACGAGGAGGTCACAATATAACGAATAACATTCCACCTCATGATAAATGGAGAGAAACTGCTTGAAAAAACTGTGGAAATATTTCAGTGTACATTTAGTTGCATTTACAGTTTGAAACAATGTTTACGATATAGCACTTTAGGCACATTTTCGAGACGAGCACGTTGCAACAAAGCTTTTCCGAAATCTAATAACCACTACGACGAGAAGCACGAGAAGGTCAAAACATAACAAATAACACATTCAACCGCATAATAAACAGAGAGAAACTGCTTGAAACAATTGTTGAAATACTTCAGTGTACATTCAGTTGCATTTACAGTTTGAAAAGTTGTTTATAATCGAGCGTAATTTCTACCTAATTTTCTTTCACTATTATTGCTAGCCTGATTACGTTAATTTTACGTACGTTAAAGGCCTAATCGACTTCATAGAAAACTTTGTACATTACGAATTACAAATAAACAGCCTTTTGATTTCTATTCAAGACGGCCTTATAAATATTCTTGACTTTTTCTAACACACCTGCGAACGTTCTTCTTGAAGATTCCATCGTAGTCGTTTCGCCATTCTTTCTATAAATACAAAAATACAATATTATACAACGTGATCAGGAGAGATATTATACCACGCTTGAAAGTTTGGTTATCAAATTTTTTTTCCAAAAATCACAATTATTTTGTTTTGAAACAATGAGATTTAAGAGATTCAAGAGCGCACCAAGCAGGGGTGTTGACCCCGTTCTTTAAATACTCAAAAAAGTAAGGGCCCTGGTTGCATTTTGCAAAGGCCGCGTAATATAATAAATTTTGCATTGTCTATTGGCTGACGACTAGACATGCTCCAAAGTCCATCCCGATGTCTGTCAGCGCCACCTTATTTCATACATACATGCATACATTTTTATTTGATAACGCAGGTTAGTTTTGGCTACAATATTGTAGATGTGGACCAGCAAATAAAAGTTTATAAAATGCATATTGCTAAAACAAGTAAAGTTACAATAAAATAATAAAATTCGTGTAAAGAAAGAAGATCTCAAAAGTAAGAATAATTACTGTCCTTATTATTATCAAAAATAGTTCCCTTCTTAAAACTCGTCGCTATAATAGTGTCTTTAACGATTTCCGTTTTTCTTTAAATGAGTTTCATCATTCCTGCGGGGGCGGAAGCCATGAAGAGGACGCTGCGAAGGAGAAACAAACGAGAGAAGAGTTCTTTTCTCCTTCGCAGCTTCCTCTTTGTGGCTTGCGCCCACGTAGAAGCAATTATGGTTCTTTACGCTGATAGAACACGGGATAGACTTGAGCAAGCCTACTGACGACGGCACATGATGCCTAGGCAGTTTACTGAACAAAGTTTACAACCTCAAAATTGTTAATTGTATATGATACCTTTGCTCGCTATTTGTTGCACCTCTCCCCGGCTGTTGTGTCTCATTGACATCTGCATTGCACTGCATAATTGCTTGAATGCGAGAGTTCGATATGAAGCAACTTGCAGCCATTTTTGTGTAGGTTCCATGGAGTGAAAGCTATCGTCAAGCCAAATTCAATAAACTGCTTTGTCCTCGCTAGTAATTCGGCATCCATGCTCCTAATTCGTACGTACCAAAAAAATATCTAAATGTTCCTCAACTATCGAACTATACTTTCCGATCATTGTTTCTTCATCTGCACTATTTGAACAACTTCTTTATGTACATCTCGTAAGATCTCGATTCTCGCAGTGCTTGGGCCATCGAATGGTCCCAGAGCGATAGAATTTCGACGTTTTCGTCTGCCTACATTGCTTTGCTTTACACAGGAGGTATACAGGGATCCCCCGTCTATCCACTGATCGACTGAAACAAAAAGCGCTCTATTGGCTGCCATGAGGTACCAGTGTGCATTCTGTGTAAAGCAAAGCAAGGTATGCAGACAAAAACATTCGAGATTCGATCGCTCTGGTACCGTTCGATGGCTCGAGAACTGCGAGAATCGAGATCTGACGAGACGTACATCACTAAGTTGCACATTGTTGCATTTCAGGCATTGCAGATGAAAAAAAAGTATCGGAAAGTGTAGTGCGACCACGTAGGAGCATTTTGATATGGTGTTTTACAAATTTGGAGCGTGGATATCGGATGGCGAGTGAGATGACAAGACAGTTCATTGAATTTCGCTTGACGGTAACTTTCACTCATTTCATTTTTTTTTCATTTTTAACATATTTATACACGGAATATTCATTCAGTAAACAAAAAATATGACAAAAGTAATAGGCCTACATACAGGAATAGGTTACCAAACAACAACATGAATCTAATCTAGCTAACCCTATATACTGCTCTTCCATGAATCCGTGTGTTAGAGTTTTTCTTTTTCAGCTCAAAAAATGAGTTTTCAGTCTTTTTTTTAATGTGATTACTGACCTAGCATCTTTGATGGATTGTGGAATACTGTTCCATGCTCGTGCCCCGTATAAAAGAAGCTCTTCTTTACGCATTCCAAGTTGAGCCTTTGAAAATGCAGGCCTCTTTTGTTTCTTGTATTATATTTTGAAGTGGAAGACCTTTCCTGAAATTTGTCCTGCAGGATTTCGGGACAAAGCTTGTTCACTATTTTTTATGTCATGAGTGAACGATCAAAATCAATACTCCTTGGAGCCTACATAAGAATACCTTCATATAGAACTCTGGTATTCGAACAATCATGCAGTGCAATGTAGAAGCCAATGAGAACACAACACAACCCAGGAGAGGTGAAACAAATAACCAACATAAGGTATCATATACAATTAACAATTTTTAAGATTGCAAACTTTGTTCAGTTAACTGTCTGGGCTTCCTGTGACGACGGGTGTCAAACTTACCGCAGCATCAACATTGGCCGGTGATTCATCATTAGGATCTGCAATCATTGATATCACACTCAATAGAATCGTCTCTACGGTGTGAATGGGCAGCCATCTTTCTTCTGGCTTTTCATAGCCATATTTATCTTCCCCTGGTTCATGTAATATTGATATGCAGACGTCACCCTCCTTTGACACTATCAGATTAAAATGATTTCATTTAGATATCAAGGAATTAATTGTAAATAGAATAATGTAAAGACAAAACATATCACGATGAACAGTATCTCGAGACAGTACATATTAATTAAAAATTGGAGCCAATCTAGCCTGAAGAAGAACCTAGATTAACGAGACTGGCTAAGAGTAAACATTACACTAACCACTCTAGGCACTATGACCTTTAAGGTTTGATCGAGCATGAGTGGTAGGAGACTGCTGTGTTGGTATTACCAAAAGCAGTTTAAATTTCAACCAATCAAATGACTGGATTTGCTGGACTGACCAATCAGAAGGCCCTATTCGAAAAACTGGTTTAGCTTAAGCTGGCTTAACTTGCAGTGTGAATGGGACATAACACTGCATTCACACTGACACAATTAAACTTGCTTTACCTAAACCAGCTTAAATTTCAACCAATCAAATGACTGGATTTGCTGGACTGACGAATCACAAAGCCCTATTCGATAACCAGGCTTCCTTTAACCTGGCTTAACTTAAACTGCATTCACGCTGAGACAATTGAACCAGCTTTATTTAAACCAGTTTGAATTTCAACCAATCAAATGACTGCATTTGTTGGCTTGACCAATCAGAAGGCCTTTTTCGAAAACCTGGTTTAATTTAAGCTGGTTTAACTTGCAGTGTGAATGGGGCATTACAGTGTGAATGTGGCATAACAACAACTGGTCACATGAAAAATACGACGAAAATCACATGTTTCCGAGATATCCCATTGATGGAAGCTTTCTACTTACATGGACACACTGCCTTTAATTTCCATAGCACCATACAAAATTAAGCATTGTTGAGGTTGAGGATACCGGGGAATGCCCCTTTTGTCTTAGTCTTTTGTTTTTCTGGCAATGCCCAAAGCAGATCAACAGCCAAGGAACCTATTACCATGCGCGAGCATCTCTTTATTTCTTTGCTAATCCTTGTTTGGATTGTGGTTGGATTCTCAACCCACATTCTTTCCACAAATCAAACATGCTTTCTGCGCATGATCACATGTTTCCTTTTTGGGGGATAACCGTTGCTTTAAACATTGATGATTCGTATCCCCAACAAAACAGAGGAGTGAAACTGCAATGATTCCATTGAGTCTGTTCCATAGGCGCTGGCCTCCCACTGAGACAAATAGCAAAAGTCAATGTTGCAGACACTAATGAATACTGTTTCCAACCAGGAGAGGCCAGCAGTTGTGAAGGACACCTGGCCGAAGTTTGGAATATTATTGATATGCGAATTGATTGATGGAAAAGTAAATTGAATTAAACGGGTAAACTCAAGAACTGTCAAACTTGTGTGTCAATATGGTTACCCGCTGTTGACGTCATCAAGATTTACGCGGCCCTTAATCGCAATGAAATTTATCAACTGTTAAAAGATCCAATTTGAAAACCTTTTGAAATAATCAGAAATTTATATTTCATGTTCAGAGGTTTAAGTGTTTATTCTGACTCGTTCCTCCATCTCAAGCGATATGCCTAGCCGAACTTGAACCCGTTTACACGGTACTGGATGAATATTAGCAAGATAGCATAAAGACCTAGTTCTTTATGATCGTATCTTGATACCTTTGAAAATCAACCGGGATAGCCTTGCCGTTAACAAGAGACCGGCCTTTCCCCGCACTGATGTTCGTCCATCTACGAACGCTGACTACTGGAAGCTCGGATGACATTGGCCCCGCAACGTACAAACGCTCCTGCCGCGCGAATTTCGATCACTTAGCAACAACTGAGTGTCCACAAAAAATTAAAAGGCTTTGCTTGGTTCTAGCGATACTAATTTAGCTTTAAGCAATGGTTAATTACCCTCAAAATGTTCTTTTATGGTCACCTCGTTTGCTGGTATTGCTGCTATGATAGCAGGCACAATTATCTTGAAATCCCAAATTTGCTTCTTCCTGCAAAACCAGAGCTTCGGCCTTTTGACCAGAGTAAATCATTGAGACATTGCGAATGTATCAACCGTAGCCTTGATAAGATCTCAACAATATTTGATCTTATGATTCTACGATATTCTGTTTGACAGAAGTCATTCCTCCCAAAGTCACCCATTTGGCAGTTTCTTACTATTTCGTTCATTCATTTCTCAATTTCGATGTGCTTGGTTGGGGGGCGCGTTCAAAGTGCACTAATTGGCGTCCGTGTGGTAAATAGCCCTTTTTACTTCTTAAAAAAGAGGTCTGGATCACAGGTCCAAATCAAGTAAAATAAGTGAACGAAAACAAAAGCTTGACAACGAGCGTTATGACACCTAGTGTTTAGCTATAGTTAGTTTAGCAGTTTGAAACTTATATCAGAAGCAAGCCACCTTAACTTATTGTTTATGTGAACTTATTTTCACTTGGTACACAACCACCTTTCACCGTTTCGTAATTTTGAAATCTTTCGGTAGTGAGCCACCTTAAGTGCAGAGCCACCTTCGACAATGAAATGGCTTGATAATTTTAGAAATAAATTGCAAAAGATGGTTGGAATCCCGGGGGGGGGGGGGGTAACTTGAGTTTCCAAGATACGGGGTTGTGCCATTCAAATCGTAAAAGTACCACCCATAAATCCGGAGAAATTTCTCAAAAATATACCCATAAATCCAGAGAAATTTCTCAAAAGTATACCCATAAATCTGGAGAATTTCTGAAAATCATACCCATAAATCTGAGAATGCCAAAACAGCTCACCAATAAATGACTTCAGACAGAAAACTATACCCATAAATCCGAAAGATGCAACAAATTGTTGAAAACCATACCCATAAATCCGGAAACTATTATGAAAAAGGTACCCTAAGAAATGGCACAACTCCGTACCATGGACAAGTTAAGTTACCCACCGGGGTCGGAATAGGTAAAGAAAATGGTTTTACGTAGAATTTTGACATGCCGCGGTCGTTGTTCACCCAACGCAAAACGGAGTTACTACGCAAAAGAGCAACGAACGCACCCTGGGGAGCATACGGCTCAAATCTTTCAAATCTTTAAAAAGGTGGGTGTAAAATTGTATCACATTTTTCTTTGAATTCATGTGCTTGAAAGAAACTTTGGGTAATTTGCTGTGGCAATTTTTTGATGTATTGATTATTTTCAAAATGGCGGCATTTTGACTTATTTTGCAAAAATTCATCGAAACTTTTGAAGAAATTAAAATCATTGTAAATCTTAAATTAATCGAGAGAAATTGATTCAATCTTCAAGATAACCATAGTTTATGAAGGTCTACAACATGGTTGCAAGCAGAAATCTGTTGCTCTTCTGGTTAAGGATTTAGAAATTTGATGACGTCACAGCCTCAAAATTAATAAATGCCACCATTTTGAAAGTAGTCAAGGTATCAAGACATTGCCACGGCAAATTTGTCGCGAATTACCTGAATTCATTTTAAGCACTTTAATCCAAAGAAAAATGTAATAGAATTTTACACCCACCTTTTTAAAAGATTTGAGCTCTATGCTACTCGGGGGATGAGATTGCTTTTAGGCCCATCAAACGTGCAAGCGAGGCAAAATCTTGCATATGACCTGTATTCTCATAGGGTTCCGACGTGTATATGCCATATGAGATCAGCTCTTAAAATGACACTAAAATGGGATGCTGGACCAGGGATTTCGCTAACTGCAACTGGGAGTACAAACAGTAAAAACAATAGGTAGGGCATCGGGTATGATCACAGACTGAACTGCTGCAAGAAGGTGATCGGGGTTTCCCAAATACCGAGAAATGGAACTGTGGCACCCTTCAGGAGTCTCTTAAAACGAGTCTTAGATTGAGGGAATGATCAGAGCAGTCTCACAAGTAACTTAATGCCGCATTAAAATGATTGTTGCCCGTGACTTTCAGTAGAAATTTGCATAAACAAACCTGTGATTGCCAATAAATGGATTGATCAAGGCCGAAGGCCTGAATATAATAATTACTGCATAGGCAGGGACAAACAATGGTCGCAACGGACCTTTTCGTAGTTGTGGGGAAATGGACTTGGGAGAGCGCAGCTCATTCTGACAGTTTTGAGAACAGTAGGAAGCGGGGAATCCCCTCCATTTCGGTGATAAACGTGTGGCTTGCGTCTCGATCACAGAATCCTGCAAACTGGAGTTATTTTCGATTTATTTGCAGCTTTCAAGAGTTGCATGATATTCCCTTGGTATGGTTTCCATCCATTTGTGAGTTTATTTTGAGGCTCTTAAAAGCTTCTGTTGACTCACATTTGAAGTTAGACTTAATGATCGTTTGGGCCTAAGGTGAGCTGCTTTAAAGACGAGGTCAAATACCTGCATTAAAGTGGATCAAAATACACTCACCAATGGATGAAAGGATGACCAGATGGCTAAATAATCCAGAGAAAAAACTTACCGGTCCAAACAACCATCGGGTGATTGTTGGGGAGACAAGATACGCCAGACTGAGGAAAATAATATGTCCCCCCGGGGCAGTGGGCCAAAGCTCATGCGCCCGTCAGAGCTTCAACCCCAAAACGCTACTGCGCATGAGCTATAGCCTACTGCACGGGGGACACATAAGTTTCCTCGGACAAAGCATATCTGGTCTCCCCAACAAGTGAATCTTGATGGATGCAAATAAATTAAAAACATCTTAAGTTTGGAGGAAGGCAACCGAGCCGCAAGGAAAAGTCAGAATGGGCCGCTCTCTCCCCTGTCCCTTTCTCCAAACTTCGAAAGGGTCTATTTACGACAGAATAGCGATAACTATCTTTAATGGCATTATTCCGATTTCTTTTCAAGATGCTCTATGAAATCGATTATTTTCTCATAATAGATCATAAATGAAAATCGACAGAGAATCAAAATCGACTATTTCAGCAAAGTCGATAATCACTTATAGTTGGTTAATCGATGAATAATGTTGATTTATCGATTATTCGGCACTTATCGATTAATGGGTCAGGCCAAATGATAACCGATTATTAGGACTTCGGTCGATTAATCACTAACCAGTTGATGGACAGGCCTAATTGTTATGCCATCCCATTTGACAGGTAGCTCAAACAGCAGATACAGTAAGGCCCCGCATTTAAGAAACTACTTTTTCACACCGTAGCCTAAAATGTTTCTTATATCTCTCATACTTCTCATGTTTTAGGCTCAAGTTTCTTAAGTTTCTAATTTAATTTCTTTGAAGTCCTAGGCAAATAAGTTAAACTAAAATGGGACGGTCTATTGGTATATCATCCATATTCAGCCATCTATGTATGTCAACAATGATTGTCAAGGACATGAATTAAAATTTAGGCAAAAATCTGTTAAATCCAAAATATCTCGCTAGTAATTTCTTGATGAATCATGTATAAAGTGTAATGCTCTCACTCTATCAGACCAGCAATTAATTTTACTCAAGATACAAGAAACTTTATTTTGGGTGTGAGCCTCAAGAGTTTCTTATAGGCAGGGGGGCTGATCATTTTTCAGTAGCCTGAACGTTTCTTTTAGATGGTTTCTTAAATGCGGGGCATTACTGTATTCCTGAGAGCAACTGAACGATTCGAAAAGTTTTGGTTCCCTGGAGCTACTTATGTTCCCACTGCTGTGGCTTAAGTATGCTATTTACGGTCAATATGATGTTTGATGATCTGTAAACGGGCAAAGGATTATGGGCAGAAAAAGGACTTTCTTCATCTGGAACGAAACCAAGTCTATAAATGTCATGCGGTGAAGTTAGCGGCAAACCAAAGAATCGGTTTTACTCGCTAGTTGACTTGATAAGATCAGGGAAGCCTATCCATCTGACAGATTCAATCAAACAGCAAAAACAAAACAAGGACAATCCCCCTTAGATACAGTTACCTGCCATTGACGTAAATGGTCTATTAGAGGCTACATGAAGGTCATTGCTAATAAACAAGTTAATCGAGGTTAGCTTCTTCGACTCGCGTTATCTGCTGGCTGTTATGTAAGCTTATTCTTGGATTACCGAGGGCCTGCTGTAACAGCAACTTATTTTACTCCAGCAGGATTTTTCAGTTACAGTAGTTGAATCATGATTGAGAGTTGCAGCCGTCAATGCATACGGTTTTCGGTTCCATGGCTTCCAATAGGAGTAACGTTGCGCTGCCGAATATTTTCTATTAAGCACCAGGGGTCCATATGAAGATTAGTAGTTTAGGGGGATTTTTGAACTGGCTTCAGCACCTTCGGCAATCCTACCTTTTGACGCTCAAAACAGCAATTTCACCTTTACCTAAAATATGCCACAGTTGAGTGTAAGGGAACAGTTGGTGCTTGATTCAGCCACACAACACCAATGCCACACGAAATGCACAAGGTAGGCTGACAGGTAGCGAAGTTTCAAGATGAACTTAACTCCCCAGGGGGAACTTCTATTGGTATGTGACGGGGGGAGGCAGTCAGACACAGCACATTTTAGAAACACCCAAAAAGAATCTAAATTAAGGAAATCCTTACACGCCAAAAGATACACTGATTTCTTCATGGTAAATAAAAACAAGACGTATTCTAGCTTTTTCGACAACTACACTGCAATATTTCAGGGAAAACTCAGCTTTGCACTCACCTAGTCAAATTTTCTCGTCAGCAGCCCCAAAAATATACTGATAATGAACCAAACAGAGTACCTAAAGGTATACTAAACAATGTTTCCTATACCCAAAAAGTGTCTGCCACCCCCCCCCCCCCGGCACCTACTAACAAGGAGTCTCCCTCCTGGACTGAAATCTTACGACGCAAGTCCAAAAATACTAAAAAGCACTGCAGACATCAAGGGGTCTGGAGCACCTATAAAATCAATCTTTGGTCAAGGGACCAAGTATAAATCCAAAGACAATGAAAAAGACATTGTTGTCAGACAATTTTCAAGCACTATTTGGCCAGAAGTCATATTTGACGTCACTGCGGTAAAAGGGCAAACAATGTGTTACATAAATTCAACGTAGCTTTTATTTTTACCAGATAAGATAGACACAAGGCTTTGCAGCGATTGTCAGCTGGTCTCTGTGTAAATCAAACCAAATGTTGTTTACCTTCTGCGTTTCATGATTCAGTTGCTCTGCAACAGTTTTCTTTTTTCATTAGTACATTAGTAGCATCAAGATAACATAAAGAAGCTCAAAAACCTCTTTATGTTATCTTGGTAGCATACAGGGATACAAGGGCAGAATTGGTAATACAATAGCATCAGTTTCTTTGGTTTACACCTCAATTCAAAGCGATTAGTGATTACAGACAAAGAAAATTCCCTTAACCAGTAATTCAAAACAAACGTAGCCGCAAAGTTACCGTGAAACCAGTGCGGCAAACTCTCACTCGGTGCGGGCGAGGGGAGGTTTATAAAAGAAGTTATGTGCTTAAGACGAAAGAAAAACGGTAAATCTAAAGTTCTGTCTGGCGTGATTCAGAAGCCGAGCAGAGGGCATTGCAATAGTTGTACAGTTGTTGCTCAAAAGTAGACACTTACTCCTCAGCTCCTGAATCAAATAAACAAAATCCGCGAGACAGAGCTGTAGATTTACCCTTCTTCTTTCATTATAAGCACATAACTTCTCTTGAAAACCTCTATTCGCCCGCACCAAGCGAGATTTAGCCGTACTTGTTTCAGAGCAACTTAGCGGCTGTTTGTTTTTAAATTACTGGTTGAGAGAATCTCTTTTGTCTGCATTCGCCGATCACTTTGAATGGAAGTGTGAACCAAAGCAACTGATGCTATTGTATTACAAAATCTGCCCCTGTTATATAGGCACACAAGTAAAGCAGGCCAAAGAAACAAGGAAGAAACAAAACTGCTGTAAATCATCATGCAGTGAAACGTAATACAGAATCTCGAAGATGGTCGCAAGGAATCCCATTTTGCAGTATGCTGAAAATTCAAATAAAGCAAATACAATCCACCGAGTAGATTTTATATCTATCCTTCTGTTTTCGTTATGAACTCATGCCTTCTCTTGAAAGCCACCATTCGCGTGCGCAAGGTGACAGTTTGCCCTGCCGGTTTCCGGGTAATTTTTACGGATTTGTGATTCTCAATTACCATTGAGGAGGTCTCCTTTGTCTGCGGTCGCTAATTGCTTTGAATTGCGGTGCCCATAAAAAACAACCGATGCTGTTGTTTTACGGTATCTGTCCTTGTCCTTTAGATCGATTATGTTGTTTCCAGACAAAGAATTTTCACAATTTAGTTTGTAACGTGAGAAGTAGGTGACCAAAAAGTCGAAATAGTAGCATAATTATAATTATAAAGAGAATAATAGAGCATAATTCAGAAACTTGAAAAGAAATTACATCATTATTTCTTAAAATTAAATTTGGTGTATGAGTTTTCGTGGCCTATCAAAAAGGTCAGTTTTTTGTGCAATCTTTGTATTATAATTATGTGAAGACATTCTAGTTCAAAATGACAGGATAATTTTATTCAGGAACTTTCTGTTTGTCAACTTATTTTCATTCGATTCTCACCTAGTTATACATATTGACGTATATACAGTACAACTAATCCAAATCGAATATGCAATTGAAAAATAAAGGAATGAAGAAATAAATAGATAAATTAAATATTGAAGACATATATGGACAAGATTTACCGGATATCATTAAATTGACAGGCATTACATTTACGGGTTGGGCTACCCCATTATTTCATCATATTCTTGAAGTTGTTTAAATTCTCGGCTGATTTTAATTCATTTTGCAAGCAATTTCATATCTTAGGTCCCATGGCTTTAAGGCTATTGGAACCAAAGGTTGCTTGATTTGGCCGGAAGTGATCCAAATTGCTTGGATTTTGCAACGAATAATTTCAAGTTCTAAAACTAATAACAATAACAATAATAATAATAATAATAATAATAATAATAATAATAATAATAACAATAATAATGAATCATGACCAGTATATCCACAGAGTGGCTCTTCATCTGGTCGCTAAAAATACTTTACAAGGTTTAAAATTTCTAACATTGATACTTTATTTCTAAGGAAAGATAAAAAGCAGGTAACAATATTACATTAATCTGAAAAATAAGGTTAAAATGTTTAAAGTTTCTTATAGAAAATAGTTAAATAAGTTAAAGTTGAAAGTTCATTTCTTCTCTTAATATATCATTCATGAATGCTGGACTCAGGTTTTTTAATGTTTTGAAAATCTCCCTACAAAGCGTTCTTTGCCGAGAAACCAGCATTGGACATCTGTAAACTGAGCCAAAAACATGGTAGCATGTGCTTTATGTAATTGTAAACGGGTGAATAAAGAAAGATGACTTAGCTACAAAGTTATATCGCTGCACTTTACTCAGCAAATACGTTTCACAAAACTTTTTTTGTTCTGGAAGACGGCTAACTTAGATATAAAAAATTATTTGGTTTCAATCAGTCTTCCCATTCTAAAATAACGAGCGATATTTTTAGTGAAAACATGTTTTTAAAAGATTCTTAAATAGGCCTGTAAATGAAGCCATGTTTTGCACCCGTGAAATTTTCTTTCCGTGAAAAGGCCAGAGGCCTATTAACTTCCAAATCATGACAATCATAGGGTTCCTCTATCGAGGGATTAAAACAAGGCACATATTGCGTTGAGACACAAAGGAACAAATATCGTTATAGATTCTACCGGGTGAGCTAGAAAAAAGCTCCAATTTTTGAAAATTTATGGCACGAAGAGTACTTCACAGATTTTAAAGATTTCAATGATCTATTTAAAAGCCTGAAGATCAGATTATTTTTGTGATTATTCTCGCTGTCTTACCAGCACCAGAAATACCGGCAAATTTAACTTTACAAAAATTTCAAGGCTGCACAATGATCGAAAAATAGCCCAAAACATTGATCAAATGATAAAGGACTCGTCGCACAGATCAATAAAGAAAAGATACAACTGTTCATGGGTGTGAGTCATCCACTGCACATTTATTGCCATGGAACTGAAAATCTTAAGTATTTGTTTGAGAATGGATATCGTTTAAAATCTCGAGAGAGGTGAAATGCCAATTGCACATTATTCTATGTAAGGAGAATCCTCACAATTTGATCAATATTTTAGGCCCTTTTTCATTAATTTTGCAACCATGAAATTTTTATTAAGTTGAATTTACCGACACTCTTAGTGCTTGGCAAGCAGGGCTGAAAAATATTTTTTGGTGCCTCCGACCGGAAAAATGGACTAGCAAAAGGCATCCAAAAGTTGTTATAGAAATTTTGTATGAGCCAGCTGAGTTGGAACCGTTTGAAACGTAAAATGTCAGTACTGCATTGAATATAACGAGTTTTTTGAACTAAAAGGAATATCGCTTTGAAAATAATGGAAATCTGGAGGTCTAAAAATCTTTCATTGGTTTTTTGAAAATTTAGAATATCTTTTAGATCCTCAAAGTTCGTACGAAATCTTCAAAACTTTGCAGCATCTCGAAAAATCTTTGACTTGATCTAAAGTCTCAAAATATCTTAAAAACCTTTAAAATCCTCGAAAACCTCAGAAGAAATCTAAAAAATCTTTGAGAGATTTGAGAGATTTCTAAGATCTCGAATTCTTGTACACTGTTTTTGGAGTGATGTCATGTCATTTCATTTCACTTTGATTTATTTGAACAGGGTAAATGCATTCAGTATATAGAGAACTACTGTTTTACAATTTGCCCCGCTTAAAAAGCTAACTTGCTTAATTAAATGAATTATAACAGCTTTAAAATCTAAAATACCATACATACGTATAAATATCAGCCCTACAACTGCTGAAACCACATATAAAGTAATGATTTTGCCTATATTCTTATACTGCAGCAACATAAGCATTGGAATTTCAGACTCACACAAATCTAACCTCGAAAAACTTCAAAAGCGAGCAACGAGGATCATCAACGGACATAATGACAAAATTAGCCTCCCATCCATTAATCATGTAAGAAATAAACGATGTGCTATTGAAGTTTTCAAGTGTTTAAACGGTCTTGCACCAAGGATGTTAGAGAAACATTTTAAAAGACTGGACCATGGAAAGGACACCCGAGGCAACAAATCAAATCTCGTGGTGCCTCCCATAAGAACAGAAACCGCTCGAAAAGCACTTAGCTATCAAGGTGTAAAAATATACAACAGATTGCCGCCTGAACTGAAAAATGAGAACTCAGTTGTTAGATTCAAGAAGAGATGTAATGACTTTGATTTTAATTTCTAAGGAACCTTTATTTTGTAAATATTTCCTTTTTTAACTACTTTCTGTTGGACACAGGTCCTTGATTTATAGCAGCTATTCCTAGCTGACTAAGCAAACCTGTATAAATATTGGTATATTATTATTATTATTATCATTATTATTATTATTATTATTATTATTATTATTATTATTATTATTATTATTATTATTATTATTACCGGGTGATCAAGAAAAAAGTCCCCACTTTTGAAAATTCATAGTACCAAGACTAATTCACGGATTTGAATCATTCAAATTCTACTTAAAAGCCGAAAGATCAAAGTATTTTTGGGATTTTTCCCGCTGTCCTACCGGCACTAGAAGTATTAGTAAATTCAACTTGATAAAAAGTTCATGGTTGCAAAGTGACTGAAAAAAGGGCCTAAACATTGATCATATTGTAAGAACTTTTTTCACACCGAACAATAGGCAATGGGCATTTCACCTCCCTGAAGAGTTATAAGAGATCGATTTTGAAGCAAATGCGAAAGATTTTCAATCCCAAGGCAATTAATGCCTAGAGGATATCTCTCACCCATGAGAAGTTGCATTTCCTTCATTATTCTGTGCGAGCATGGAGCACCGCGGACACCTTTAATTTGAACGAAATGTTTATTCGATACTACGACCTTGATTTTTGGTTAATGGAATTTTTATTCGATACTACTACCTTAACTGCGAGCAAAGCGAGCTGCCTCTCCGGAGGAGTGGTGCGAGCGCAGCGAGCTACCTCTCCGGAGACCAATAATCAAGGTAGTGGTATCGAATAAACATTTCGTTCAAATTAAAAAGGTGTCTACGGTGCTCCATGGTGCGAGGAGCCCTTTATGCTTTGATCACTGTTTTAGCCCTATTTTCAGTCACCCATAAAATTTTTGTAAAGTCGAATTTATCGATATTCCTAGTGCTCGTGAGACAACAAGAAAAATCACAAGATTAGTTTGATCTTTCGAATTTCAACTAGAATTTGAATTATTCAGAGCGGTGAAGTACTCTTATTGTTATGAATTTTCAAAAGTGGGAACTTTTTTCTGGCTCCCCCGGTATAAGAAAAAAGAAACATATATATAAAAGGAATTGATTTGTCTCTTTGATTTAAAACGAGGCTCTTTTTCCATGAAAGAAATCTCATATGATAGATTCTGTAGAAATGACTAAGCGTGGAAAATATCTGGTCAAAGCCCATAAAAATTGAAGTTGAAAAAGTGCCTCCATTGTTTTCTCAGATTTCAAAATATGTCTCCGACCAGCGGTCGCACGGTCGTGCACTTTTTCCAGCCCTGCTGGCAAGACAGAAAAATAAATCAATAAAATGTCTCGATCTTTCGACTGTAACAAAGATTTTGAACCATTCAAATCTGTAAAGTACTCTTGGTGCTATGATTTTTTAAAAGTGGGAACTTTTGTCTGGTTCACCCGGTATGTCGCTGCGGGAACATTAATTTTTTTGCCATTTGCCATTGTTATCAATCAGAGCGATCTACTCTTGTTTCTGATTTTTCAAGGTCTCCAAATCAATACACTTTCTTTCAAAACATCTGGATGTCAATTTAGGCTACTTCCACAAAGCTCCGTTTTCAATGATATTCGTCATTGTTGACGAAATCGCTGCACATTCACATTGCTCTGTTTATACATGAATACCCTATGAATGTGAACGGCGTTCACACTGCTCCAGTGAAACAGCATTGTCAATCCCCTTCAAACAAAGCCTTTCGTTAGAAGCTAGCAAAAGACGCCAGTCAAGAGTCTTAATGCCACTGTAACCAACAGCTTATACAACGGTATGTGAAATTGCTTTTAAATGTCTCCGTTTTTGGCGTTCACTCTGAAAACGGATCGTTTCCAAAATGCACCGTTTTCAAATTTATGCGTTTTCATTTGCATCTTCGAACAGCTGTGTTTTCACAGCGGCGCAAGGCAAAAACAGATACGCTCTATTCCGTTTTCGTATGAAAAGCAGCGTAAACGGGGCCTTAATTCACAAGGGTATTTCCAGGTAAACGTTTAGTATTTCAAATTTTTAAGGTCATAGACTTACCATTTGGATGCCAAAATTCATGAACAAATTTCATTTTTGGTGGTTTCTGTGGATATTCCGGAGGGAATATCAGCTGTGCTTTGAAGAAGCCACCTTCACTGCAAATGCAAATAAAAAGCCTCTTAACAGGGTGTTCCAGCAAGGCAACCCATCTAACACCCGGGGGGAGGGGTGCACTTGACCAACTTTTGGCCGGGGACCAGCCATCGAGGCATCAAAAACATGCCCATACCTTTTACCGGGTGAGTCAATAAAAACGCCCGGCGTTTGAAAAAATCCTGCTCCCTGAATATCAAAGCAATGAAATTGAAGACCGTCTTATTTTATCCCCGATATGTCAAATTAGGTTTAGCAATTTATTCGATCGGCCATTCATTCCCGTCGAAATAGGAGATTTTCTGCAGAAAGCCCCTTTCGAAAACCTGCAAAAACGAGTGAAAACATCAAGCAAAATTTCCCTTTATTCTCCTTCCTAGCCATAATGACTCTTGAACGTGTTCATGCATTTTGTCCTCATGGAAGAATGGAATCCCCTAGGATTTTTGCTTGTAATCTTAGCATGTTTTTGAGGGTTTCTCAGAGGGATTCATTTCAGAAAATCGCTTACAGAATCTGAACGGAGTTACTGATTTTAGTCAGAAAAATTTCTAAAAAATTGAGCATGGTAGCTATCAAATAATGTAATTGCAAAATATCATAGCTTATCTAGTTAGTGGCAAGGGCTGGGATTGCAGAAGTAGCTAAGCGCTAATTGGGTCTGTGACCCCTTTTCAGCTCAAGTGATGGGGTCCTACCGGGTAAAAAACCCATTCCACTTGACTGTCTTAGCTGCAAAGTCAAAGGATTACATCACAGCGCCAAAACACCATCAAGACCAGGGAGCATTGTTCAAGACTGAATTGGTAACTGCTAGAGTGGACAGTAACCTTAAAATGGCAGGGACATAATTAAGAGGCTGGTGCAACCTTGCTTCCATTGGTCCCTCCAGAGGTGTCCTTGAAAGTAAAGTTTTCATGAAAGAAAAGAGAAACAATTTTTGTGTCTCAAAAGCTGAGAGCAATGCAGCATTTTCAACATTATTCATAGACCGTTCTGTTACAGCTTAAAATGTTAATGATAGCTGTAGGGACTACTTCAGCAAGTGTTTTACCAGTAATATCTTTGCGATCAAATAGAAACCAGGTATAATAAAGATAGCAATCAAATTCTTTGCAGATTTTTTCTCACGAACCATGGTGGAAAGCCTGCAAAGCCCCGTTTTCATGGACCAATGACCAATTGGACAGCAAATAAGTGAAGAAGATAAAGGAAAACCAAGAGGATTTTCTAAATTCCACCTAACTTCATAAAATGCAACCAGGACAAAAAACAGCTTGAAATTTCTTGAATCTTGTTGAAGAACTATACTCTCCACATTTTGGTTATGCAGGTTCATTTTTCTTACAAAAGGCTGTTGTCCCTGGTTCCTTTTGTTAAAAGTGCAATGCTCCTGTGACTTCTATATGAATTTTAAAAAGCTGCTAAGGTTTGTTTATGTATTTCAAGTCATATGACAATACTCTAGGGAAATTTCTGAATTATAAAACATTTGCATTCATGGAACGAATTTTCAAAAAGATGTTGTAAAATTCAAAAGAGGATTTATCAAGCGGTTTTATTACCTGACTTGAAGTAGCATAAACAAGCCTTGACAAACCTTAGTCAATCATTTCTATTTGAGAGGTCATAACTCTTTAAAATGATGAGATATTTAAACCAGAATCCAAACATATAGACCCAAACATCTGGAGAAAAGATAACTTCAAAAAAATTCCGGAAATTTCAAGCATTTTTTGCCTGGTTGTGTTTTATGAAGGTAGGTAAAAGTTCAAAAAACCTCACAGGTTCCTTTTTGTCATTATTTGCTTGTATCTAAACCTAACAACAACCAATCACAATGCTTATTCGTCATTTAACATCAAAGTTCTTATTTCCAGTCAAGTCAAAATTCTATGCTCCATGAAAACTTTTTATTTCTTTTCTCAAAAACTTTTCTTTCTTTTTCTTTTTTGAATTGCACTCCTGGAGGACCATTATGGAAATAAGGTTGCATTCACCTTTTAAGACTATCCCTGCCATCTTTTACCATGGGGTGTTTTAAATTAGATATTTAAATTAGATATGTGGTTTTGCTGGTAATTTTAAATCTATAGATACTGCAACTAAATTTCTTTTCTTTGATTAATAGTGCATATACAGTATATTTTATTTTTTGATGGCAAAATCATACATATATGCATACATACATACATACATACATACATACATACATACATACATACATACATACATACATACATACATACATACATACATACATACATACATGCATACATACATACATACATACAATACATACTGTACATACCATTGATTGGTCCATGAAAAAATGCTATGGAGGCTTTCTGCTTTGAATCACAAGCAAACCTTGGCTAAAACTTTTGATTCCAATACACGTTTTTTTTATAAGAAACTAGGATCAGGCCATAGAACTAAAAGTTTCTTAATTTCACATGAAATTTTGTTGATTTTAGTACTAAAAGTTTCTTAATTGGTTTCTTATTTTTCTGAATGCAGAATTAGCAATGTGGTCGCTAACAATGCGGCAGATATGTTTCTTGATGTTTAAAACATCATAAAGGAATAAACAGTGTTCTGTTATGTTGAAAACACGAATGGTTAGATAATATTGCTCAAGAATGAAGGTTCAATGATCTATTCGCTATAAAATCCATGCTTTTAACTTTGAAAAGTTTCTTAGTACTTCTCAACATAGTACTAGAGTTTCTTAAAATTTTGGCCTTCTTAGTACTAGTTTCTTATAAGCCAGTTTCTTATAAAAAAACGTGTATTTGGCTTCACATATTCAATGTTAAATTGATTTGACTTACTAGAATGTGTCTGGTGGCCCAATCACCATAACTTCCCATCTGAAAAGGTTGTCATCATCAATGAGCCCAGCTGAAAAACCATCAACCGGATTCTTGTTCAGTTCTGCAAACAAGAAATGATGCATAGTACGATGGTGGTAAAAACTATGTAGAGTAAACCATGTAGAAAAGACTATGTAAAGGTCTCTTTTGAAAAAGGAAGAAAGGCAAAGAATTTCTAATGAAGCATTTTTTAGATTCAAGCTTGTAGACGGGGGCTGACATCAGGCCTCAAAAAGGTAGCTTTTGACATATGCAGCTGCCAATATCAAAATGCAAATATGGCTAAGAAGTTCTGCACTGGAGTATCCAAATCTGTGCTTCTTTTTTTTCAGGCTAATAGATCTTTGTACGTACAATGAAGCCCAAAATTATTCATACCCTTGACACATTTTGAGTATCTTCATTGTTGTCTTCATTGTTGAGGACCAATTGGTAGGATACTGTATCTCATACCTTCAAATTTCTCTTATTGTGCTTATTTTCAGCCTTTTATCATATTCTTATGAAATTTCTGTCGAAGTACAATTGGTCTTCAAACGGAACAATGTGAAATACTTAGAATTTGGTACAAAGATGAACACAAGAAAAAGACGTTTTGGAGTTCTTCTACTCTTTTCTTTTAATCTCATCTGCTATTCTTGATGCGTTTCGACTCTTTGGTCATCGTCAGAAGAATGAGAATTCACCTAGTGGTATGCCCCTTTTATAGCCTTTTTGCAGTCACGTGATTAGAAAGGGGTCACGTGGTGCTAAATTGGGGTCACATGATGCCGAATATGACGTCACATGAATCCTTTATTGAATTTGATATTACATTTTATGTGTCGAAATGATAGGCCACAGGGAAACAAAGTATTGCATAAAAAAGTGGATGGAGAAAAAATGGCCTATCCATTGATTTTTAGAAAGATTTTTTCGCTAATATTTGTCGGGGTGGTTGAGTTTGTTGCTCAAACCTTTTGGTGTAAGAGTCTGCAGACACTTAATCCAATTATCGTCATGGGTTTCAAGTAATCATCACTGTGATGAGAAATTCATTTGAATTTTCGTTGAACAGTCCAGATAAATTAGCTCAGCAGAACATAGCCACATCAAAGATCTCC
This sequence comes from Aurelia sp. 4 Dawson et al 2005, assembly GCA_964019985.1. NCBI lineage: Eukaryota > Metazoa > Cnidaria > Scyphozoa > Semaeostomeae > Ulmaridae > Aurelia > Aurelia sp. 4 Dawson et al 2005. The sequence goes on along the minus strand of OZ026500.1, from coordinate 16,009,020 downwards.
CTGATATTTTCTTATCCTGATATTTTCTTATCCAGCTCCTTTAAATATCAAATAAGATCAGCTGAGGTTCAAAATTTGCATGGGAACATTCTTGTTCTGGATGCTATCTGTGAAAGTCTTTCAGATTGTCAACCAAAGAGCCAGACGCCTGATAAATGCTTTGGAGTCTGGGCAGTATTGATCTCAGGGTCATCGCCCTTCACCTTCCCTTTGTGAATTTGCGCATGCCTCAAAATGCTTCATTTGTCTCATCGATGAGCAAGCCAATCAGAGTTAACATCTTTTCCTTTGTGATTTACAGAAAGGGGAATTTGGAGTATCCTGATCAAATTCAAAGTGTAATGTTGACTTGCTCACGATCATAGATATCTTACTACTGTTTGCATGTGAACAACTGTCCTGGACTGACAACTAAACGGAAACAATCTTGTTTGGAATACTATGCGAAATCCCCCTTTTGTGAATCACTGGAAAAGACATTAACTCTGATTGGTTTGCTGGTCAATGGGATGAGTGGAGCGTTTTGGGACATGCGCAAATTAACAAAGGAAGGATGAAGAGCAATGACCCTGAGATCGATACTGCGCAGACTCCAACGTGCTTCAACGGGCATCTGGCTCTTCTGGAGAATATCCAAAAGACTTTCAGGCCTTGAAATGAGCAAACGTTAGGTACTTGTTTGATCAAGCTCCTCAATTCATTTGGGCGCTTGATCAAGCTCCTATATCATTTTTGTCTTTGTGGGAAACCAGGGAAACCAAATGGAAAGTTCTGGAAAACGAGCTACAATTACTGTTTTGTCTGAAAATTTTCAGTTAAATCACATCATTCATCGTAAAATAATCAAAATAAATGAAGGCCAGCATTGCCGTTGGAACAGTCTTGGAATGCCACCTTCAAAGTTTGAACAAAAATTTTTTTAATCTGCTGCCCTCCGTTGATAACCTTAATGGCCAGTCCCACTATGCCCTTTCCTAAGAGTTGAACAGCGATGATTCTGCCATATAGTCAGTACTGGCAGACCGGCAGAGCTTGCAGCTTTTTTGCTTCAACATGTGTGCTGAACAAATTGTTCAGCGTAGCAGCAAGGGAGCCTGTTAATGGCAAAGACAATGTGGTGAACACTACTTTGGAAGCAAGCGAAAATTTTTACAAGTCAATGAAGAGAAGGAAAGATAATTTATTGTAGTTTTACAGCGATAGAAAGGAAGATTTGGGCTGAATATTTTATCACAAATACATTCACAAATTGTAGTTATGGACCATTAAAAGAAACACTTTTGATCTGCAAGGCGCTTGAACAATCGAGCCAGTAGAATTTTTGAGGCAAGTGTGGAGGCGCTTGGGTTCGATCGAGCGCCTCTCATTTCAGGGCCTGAAGACTTTTGCTGATAGTATCCCAAACAAAATCAAGGGCAAAAGGTGGCATGAGCTATCAAAAAAGACAGATATTATATGGCTGAAACAAATGAAATTGTGCAAACTGTTTGAAGCTTGTATTGACTGTAAATGAAGTGGAAATGAGCCTTTGCCTTCTGCTACGATAACTGAATAGCTGGAACCACAACTGAAAAGCATAGGGCTCAAATCTTTCAAATCTTCAAAAAGGTGGGTGTAAAATTGTATCAAATTTTTCCATAAATTGAATGACTTCAAAGGGACTTTGGGTAATTTGCTGTAAATCTGCCGTGGCAATTTTTTGATATCTTGATTAGTTTCAACATGGCTGCGTTTTAATTATTGTTGCAAATATTCATCAAAAATTCTGAAGAAATTAAAATCATTGTAAATCTTAAACTACTTGAGGATAATTGATACAATATTCAAGAAAACCATAGTTTGTGAAGGTCTACACTATGGTTTCAAGCAGAAATTTGTAGCTCTTCTGGTTAAGGATTTGGACATTTGATGATGTCACAGCAACCTCAAAATTATTAAATGCCGCCATTTTGAAACTAATCAAGATAAAAATGCCACGACAGGTTTACAGCAAATTTCCCAAGGTTCCTTTCAAGCACTTCAATTCAATGACAAATTTAACAGAATTTTACACCCACCTTTTTAAAGATTTGAGCTCTATGCTCAACTGAAATAAAAATTTTGATATGGAGAGGATTCTCCATGCAAGGCAATATTCCAATCTGGCTCTAAGGGGTCATCCAAATAACCACTTGTGATTGCTTAGTGGCATTTGGCTGCTGAGGGGGGGGGGTTATCAAAATCCGTTAAGTGATCACTGGTGGAACTTAAGGAATCTTGACCAACAAAACTTATGTTTATTCTCAATTTCATAAGCCCTAAACCAGGGCTAAAAAAACAAAGTAGCATGGTAGCGGCACTACTAGGGAAGTTGAAATGCTCAAATTTCCCAGGAAAGAAGGAGGAAGAAAAGGAAAGAAACGGAAGGAAGGGAAAAGAAGGGAAAGAAATGAAGGAATGGAAAAGAAGGGAAAGACATGAAGGAAGGGAAGGAAAGAAAGGGAAAGAAAGGAGAGAAAGAAAAGTGACAGAATGGGGTGGTTTTTAGGTAAAAAAGAAGGAGGTGTGCAAGAAGAAACAAAAGTGCTTTGTTTGCAGCCAGGAAGGAAAAATTTCTTTTGAGCCCTGCCCTAAATAATGATTTTGCAACTTTTTGCCATTGCTGCTTCAAAATATTCTGCAATCTAATGAGCAGTCAATTTAGGCCCATAATAGATGATTGGAAACTTGGACCATCAGAATGACAAAATAGAAAATACATGACTCCATTAAGGAGAGGGAGGGAGGGGGTCAAGAAGTTAGTGGCCAAATGCTGCTACGCTATCACAAGTGGATTTTTGGAGGACCCCTAAGCGAGTATCAAGTGAAACCAGTTAATATAACCTTAGAATTCCCCATTCTTGTTGAAAACTTATAGGAGCAACTTCATGTAACACCCCTTCTTCAGAAATGTTTGTTGTCAATACTGAAATTTGTACGGTACCAACAGCTGAGGTCAAATTTTGGGCATGTTGGGCTGCTCATACCAGATTGGCGTGGCCCGGTTTGATTAGGAATTGTAATGGTATGGCTGCTGGCATGATATGTGCCAACAACCCAAAATCTACATTGAAAAGTTTGAGGAGTGAAATTTTTTGAAACTCCAAAGATTCCTTCATTTTGATTACTCTTCTTCACATTTCTGATTCCACAGACATGAATTGGGGTTACGGGCAATTTCCTGACAGACCAGACAGAAAAGATCATTCAATGGATGGGCCTAAAATTTCTATAGTTTAGGCCCATCCGAACCGTCGACATATACTGTATACCTGCCAGTTGTTTCTTTAGGAGCAATGTAGCCTGTTGTGCGTTGGTTCCCATCTACTTCAGTTATCTTTTCATAAGCTTGCACGGCCAACAACGTTATGTCTTTCTCAGTTCATGACAAAATTCGACACATCCGACTCTCGTCCAGATTTTTTACACGCAACTTATTTGCTGCTCCTTGGACCACATTTGCGCATGCGTATCAACGATGAATCGTTGATGAAGACGTCATATGAGTATTTGAAAGAGGAGAAAAGATGAAGGAAGGAAGTTCGTCAAACGAAAAATTTCCTAAAAATGTCACGGTAATATCTCTTGGTCTTCTTTTTTATGCTGAAGCAAAAAATTTCTGAAACTATATCGACAAAGACAATAATGAGTCATTCTGATCACACTTCTGATCCCCACACCTCCCAAAATATCGAAAAGCTAGAAAGAATTCAGAGAAGGGGAGCAAGATTCGTGAACAACAATTATGACAGATTTGCTAGTCCTAGTGCTATGATTAAAGAACTTGGATGGGAGCCGCTGATTGAAAGAAGAGCCAAGGCAAAAGCAATAACGACATATAAAATTATCAATCAGCTCATTGACATTCCACGTGAAAGGTTCATTCAGTCAAATTTGACCTGCACAAGGAGTCAATCAACTCTCCTGATACCCTTTTGTCGTACAAACATCTATAAGTTTTCATATTTCCCAAGTGCTGCAAAGTTGTGGAACACTGTGCCTGTTTACATCAGAGACCAAAGAACATTAGCAGCTTTTAAGAGCTCTTTAGATCAGATACAATTAATTTAGATCTGATGACATTAGTTTGAGCTAAACTTTACTTTTTTATTCACTCCCAAAACATGTAAATTTGAACAGAAATGAAAAAAATTCATTAAATTGTATAAAATAGCCCTTACATTTTTCTTTTGAAGCTAAAAGCGAACTTTAACTGACTAACCAAACATGTACGTAATAACCAATGTAGGTTGCTGTACAATATTGTATAGATAGATAGATAGATACCAAGCCGATAGATCATATTGAAACACGTCAGTGGGGGGTGCCACCGGGGAGACTTGGACTTGCCCAAGTCGTTTGGGAAGGATATGTGCCCCCAAATTCCAAAAGTCGGCAAAAATTGTGAAAGAACAATAAAATAAGTTGCGTATACCTTTGGGCTGACAAATCACGTCAGAACCCCCCCCCCACAAGTCTTTCGAATGTTTCTAGAGCCGGAGCCGCCACTGGAATGTGGTATATTCGTCATTCATTTTCGACGACTTCCGCGCTGAGTTCATCGCAAGCTGAATTCTTCAAGTGACAACAGAGAATCATATCATGCAAGTTTATGATCCATGGTTTCACTGGGTGTCCAAAGAAATGTATACGATCGTTTAAAAGATCACCAAAAACTCTACGTACTGGGTGCTCCGTAAAGTACTATTATGGAACCTATGGAAGCGATATTGCCTGTCCTGCATCAGGAGCAGGACATTCATACATAGGGCAAACATGAATTGAATTGCAGACTTAGAGAATTGAATTGCAGATGAATTACTCATTGGTTTTATTTCTATATCTTTGGATAAAACTAGCTCAAATACATCAATAAAGAAAACGTAGAAAGAAACGAAGCATTCGTAATGATTAACATGACAGTTTTCTTTTGAAGAAAAAATGAAGCAAAGTGCGTAAAATATCCATTATAAACTTTTCCTTTCCTTGTTCTTTGAGTGGCGTGGATGGCGTTAGAGCAAATTTTGAGACTGGCGGAATAAGGACCGACGTAAAAACGGCCTGCGATAAATTAGGGCCTGCCTAAAATGGGCCGATAAGATATGCAGGGCCGCTGAGACATTCTGGAGGCCCAGGGGCAAAACTGCGAGACGAGGCCCCCTTGCGAGCAAAGCGAACAGAACATTTTTTCGAACAAGCCCTTTAGATTGGTTTGAAATGCATTTCAGAACATTTCCCTCAGTTGAAATGTTACAAATCTTCGATTATGAGGCCCCCAAGACCCCGAGGCTCTGGGGCAAAGTGCCCCTCCTGCCCCCCTCTCGGCGGCGGACAAGGCATGTGTGCGAGAGCTGATATTTCGCGTCAGCAGTCGGCAGACAAGGCTTCTTCAGAGATAAACTAATGGAATAATGTACAATAATTTGAATACTTTTAAATAAAGGCTAACTGTAACGTGAATAGTCAAGGTGTGCTGTATCGAAAGGGTGAATGTAGGTGGATATGGGTGATGACGTGAACACACCCCCGTCTAAGTGCCCCGGTGAGAGGTCAAATTTTCACTGGGGTCCTAGTGACCGAAAAACATGGTCAAATTTTCACCGGGGAGCTATGTAGCGAGGGCAGCATATAATTATTGGCGGGAACTGTTTCTACGTTGAAATAATTTCTCAAATTTCTCTCTGGGGCTCACCGGTTTGAAGCCGAGTTTCACTTGTGAAGCATTTTGTACCGGGGAGATAGCTGTAGATAGTTGTAGAGATAGTTGCAGCGGTATTTCAGTTAGGCAAATAGCAAAACAACGACTCTGGATAAGTCTACTGAGGAGATTCACAGCTTGTTCGAGGGCTGATGTTGCTCCACTTTTTTCACAGGGGAAATCACTGGGGTAGAATGTACCAGGGCACTTAGACTGGGGTGTGTGAACAAGACGATGTGGAGGAAGAAAAACTCAGTTTACGGCTTTTTAAGAATAACAACAGCTACAGTGTCAGATTGTATTAGCCTTCCATCTTCCGTTATCTTCTCAAGCTTTACCTTTTCTTGAAACTTATGGTATTTTCCTTTGAATCCAAACTTTCCATATAGTGTAGCATCAATTAATGTGAGATATTCATCCACTGACGCAAATTCGGTGACGATATGCAACTCATCTGTTTTAACTTCAAAGCCACAACGCTCCGCCAATTCAACCATCCACTGCGACGGAATTGGCTTGAATAGAGCATGAAATTCAGCTTTGAGATCATCATCAAAAAGTGAAATTAACTGTGTCAGGTTTTCTGTAATAGACATGAGAAACAAATGTGCCGCCATGGCACCGGGCTTCATCGCAATAAATTGTCTCTCTGTGGTGAGTTCCAGCTCTTCATTGGACATCCAGTGTAGGACATTGCTGCTAAAAACAACATCATAAAGATTCGTAGCATTTTGAAGTGCTTGTGGAGCTCTTTCCAAGACATACGACAAATTGGCAATATCTGAGAATTTCTCCCTTGCAACGTTGATTCTACTTTCTTCGGGATCGCAGCCAATGATCTTCCCATTCTTCAGTACTTCAGTTGCTAAGTAAGCAGAAAATTCGCCTGTACCACATCCAATTTCGAAAACATTGTCAGTTGGTTTTACTGAAATGAGGTTGATTAAACTTTGGCAAATTTTGTACCGAAATTGTTTGCTATGTTGCAAGTACTCCTTGGCTGATTCCTTTTCTTGAAACATCCTTACCTCAATCTCATTCGTAGTTTCACTAATTTCACCTTCCATTTTAAAGGGAATAGACAGAAAATTAGCTACCATAAATGAATAGGCTGAAGAAACGCCCACAAATCAATTGAACACAATAGATTGTACTTTGAACCTATCCCCAGCCAGCTTTTAGCTATGTCGATTCCCCTTGTGGTGATGATAGATCAATATGTGCGCATGAACGAAAGCAAATAACAGGCAAACAATGAGCAAAGAGTTGCATGTCAGCACACTTGATTGGTTCCTTGTGTGTATGGCGATCTTCAATCACCAGGAACCCAAAAACATTCGTCTTCTCACCGGAGCATGTGAAAGGGGCTGTATCCTGCAACTGAAATCATGCTTTCGTAAGGGGTAAAGGCTAAGCTATCTGCAAAATAGTTGGATATTCAATGAATTCAATCAGGTTTTGCAAAACATTTTTGCTTGAATATCCATGGAGCAGTAACCTTGCAAACGGCGGGCGTTTGCCTGTCTCACTCGGTTACCATTTCACTGATGAAAAGTAATGGGACTATACAGAATGAACATTGTGTGTTCAGAGGGTGGCCAAAACAAGTCGATGGGGACTTTTGAGCCAAAAGTCCCCATCGACTTGACGGTATTTAAAAGACAAGTCTGGGGTTGGTATAATTAATGCTAGCAAACTTAATAACTACTGACGCGACTTCTTACCTTTTTTGAAGGGTTGGTAGATGACTGCGCATGCTCAAAGCCAAATAATTGATGAAAAAAAGCCAAAAAAGCCAAACAATTTTGGAATGAAAAAAGCCAAATAAAGCCAAATTTTTCTAACTTTGCAAATAAAAGTCAAAAAAAGCCATATTTAGTGTATCATCTAGATTCATACTAATGATTGATACTACATTTCGAGGTATATTTGACATCATGTCCAATGTAGTTTCAGCGTGATTTGTTGCATTTACTGCAGTCACAGACCTGCGCTCATAAGAAATTATGCTGGTAAGTGGTAATCCTGAAAATTACGAAACTCCAAGAAGAGATTAGAGGTCAATTCGAAGTTAACAAACTTTGTCAATAAGCCTTGGTTATGTGTTGCAGATTGTTTTAGACATAAAGCATATAACAAGGTCGTATAATACCAAAAAAAAATAACTTGGTTATATGATTTCATCATGATTCGGTTCTTCCCAGCAATTCTCTAAGCTCGAAAGCAAAGCGTATGTTAGCGGCCCTTTACGAATTATGCTAAATTCTGAAACTCAATTTGATGATTATTACGAAACTCTTCTGTAAATCCCTTATTTCACAAAAGCTGTCCAAAAAATTGCTGTTTTTTAGTTACAAAAGATGGAAATTTGAGGTTCTTTTAAGGAACTCGCAACTTACATTTCAAATGTACCAACTTGGACTTTTCACTATTAGTTCTCAACTCATGAGGAAGTGACAACTTGCAGTTTACTAATCCACTGTCATGACCTTGCAAGAACTGGTTTTACAAACAGTTATACCCACATCCATTCCAAAATGCAGACAAAGAATCAATTCACGTAAAAAAGCCAAAAATATGCTAAAAAGCCAAACTTAAATTTTGAAGCCAACAGCAAGGAAAAAAAGCCAAATTTCCAAAATTTGGCTTAAAAAAAGCCAAGTTACCAACCCTGTTTTTGATGCCAGAGAACGCCAGAAAACAACAGGATGGCCTCGTTTTCGTTTGAGCGTTTGACGTCATTTTGCGCAAATCGCCGAATTGAAAACGTAATTCCAAAACATGAAGGCGAAAATCGTAGAAAAAGTATGATACACTATTGATAGCAGTATCATCTTGTTTTTTATTACCAATCATACCAACCCCGGACTTGTCCTTTAAAGCACAAGCAGGGGTTGGTATAATCCATAGAAATAGGTATAATCGTTGATTATCAAAGAGAGTACTTCACTGTTGCGAATGGTGTGTAGTACTCTTTTCACATTTTTTTCTCTTTTAATCTGCGAAACTACATATATCAATCTGCTAAGAAGTGTGAAATGACCAGACGTCATTTTCTATGAACGAGGCTGCCAAATGTGTTGATATATCATAAGATCATTCACATTGCTAGCCTCCTTATCGCGTCTTCGCATACTGGTACAAAATACAAAATGGCGACGAAATTTGGCCAGACTTACGAAGATTCATCAACCAATTCATGAAAGTTTGAGGCATCAAAACTTGGAAAGAACTCACGACTAGTGTTCAGCAGTTGGAAAGGTTGCTTTTTAACAATAATTTTATAAACCCCCGACTTGTCCTTTAAAAAGCCACTGTGGACCATAAATTTTGGCTGAGCAGAAAGTACAGACGCACACTAGTGGTTGAGCTGATAAAAAAGTTTGATTTTTGTTGACTTCTTTATCATTTAACTACTGATGTATTAACAAGCTTCAAAATGAGGTATCATCTGTACAACATTTACTTAAATAAGGATAACCTAAATAAGAAGTGGCATGATATTCTATATTTCTGTTCTACTAACGTTTTGTAAGGGCATAGTCAGAAACTTACCGACCGCCCTGTATAACGTACGATCTAAAACTAGGGCAAACTTGCCAAGTCCTTTGTAAACCCCGTACGAATTTCTCTAAAAAATAGAGGCATGCTGATAACTGGTGCAATTATTCTTCCAGTTTTGTTGAATAAACATCTTTCAATAAATAGTTGTAATCTAGATAGCAAATAGGGGAATAGAAAAGGAAAGAACATAGAAATCAAGTAAAACATAAGCTGCGTGCAGCCAGGAAGAGCTGAGGCTGCACACGAGCTGGTAAAACTCGGGAAGTCTGGGAGACAATTAATGCTATGGAGTTGCAAATTTTTCATTAACTAACGATGACACTCTCAAAACGCCGAAGAAAGGAGATGGAGGGAGGCAAATATGGGTCAAATGTTAATTTTTACTATTTTCCCTCGACTTTACAGTTTTGTTGCCCTTCCCCCTAAAAATGTATCCTGGCGGCGTCTCTGGGCATCTTATCAGCAAATGATAGTCCTTTAGCACCCGAGACTTCTTTGTGATGAAGTGATTTGCTACGAATGTCTCCAGCACTCAGGAGAAGAAGACACAGTCCCCCACAGTCACTATTGTTCAGTGTTAGCTCTGCTTCACCGTTGACGATCGACTTTGCCTTGACCTGCAAGCAGAGGATAAATTTTCAGCATTCTGGGTGAAGAAAAACAATCCTCGTTTGAAAGACCACTGCTCCCTGCATGTCTAGACAATACTACCGTAAAAGCTCCATTAAGCCCCCTCTCTATTAAACCTCCTCTCTAAAAAGCCCCTCCCTTCTCAGTCAAAATGTAAAATGAGCCCCCGCCCTCTCTATTAAGCCCCTTCAACTTATGCAAAGTTCTAGAATCTACCAAATGTTTCCATTTACTTAGCGACACAACCTTGCATGTTAAGCTAAGCTTTTAAAATTGATATTTCCATTCTCAAAGAACCAATATAATACCAATAAACGAGGAATCCATGTGCAAGTTAACTATCAAAGGAACATATTGAAATTGATCAGCAATGCATTGAAGCTAAATTTACATCACCGAAGCTAACGAAATCTAAATACTTTTTTGCACACCCGGTACTTGCCAATTTGACTGCCTTGATATCAAGGGAGCTGGGGCCTTTCAAACGGGAGTTGTATATATGTTCACGCAGTAGTAGTCATGACAGCTGCCATGTTTACCGATGAAGAACAGGTACCTAGCTCTTATTGACACTATTATACCGTAAAAGCTCTATTAAGCTCCAGGAGACATATTTAATTTTGGACAATCCAGAGGGGGGTTGGTCAGGGGGGCCAGAAGGCTTATTAAAGAGGGGGCTTTTTAGAGAGAGAGGAGCTTATCGTCAAAATCAAATAGACTAGAAAAATGTGATAGCTTTTCAGTTCTTTCCCCCTCCCCCTCCATATTTTGCGGACTTAACTTACGATTTAACGAGTCAAATACATAAATTCAATACATACTCCATCCCAAACACTATCAAAACAAAAATGCAAGCTTGTATGGTGAAATAGATGGAAAATCGTTGGTAATTTCTGGAATTTGACATAAGAGGGGGGACTTGATAGAGAGGGGGCTATTTAAAATTTTAGGAGGGGCTTATTAAAGAGGAGAGCTTGATAGAGCTTTTACGGATTCGCTGCAGAGCTTAACAGCTTATGGTATTCTTGACAAGATCGCTTAAACTACAGGGGAACAATGGACTCGTGTGAACAATGTAACACCTACCCTGTTGAGACTGATGCATTGTTTGATTGAACACGTGACGAGATAATAGATGCACGTAACTGCTGCTCTATTCGATGATATGTTCCCGGTGTGAAATTCTGTCAATGTAAAAATTAGAGAAAACTTCAAGGTGTACCAATAAAAAGTACTCCTGTTTACAAAATTACCGAAAATCGATTAAAAAACCATTGAAAAATTTTCTTTCTGACATGTTTTCTTAACGACTCCAAAATATTTATAGATGATAAAATTTGACCCAACAAGGTAGAGAAATTACATATTGTAAAACCTTATTTTGAGCAATACTTTTCAAGAAAATACTCAATCTTGCCTTAGAGCCAAAGTTTTCAGTGTCTGTTATCATTGAAGTCTCCGATGGTATTCAACATTTCTTTCTGCAATTTATGACCAAACGAGAAGATTTACACGTACAATAAATTGATCCAGCCAGTTCTTGCCAATTGATTGACCAGTGATTTTTGCAGTATTATTCAAAACCAGGTAGCATTAAGAGAGCTGAATTTGCTAATTTTAAAATCAATTACGAGCTCAGCTATGTCTGGAAAAATAATTTGGTCACTAATCTATTTGGCAAAGAAAGAAATCTGTAGATCGGCAGTGAAATCAAATTTTTTGGTGATTTTTCAAACGTGAGTACTTTTTTGGAACACCCGTACAATTAAGAAAGATTAAAATAACGTTAGAAAATAAAACTAAGCGATAACATGATTACAATCGTTAAAAGAGATTTACAGAAAAATTCATTTGAAAAACAAAAAAGGAGGTATCGTTGATTAGTCGTGTACAGATGATCATTTTATGGCTTTCATAAAAATCTTTTAAAGTTGACGTATCGTTGGTCTTTATAGGAAAACTATTCCAAAGTTTTGCACCCTGGTAAGAAAGCATTTCTGTCCTGTGGTCGTTCTTAGAAAAGAGACTCTAAGGCCATAATCCGAATTTCTGAGAGACCGTGTTGTAGAGACGTTGACTTTAGTAAACATGTCACTCATATAGGACGGTGCATCACCACTGATGGATTTTTAAACAACCCTAGTAGATTCAACATCAATTATTTCCGAGACCAAAGACTTAAGAACCATAGATTATTACTTTCCTTTTATTTCAAATGAACTGTTTAGTTGAAGAGCACTCTAAGTGATTTGCCATAACTTAAGGGAAAGCAGTTTCGAGATTATAATCATTTTCAGAATTACGGCGTTGTAGAATTTCATATACCGAGGTTTTCTGAACAAATCTATTAAGTTGCCTCAATGAATTTAGAGTTCAATATTTGCAAAGTTTCACATTATTCCTTTCATAGTTTCATCACAAAGAAAAACACTGTACTGTAATTTCACAAATGATGGTAAAGTAAACATTCACTCTCAGGAATTAAGGTAAATCATTATTCACAGTGCCTTTCATGTAATTCATTTGAGGGAATAGGGCAATGAAACTGTACACGATCAATTTCAAAGAAAAATGAAGATGCAAAGACCTGACCCCTACGTTCGTTTGTGACGTATCTCTGATTTACCTCTTGTGTGCCATCAGCAACCTTCTCCGTCTCTCCTTTCTGGCTTTCATCGAGTCTGCTTTTTGATAAAGCAATCATCAACTCGTTCATTCTTCTCAAATCTGAAGAAAATATGGAGAAAGGTAAATTATACAGCGATTGCACCATGGAGGAGACTGTCAGGGCGCTGATTGGCGGAATAAGACAACTAAAGGTGATCTGAAGTGAAAATTTTTATTGATGCAAATGAACAGCACTTTTGAGTGATAAAGAATGTCGTTTAAAATTTTGTGCTACCGTGTTTCATTTTCGAGTTATCCACTAGTTTCTATGATTAGCTGATGACGTCATTTTGTTTGCAAAAAGTAAAGATAGTGTACGCGGCTGACTATATTTCCAAAAGGAAATTGACTCAAAGAACATTTCTTAAATAGACATGCCTTTTCTAACATCATATTATCAATGAGATACTTTATATTACATTTATTCAGCTCAACATAAATGTATCCTACAACTGTAATCTATCAAAGATCAGATAGAGCTATGTTTTAATACATCATCCTAGAAAGTTGCAAATAAAATGACCTCATCAACTGACACTTGATATTAGTGAATAACTTGAAAACGAAATGAGGTATCAAAGAAATTTAAACAGGACTCTGTATCATTTGACAGTGCCGTTTATTTGCATCAATAAGAAGTTTCACTTCAGATCACATTTAAAAGGAACAGGACCAGGCAAGCCGTAGGCCCTCTTCACACTGCTCCATTTTTGCACAAAAACGGAGAGAAAACCTCCGTTTCGGAGAAATTGTTCACACTAAACTGAACAAAAACGCCACAAAAACGGAGGCTTTCGAAAACGCAATCAAAAATGGATATCCACAAAAACGGAGGTTTTCGCAAACACATTTGATCAATGTGAACGCACAAAAACGGAGGTTTTTGAAAACGCTGTAATATCCAATAACAAGCTTCACAAAACCGAAGCAATGCGAACGCACAAAAACAGAGTAATGTGAACGGGTAGCTTTGATGCAAGAGAAACGCATCATAGCAAAAACGAAGCAACGTGAACAGGGCCTTCGTTATTTCAGTGGCCATAAAGATTCATTCGATAATTACAATCTGACTCCCTTCATTCGGAAAAGAAAGAAGGATCGTAAGAGCATTCTCTCTCCCCTGGAATCATCATTTTTAACTCAACAATAAGGATGCAAGTTACAAAACTAGTTACGTTAGAAATAGCGACGGCAGAAATGAAAATGATTGTGGCCACAAAAGCTGTACACAGCGAGGCCAGTGGCAGACACCAGGAAGGGGGAATTGTAAGGGACTGTGGTAAATTTTGGCTCCAGATGCTTCAAAATTCTTACCATCTTCTCGTTGTAAATCTTGATTTAACCTCACAGGCAATGAAACATCCCAAGTCAAACTGAAAAGAGACACACAGAAATATAGCTAAATGACCATCGTTTCAAGAAAAAATTTGAAATACTCAAACCCTTAGACAAATGGAGAGAAAAATCTAAATACAAATTTTTAAAAATAGATTACTTGACTTCAAACAAAGAAGGTGCTGTTTTGCGGCAACCACGTATTATGTCTGTCCTATGCCATAAGCCAGCAACCACATGTTATATTGACGCAAATAAGGTCTCAAGCTCTTGTGAAGCACAGTAATGGGGCGAAATTCGGCACACCCTGCGCATTTAGCTCACTTTCAAACAGACGAGGAATAGTATCCACAGATTTCCTCAAAAATTCTTCAGATCAACGATTTTCGTATCTCTTGACTTACATTGAAATTTCATATCGGGTGAGTCAAAAAATTTTATGCGTTTGAAGGGCTGTGGAATAAAAAGTATGTGGCCGATATTCCAAACTAAATTGTTAATTTGTCAGTCAAAGGATAACCTAGATGAGAAAATTTTGTTTGGCAAAATTACTCATCTTCAAGACCCCTAAAGTTAGAAAAATGTCTGTAAGGAGCATGTATTGGAAGAAGAAATTCCACGTCCCATTATCGTCAATCATTTATATGGTATTGAAATTCAAATTGAATGCCATTGTCAGTTTCAGAAATGAAATTTAATTTCAATAGCAAGTAAATAATGGACCAAAATGGAATGTGGAATCTTGGTAGTACCAAATAAAATTTTCACATCTCAGTTTGCCTTTGAATGATAGATTAACAATTAGCCATGCAAATTTTATTCCAAAGCCCTTCGAATGCGTAAACCTTTTGTTGACTCATCCAGTGGTCAAGCTGAATGAATGGAGACCGTTGACTTTTCACATGTTTCAAATCTCTAATGGCTCTTCATTTGGTAGCGACAAGTTTGATGTGCCTTCTCCGGCCTAGGTTGTTGCCAAATTGAACCCAGAGATATTTAATTCTAAAACCAGTGGCAATGCATTACTACAAATTTTCAAACTCAATTTCCATCTCTCTTTTTGAATGCCTTTGCCTTGATTTAGTTTAGATGAGTAAAGAAATGGTCTTTGCAACATTTCATAAAACTTTATTACCCAGCAAAGCCAGTGTTCTGGTCCTATAGGTTTTCATTAATAGAAGCTGTAAATCTTCATTTATAGCCTCATGAAGCTGAGAGATATCTTTAAACAAAGACAAAACTTCGAATCATCACCTTGACTTATCCTCTGTGTTCTTCTCACTTTGCTTTGATGGATTTATGACCACTCTGACTGAAAATGAATTTGAGGTGAATATGAAATGAAACCACAAGCAACATTGGAATTGGATAGACCCTTTATCTATCCCGAAAAATTCTGAACTAAATATCTTTATATTATAAAGATTTTCTGAATGTGCACAATAGTGATAGAAGCTCTAACGCAACTCGGTCGAACCTTGCGTATAAAAATCTACTAAAATATCGCTCGATCCAGGCTCTTTTGTAGAATAGCTAAAAGGTCTATTCGTATACTTCACTCTACTCATTACAGAATTGTCAATAGTATCGCTGTGGGCTAAATTGCAAGCAAATTTCACAAAGGATTTTTTAACTGTTTTTTTTGGCGCGACCAAGGAAGCTCCCAATCTCCTTCAAGAACATGTCAACGAATTTTAAAAAAAGTATGACTGTCATTAATTTTCTTTCAAATCAGTATATTTCTTGGTATTTTGTAAAGTATTTTTTGCACGGATAACGAACATGAGTCTTACTGACTGACTGATGTGGATAAAGAATTTTAAAGTGGATAAAGAAATTTAAAGGGCCAACGTGGATAAACAATTTAAAGGACAAGTCTGGGGTTGGCAATATTATGAAGTGTAAGATAATACATAGCTATGGATGGTGTATCATATACTTTGACACCATTTGTCGCCTTATCCTTGTGTGATTACGAATTCAAATAAGCGATTTATGAGAAGTGACGTCACATCGTGCAAAGAATCTGTGTATCTGGATGTCACTTTCAACAAAAAATGAGGCTCCGCTATTGTTTTCTCACCTGTTAATTGTTGCTAGACCCTTTATCATGTGCTCATGCAAGAAAATGTGACACAACGATCAGATTTGGCTTAAACTATCAGAATGTTTAACGAAGTTACAAATGCTGTACGCTGGGTGGATGCTGCGGCTCTCAAAATATGGAACAAAGGTAAGAATTTGCATCAGCAGTTGGTAAGTTTGTTTTGTAGCATTAATCAAACAAACCCTAGGACTTCTCCTCTAAAATGAAAATCAAAATACTACTTTAGGGGCAGAAACTTTCGCGATAGAGAAAAAAGGATGCATTTTCGCGTGAAAAAACTGTTGCGACTGAAGAAAAGTGAGCGGGAAAAATACAATTTTCTATTCATTTTCAGTACTACCCATAGTCACGGTGACACTTTACAAGGCTTTATAGCCGAAGAAACTAAAGATCGGTGATTAAGGAACAGCAACGCCAAAACTTGAAGAAACAAAAAAAATTTGACAGAGAAAGTTTCACGAGTCGAGAATTTTCTGTAATTTCGCGAGCAAAAACATTCGCGAATTTTTGAATTTAGATTATGCCTTGGCAAAAACTTTCGCGAAAAGCGCCAGAAGACGCAAAAATCGCGAAAATTTCTGCTCGCGAAAGTTTCTGCCCCTAACGTAGTAGCAGGCATGCTTACCAATTCCGTTATCTTCAGTATCACTTTGCTCTTCATCCCCATAGTCTTTCATTCGATGTTTTGTCACGTGACCCGACGTCTTTCGTGTCATTTCATATCGAGATTGGGCCTATAAAGTAAAACAATAACAAACAATATTCACTGCGAAGGTCTCATAATGGGGTATCAGTGTCACTGCAAAGCATTGGATGAGTAAAAAAGTTAAAATTCTTATTGGGCTGTGGAATACAGATAAGTGGCTGATAGTCAAAACTGAAATGTCAATCTATCAGTCAAATGCTAACTTGGATGCGAAAATTTTGCTAGGTAAAATCGCAAATCCTTTAGACGGTGAAATTAGAGAAATTCCGGTAAGCGGCTTGAATGCATAACTTTCTTGCAATTGATATTTACGTTCTATTTCTAAGACAGACAATGATCTTGAATTTAAATTGCAATTGTAAGCAAATCATGGACCAAATAGGGCGTTAACTTCCTGTCCCTATTTAAGTCCCCTCCCCCCACCAGAATTTTCCTTACTTTTGACCTGAAAGTTGAAAGATTCTAGCAAAAAAAGTTCCTATATTGAAGTTGGCCTTTGAATGATAGATCACCATTTTACTTTAAATATCCGTGACGTACCTTTAACTCCACAACCCGCAAAACGTTTTAAATTCTTTCGAGTAGACCGGTATATTTTATAAATGCACAAACAAACTTCTTTTATGCGTGTTGCACAATGTTACACTGATAAACAAACGAATATAAAATTAGTAATTGCGCTACGGACGGAGGTTTGTGGTATACGACGTTTCGGGCTTAAACTCATTATCAAGACATGTATATTTTATGCCTAATGTGCTGAGTTTCTTTCCATCCTTCCCTTCGTTTTAAAATATCAACTTTCTTTTAGCACTCATTAAAGGGCTTGGGTCACGCAATGTAAACAAACTTCTTTCGAAATGACGTTTTTACCGTATTTTTGATAGGCCATATCACAGAAATTTTCCACCACTTCTTTTTCAAAACGAAGATGTCATTTTGAAGATGGATTTTTGGAAGTAACTTTCTTGTGGATTCACCCCATCCAACAACATCTGTGCAGAGCACAATGGTCACTTGTGGGCAACAATACGTTATAGAGATAACAGATTTGTACGGTTACGTGACCCCACCCCTTTCTCAGCATATTTTGACAGACTGTATATACGTGCCTGTATTTACATGGACACATTGTTGCCACCTTATTCCCCAATTCAAAAGTCCTAGAAATTTATGGGGTGAGTGGCCGAGTGGCTTATACAGTCTTCGCCAGGTGGCTGAAGTTAGGCTCGGTCGAGTGAGGGGTCAAACTCCTGATGGGTGACCTAGGAGGCCTGACCTCAGACCTCGTCGTCCTTCGGAAGAGTCGTTAAACTAGGGGTCCCAAGCATGGATGCGGCATGCACTGTGGGGACCTAAATTAGCTCTCAGTAGCTAGAAATCATGACAAGCCCACTCAAAAAATTGAAAACAAACAAACAAAACTTTACTTAAACTTAAGTTGTACTTACGCTTTGTTTCCCATCAGCTTGTTTTGAATTTGACGAACTAGAGGTTGTGATATGTGGTGGCACCTACAGAGAAATCGTACTTTCACTGAGAATCTAATGATTTTCGGAAAACAACATCTTCCTTCTATGAAATCTGGTAAAAAATAACCGATAGTTACAAAGAATAGCCCGATTCTACGATCGGCGAACAGGTACTACAAAATCGAAACATGCATCGACAATCACAGACTAAGGCTGCGTTCACATTATAGGCTTGTTTTTGGGTGCATGCTTTTGCTTTCGTAAACGCACTTTTGTTTGCATTGTCCGGTTCAAATTGAAATAACCCTTGGATCCCATATAGCAGGTCGTTTTTTCTTCATCTGAAATGAAAAGCTCATAATACATCTCGCTTGTACGCGCGTGTAAGTAATCTGCTTGCTAACCAACACACATGCAAATATTTTGCATTCTGAACACTCAAAGGGATTAGTATGGCGGAAATCTGCACGAGCGTTTAAGCGCTTTAAAGATTGCACAATGTGAACGCAGCCTAATCCTTTGCAGTTTCCTCTTCCTTGCATCCTCTTCTCTGCAATAAGCTTTTTCTTACCCGGGAGGGGGGGGGGTACTCCCATACTGGACTAGAACAGCATGCGCCGCTCAACAGGGTGTCCTTTTTCGGTGAAAATTATGCGACAGGGTGTCCTTTTCTAATAAAATCATGCGACCATGTATAACAATTAATAAAAATCATGCGACAGGGTATCATGTAGAAGGAAATTTTTACAGTTCTCTTGGAACAATGGATAATGTATACTTTTGGCAAAATTTTCATGCGGCAGTGTATACTTTTGGGGTATTCTTTATGCGACAAGGTACAGGGTGTGGAGAGATTTGCCACACACCCCCATCACCTTCCTAGTAACGTACCCCCGGGTTTTCTTGCAAGAAAAGTAACAGAACAATTATTTTCCACGAAGTTTGAAACCAGATGTATGATCCATTAAATACATGATTGAAAAGAAAACAACTGAATGACAAGCTTACCATTTTAGCTGGACTCAAAATGCTCGTAATATACTGGTTATCATTTCTACAAAGAATAACAGAAGTCATTTAATATCCTTGATATGATGTTCATCGAATATTTTCACCTGTGGGCGACATCATTTGTACAAGTAGCGAGTAAAAAAAGAGAGACTTATTTAAAAGATAAGGAATCAAATGTAAAATATTTTCAGAGCAAAAAAATTCAAAAAAGTTACATACACAGTAAAGCCCCGCTACCAAGAACACATTGTTCTAAAAAACAGACTGACTAGGTTCTGATAAATGAAGAACTTATGATATTTTCAGGGTGTGGTTCTAATTGCAAAGACATTCATTGACTATGATGAATATGTAGCTATATAGTATGTGTTTTAATGAATTTGATGGTGGGATGACTGCATTTAAATATTGGAGGATGTGGATTTTGTCGACAAAGCCATTAATATCATACAGCTTGATAAAACAAGTTGCATATCCCTGAAAACTGTTAGAGGTGCTCAGTTATAAATAGTTTGAGTTTGTTTACACTGATATGATTAAATCTTTTAACTGAGTGTATCATCTTATAAGAATATTGAAGTAAATCAGTCTTTTTAGATTGTGTCTTTGCGCGTCTTTTTTCACAAAGTCAGTCTGCAGGTTCTTATTTTGCTATGTTCTTCTTTGCGGGGTTTTACTGCATAATCAGAATATCCTGACTTGAGCAGGAATATCAAGTGATTCAGCAAATGTATGCACTGTTGAAAAATTATGCAGGAAAAGCTATGGCCCAGTCTGGAATATGTCAATAGATGGCAGCAAGGACTTTTTTACCAACTGCGCTCTTATTCGAATTCCTATAGAATCGTTTAAGATTCGTGATTCAAACGCCTCTCCTCAACCAAATTCCTCGCAGCTATCTTTAGCGCAATCGTCTACTTCATCATCTTACTGAGAGTTCCTCATACTGAGACACCTTTGAAACTTTCCTCGTAATTCTAAATAGATTGTTCCTTCTGAAATCACGACCTATCCAGAAGCCCTATTTCTCAGTTTGTCAAAGAACAGCCAAAGATGGGCCCTTAAAGCTTGAATTTTTGAAGCTCAGAATCGATGAGACAATATAACTAAAGCTGACAAAGTTGAGCAGCACACTTCTTCTACGAAAGCCTGACAACTGAAAGGCGCAATGTCTTGAGCAGTGGGGACTCTGGAGGGAGTCAGGAATGGCAGCAGTTGTTGCTGTTGTTGGTTGCTCTATCAGCCAGGGTTTCTTTTGTTCGGCATCAGGCGCCTCCGTCACTGACCAGGCAGCCAATGTGAACTAGATTCCAGTATATATCAGTATCGTATCATATCGTGTACCATTTTGTAGGTGTTTATTTAGTTGTCTATTTAATTGTATATTTTCATGTGTTGGCCATGGAGTAGACATTGTCTCTTGCTCCTCATGGTATCGACCTAGTAGTTAGAGTATAGTAGAATGTAGCATATACATCGTAATTCTTATATCGATAGACAAAAAGCCAGTGGAAGCTAGTTTTCAGTAATTCTTCATTGAGATTGAAGTCATCTGTTGTAAATTATGAATAACTTCTCGAAACTAAATCAAACCATCAGCCAGGCAAAGGAGTTGTAAATTTTCACATCGATTTGATAGTTTTATTGTACGATTTTTCAAATAGTAGCATTTACATTTTTCTGAATTCCCTGGCAGAAAAAATTACTTACTTGAATTTTGACTGCTTTGGAGGGACACATATAACATCTCTGAGAGCGAGCAACTGATCAAGTACGTTTTGTGAATTCATCATTTCTTCAATTGGTTGACATTTTCTATCTGCAATAGAACATAATATATGACTCATAGGATCTTTTGAGAGACACTTATGTACAAACTTTAAAATTATTTTCTGCGGTGATTTCTTATATCTTACTTTACTGACGACATACTGATGTATTTAGTTATGTCCGCAATGAGGAAAGTTAGTGAAGAAGGTAAAAATCGAAACGTTTAGCAAAGTCTTGGTATATTTCTGACTTTTCCGTTAAGTGGTACGTATGCTACCTTGAGATGGCTCTTCAATTATCATTACTTTATGGACGTATTACGTATAGACCAAGTCTACTTACGTGACTCTTCTCTTTGCGAAGATTGTTCTCCAGGCGAAAGGACATTAACAACGTGATCTCTGAAGGTGCATCCCTACATGACAAATATTTTAGATAGCAATAGCAGTTCCAAACAATAGCTATAACCAGGGCCAACGAGAGGGTATGGGAGCCCAGGGGTAAAACCGTGAAAGTAGGCCCCCTGCGAGCGAAGCAAGCAGAGAATTTCTCGATTATGTCCGCAAGATTAGCTTAAAAAGCATTTCAGAATATTTCCTGCAATCAAAATTTTTTAAGCTTCTTGAATTATGAGGCCCCTAGATTCTGAAACCCTGAGGAAATTACTCCTTGCCCCCTTGTCCTTACGATAACAATTGGTAAGCGAGTGCGGCGTACTGGATTTATGCAAAACAGTCGTCAAAATGTTTACGATTGTGGTTAATAGCTACTTGTGCAGGCAATGCCTTGATGTAAAAATCCTCTAAAGTCCCGAAACCATGAAATTCCAAAAACAGCTACAGCTGCACGACAATTTAGCTGGTATATGGACTTGTCATTGTCAACTGACCAAGAAGACACAGCAGTTTTAGCTGCGCAATGTCAACACTGCGCACGCAGTGTCTTTGGCAACTGCAGACCACAGTAACATTATTTGACACCCACAATCAGGTTTTAAAAATTGCTGAAAACGGACAAACAGACGGTTGAATGCTATGACCAAGATGCTTCGCAGCAAAAAAGAGATGAAATATGGAGCGAGAGGTAACTTAAGGATTTAACACGTTACGTCACTTATTTTAATGCAAAACTGTCAATATACGTTTGCCGTAGAGTTCTTGTATCATTGTAAATTGGCTTGTGTAGTCGTTCTTGGCTGACGAGGTAACAATAGTTAAAGAATCGAAAATAAACGAAAATGAAAAGAAAAGGAGATGAAAAGGAAATGAAAATGACGTGAAAATGTGGCCTGAACTGATATACGGGTACCACTACGATCCTGACTTACAATGAAAATCTTGGAGAAAGAGACTAGGGAGAGCCCGGCCCATTCTGACAGCCTTGGCAACAGTAGGGAATAAGGGGAGGCGCCGCCTTGCGGCTTGTTTGCCTTTCCTCCAAACCTGTTTTTGATTTATTTGCACCTTTCAAGAGTCAGACGATAGTTGTCTAGACCGGTAAATGTTTTTTTCTGGATTAATTAGCTGGTCATCCTTTCACTAATTGGTGAGTGTATTTTGAACCACTTTATTGCAGGGATGTGTCCTCGGCCCCTCCCTAGTCCCTTTTCCCAAACTGCGAAAAGGTCTATTGGGACGACCACGGAGATAGCCTAAGCTATCTGGCAGAAAACATCTATGCTAAAACAATTCTTGCCAAAAGTTTTGGAACCTCAACATGAGAACATTGATAAGTTCTGCAAGAGTCTTCATACTCAGACTTCAAATGAATTGTTAAGATTTTTCAGAACTTCATTGATAAGTTCTGCAAGAGTCTTCATACTCAGACTTCAAATGAATTGTTAAGATTTTTCAGAACTTCATTGATAAGTTCTGCAAGAGTCTTCATACTCAGGCTTCAAATGAATTGTTAAGATTTTTCAGAACTTTAGGAGCATTAGCTCCCCCTGGGAAATCAAGATTTTACGACAAACCTATTTCTCGATCTGCTCAAAACTGCCAAAACTTGACTGCTCACTACCGTCAAAGTGTTGACTTTTTATGTTCAGCATCGATGAAACAGCATAATTGCATTTCATTTGTTTCAGTACCATCAGAAAACTAAGAAACATTATTTTACCATCTTAATGGTTGAAAAGTGGATTAAACTGAGCTACGATTTACGGCTAAAAGCTATAATCCTTGCCAATGAAGAGCACATACCTCTCTCCCTCCCCCCCCCCGAAGTCTTTGTTGCCGATTCCTCTAACTTGAAAAACATCATGCAGCAAGTGTTCTGAGTCAAGACAAACAACACTGGCTTGAGGGAAGGGGGGTTTGCAAAATATTTTAGCTGAAGTAGTACTAGGCACTGTGACTTTAGTTGAAAATGCTCAGAACTTAGTTTGTAAGTTTCTGGAACTTTACAATTGTAAGTTTGTAACCATTGTAAGTTTCTGGAACTTTTCATTTGAGATTAAGATGATGGTTTATAAATCAAGTCTAAATTCTTACAATTAAGTCAAACTCTCAGCCCGACAACGGAATTTTAACTTTTCAAATCAATTACATTGAACTTGTAGTAAGATTTTTCAAATAGCAGAAAAATTTTCCCGACATACTCGGTATGCTGCAACAACGTTTTCATTCTTGAAACACAAAAACCCGCACAAAAGAAAGTGCAAAGTAAGAGCCTCCCGGCTGAGTTTTGGCCAAGTAAGCATAAAACAAGTAAGAAACACTTCAGCCTAGCAAATGAACCAGGTTCTCATACAAATGATTAAGGAACCTGATACACTTATACAAACCCAGGTGTTAGTGTTATTTAACTAAAACAAATGCACAGTATTTGAAAAGTATGCAAGGTATCAATAATTAGTCACTTCATACCAACTAGGCTAGCCGCGCGGCAACTGCGACGCCGTTGTACCAAGTAATTGTTTGAGGTGGATGTTGCTCCCTGTTGGCGTTCGTAGCTGTTGATCACTTTATGCGAGCAAAGTGTTGTCATTAGGCTCGCCCTACAAAGCAGCCGCTCTTACCCATGTACGACAATGTTTCAATTTGCACTCTGGAACTTCTCCACTGCTCTTTTCAAATATCCCTACTTTGTAGTTTTTCCTGACTCTTTCTCATATACACCCTCTCTTTAATTTCATAAACCATTTTAACGCCAATGACTCCTTCAGGGCAAATTTTTCAAAATGTAAATAACTTTTAGGCCCACGCAATATTTTACTATATTCAGACTTACCTTGTGTTTGTTTAATGGGTCGAATTTAATAGCCATAGCTTTACAGCAAGTGTAATAACCAGCGACGGATTCTCGCTCTGAGCTAGCGTCATCAGTGAACGTTGGTTTTTGTGGATGAAATGAGCATGATCCGTAGTCACTGCATGAGAATAGCTCTTCACAACGAGCGCAATATAAATAATTTATGCTTCCCCATATTCTAGAAATGAAGTATGGAGAAAAAGATTTGAAAGTTGAATATATCATCATCAGTAAAGGCCAGTTTTCGTGGATGAAATTAACAGGATCCGAAGTCACTGCATGAGCATAACTCTTCGCAACGAGCGTAATATGAATAATTTGTGCCTCCCTATACTCTATGGAATGAAAGAAGGAAAAACAGTATAGAGCTCAAATCTTCAAAAAGATAGGTTTAAAATTTTGTAGCAATTTTATTTGAATTTAACTGCTTGAAAGGAATTTTGGGTACTTTTCTGTAAATCTGCCGTGGCATTATTTTGATGTCTTGATTAGTTTCAAAATGGCGGTATTAATTAATTTTGATGTAGTGACGTCATCAAAGTTCTAAATCCTTCACCAATAGAGCTACAGATTTCTGCTTGCAACCATGTTGTAAACCTTCATAATCTATGGTTTTCTTGAAGACTGTTTCAATTTTCCTTTAGCAATTTAAGATTTACGATGATTTTAATTTTTTCAAAATTTTTGATGAATTTTTACAAAAATGATCAAATTGCTGCCACTTTGAAAATAATCTAGATATCGAAAAATTGCCACGGCAGATTTACAGTAAATTACTGAAAGTTCCTTTGAAGTCATTCAGTTCATGAAAAAATTTGGTACAGTTTCACATCCACCTTTTTAAAGATTTGAGCCTTATACTAGAAAAGCCTTGAAATGTCAATATAGAGTAGCACATGGTTAAGAAAGAGGAAATTTCGTAAACAAATGGTACAAGTTTTCGAGAAACGAAGCGATTTGCTTTTCGGAAGAATATATTTCACATATCTCAATGCACTCAATCAAATCAAAATAAACTGAGAATGCAAAGCATTATGGTTGGCTGCACAAAAGGTGTGAAATTTACTCTTGAGGCTGCCAGATTGGATTTTCTTAAACAGAATTGTATCCTTCGTTTTACAAAACCTGCCCTTGCCGCATGGTAAACATAATGTAGAAAACAAGGCAGTTCAATTCAAGTTTGAAACGATTTGCGATAGGCCTGAACTCGGAAGCTAATGTAGCTGCGTTGCCAAAATGCAGAATATAGTAGTGTCCCGCATATATGAAACACTAACTGAAGAAACACAGACCATGATTTTCAAGATGATAGCCCGTTTTATAAGAAACTGGTACAGTTCTGAAAAAGAGTTTGATTCTTACTTAAAATCTATGTATTAAAACCTTTGAAAATCATATGAACAAATTTTGGTATTTTGCAAACCAAGTATATAAACTTGGCAAAGAGCTCCTTCTTGGAATAATCATAGCATTTCCTGGAAGTGAAATTTACAAATGCAAATCAAAATAATATGTTACCACAATCATAGACGTTGTATTTGAGTAATTCATCGATAATATCGGTATTATCGGAACTAATAGTAACGCTGCAAGAAAATAATTTTACGTACCTCCAATAGACATTTCTCCACGATTTTAAATTGCTCTTGAGAAGTAGGAGGTAGTCATTCACATCCCAATTGCTGTCCCTAGCGAATATACGTATAAGTGGATAGTTATTACAAAACTTCTCATTCATAGTCTGTAGGATAACTACTCATAGCTTGTAGTCTTAAGCAGAATGAACTGCGAAAAACAAACTTACATACATAATATGAATACAGCAAACAATTATATCTAACAATACCAGCATACTTTAAGATTGCACCCTCCCCCAACCCATGCTTTAATATTTGTCAAAGGAGAAGACTGTCCCGCCGCACTTCATTACATCGAGTATGCTGCTCGACAACGCGCGGATCCACGCATGAAAGTCTCTAAGCAGCAATGAACAGCAAATACCATAAAAGCTCCATTAAGCCACTTTTAACTTCGGACATTCCAGAGGGGAGGGTGGCTTAAAAGAGAGGAGGGCTTATTGGAAAGGAAGGGCTAATTCACAAAATCAAAAGAAATAGATACGAATGATAGCTTTTCACTCAGATGTAAAATTTTGTTTCGTTATATCACTCATCATTTTGACCCAGGAAGTACGACAATGCTGGTAAGAGGCTTACATGGGAACGAGGATTCCACGTTTGATCTGGTCTATGCTTTACTTGCTACTGAAATTTGAATTCTATTTCTGAAACTGACAATTGTAAAGAATTTCCATTTCAGTGCTAAGTAAATCGTGAACCACACTTTAATATGGAATTCTCGTTCTCATACAAACCTCTTACAAGCATAGCATTTCCTAAATTTTGTGTCTAATTGATGATTGAGTGATTTTGCCAAACAAAACTTCACACGTAGGCAAGCCTATAACTGATAGATAAACATTTCAATGTTGAATATCAGCCGCACACTCTTTATTCCCTAGCTGACCAAACGAAGTAACTTCTGTTGCCTCAACCGGGGTTTAATGTCATAACTGAATTTAGTGCATTTATGTGCAAGTATCTTTTGAGAAAATTGAGAGATGACGCATTATTTCACTTATTAAACAATTCCGACCGATGAAATGGATATTTTTGATACTGAAAATGCACAATGATTTAAATCCAACTAAATTTACCTGATAATGTATTAGGATAGGTAGGGGGGCTCTCTCCTCGATTAGTTTACCTATGGAGAGAGCTCCTCCTTTAAGTAATTTCCTGCATACAATTTATTTTGTTCCTCTTTCTATCTGCATTTGTATATTGTATTAATTTTTCTGTATCTATTGTATTGATTTTTTTGTAATGTCATTATCTTAGTAGTTTAGTTGTTTGTATTGTTAGAACAATAAATTGTATTTAGAGAATTTAGATAACATGAAACTGAAACTGAAACTGAATTTGCACTGATTTTCACTAATAGACCAATTTCACAATGACGTCAGTTCTTTTGAAATTCTTCCAGGAGCATCACTTGCCTCGATTTAATGTGGATATAAATCTCAAAAGTGTGCATTGCTCTCAGCAGCGCATGGAATTTTTTTTATAAGTGTATTTGCAACATAATGACGTGATGCAGAGTTCTTGCTGTACAGGGAATCACATCTTTTGCTTCAAACTGAATTCACCTGTGAAATAGGTCTATCTTAGCAAGTAGTGATTGGTTGGGTCCGCAGTTATCAAAGCAGTCCTTGTCTGAAGCTGTAGTGTCATGCCATAAGCCTTCAGTTCAACACGAAAAAAAATGAAACTCGTATAATAAGTCTAGCTAGAGATCTCTTTTAATTTAAAATGCTTACCGAGAATGGCTATAACTAACGTTTCCTCGACCATCTATAATAGTTCTGTCGCCAAGGCATTCCATTTTTGAACGGAATTTTGAAATTAGTAGCTTTTCACAGTATGTGCATCTACGAGAGAACATGGATTCATTATAATACATCTTCACGGGCTGTAGGAAACTCTAAAAAATCAAAGAATATATCTACGTTTGAAACATCGAGATAGTCATAACATTATTCATGTTTGCTGTCTGTCGCTACCTCTCCTTTGAGGGCGCTATTTCAGCGTGTGGCAGATTGATGTGATCTGGAGCCATTATGCCACTCAAATTGAACACTTGAGTGAGATGCGCCATAATGGCAGTGGTCACGTCAATCTGCCATACGCGGGGATTATAGTGGAAATCAACCGAACATGAATCAGCCTGGATAGTTTCTTGTAAAGAGGTAGTCTATTCAGCGAAAGTTCGGTTGAGTGAAATGCGCCATAATGGCAGTGATCACGTCAATCTGCCATGCGCGGGGATTATAGTGGAAATCAACCGAACATGAATCAGCCTGGATAGTTTCTTGTAAAGAGGTTGAAAGAAATCAGGCTGAGTTTCTGATAATGTCGTTTCTTAAAAGGCGGGACTTTACTGTACTCTCAAGTACCGAATAAACGGGGGGGTTAGAATAATCGGGGGGGGGCTGCTTGGAGAAATAGAAAACAGCCCTTTTCTTAGGTAAACACCTATCTGTTATATATTTATGTGAACAGTGATGTTACTGATACATTTACTTTTGAATTCTGGTTCTGTTGAATGCACTTCTTGAGACTTTTTCTTGCGTTTATTAAGAAATTATGTCTAATATCATTTCATTTTTCCAAAAATTAATAAAAGGGGGGGTTGGAATAAGAGCGGGGGGGGGGTTGGAAAATTTTTCAAAAATTAATAAGCGGGGGGGACGATTATTCGGTACTCGAGAGTAGATAAAATGCAGAATATCATGAAAGATGAATATAGAAGACCTACCTAAACAGAGTGCTGGCATTTGATGGACAATCTTCATTTTCAAACTTAGGGTTGAATAGCTCTTCGAGTTTCTTGCAAAACAGTTTGCTACAAATAAAACATATGAACTTAGACAGATGACTACATAGGAGCAAGGATCTTCTTGCCGTTATGTACAAACATCGCGCACCATGATAAAGAGCCAAGAATAAAAATGAATCATTTATTTGTAGTCAGTACAGGGTGTCCGAAGATTGTGCCTTATTCATATGGTTGCTATGAAGGAGCAGTATAGCCTCACTCCATAAGGGCCATCACTGACGGTCATCTTACTGAATTGAATTAATGTTGTTGTTGTCGCTTAAGTGAGGACCATATTTCCCAAGTGTTCTCAAAACAGACAAAAGTTTCCTTCGGGGCACAGATCTGTTCCCCCACCAATCAGAATGGAAGATCACGCAAAACGTGATCGGATTGGCTAAGTTTTCTTCAATTTAAACTTCCCGTCAAAGGCGAGTGCATTCGACTGAACAGCCGAAACGATCGAATTCTCGAAGTATCAAACGAATTTAGGAGATCTTTTGTATCCATAAGCAAGCAAAAGATCGTTTGCAGGTAGGAGTTTTTTGCTGCAATAGCCCGAAGAAACATCCATCTAAGTACTGATCGCTTGTTTTACAGTGTAGCACCCCAAGAAGACTACTTTTTCAGTGTTTTAGGGTGTTTGGTTTTGAGAAAAAACTGCAAGTGATTTAGGCCATGTCCGACTTTGGGCGTCTATCAGTCAGTCCATAGCGAAAACTATGAATATGCAATCAGTCTAGGAGCAGTACGCATAATTTTCCGTTCTCGATACAGTTGCATTGGAAAAGCTTCAATGTAGAGTTTAAAGGGTCTGCTTCATCCAGCATGCCTTGCACGTGTCGCCCCTTGGTTTGCCTTTTTTATCATCATTTTCATGGGCTGTGAAACTGGCACCAACAAAGACCAATCAAGAAATGACACGTGCAAGGAATGCTGGACGAAAGAGACCCTTTAAGATGCTGATTTAGCCAATTGGACAGATGGCTGCTCATTTGTGGCAAGAGAAAGTCGAAAAATAATTTTTTTCAAAACGGCATTTTCTTTGTTTGTTCCCAAAAGATGTTAAAATCACATACATTCTTGACTAAGGGGCTCCAGTGCTGTACTTGGATTCATTTAATATACGAAAATGACTCAGTGTGTTATCAGTAAACAATGCAATTAACTCACTGTAAACTATATAAAAATTCCAATCCCGGGGGGGGCACATGACTTGCGGATGGACGGGGGTCTGCCGCCCGGTTTTCAGAAAGGTACCCTCTTCTAATTACCGAAACTTGCATTCCATACCCCCTTTTATGATGATTTCGGCGGAAAACGGCCCATTTTTGGCTTTTTTTTCACCAGTTTCTAGATAACCCACCCATGTTTATGGAAAAGCTGCCGACAAAGGGACTCTTGTTTAGAGAATTTCGGCCCAAAAACCCACCCATATGGGAGGCACATGCTTGTACCCTCAACAAGTTATGTACCCCCCCCCCCGGGATTCTAATACAGCAATAGAACCCCTTCTTGCAGTATTTATTTGAGTTTGTCATTTTGGGGAACATAGAAAGTGCTCTTTTTGAAACAATGATATTTTTTACTTTGGTTTGCTATAAATCAGCAATCACAAGTCAGATTAGCCAAAACGAGCACATCTGTTCTCAACTCTACTCTCGACTCTAAAAAGGTCTCAACTTCGAAGTTGAATCCTATCCTATGGCACTGCATCAAGAGGCGACCAATAGAACGTAGAGATCCTCTGCAGCAACCAGCCTCCAGCCTCACAGACTGGGAAAACTTTTTGAGAAACCCTGTTCATGACCTATCAATAAGAGCAAAGGATGCAGTAGATACAGTAGTCCCTGAAGGCAAATTCTATCGGCAGTTGGAAACTGAAAAGAAGATAAATTTTGAAATAAACGATTCAAGCCATCAATTTCAAGAAGACCATGATCAACACAAAGACGCTGCACAAATCAGCGTAGCCTTCAAGACTGTAAACATCTCTCTCTCTCTCTCTCTCTCTCTCTCACTGCGCATTCGGCTCACAACTGTATCATTGTTCACCTTGCGCGACACTACAAATTAAATTAGTCACGTTTTTCCATCCATTACGATCGTCCGCGAGATGTCTCAAGATGTCAAGGTCTTTTCTGGTCTTAAACTGTCTTATTTGCAACCGTTGATGGTATTTTGCTGCTTCTACGATGTCGTTGTCAAGCAATACAGGCAGGGTGATTCTTTTCCTTCCACGGAATTTCTTTGCTTTAGGTGGACATTCAAAGTAGTAATTCATCGACTGTTGACATGGTGTGCTTGTTGGTAATCGCAATATATGACCAAATGTTCTCCATCTTGCTTCCTTCATTTCAGCGCTCAGTGGTTTTTCTCTGCTCTTCTCGTATAGTTGCTTGTTGTGTATTCTCTTATCATTCCATACTTGACGAAGTTGTTTTCGATGGATGCAGTCTAGTTCTTTACTTTCATTTTTTGTGAGTGCTAGTGTTGCAAAATTGTAAGTTAGTACTGGCTTTACGATTGATTTGTAGATCTTTAGTTTCGTTTGAATATTGACTTTCTTGTTCATCCATAATTTCTTTGCCGATGCTTGTGCTATAATTGAGAGTTGCTCCCGCCTTTTCATATCTTGGTAATCACCAAGTAAACTTCCTAGTTTTTTTGTCCATCTCCACTTTTCTGCTTTACCTTGTTCTCGTTTGATAGCAGTTTCTTCTGTTTTTTCTTCATTTACTTTCAAGTTAAATCTTCCAAAGCAGTCTTTTACAATTTCTTTCAATACTTCAGAGCGGGAGTTGTCTTCACTTAAGAAATCACTATCATCAGCGTAAATTATTTCTGTTGGTAAGCTTGATCTTTCTACTTGGTTTTTTTCATTCAAATCTACTCGCAATGTTCGCAAAGCATTCTCTAGAGCTATGTTGAAAAATATTCCCGAAATTCCATCGCCTTGTGGGGATCCTATATTTGTCTTCACATTTTCTCTCCTATGTTTTCCAAACTTTATCGAGATTGATGTGTTACTCAATAATATTCGACTCATCCTTTGTTCGTCTTCGTTTAGAATTGTTTCAAGAATGTTCATCAAAGGCTTTCGTTGTATGGTATCAAAGGCACTGCTCATATCGATTCCAATGATATTAACCTGTAGTTCTTTATATAATTGCGCTTTGGCAGCTATAAATCTATGCGTCCAAACAGCATCAGATGTAGATCGACCTCTCCTGTAGGCTGATTGACTGGGAGATATATAAGTGTCAACCTTTTCCTGTATCCTGCCAAGTGTTATATTCGATAGTAGTTTCCTTATTGTATTTAGCAAATTAATTGGTCGTAAGTTCTTCAAAGGACCCTGTAAACATACCTCTTAAATTTATCTTTTCTGTCAATTATTGCTTCAACTTCTCTATGGGTAAACAATTGCGCAATTCTACGAGAAATAACCATTAAAAGTATTTCAAAAGCATGAAAGAGGCTCTGATCACTGATCAGCAACATTGGGGCAGGAAGTAGAAGAGTAAGGAGCACGGGAGCACCACGCAAGACTAAATCTTTGAACAATTTCTCTACCCATTAGTCTAACATCGAGTGAATCAGCAACGTGAAGAACTTTTTCAAATAGGACATGCGCTAAACGTCCGTTGTGCTGTTGTAGTTGCTATCGTTTTCAAAAGTAGCCGTTTTCGTGTTTTAAATAGTCTCTGTTTCCAAGGCGGAGCAGTGTGAACGCAAGGTGAAAACGGGTGCTTTTTCATCCGTTTTTAAATTTTCTTTTTTATTCAGATAAAATAATTTAAAACAATGTTTACGCTCTAATATACCTACTCTCGAAAACCGAATAATCGTCCCCCCCCGCTTATTAATTTTTGAAAATTTTCCAACCCCCCGCTCTTATTCCAACCCCCCCTTTATTAATTTTTGGAAAAATGAAATGATATTAGACATAATTTCTGCATAGACGCGAGAAGAAGTCTCAAGAAGTGCATTCAAAAGTAAATGTATCAGTAACATCACTGTTCACATAAATATATAACAGATACGTGTTTACATAAGAAAAGGGATATTTTCTATTTCTCCAAGCACCCCCCCCCCCGATTATTCCAGCCCCCCCGATTATTGTTATATCGAACCATTTCCAACCCCCGCGATTATTCTAACCCCCCCCCCGTTTATTCGGTACTCGAGAGTATCCAAAACTACTAGACAACACCACAGGGACAAGGGGAGCGAAAAAACAACGACTACCCCAAGGCTAAAAACATAAAGACACACAATATTAAGCTAAAACTACAGCATACACTACTAGATTCTATCTCACATCAGATGTCGGATCAGGGTGGGGATGAAAAATATGGAAAGTCACGAGCGGAAACTCGTCCTTGAAAACGAAACAGTGTGAACAAGAAGTCAGGTGGTTACACCGCTTCTTGTGCATGCAAAAAAGGCTATTAAAGAGCAAACATGAGCAAACATGAACAGGAGAGGGATAAATCTGCACATCTGCTTCGGGCATTGTATTAGTTTGGTTCCGGAGGTAAGCAAAAGGTGCACTCGCAAAGATACGAGGATTGAATTGAATACCATTCAACTTCTGAATTATTCTTTAGAAATTCAGAAGCTTCCTTTGCGTTGGATTATGAAACATGACAGCTACAATATTTGGCCAATGAATTCTAATGTCAATTTATATATACAAACGTTACTCGAGAAAGTATATAATGCATATAAACAAATATCTGAAAATATTTAATCTAATGAATGAAACGAAACTGATTGATTTGAATGATTGAATGAATGAATGAATATGAATGAATGACTGAATGAATGAATGAATGAATGAATGAATGAAAGAATGAATGAATGAATGAATGAAACGCACAAAATGCCCAAGCCAGGTGTTTTGGTGTAGCCCTTTTCCAACATATGCTCATACCTGCTCTTTAAAATCTTTTCTATCATGCACAACGGGAGAACTAGGTAGTACCTGGGTTTCAAAGCAACTCTTTCTGCTTGCCTTGCTTTTTGTTTACCCGAGCAAAGAAATAATCTCGTTAGAAATTGTTTGTAGTAGCTTGTCCATCAATGGAACCATTATTAACCAAATTCTATTGTTGTCATTTTTGCATTGTCTATCCTCCTTAACGAATGCTAAATAGAACAAATTGCTTAAATAATTACAATTTTCAAAAGACGCAAATATCTGAATCACTTTTTACGACTTTTGTAGGTGTTATAGGTGCATGAATTTTTGCGAAAGCACGTACCTCGTAACCAATTTGTCGTTGATGCAATTCATGTTACATGGAGTAGCGATAATAGCTGACATATTTTCATAACAGAATGAAATACACTCTTTGACCTAAGATAGAACATACAGTATTTGACCAGGGTTTGGCCACAATGCAATCGAATCTATTGAAACGAAGGGAAAATCACTCCATATACCTCGTATACACCTTCCGGAAGAATATGTTAAAAATCTGCAAAAATATAAAATAAAAACTTCAAGAAATCTTGGAAATCTCAAAATGCTGACTACTTCTTGGAAATCCCAAAGAAAATCTTTAAAATCTATGTAAATAGAGGAAAATGAAAGAGATCTCTCGCAACAAATGATGCAAATTCTCAAAAACTTATGAAAATTCTTTGAAAACATCACAACTTGTTTAAAACCTTGTAAAGTGCTGAAAATTTAAGAATCTTAAGAAGTTTTAGACATCTAGAAAACTCTTAAAAATCTTTGACAGTCTCAGAAAAAATCTAAAAATCTGAACTCTCTAAATCAGAATCCTTACAATCTTCAAATCCCGTACGCATTCCCTAGAGAAGTTGACCCCTCGCACTGAAATCGCACGGTGAAGTATCAGACTTTCAGGTAATTATACAAGTTGTTCCAAAACAAGTATACAGATTTGGTCGACCCTAACGATAAGGAAATAGCGTAAATCAATCAGAAATAAGTTTCAATAAATCTTCCCGTGGAAAGCTCAGTTTCTAGACCTCCATGTATGACAAAAATGCGAAGGAGATGCCAATAGGCGGCTTTGGCCCAAACATTCCGAAAGGCACATGTGGTGGAGCACTGCAGTTCAGAAAATATGGCTAAGAAAGGCTGCCAATGTCAAGGAAGAGAATCTTATGGCGTTTCAAGGTAGGCGAAAAATGTAGCCCGATCTGATTCAACCTTATTGTGTCCAATCACTCATGATCAAAGGAGAGTTTTCGCAGTAAATGAGTTGCCCATAAAGAACTAATCAAAATTTACGTACCAGATTGTCCATTTTGAGGAAATCAGATGAGATCAAAATAGAGATGACGTTGGAAGGCTCTGAGGATAAAATAAGTAGTTATTAGCTGCAAATTCTTTTCGATATGATCAGACAGCACACGTATACATTTCGCAAGAAATCGTTTATAAGAGCCTCAATCAGCAAATCGCCAAAAAAATAAAAAACTTCAATACTGGGAAATATAATCTAAGAGCCTATTCACTTTGATAGAGGAAATGCTTGACTTTATTTCACTTTTTCTTGTACCATTTCATTCAGAAAGTACCCGAGTAATATCTAGGTATGAAATAATCTATATCTAGGAAAGGCATCAAAAACTTCATTTTGTGATGCTTATGCAGTCATTCGTAGTGAACATCTGCGCACTGGCTCAAATCCTTATTTTCTCATACAAAAGATACGTGTAGCGAGCGACAAAGCAAATACCGGGTGACCCAAAAAGGTGGCCCGACGCAATCTGTTATAAACAAATAAGAAAGAGGCCGATTGCAATGCTTTAAACGTTATTCTGTAGCTGAAAGACTAGCCTACATTGTGAGCATTCTTTGCAATATTTTTCGGCATAGTAAATTTCCCAAATTAAGGATTTCGAGGAAAAGGGCACGCTTGAAATCCTCAAAAGTCGTCAAAACCTGGGGATTGATTTACAACCATTTCAGACGTATGCTTTTTGGCAATTTTGGTCAATGAAATTTCAAAATTCGGTAATTCCTGTACAAAAACCCAACTTTCTTAAAATTTTGGTCCAGAGAATGCGAAAATTTGGCAAGCTTTGCCTAGAAAATGCCAACTCGGGGCACTTTTGATGGAGAAATTAGTCTAGCTAAGGGTATCATTTTCACAAAAATTGGTCTAGCCAACGGTTACATTTTGAACTTGTGGACGGCACACAACTACCTGAAATTTAACCGAGAAACCCTTCCCCCCCGGATACTCACCAAGTTTTGGCGCTTCCATACTACGCCCATATCTTTGTTTGACGTATTTCATTAACCAATCAAATATGAGGACATCACAATGCACGGAAATATCAACATCTTCCCATCTGTCCGTGTCATTTGATAAATAGTCAGCGAAATATTTCATTTCTTCAATGAGCAAATCACGCGGACAAGAGAAGTCTTGCTTCACTAAAACGATGGAAAAGAAATAAATCAAATACTAGGTGAGTAGAAAATACAAGCATGACGTTTGAAAAGGCGCTGTTCCCTGAATACCAGAGAAATGATGTTAGCAAACATCTTATCTACTAGCCGAAGCAGATATGTTCAATCAGATAAGAAGACTAACCTAACCTAAATTGACTTCTCCTATTCAGCATTATGACAGATCTTTCTACGAAGGCTTCTTCAGAAAGTCTAAAAAACAGCTGCAAATGAGCATCATATAAGGTCAATTTTCCTAACTCATGGCCATGGAAACTCCATCGTTGTAGAAATTTCCTTATTTCACCAAGGACAACTGAAATTGATAACACATGTTGATTAGGAATAAATAAATAAACGAAATAAATAAAAAGTCATTTATATTGCGCCATTTATCCACTTGGCTCAAAGGTCTTAGATTATTCAATAAGACATTAACAACTACTGTACATTTGCTTAGATGTATCAGGAACAGTGTCCATAAAATTGCGCGATGCAATAAAGATTAAGAATTGGCAAACCTTGATCGCTGTTCTCGCTCGTTTTTTGCAGGTTCTTGTAAGGGGTGTTCTGCAGAAAATCTCCCATATTCACCGGAAAAATGATCAACTAAAGCTGTGAACCAGTAAATCTAACTGAACATATCAGCATTGGAATGAAATATGACCGTTTTCAGTATAATTGCTTTGATATACAGGAAGCAGTATAAAGCTAGTTAAGAGTCTTTCAAAAACATACATTTCCAGGTATCTGTTACTCAAAGAGAAAGTAAGGAAACGAAACAAAGAAAATTGGAAGACTTAGATTTAGTCTTACCATTTTTTGCCTCATCACAGACATGAATGACGATATTCGCTCTGTAATAAAAAGCAAAAAATACATAACTGATCAAATCTAAAAACCAACAGCTGAAAAATACAAGGTTATCTTGGGAGTAATTTTTTCATTTCATTTCATTTTATAATATTCATACAGGTTTAAAAAGGTTCATAACTACACATGTTTCTCATCCTGACCTGCTTAAAAGATTAAAATACGTACCAAAACAAAACAATCATTGACCTAACCTACCTAATTTACAATATCATACAAAACTAAGGCAATAAAAGAGAACGTAAAAATGAAAGAAAGTTATCACCGACTACAGCTGTTCTTTGAAGGTTTTCAGGGAGGGGGCCTATTTAGTAGCACTTTCTAGGCTGTTCCACAGTTTTGGACCGCAATAAGAAAAAGCCCTTTGGCCACTGGTCGTTTTTAGGAACGGTATCTTAAGATCAGTTTCTGATGAGCGCAGAAACCGCTCTCTTTCATCCAAACACGTAAAGTAAACTTAAAGGGTCCGTTTCATCCAGCATTCCTTGCATGTGCGGTCTCTTGGCTGGCCTTTCTTGCCGCCATCCGTTGTGGATGGTAAGCAGTATATAATTGAAAGATCCCAATTGGTCCCATGGGCAAAATGGTCCCAATTGCAGATGTAGTGCCTGCAAACTACCAAATTAATTATAATTAGTTATGTACTTTAGAAAATATCTATTTATTTTGTTTATTCCTTTTTTGTAATTTCGATTTGGATTAGTTGACTTGTATATATTTACTCAGAATGTGTATATTGTTAGCTACTTTAAATAATCAAATTGAAATAAAATTACACACACACACACACACACACACAAACACACACACAAAGAGTAGATATCGGGTGTCCCAAAATGTTTCCCGCTTGAACAGTTCCAGAAAGACAGCCATTGTCTCATTTTGAATGACGTACTGATCGGCAATCTCTTGTTTATGAAGGCTAACTTGGCAACATACAATTTTTCCCGATTTTTTCGTTCATCAATAGACCCAAAGATATGAATTTTCCGGAGACTTTATGCTGGAGAAACCCTTGAAACGGTTAAGAGTCTAGCGATGGAGGTATTAACCGTTCTTTCCATGCTTTACATCAAAAGTGTGAAGGCAAACAACTGATTGTCAGTCTCACAAATTAGTATTCAAACTCCGCAATTCACTAAAATGCGGACCACAGGACCTGGTCTTATGCAATATACTTTTTCTTCCAACATCAAGCAAATCTTACTCTTACGGACAAAACAGAACAGTATGATTTTTTTTCGGTCCCTTTATGGAATTCAAGCTCCGCACTGATGGAATTCAGCTAAAAAGTAGGATTTCCATCAGTGGCGGCCCCATGGAGGACCGGGGGGGGGACTACTTGTCCAACAAAACATCAAAAGTTGGCAAACATTTTCTAAGAAAAATAGCATAAAATTAGTTGGTTATAGAATTAGATTGAAAAGTTACATCAAAATTCCCACCCCCACTAATTTTCGCTGATTTTGAGGTCAAGTTTGACAATTTTATCAATAAAAAATTCCTAGCTCTTTCTTAAAGGGAGTACAAAGACCAGCAGCCTTTGCAACCATTTGTTTTTGTTTTTGTGAATTTCGTACAGTCAGATATTCTGGAAGCTGTGGAGAGCAAGTCGTTGACTTCGTGCAAAGCATGCTGGTCTTTGTACTCCCTTTAAGCATCTCAGGTATTCCGTTATTTGGGGAAAATAATAACAGAGCATCAGTATGAGCAGATACAGAAATGAAACAAATAATTGATTAATAATAATAATTGAGGCATTGTAAAATTGATGCACTTCATAATTTTTATCAAATAAAATGCACCTTTAATAAAATAACAGCTCAAATTGGGAAACTGTTTCTGGGACACCGGGTATGTTTCTGTTTAAATGTTTCTCAGGAGAAAAATAAAACATATTATCATAGAAATGAGAGAAATCAACTTACTTTACATGACTTTCTCTCAATTCATTTTCCTTTACAACAGACCATTCTTTATAGTAGTCTTGCTTCTGAAAAATACGATGTAAATATGCAGCTATATTAAGGAAATACCAATTAGTCTAAACATCTGAAGAAAGGTTATTACGATACGTTTATTGGCATTTTATCATAAAATAAGAAAACCACTCACAACCCACTCCAAATGTACAGTACAACATGTTCAAACACCATGCCACAACACAGCCAATGCTCAAGGGTTGAGCACAGCTGGGCTGTGAAAATGTGGAGTTGGCAATCTTCATCAGTGCGAACAAAGTGCTGCCAATGAAACAATGGCTGTGGTCACGCTATTACATTTTCCTGGTGAAATGTGAATTGCTTCATTTTCTTGCAATGTATCTTTGTTGCCAAAAGGTACAGGGATATGATTGAAAAACACCAGGTCACACAGTGATATATGTGACAGCTACATTAGACCGTGATTCGTCAATTCTCCAAAACAACAATGTACAGTAGCTTGAAGCCTTGTTTTGCCAGTTCATTTGCATCAGATAGTACTCTTGTGGAATCAGCTGTCAGGACCAAATATGTTGCAACAGCATTGTATGCAGTCATATACCACAGTTTAATTAACAATTTGCTTTGAAACAATACAACATGGTTAAAATGCCTTGTGTGACCACAGCCAATAGTCTTCCCAAAAATATTTTCATTGCAAGATATTTTTCAAGCCTGAGGTTGTTTCTTCAATGAACCGTTAAAGGCTCTGATCACATGCAAAAAGTGCTGAACTGGCAAAAAGTTAAGATCACAGTAAGGAATCAGTGGCGTCATCACGGTATGGACTGGGGTGGAAATATGCACCCAAGTATACACAGAGGTTGATTTTCTAATTTCTCAAAATCTGTTAAAAATCTTTCAGGGAGTGGGCTGAATTTTCATCGACATGCAATTTGCGATAGCTAGTCTTCTTCCTGAATTCTGAATTCCATTATTGAAAATTTCAAAAAAGCCTAAAGTTTAAAATCATATCTTTTCCGCCTAGTAAACAGATGCATGGTGCACTTTCTGTTTCAAAAATGTCTGCTGTTACGAAAACTGTTTCTTGAGGAGGTCATTTTCCCCCAAAATTATCAAAATGGATCAAAGTAATAAAGGGCGTAATAAAGAATTCTTGAAACATAATAAACACACTTTCTAAGTTTGAAAATATTGAAGATTTGAGAAAAGTCCAATAGTACAGAATCATAGTGAAATAAATTTCTTTTGAAGCCATTCAGTTCAAAGAAATAAGTCAGTAGAATTTTACAGCAATCTTTTAAAAAGAAACCCATGCCAATACTTACATCCATAAGGTCTTCTGCAGTTTGATCAGAATCCAAAGTTGTATTTTGCTTTTTATAAATAGGGCTGAAAAGAGATGTCAAAAACTTACATTATCATGGCTGAATATGGGAACAAAAAGTTGTACAAAATGGGTACATCCCTCGAAAAGTTTCAACACAAAAAAGCAAACTTAGGGCAACATTAATTGAGTTGCCAAAAAACCAACAGCTGCAAATTTTTGCTCTTTTAGACCCTTTCTTCCTTTTATATAATGGATCTTAGGCTAGTGCCCACATGGAATAAGCTGATAAGAAATGGCCTCATACTTACCTGGCAGCACAGCAAAGAAATAACCTAATGCAGTTTAATTTCTACAGAGCTTAAAATAACATAGCTTATGATAAGGCACATGTTGGGGAACCTTTGTTATGTGACCCCTACCTACAATATGGAATTATTCCTTGTAACAATGATTCCTTGATACACTGATGCATGTGCAATATAGTTCATATGAAAATTGCACTTAAATTCTTATGTTTTCAATATCCTTCAAGGGTGCAGCTTAATCTGTACATATTTTATTACAGATGTTTTATTTTTAAATTTTACAGATATATTTCATGCCATATTTTACAGATCTTTTCAGACTTAATTAATGCACAGCTTAATTTCTGAATATTGGTGTTCTCACTGTAATTATATATATAGATATACACAGTTTACTGGTATGATTCATGTATATAACAAGGTACTGCAAAATTTTTGTTTCTCTTCCAGAAAAATGCTCCTTGCAGTTTGCTAAATATGTTCTTGCAAAGCGTCAGTACTTCCAAAGTCTTTGCAAAGTAAACTGTAACAACTTACTGTCAAAACAGGCATACCTACAGGATTATTGACATCTCTGCTGTGTAAAGAAACTAAATCATCAAAAGAGTAATGATCTGCTGATCAGCTAGGAGATAAACTTACAGCTTTGAAACAGACAGGAGACTGTCTTCATATTTTGTACCCTTTCTTGCCATAACTCACTAAATTGATAACCACATCAACCAATATTGCCAATGCTTACACATAGATTTTGAACTTGCGTGCCTGTTACTGCCACCTGTGTGGACTCTGTGGGGTCCCAGTCAAGCGCACTTTGGCTGGTATTTAGTTAAAAATTAATGAATCTAGATCTAATATTTCCTAATTTTCAATATATTTCAAATAATATCTCTAATTTGGCTTGAGCTCACTTCAACTGTGGCTCCTTTCGACTTTAAGATTCTCCCCTAACAGAGAAGTTTGAAGCTGTGATAAGATGTGAATACATAACTGGTGTCTGGTTCATGCATTTTTAATGTTTTGTCTATTTTTCTTAAAATTTCAAAAACTGGTGGTTTGATAAAATAACTATACAGATTACCAGCAAAATCAAAGAGCTGAATCTACTGCCTGGTTTAAAATCCAAAATCTTGTGGTCCATCATGCTACAAGTAACATCCAAATTTAAATGGCTCTGTTTAAATGTCCCAGATCCTCCAAGTTTTATGGATAGAGATCAGTTCAATTTAGTTGAGCTTAGATCTTACATTCCACTACACACAATGCAAAATTATTGAATATTAACTTCTCTTTGTGATTTTGGTATAAAAGCAATTAAATCAGTTTCATTAATATATATATATATATATCAGTGAAACATTTTACAAATTAATGATGCATCACTATAACAGGTACATTCTACTGGGGTCTCACAGAGCCACAGCAAGGAGGGAGCAGGGATCACTTTCCATAATTTGAGCACAGAGGGGGGCATGTCATGCTGAGCCAGTGTCTGGGCAATTCTTGATGACATCCTATGTACATACATATGCATGACAACAAAGCAGTAGCCCAAATGCATACTCTTGGAGTGGACAGGAAAGAGAAAGTAATATGGACTCTACATAACTTATCAAATCTTCTTATTCACAGGTTCCCAGAAATCAAGTAACCAAATCTGATGGCTGAAGAAAAATTCTTTCATCTTCCTTAGTCTATAAAAAAGGTAGCTTGGAAGCAAACAAAAGTTGTAATATCTGGGATGAAAATTTGATAAAGCACTGAAATCATGTACAGTATGCAGTTCAAATATGGCATGAGATTAAACTTCTTGTTGAAATGAAAGGCTGATATTGGTGAACAAGAAAAGTGGACTGGTTGAGCAGACTCTACTTATGTCCCTGCAACAAATCTTCTTTAAAGTCACATTTGTGCCTATCAAATTTTGCAAATATTTTGTGTATGGAGTGTCAACACTTTGCAGAATTGGCCCTGGTAAACAGCTTAGTCTTCAATGAGCAGGGAAAAATCTTGAAAACAAAGGATACAGGTGAGGTGTAAAAATTAATTACAAACATTAAGCAGTTTTGAAGCCTAAAGAATCTTACACAAAAAATGAGCAGCCAGCAATTAACATTTTGCTGGCTCTGTTTAAATTTTGATAGACAAATGTGTACTTTTGCAGTGCAAAACTCATTCTTCAGAGAGGTGAATGGGTTTGCCTTCTTGGAAACCTGAATGTTTTGTTT
Organism: Aurelia sp. 4 Dawson et al 2005; assembly: GCA_964019985.1. NCBI lineage: Eukaryota > Metazoa > Cnidaria > Scyphozoa > Semaeostomeae > Ulmaridae > Aurelia > Aurelia sp. 4 Dawson et al 2005. The sequence goes on along the minus strand of OZ026500.1, from coordinate 15,966,233 downwards.
TGCAAATTTTGTTTGGTTTACAAATTTGCTAGACTACTTCACTTCTAGGATGTATTCTTGCACCATCAAACCACATACAGGTTTGGTGTTGGGTGTGGACAATTTCTATGTGGTCTTATTTCAGCCAGAAATTCACTGAAACAAACTGTAGCTTAGTTAACTAAGAGCCTTCGGTTTCGGCCAAGGGATTACTTTGGATCAGAATGGCTTAAAATTTAATCCAGACACTTTTTCGGCCTGTTCAGGGGCTCGATCCTTTCAAGCTGCTTGGGGTTTTATGATATGCAGCTGCATGAATTAGTTACAAATCTCATACTTACTTCGCTTCGTCTTTGCCTAATTGATTTTTCAGGCATAGCGTCCATCTGTGCCCTCTTCTCTGTCTTTTTTCTTCAAGCCCCAAGCAACAACAACAAGGTACTTCATGTATAGACCATTTAGTACTTCCATATCATTGTTTGGCAATTGTTTGGTACCATTGAACTAGTTCAATGTTTGGTACCGACTGATGACGATGAGTCTCTTGTTGCCCTGTGCTCTTTGACTTGATGATGGCGCTTCAGGCAATAGAGACCACAGGGAGCCCAGGAATAATTGGCAAACTAAAAACATAAATTGTCTAGAATAGGAGCTCCGTAGGAAACTGCGAAGGATTTGCGAAGCCTTGAAATGAATGCTGCGAAGGACTCGTAGCGCATTGAGCTGCGAATCCGTTTTTCACAGTTCCTTCGCAGCTCAACGCGCTACGAGTCCTTCGCAGCATTCATTTCAAGGCTTCGCAAATCCTTCGCAGTTTCCTACGGAGCTCCTATTCTCGACAATTTATGTTTTGAGTTTGCCAATTATTCCTGGGCTCCCTGTGGTATTACTATGAAAAACTTGGCCCTATTTAGGCCCAAACTTCGCAATTCCTAACGTGCCAATCAGATTGCGAGATTCGGCAGAGAACAATGATGTCAAATTCTCGATTCGAATGATGCAGTTGACTAGATTTTGAAAAAAGTTGCCACGGCAGGTGGCTGAAGTTTTCTCTGGTTTGTCTCGGTCTTAAAAAATGGGAAATGTAGCGTTGAAAGACTCATTTTTGACTTAATGATCGAATGCAGGAAATAGGGCCAGATTTTCACGGTTGCATTATGAGTCCCTCTTGAGCAAGGCTTGCCGCATGGATACAAGGGACTCATCGTCATAGCCTCACTACCATAAAGGGAGTGTGCAATGCCCGGAAGGGGGGGTACTCATATATTTTTTCGTACGGGGACGTGCCGCTGAACAGGGTATCATTTTCAGGATTCCGACTCCGGGACAGGGTATCGTTTTCGTAAAAATCTGCTCCATGACAGGGTCCATATTTGTCATTTTTGACTCCAAAAGGTCGTTTTAAGCCATTTTCACTCTGCGAGTATGATTCATATCGCTTAGATGGCAATATTTCCACATTTTACGATAGATTTCGTACAAATTTCCTTGCAGAGTACAACTTTGTCCAAAGAAACTAAAGGACAGGGTATTGTTTCAGAAAATTTGACTCCGGGACAGGGTATCATTTTCGGGAATTTGACTCCGGGACAGGGTAGCTTCTTAGATTTTCCAGCGGCACGCCCCCATGTTCGTAGTCCAAGTACCCCCCGGGGTGCAATGGTAAATAGGCTTCTCTATAAATAGAACAAAGAAAATTCGCAAACACAGCATAATTTCTTTTGCTATCGTTTATTGACAACACGTGTGGACCATCAATTTCAATAGGTTATTTTAAGATTTTTCTGCTCTGTGCAGCAGGCTTATAGTATTGCACAAACCCTAGAAGGACCCTCAAGTTAGACTTATGACGATGAGTCCCTTGTATCCCTGCGGTAAACCTTGCTCAAGGAGGATTATCATGAAACAATGAAAAACCCGGCCCTATCTCAGCATTCGATCATGATTCGATCGATCGAAGCAGGATCGAACGACTGCCGTAGCTCTGTTCAACGGTCACTCCTCGGAAAGAAAATGCAATAAAAACCACGTTAAGCAGGCGTTTCATCAAAGAAACTTGGTATAAATCTGAAGAAGGAAGTTCACTTTACCTGTTAAGTCCAAAATGAGTCTTTCAACGCAGCGTTTCCCATGTTTTTAAGACCAAAGAAACCAGAGAAAACTTCAGCCACCTGCCGTAGCAACTTTGTTCAAAATCTAGTCAACTGCATCATTCGAATCGAGAATTCGACATCATTGTTCTCTGCCAAATCTCGCAATCTGATTGGTACGTTAGGAATTGCGAAGTTTGGGCCTAAATAGGGCAAAGTTTTTCATAGTAATACTTTGAGTCTCTATTGCCTGAAACGACAGCATACGGCTCAAATCTTTCAAATCTTTAAAAAGGTGGGTGTAAAATTGTATCGCATTTTTCTTTGAATTCATGCGCTTGAAAGGAACTTTGGGTAATTTGCTGTAAATCTACCGTGGCAATTTTTTGAAATATAGATTATTCTCAAAATGGCGGCATTTGACTTATTTTGCAAAAATTCATCAAAAATTTTGAAGAAATTAAGATCATCGTAAATCTTAAATTAACCGAGAGAAATTAATACAATCTTCAAGATAACCATAGTTGATGAAGGTCTACAACATGGTTGCAAGCAGAAATCTGTTGCTCTTCTGTTTAAGGTTTTAGAAATTTGATGACGTCACAGCCTCAAAATTAATAAATGCCACCATTTTGAAAGTAGTCAATGTATCAAGAAATTGTCACGGCAAATTTATTGCGAATTACCTGAAGTTCCTTTCAAGAACTTTAATTCAAAGAAAAATGTAATAGAATTTTACACCCACCTTTTTAAAAGATTTGAGCTCTATGCTTGAAACGACATCATCAAGTCAAAGAGCACAGGGCAACAAGAGACTCATCGTCATCAGTCTACCCTCAAGTTACGCTCATCTCATTGAGTTGAATTGTTGTTGTTGTTATCGCTCCACTGAGGGCCTTATGGACAAAGAGCTGTAAAAACGGCAAAAAATTTCAATCGGCGACAGGATTCTGTCGCCCCGTCGTCTACCGATCAGCATGTGGCTTAGAGCAAGGCGGTTTTTGCTTTTGTGGCAAGAATGATCCTTTACCGAAGTACTGATACCTAATTTGATGGTACAGCAGCTCTAGAAAACTGATTTTTAAGGCATTTTAGACCCAGTGGTGGTGAGGAAAAAGTAGGAGATGATTTAGGGCCTCAGCTACATTCTAAAAAAGAATGCGAATCGAACGACAGATTGATACGTTTTGTAGAATGTTCGAATGTACACATAGTGATAGAGACTCCAGCACTGCTTAATCGAACTTTTTTGTGGAGAAGCGGAAAGTTTCAAATAGAATCAGTACTGAACTTTACCGTTTGCGCAAGCGTTTGAGAATAAGTCGTAGTTGTAGCGATATCAGTTCAGCCAAAAGCGAAACTACGACATGTAATCAAGTCTAGTACGCATCTCCATTCGCTTTCCACGATTTTCAAAGGGACAAAATTTGATTGGGTGAAATCTGCATGAATTGGGCCAATGACATAGCGCAAAAGCGACCAGACCTTGTTCAGGACAGTAAAGAATAGCCTGTCTGGTCATTCTATCGTTCTTTTTTGTTATCTTCCTTTTTGGAAAACGAATATGAATCAATCCTGCTATTTGTCCAAGAATTTCCACAAGTCATAGACTGGATATAGCCAATCCACGATTATCGCAGTCCATGAAATTGTATATTTTATACCTGGTGAGCCAGAAAAAAGTTCCCACTTTTGAAAATTGATAACACAAAGATTACTTCACGGATTTGAATCATTCAAATTCTATTTAAAAGCCGAAAGATCAAAGTATTTTTGTGATTTTTCTCGCTGTCCTACCAGCACTAGAAGAATTGGTAAATTCAACTTTATCAAAATTTCAAAATGCAAAATGACTGAAAAAGGGCCTGGAACATTGATGAAATCGTAAGGACTCTTCACACCGAACAATAGGCCATGGGCGTTTCGCCTCCCTCAAGAGTTATGAGACATCGAAACAAATACCAAAGATTTTCAATTTTTCATTTCATTTTCATTTATTCTTATTTAGACACAATACCCTATCAGCATAACAAAGCAAATATAAATATTAATAATATCAAGAAAAATAAAATAAAATAAAATAAAGCTGCTCTTCCAAGGGGTTGTGTTTGTGTCCCTCTACCTTAAGAACTCCCTCAATCTTACTTTGAAGGAGCTCAATGAGGTAGAGTCTCGTATTTGCTTTGGGATCTCGTTTCAGGCACCTGCTCCCTGGTATCCAAAAGACTTTTTGCAGTACCAACCCGAGGAATTTCGAAATCATCAATTTTTCTTGTGTTATATCTCGAAATATTCGACCTAGGAGTGAATCTATTTTTGAGGTTCTCTGGGCAGAGTCCATTGTTTATCTTGTATGTAGTAATTAGCCTGTCATATTTTATTAGATTGCGTACATCGAGCCAATCACATACCCAGCCATCTTTGTGCCTTGTGCATTCAATTCCATGGCAATTAATGTACGGAGGATATCTTTGACCCATGTAAAGTTGCATTTCCTTCATTATTCTTTTCGAGAAGTCATTTATGCATTGATCGATGTATTTGGCCATTTTTCAGTCATTTTGCAACCATGAAATTTTTGTAAAGCTGAATTTACCTTTATTTGTAGAGCTGGTAAGCGAAAAAATCACAAAAATACTTCCGATCTTTCGACTTTTAACTGGAATTTGAATAAATCAAATCTTTGCAGTGCACAAAGTGCTATGATTTTCAAAAGTGGGAACTTTTTCTGGCTCACCCGGTAGTATATACCTGAAAGTCCCCCGCCCTGCCGGACTACAGTCTTTCAATGAATAGCGCTTCGATTCAGTGAAAACAATGAAAACAGGACACTGCAAAATATCCAAAGACACCAGCTCCCGGGGGAGGGGGCACTTGACTTGGAAGTGACAAGGGTGTGTGGCAAACCTCTCCACAACCTAAATCCTGTCGCATAAAGAATACCCCAAAAGTATACGCTATCGCATGAGAATTTTGCCAAAATCCATTATTTCAAGAGAATCCTAAGAAATGCCCTTCCAAATGATACCTAGTCGCATAATTTTCTTATCAATTGCAATACACTATCACATAATTTTTATCGGAAAAAGACACCCTGTTGCATAATTTTTTCCGCAAAAGGACACCCTGTTGAGCGACACATCCCGTCAAGTAAAGTATGGGAGTACTCCCCTCCCCCCCTCCGGGCACCAGATATGCCGATCATCCAATCGTGCGTTCTATCGGTTTTACAAAAAATTGCAAATAGTAGATCTCTGGCTGAAAATAACATGTACTGTAAACAATATTGGTAAATTTGTTTAACCAGGTAATGCAACCAAAGAAGGAGACGATTTCATGTGCTCTGCGCTTCTTATCGCACCTCATAAAATTCAAGACATTACTCAATTGTAAATCATGCCAAAATATTACTGCAATAACACAAAGAAAAATATCCGCAAAATTCGGCATCTATTGCAACCATTTACTCGCAGTCAAAATCAACATTGTGTTCCATAGCAACCTGACGTTGAGCCGGTAGAGGAGCATACAGAGTGCACCAGAAAAATCATCCACTTTTTGACAAGCGACAACAAAAATCTTTAGATTTTTGGATTTTTAGATCATAATTTAGAGTTTAATTCCATATTCCGTCTTAGAAACATGAAAAGCAGTAAAAAATCGAAGACATTCGCTATTGCTAATAAAAAGATCTAATGGAGATAAAGCTGTTTTCTATTTGCCAAAATATTTCCCTCCCATAGTTACAATGGCAAAATAAAGTAGATTGCGCGCACAAAACGACCGCAAGGCTACACTTGACGTGCTGGTGACTTGCCAGTGTCTAAGGTCAGTTACATGCTGTGCGTGATAATAATCGTGAAAATCAATTGAAAAACCAGCCCCTTAAATTACCAGTTACAAACAGTTAAATTGCAAAGACCATTGTTTAGTGCTGATGTGTCTTTAGTCGTCCTCGGAGGGCGCTTGCAGAGCACCAATCATTCCCTGGGCAGTGTTGAATAGGTTGATTGGTGATGATCCATCAGTGATCAACGTCGATTTCAATCCAAGTGATTTCAACAATTTCACCTGGAAAAAATAAATGAATTTACTTTCCCATGTCACCTACAAGCGATTAGGCTCCCTGCAAGCGATTAGGTTCCCCAGAGATAAGTAAACTGTAGCTCTGCATAGAACGGGGTCCAAGGGCCTTCGCTGTACATGTAAGTAGTGATAGAAACAGACAATGGCCTTTTACCATGGTAGTTAGACACAGCAATCATATTTCAGCGTACATGCTCCTGCAGAGGAAACTTATATATTTCTGGGTGAAACCGCTAGCTCCTCCGTAGTAGTAAATGACTTTCTCCTCCGCAAAAGAACTAAGCTGCGGCAATGAAGAACAACTGTGGCGTTAAACCGCCAACTCTTTTACGAGACTTGACGCTAATGCTGGTGCACAATATACTCAAAGGGAGTGTGCAATGGTCTAGTCTCTATGAATAAATCTCAAAGAAAACACTCAGGTACAGCATTGTTTCCTTGACTTTCCATTCTTAACGGCGCATGTGCGAAATCTATTTGAATTAAATATTTTTAGATGGTTTTGCAACCTCGTCCGCAAGATTGAGTTCGTTGATCTACCTCTACTCTGGGATACAAGAGGCCTTTCTGCGATCTGATTGGCTATTTGGAGACAATAGAAAACATAAACTATTTTTCGAAAAATGATCTGATGATAATTATTCGAATAATAACAATGTAATTTTGCCACTAAGCAACAACAATTGCAATGTTGTGTTGTTGTTTGGAATCGAGGTTGCATAATGAGCGTTGCCTAGCAAACTGTAAATCCACAACGGCTGCTACAGTAAATCCCCGCACATAAAGAACCTACTTTTTTGAGAGAGAGGCTGAAATAGGCTCTTATTTCAAAGGCACTAACACTAATTTGAAGGTATAGAGGTTCTTATTTGAAAGATACCTTTTGTAGGCCTTTTCAGAGTCTTACAAAAGATGCCCAGCCCCATTATTTGTTAGGGAAGGGTTTTTTATGGACCTAATAACTAATTGGGGAGGAGAATCATACATTAACAACCAATTGGCACCAAAATGAGCTTTATAGCTACAATCAAAAATCAATTTTGCTACCCATGCAATGAGAACCTATGTTTCATCAAACTGAAATAAGTGCTTAATTACAAGGTGCACCTTTTAGGAGAAACAGCCTCTATGTTCCTATTTTGGTAGGTTCTTTTATGTGGGGATTTACAGTAATGCGCTCAATTTTTGGGCACATCTGATTGAACTGTACCAAAGTGTTCATTCAGCTTCGTTATCAAGGTAATGACGTAACAGCACCCTGGGAACGAGGTTGATGGTTTTGGTCTTCACAAACCCTTTAAAAATACAAACATCGAGTATATACCTGCATCTCTGGCCCTGCAGTAGCAATCGCTTGGATTGTGTTAGCTCCGATTGATTCGACCATTTGCTTGAATTTTCCACTTTCGATTCCTGCCATTTCGCTAGCTTTCTTGATCTCAACATCGTTCTGTTCTTTGATGTAATGCGTTTCTGCTTCACGAGCTTTTGTTAATCTTCCGAGCTCAGATTCCTACGGGATTTTCAAGAGGCAATCTCTTAAATTAAGTTAAACAATCAATGTGTTGATCTTTTCGGGCAGCCTACTATGGTTTCTTCTGGAGACCAGGAGTAAATATTCTTCCAACAAAGCTTGCTGAAGAACTACCAGGTCCTCAAAAGCCAATTGCATGAGAAGGCTTATATCAAGCAAGGTGACTTGGGTCTCCACAGAAACATACAAACAAAGTCAATGCAAAAGTGGGTAGATTTTATGTCTTGCAATAGTCGTTCTATAAATGATGTATTGAAGTAGATCGCCATGTTTCCATCAACCCTGCCTTCACAAATCAAATCTGAAAACTTTCTCTTCGTTTTAGAAAACTCGATTTATCTTCAAAACTACTCAAAAATATTTTGACTTTCCTTGCTTCGTTTAACTAAGTTGTTGCTATAACTATACCAAGTCTGACTGAAAAAGTTAGGCTAGATTTCTTGCAATCGAATTTCATATTTCTGTTTGCTTTTGATAGCGAAGGGGAAAGGCCTTGGTCAAAAGAGAAGCACGTGCAGAAGAAGTTGACTGCCTTAGTAAAAAGTTTAGATTTCGATTTACAAACTAAGTAATAGTTACGTACCGCTTCAATTGTAGAGGCCTGAGCCTTCAATTTCGCCTGTTGTACAGCAGCCTCCCCTTCAATCCTGGCTGCTTCAGCACGAGACTGCGCCTCCGCTTTAGCTTGACCAGTAGACTCCACGGCAGCACTTTGAGCTTGCAACTCAAGCAGTTCTCGGCGGGACTTCTCGGCTTCGGCTTCGTCAGTAATCTTTTGACGTTCAAGCCTTCCTTTGGCTTCTTGTTCGAGCCGATCAGCTTCATGCCTGCAGGCAGAAGAAACAATTTACGTTACACGAATTCTGTTAGATCACCAGCTCCTGTATGTTTTTTTGTTAATCTCATCCGTTCCTGCAGTATATTACTTGCAAAGCACTGGAGTAATTTCTAAACATTAAATATATACATTACATACATAATTTCTAAACATATCGAGGAGCTAAACTTTGGAATGATTTGAAAAGAAAAAGTAAGATGGCCAATACTTTTACCCAATTCAAATTGTCACTCAAATATGACAAATTTTGAGCAGTGTCTCACCTTTCCTTTACCTTTACGTATTTCAAATAGTTTCTATCTTTATTGTAATTTCGTAGTGTAGCTTTTCTTTTGTTACAGGGCAGTTTGTAAATCAACGTTAGCATGACTTGAATACTTACGTTGTATAAATATAAAATAAAATGAAATGAAAATGAAACATTGTAAAGGTTTAAAAGCAACTGAAAGATCAAACTAGAGTCTGTCTAAAATCAACTATCACGTGAAAATGTCTGCTAATAAAATAACTGAAGAGCATGCATGGGTAATGTTGCATTAATGTAATCTCACATGACATCTGATTTGAAACACACTTGCTGTAAGTTGCTCAAATCTACTTCTGAAGTTTCAAGTGAATGACATAGGGCTTGTCTATAAATAGGAAAAAACCCCTAATCCCTCCATTGTGTTCGTTGGCCCTTTCATCTAATTTCATCTTTTTTTGAAATCATATTTTCACACGATATCCATCAGTAAGAAATTAAGATAATACATACTATAAATTAATGAATAAAAAGAACAGGAAAGAAATTCAAATTGCTGTTAATGAGTTGGACTGGGCTAAGGTGTTTTTAATCTTCTTTTAAACTGATAGAGTGAGGGGTTTCCTTATTTCAATAGGTATTTGGCGAAGGAAGGCTCTGCTTTCTTTCGCCCCGAGCTGGATTATCAAATATACTAGGCTATTATATACCTCTGCGATCTCATCTATTAACTCACCTTATTCACTTAAATGAATTTCTACTTTAGAACAATGGAAAATGATGAATAGTCGTCACAGAAAAAATCCAAGAGCTACCAAAATGTCTTCTACATCTCAAAAGATCTGAGAAATCGCTGAAAGTGTAACACACCTCCAGAAATCTCTCCAAATAAATGATAAAAATTCTCAAACAGTCTTGAAAAATTTTAGGAATGTCTCAAAAATCCTCAGACCCTACAAAGATTTTAAAAATTCTTGCAAATCTCGAAAAACCTCGCAGAATCTCCATCGAAAATTGTCCAAAATCTCTAAACCTCTAAGGTACAAAAGCTTTCTAAAAGTCTCAAAATTCTTTGTAAATTCGAAGAAATCTCAAAATCTTGAAAGTTCAAAGACACTAAAACATCCGAAATCTTGTGCACAATTTTTCAAGTTTTCTTTTTATTCATATAAAAATTTTATACCAAATCTTACATTATACTTATTTTTCAGGTGATTTATCCCTCGATGGGTTCCTACGCAAGAGCTTATGGCAATTGAAATACTATTCAAAGATCCAAGGTAGGTTGAATTAAAAACTTTATATGAAATATCAACTCTTAAAGCTTATTATTCATTTCTGAAGTTGACAATGTTGATGCCATGTTTGTAAAAACTCGTGTTCCTTAGCTTTGCCATCAACAGCCAAACAGTAATTTTACTGCACTAAGTTTTAATGGACATAGCCTGGTTAAAAGAAATTGCTGACAATGGATCTTTTTTACATTTAAACAGTGAAGACCTTGTTTCAAGGATTCTTAACAGTTCTTTACGTCCCTTGATAATTCTTAAAATTGCTATGCCTCTTAGCTGCTGCAAGTAAGCCACAAAAGTCATAGATATGTGACCCAAGTCAGCTTTTAACTATGTTTTTTCTAAAAAGATATTAAAGACTTGTGTTAGGAAGTTTTAAGAATTTGAAGGCTCTCGATGCAAGAAGACAATGTTAAGAGCACAGGCCTGTTCTGGAGACTTTTTTCACGTCAATTCACATGCATAGTTCCTGTCATGACCTGTTGGGGCACACCCTTATTTGCTCATTATCGTTAAATGAACAATTCGATATTGGATGCTTAAATTTCTGCAACCATATTATTATTTTTCACAAAACCTACAAGCAAGTTGCACTGCTGCATGTAATTTTATAAGTTCACACAAGGAGGAGATTGTTGCTATGGAAACATTAAAATCAAATATTAATAAAGAAGGATAATGATATCATGGAAAAGTAGCTACAAATATTATATAGTGTACCATTAGAGGAACTCTGAAGTACCATTAGGGGAGCTCTGAAGTACCATTAGAGGAACTCTGAAGTAACATTAGGGGAACTCTGAAGTACCATTAGAGGAACTCTGAAGTACCATTAGGGGAGCTCTGAAGTACCATTAGAGGAACTCTGAAGTACCATTAGGGGAACTCTGAAGTACCATATCTAGGGTACTCCAGAGTACCCTCACAAAGGGTACTCCAGAGTACCCTAAAGGGTACCATATTTGTACCAGACTGGAGTACCCTAAAGGGTACTCCAGAAACCACCTTTTTTCTGTGAGTGTAAGGAGATCTGCTCCCCATGCAGACAAAGTTTGAAGGAAAAAAGTTTCAAACTAAATGCAGACACCGCAGAAGCAAGACACTTTCTATTCATCCAGTAAAATACAAGGATGTAAACAAACCTGGCAGCTGCCTCTTGTGAAGCAGTTGTGATCTCAATGGCGAGTTGAACTGATTTTTGCAAAGCATCACGGGTTCTTTGATCAACAGGCTCGACAGATTGAATATCGACACTTGTGATGTTCAGGTTATTAGCAGGGAATGTGAACTTATTGCGAACTTTCATTTTCTCATCCAAACCAAACACAGAGGAACGAATGATTTTGGCAGAGTTCTGTGGAAGAAAAGTGTAAACAAAGTAATAAGAAGCGGTTCATAATGTTCAGGTTAATGGAGAGACATTAGAAATTATTGCAAGCTTCATCTTCTTTCCTAAAAAAGAGATGGTTTTGTAAAGCTCCGTAGAGAGAACACAAATATTTGTAAGTACAGTAAATCCCCGCATATAAGAACCTACTTTCATATACGTATTTCACTACGCATATAGCCAGGCTGAAATTGGTTCTTATTTCAACGGTAGTAAGACTAATTTCAAGGTATAGAGGTTCTAATTTGAAGGGTGCGTCATGTAATCCCCTTGAGAGTCTCATAAAAGATGTTCCGCCCTATTATTTGTCTTGGAAGCGTTCTTATGGACCTAATAAGTAATAAAGGAGGAGAATAAAACTTTCAAAGGCAACTGGGACCACAGTGACCTTGATAACTATCAACTTTGCAACCTCTGCAATAAGAACCTATGTCTCATCAGACTGAAACAGGCACGGGGGGGGGGTATCTCGACCTATTTTCTAACAGGGACGTGCCATTTTGCCCGAAAAATTGGTACCCATAATTCCGTAAATTCTGGTGGATTTTAGGGTCATAATTCCGTAAATCGAATGAAAATCTGGGCCATAATTCCGGAAATTATGAAAAATCCCCTGAAAAAGACACCCATAATTCCGTTTAATGTATAAAAATTGTGAAAATGCTACCCATAATTCCGTAACGGTTTGAAAAAAGTACCCCTAAAAAATGGCACGTCCCCGTACCATGAAAAGTACTAAGTTACCCCCCCCCCCGAGGAAACAGGTTCTTCATTGCAAGGTACATAATTTATAGCAAAAACAGCCTATAGGTTCTTATTTTGGTAGGTTCTTACATGCGGGGATTTACTGTACAAAGGTTTCCAAAAATTGTCCCTTTTTGCGTGGCTATCCTGTGGGGGAGCGGTAACATCCCTTGTGCCATTCTTAAACAGTTGGACAGGGTTGGCTTCAATTTTGAGTTTGAGATGTTATTCGAGTCAGTTTGACGAGTGGTCGGTGATTTATGGCTTAGGAGAGGCAAATATTTGGCTATTTTAAGGATGGCGCTTACATTTTCTCGAGCAATGCTAAAATCAAGAAAACTCTGAAAGAAGGGTTCCAGAGTTGAATATAAACTTCTCTACATTTCAAAAAGGGCTATTAGAGTTGTCGTTCTGATAAACAAACCTGGTCACAATTCAGTAGAAACCCGCATAGAAAGAACCGAGGTTTGTCTCCGGCAGCCTGAATAGGTTCTTGATTAAGTGGCTGTCATTCTAAATTCCAGCCTGCAAGGTTCTTAAAGAGGTTATTATATACAGCACTCACATTGCAGACATTAATACTGTTTTCAGCACAAGAAATCTAAAGACTTTCAGAATTCCTTGAGAATTCTTGAGAACATTTTTAAGTTACAATTATAGTTAAAAATCTTATAGTCTTTCGTACCACTGAAGCATTCTGAGCAGAATGTCAAGGATTCTTGAAACTTTTGAGGAATTCTGAAGACATGAAAGCTGTTATATAAGAACTTCCCCCAGTGTCAGCCTCTGAGAAGTTCTTATTCAGGGGGATTAAAATATCAAATTCCATCCTCAAGGTTCTTAACCCTTTCACGCCCGGCTAAAATTAAGCTTAACAGGAAAACCTAATGTAGATTGTCGTTTTCAAGGGGGTATCATAATCAATGATTCAGTAAGCAGTAGATAAATGCAATGTGCATAACATTTCAAATTGATCAAAATTCCAAATGCTTTAACCCCTGAAAAATTTGCAGTTCTCAATGAATACTGTTGGGCCATATGGCCCTTTCGGGGGTGAAAGGGTCAAAAAGATAGGTTCTTTTATGCGAGATTCTACTCAAGAATGTAGGAAAATCACGCGACGCAGTATAGTTTAACATAGGCACATTACCTTGTGGAAATCATCGAATCGAACACCTGCCACAGCTCCTCTAACTCTTGAAGCAATGGCCTTGGTCAAGTCACCAACAAAATCAGGAACAGAGAAGAGTTTTGCTTTGTCTTCTTCACTCTTTGGATCAACGGTGAAATGCCTGTAATGAAAACGTCATGCTAGACTAATCACAATTTGCTACAAACCTGGCAAAAACAAGCTGGGACTGGGATGCAAGGAAATTTGGGTTGTTTCGTGATGTTTCATAAAATATCGGGGCAAAAACGTTCGTTTAGGACCTTCTGATCCCTCTTCCCCTAAACTCAGAGCTGGGAGGGTCGAATGGCGTTTGATTCAAGTAAACCGAAACGGTAGAAAAGGGATGCACTTTGGCCAAGATTGTAGTTCTTGCCATTGATAGGTCCCATGAATCATCAACCAAAACGGAACTGTCATTCCTACAAAAAAACTGGATAAAATCAAAATCTTTGTCTAAAATTAATGGGCTAGGCCACGTAATGTAAACGAAATTCTCTTAGAGCGACTACTTTATAATACTGTGTTGCTGATGAGGACTCGGAAGTGAGGCGAAAAAACTTTGAAAATTAAAACAATGTAAGTGTGAATGTTTTAAAATCTATGGCAAACAAACAAAAACATAAGTACAGTCTACTTTATAGCATATATCTTAGATAGGCCATATCACAGATATTTTCCACTAATTTCTCAAAATGACGGTGTTAGCTTGAAGATGGACTCTTGAATTTCGAGGAGAAACACACGAAACACACTCATATGTTGTATGATTGCAGAGATATTGGTGGATTTTTGTAAGTAACTTTATCGTGGATTCTCCCCTTCCATCAAATTCTGTGCAGAACACAATGACTACGTATGGGCAACAACATAGATTATAGCGATAACAGGCTTTTTACGGTTACGAGACCCAGCCCCTTCAAAAGGTTTATTGCAAATATATGAAATATTAAAATATATGTTAGGAGGGGTACTCATATTTTAAGACGTGCCGCTGAACAGGGTATCATTTTCAGGATTCTGACTCCGGGAAAGGATAACATTTTTGCATGGTTGGCTCCATGACAGGGTCCACATTCGGCATTATTGACTCAGTAAAGTCGTTGTAGGCCATTTGCCCTCCACAAATGTACTTGAAATAGTTTGGATGGCAACTTTTTCCCATTTTCTGATAAATTCCTTACAAATTTCTAGGGCAGCGCATAATTTCTGTTGAAGAAACCGAAGGATGGGGTATATATCGTTTACGAAAACTTGACTCCGGGACAGGGTATCACTTTCAGGAATTTGACTCCGGGACAGGGTAGCTTTTCAGATTTTCCAGTAGCACCTCTCGTATGTTCGTAGACCAAGCATACCCCCCCTCCGGAATGCTTTTATACTTTAGTTTCCTTTTAAAACACGAAGTATTCTACGTTTTAAAAGTTTAACATCAACGGAAAAATGAATATAGTCTATATCTCACCAGTTGTAGGACAGCTGCAGTGACAGTCTAGCATGGTCAGCGGTCTCAACAATAACAATGTCCGTGCAAAAGTCTGGGCCTAACAAGAGGCAAAGTGCTTTGATGACATTTGGTCTCTTTGGTTTTCCACCAGACAAACTGAGAAGAGTAAACTGCTCATCGGGTCCAAGCATCACGAGGTCTGGTCCAAATACAACCCTGTCAAGTGAAAAGGATAGCTTGTATCAAACATTTTCAAAACTTAACGTCAACATGTCATTGTGCTCTTTGATGCCGGGTCGGGGGTCATTTCAGTAGTCTACGGTACGAGGCTGTGCAACTTTTGGGGCTCCTTTTCCACAGCAGAGCCAGCATTTATGGGTATGATTTTCAACAATATCTAATGTTTCCTATATTTATGAATACAATTTTTGCAAAGCTGAATTTAAGGGTATATATACTTTTCTCGCTTCTTCTGGGCTTATGGGTATACACTTCCTCGCTGATTTTTGGGTTTATGGTTGCATTTTTCAGAAAATTTTCGAGACTTATGGGTGGTAATGGTAGGTTCTGGAAGGCACAGCCCCCATGTCGAAAATTTAAATAGCCCCACGGGCGTTCATAGTACTCTTGGGCCCTGCAGATCTGCGGGGTGGGGCATATGTGCTAAAACACCAAACTGTTGCTGAGAAATGAATCTGTTTACGTTTCGTGCCATTTTGTTTGACCAGAAAAGGCTTGGATGGTCTTGTAAAACAAAAGATTTACCTACAGTAGAATGATAAATCAATTTTGGGAATTTATGAATATATCTCAAATCTCTGCATGCACTTAATAACAACTAAAGAAAGCAAACGTTATAGCAGGCTGCAATGCACCTGGAAAGCGGTCAAGGCGGGACTTTTGTTCCATCAAATTCAAATAGAGACTGGGCACGGAAACATCGAGGTCCTGTGAGACATGTTAAATGTAGATCTAAAGAATAAAATTTCAATTCCATCATCCTTAGAACCGATACGGACATCTATGTTATGTTACTGCATGTACAGCAGCACAGAGAAGTGTGACACACAGTTGAACTGAGATTTAAACAGAATTCAAGCTAACGTCTATTTAAAATCATATGGCATGGGCAAGGCGCGCCAATAAAGCAACTGAGGAACTTTGCATGGGAAATTTTGCGTTATCACAAATTTCACAAGACATCTAATTTTAAACAGAGTTTTACTTCCGCGCTAGATGTGATCAAATCTGCTACCTATATTTGGATACACCGGGTAGACTTACGACATAGTTCCAGTTATCGCAACAACATCAACAACAGCGATGACAACAACAAAGGAATATTTCATTTTTGCTCAAACTGGGACTGATCGATTTTCATATGAAAATTTGCGGCTTTTTTCTTGGCTAGTGTCACTGAAACTTGAAGTTTAAGGTTTTTAACATCGGAGCTTCAAGCCGGCAACCTAGGCCCATTCGCCGTTGCCTGGAGCACTGAACTGTTGCTATGGTTTTCATAATTATGATTTTGATGGGGGAAAACTTCGTCCCAATTTTCACTGTGAAAGTCCATGAGTCATAGTTTGAGCGTCCATCAGTCTGTCAATAGCGATAACTACGAACACTGAATTAGTCTAACCGGTTCTCACGGTAAATTTTGCAAAACAAAGGATACAGCTCTGTTTGCGACAAAGTGATTTGACAACCCCAAAAACAAGTGATTTCAAAACTTCAAAGTGATCGACCAAATTGTTTTGCTTTCTTTGCTTATTTTGATTTGCATGAATGCATTCAGAGGTGAATGCACTCAGAGGTGTCAAATCCATTCTTTAGAACGGCGAATCGCTTTGTCTGGTCGGAACCTTGAATCTTTGTTTCACAGAATTTACCTTCGGTCAGGGTACAAATAATTCATATACCTCGCTTTTTTCTCCTTGTAATCATACATTTGGACTGCGGCATTATGAGGCACCCTGAATGTAATAACCTTGTGTTTGTCACGTGTCTTCATCCTGTCACCACCACCACGATCACCTCTGTTGGCCAGGGGGTCTTTTCCTTGCGTGATGAGATCTTCAACAACCGGGGGTAGTGATTTCTCCCATAATTCTTCATCTTGAGTAAGCATGTACGTGTTTCCAATCTCTGCTCGCACTTTACCGGTTCTGATATCACGCACATAGACACCCTCGTTTGCATCCAAAGGAATGGCTTTTCTGCGACTAACAACCTCAACTTCCACAGGAGGAACATATTCACAGGGTCCGCGAATCATCCATCTGTCACCTGGGTTACGTGTGACTTTCTGTGAATGATAAAGAAAACTAATGGAGCTGCAAACCAATAGCAGCCAACTTACCCGTCTACAATCTCTTTGAAAAATTATCACGGTCAGTGGCAGCGTACATTAAAATCGAAAACTTTCGGACAATCGAACTTTCGGACAGTTTTGTCCGAAAGTTTACATGTCCGAAATCTAATGACGTCCGAAAGTTTTTTCGTCCGAAAGTTTTAAACTCGTCACCAATCGAAAATCACAAAGAAACATAACATAAAATGTCTATTTACCAATGTTTTTCCGGTAGTATTAAGGTTTTTGAACTTTTTATCTAACACTTTGGTTCCTTGATTCGTTTCTTGAAAATTGTCCACGCATAGCAGCACCTTTTAATTTGGTTTACAGTTTACAGCTGGTTTTACCATTGTTCAGTCTAACAAAAATTACATTCAGGGTCCTTGTAGATGTGATGATCACTATATACCTACTGTAAGTTGATATTTATGATAGAATCACAATAATTTTTAACATATATTTTGGTATCATGCTTGTTTTTCAATGTCGTGCTTGTCTGAAAGTTTGAAACTCGTCACAAATCGAAAATCTCAAACAAGCATAACATAAAATGTCAATCAATCAATGTTTTACCGGTAGTACTAAGGTTTTTGGAACTTTTTATCTAACAGTTTGGTTCTTTGATTCGTTTCTTGAAAATATTTCACGTATGGCAGCACCTTTTGATTTGGTTCACAGCTCGTTTTACCATTGTTCAGCCTAACGAAGATTACATTCAAATGTCCTTGTAGATGTGATAATCACCATGTACCTAGAGTAAGTTGATATTTATGATAGAATCACAATAATCTTTAACATATATTTTGGTATCATGCTTGTTTTCAATGTCGTGCTTGTCCGAAAGTTTTTTTGTCCGAAATTCCCGAAAAAGCGTCCGAAAGTTTATTGCCCGAAGTTGTCTTTTCAAACTTTTCCGTCCGAAAGTTTTCGATCTTAATGTAAGTTCAAAATCTTTAAAAAGTGACCGTTAAAATTCTATCACCTATTTCTTGATTTGAAGGGCTTGAAAGAAACTGGCCAATTATTATCATTATTATTATTATTATTATTATTATTATTATTATTATTATTATTATTATTATTATTATTATTATTATTATTATTATTATTATTATTATTATTATTATTATTATTATTATTATTATTATTATTATTATTATTATTATTATTATTATAAACAAACTGCTAAAATTGTACGTTTCGATTAAAAATCTTCATCAGCCTAACTTTGCAAACAAGCAACCGAGCATTTATAACCTAAGATAAACAACCTAAATTAAGATACAATAAAGAAGAGCCAAACAATTAAATCTACACCAAGCCTGACAAGAACGCCCAACTTCCATAGAAATAAAAGCCCAAACGGGAATTTAAAATGAAAGTTTAGAAAATAACTAATCGCAGTGGGTAAACCAATAACCTACCGAACCCCTGAGAGACCCAAAACCTCACCCTTCCAAGCCTGACTTACATTGAAATAAAAGCCCAAACGGGAATTAAAAGTAAAAGGTTCTAATAACTGACCAAACCCCCACGAGACCCAAAAACCCACCCTTGGAAAATACCTTCATTAAAATCCCCTAGGAGAAGTCTGGACACACCGAGGAGGCAAACAACAAGAATGAGTGGGAAAAGCCCCGCGGTCCTCCCCATAACCTTTCCATAACTCGCTATTTGCTGAGTAAGGAATGGCCTGATAGGGGATTCCACCCTAACACCACGTGTATCCGCACACGAAGCTATAGAAGAAAACCGCAAAACCACACCCACCATGCACATCCACCGGATACAAATGCAACAGCAGGAATTAGGCCATCCCGCACGCAAACATGTCCAACTCCACATCTGCAGCCCGTTCATTAAGTCCCCTTGGCAAAAATGTTCCCAGCCTGTATTGCCAAAACAATTCCTTTCGGCGCAGTGAAAATACGTTTTCTGCCCCATCGATGATTTTTATGGTAACATCAAATTTCCCGTTGTGACCCGCTTCGAAAAAATGGCTAAAAAAGTTCGCCTGCGGAATTATTTTGCCCCTGTCCAGTGTACCCTGGTCACGTCTGCGTGCGTATGACCTAAAATAAGATTTGTAAACATTAAATCTCTGCCTATCTCTGCCTATTATTATTATTATTATTATTATTATTATTATTATTATTATTATTATTATTATTATTATTATTATTATTATTATTATTATTATTATTATTATTATACATTATTTATACACGAAAAATCCCGTCAGCAAAACTTAAAATGTACAGGTATAAAAAATAAATATATAAAAAATTCATTGGGTGGGGCTGATCTTCCAGGGAATCGTGTTTGAGTTTAATTCAGCTCCTCAAATGTATCTTGAGGTGTTTTTTGAATTGTTGCAAGGTAGAGAGTTCCCTGATGGTAGTGGGGATTTCGTTCCAAGCTTTTAGACCCGAATAGTGAAAGCTTTTCTTTGAGTACTCAAGATTATATCTCGGAAGTTGAATGTCCGTGCAGTTTCTTGTTCTATAACTTGAGTACATATTTCTTGTTTTACATCTATCCCAAAGGCTTTCAGGGCAGATCTTATTCATCATCTTATAGGTCATAACAGATCGGTCAAAGTTTATTAGTTGTTCTACAGTCAACCAGTCTCGAGACCACTGATCTTTGATTTTTGCCCTTTCTATTATTGACTGAGCTCTATTTTGCAGACGTTGAAGGCCTTCTAATTTTGTGTTGGAGAGAGACCCCCATACAACATTTGCATATCGCAAGTGACTCCCCACAAGAGCATGGTAAATGTTAACCAGCTGGGATTGCGGGACAATTTTCATTAACTTTTTCAGAGACCATAGCCCACCAGAGACTTTCCCTTTAACTTTGCTGTACTGTTCTTTCCAATTCAATCCTTCATCAACAAGTATACCCAACGACTTTGTCTCCTTGACACGCTTAATTTCTGCGCCATTCAACATAAGTGGCTCATGGGATGATATCTTATTCGTTCTTCGTGGGTGCCCAATTATCATGTATTCGGTTTTTTGTGGATTAATGCTTAGTTTGTTAATTCTCATCCATTCCGAAATATTCATCATTTCCTCCCGAGCGCTTTCAAAAAGTTCTTCTATGCTATCTGACGTTACAGTCACGTGTGTATCATCTGCGTACATACCCGCTTTAGAGAGCACAAGACAATCTTCAAAATCATTTAAATAGATGATGAATAAGAGCGGGCCCAGACAAGATCCTTGTGGGATTCCACATGTAACCAAGCTTTCACTGGACTTTTGATCCCCTAAAGAACAGTACTGTTTCCTATTGCTCAAGTAGGAATCAAACCAGTCCCCTGCAATACCTCTAACACCAATGGCGTTCAATTTCTTAACCATTATTTTGTGATCTACAGTATCGAAGGCTTTCTTCAAATCAAGAAACAAGGACAAATTCAGTTGCTTTTTGTCGATGTTTCTGTACCAGTTGTCAGTGCAATTTATTAAGGATGTTATCGTGGAATGCAGTTTACGAAAAGCTGATTGACTCGGTGTCAAGATGTTGTTTATTGTTAGGAAATTATGTAGCTGATCGTGTACAATTTTTTCGAAAATCCTTGCAAAAACGGAAATAATTGAGATGGGCCTATAATTGTTTGCGTCGAAAATCTGCCATAATTGCTTAGTTAGACTCGTCAGAGCCTTGGATTCTTTTTGGAATTAGAATCTATTTCAAGCTCTAGTTCGTTTGAGAATGTCCGAAAATTCTGTCCGAACTTGGCTCGACTGAAACTTTTGGCTTTTCATGTATTTCCTGATATTCTTAGTTTTTATCAGGAGAACAGTAGCCATTGGAAATAATGCGCTCAGATCTTACTCCATCGTTTTTCTTAAATTGTCAAGCTTTTGAAAATAATACCTTCCAATCGCAAGTTAGATACTTTTTATCACGATCACAAAGCAAAACAACAAACCTTGTCGTCAGAAGTGAATTCTTCAGTAGCGCGGAGAATGAGTCCTTCATCTTCCCCAAGAATGTAAACACTCTGAATTCCTTTCTCGAGTGTCTCACCAGGTTGCAAAAAGAACGTTTTGTCACCCTAGAACAAGACAAAATTGCGTACCTACGGTAAGTATCAAAACATGAATCCAATGAAAGAAGGCTTCTTAGAGGTTTCTTAATTCGAAAGAAGGTCCCTATCTCTGCACGTTCCAAGGCGATTCTGAATAAAACAACTATATAACTCCTTTAGCTCAAGATTTCATTGCATTGAATAAATTTTTTTCGCTCAAAACTCAAAACCGTATACTACGACTCTTTGGGCGACGATAAGTCTCGACGCAATGTTTGGATAACAACTGCAAACCAGCTAGAGGCTTTGCCTAAAGCAGCAGCATGGCCTGGGCAAATCAACTGGTGCGGTATGTAAATGAGGTCTACAGGCGACGCCCAAGGAAATTTCTGAGGGCAACCCCTCGACTTTGAATCAGAACGCTTAACTCTCGATTCTACATTTGCCGGTGCTGAAAAAGAATTTTCGACCATTCGTGGCAGTATATATTTTCAAAAATTAGCACCCCCAGACATTTTTAAGTAGACATTGTTTATTCAGCTTAGAACGCCTATCTTCACCCCCATCTTAAGCCGAGATAAATTGGGAACCTTGAGATCTTTGCAACAGTTTGCCATTAGTCATCAGCTTTTAAAAAACATTTGTCCAAACAACTTTTACTTTGTCTTGGAACACTTCTCACAACACACTGCTACCTACCCTTAAAGTTAAAGTATTGACAAAGTTTGCCCAGGAGAATTCTTTCGAACACCAACCTTTACTTTACTTTTCTCAGAAAAATTCTCACTCCACCCTTCCTTCATACAGCTACCTTCCCTTCTACTCCTTTTTAAAGAATATCGAGAACCATCTTCTGGCAGAAAGGGGGGCTATTGCCTCATGCTTCCATGTCCTTCCATCGAATAAAAAAAATTATACTAACCTTGACCAGTTTCTTTTGTCCAAGTTGTGGTTTGCCGTCTTTACCGACAGGATCTAATATGACACAGTATTGTCTGTTGCTCAACGTAGTTATAGAAACAACATCAACGACCTAAAACCATGAAAATAGACATCAACGGTAGGTACGAGTCCAACAGTAAGCTGCAAACAAAGCTACAACACAAGAAGCATCTCGAACAACGGTGTTCTCGATTTGCTGAAGTTCGCACCACATATTTTACACACGCAAGTTTGCCTCACCGTTTAGAAATGTAAACATCGCAAATTCAAGAGGAGTACCTTAAAATGATACTCAGGCTTCTTTTTGTAGTTGGCATACAAGCTTAGCAGCAAACAGGACTTAAAAAACTTGCAAGTTCACGACTTTAAACGGTGAAATTTCAAACAGATAAGTTTCGTCGTGGTTTGACCACACCCTGGACGATTTCTGCTTCTTTCACATTTTAGTGGCCACTATATTAGTCAAAGTAGAGATGTACAAACGTTGCACCTTTGAGAACCAATAACACAATACTAGAGTCTAGGCATTTATCAAGCCTATCTACGCTGCCCTAGTAGACCCTAAGTCTTTCAAAGGGTGGGTAAAAACACGTCAACTGAAAAGCCTGGCAAGGTCTCAATAAACTCGAAAGAACTTTACAAGTGCAAAAAGCAAATTCCTGACCTCTTCATAAATACCAGGAATGTGAGCCTCAGTATCGTTGAATGTTATCAGCCATTCTTCACCATTCTTTCTCACTTCCCCTCTTTCATCAGTAAAGGTTCTTGTTGAACGCATATGAAGGGCTTTCTACAAATGGACAATAAAGACAGTTTAGTTCATTTATTGGGAAACATAGTCACACAAGTTTCAACATTTTTTACCATACTTGTAAGGCAATAGTACTTACGCATCCAGAAGTGCAGCTATGAAGAAGAAATTTCTTTATTTTTCCATATTATAAGTTCAAATTACTCTATTTGCAGACACTGTCACCTTACATCTAATTCCTTATGCATGGCTACACAGCAGTCCTCGCATTTTGTGCTCCGTGGTATGTAGTTTCGCAAAGTAGTATATATTATGTAAGAAGCATTAACAGTATCTTGCACGATTAAATTTTCAATTGAACACAAAATTTATTAACTCTATTAGCTGTCACGAAATGGCTAGCTTCCATTCAATATTTGCAGACAAAAATTCTACAGAATAAATCTAGGGTTGGTATAATTGCTGATTATTTTAAGAGATCACTTTTGTGAATGGTGTGTAGTACTCTTTCCAACCATTTCCCTCTTTTCTCTGCGAAACTGCGCATTTCAATCAGCAAAATTACTAAAATGACATAATTGTCTATGACGTCATGTCACTTCGACCTGAACGAGGCTGCTAACTGTGTTGATATGCTCACACTACTAGCTTCCTCATCACACACTCGCACAAAATACCAATTGAGGACGATGTTCAGCCAAACTTCTTTTATGACCAGGGCTCAAAAAAACGAAGTAGCATGATAGCAGCGCTGTAGCTGAAATGCTAGAAGACGGAAAGGAAAAAGAAACGGAAGGGGGACTGAAGGGAAAGAAAGGGGGAAGACGAAAGAAAGAAATAGAGAAGGTAAAGGGACAGAATGGGGTGGTATATTTGGAAAGAAGAAAGCGCGTAAAAGAAATGAAGGTGCTTGGCTTGCTACCTGGAAGAAAAATATTTTTTGAGCCCTGTTTATGACACTTCTTTTACGTATATATGACAGCTGGAGCTGTCACAAGTTGGAAAGAACTCACGATTGAAGTTCAGCATTTGGTAAGGTTGCTTTTTAACAATGATCCTATAAACCCCAGACTTGTCCTTTAAAATGTATCCCCTTTCCCGGTGGAAAACTGAAAATAACTTATATACGGTTGGATATACGGTTGGAAAACTGGATATACGGTTGGAATCTTTCTGATCTTATTGTTTTTGCGCGTTATCCGCTATTTTGCAGGATTGCTTAAGTATGCAAGGTTGATTATGTTTCAAAAGGAAAATCTATCCAAAACGCTTGTCAATGAAAACGCCCTTCTGCAATATTTTTACCATCAATCCACCTTTTCAAGGTACGAGGCGCGAAAGCAGAAATCTTTTGTTGTTAGAGATATTGCATTTTTGAGTCCAAAAACCTGTTCTACGTACAAAGCTCAGTGTTGAAGCAAATTTTCACTTTCTTATCTGTGTTCATTTCGAAATTTTGGCGATATGAATAATTTGAGAATAAAATTAATCGTACATTGAGCAGAGCTTTTTTAAAAAAAACTCTGCTCAAGGTACGATTAATTTTATTCTTGAATGTGTTTATTTAAATCCATATCGTACAACACGCTTGTTTGGTAAGATTGTTTTACGCATGAATAATTTGAACTCATTAAGGGCTTAGACCGTGAAATCAGATGAAACATCTGATTTCAAGGCCAAAGCTCTTATGAATTCAAATTCTTTAAATCACCATAGTTTCCAAACGAAGGCTGAAATGAAAGTGAAATGAACTTCTATGCTAAACTTTGCACGCAGAGCAAGATTTTTGACCCAAAATTGCAAAATCTCTAACAACAAAAGACTTCCGACTTCGTGCCTCTTACCTTAAGAAGGTGGATTCATCTAATAGCCTTGTAGCTCAGCCGAAAATCATGTACAATACCTCGGAATTGAAATAAGAAATCAAAGAGATATAGGTGGTATCTTATACCGGGTGAGTCAATAAAAAGGCCCGGCGCTTGAAAAAATACTGCTCCTTGAATATCAAAGCAAAGATGTTGAAAACTGTCTTGTTTCATTACAAATATGTTGAATTAGGTTAAGTAATTTACCAGGGTTTAATCGGTCATTCTTTCCCGTGGGAAAAGGAGACTTCTGCAGAAAGCCCCTTTTGTTCTCCTTCC
Organism: Aurelia sp. 4 Dawson et al 2005; assembly: GCA_964019985.1. Classification (NCBI taxonomy): domain Eukaryota; kingdom Metazoa; phylum Cnidaria; class Scyphozoa; order Semaeostomeae; family Ulmaridae; genus Aurelia; species Aurelia sp. 4 Dawson et al 2005. The sequence goes on along the minus strand of OZ026500.1, from coordinate 15,941,192 downwards.
TAGCAATAATAACTCTTAGATGTGCTCATGCATTTTGTCCTCATGGGAGAATGGAATCCCCCTGAATAAGTTATTCACACTAGGGGGGGGGAGACTTTCAACCCGCCAAAACGAAAGCATGTGCTAAAGCGTGCCTAAAGTCATCGCTGTGATGTAAAAGCATTAGCGATTTTTGCTTGTAATTTTAGCACGCTTTTTGGGGAAAGGGATTCATTTTAGAAAATTGCCTACAGAATCTGAAAGCAATGACCGATTTTAGCCAGGAAATTTTCTAAAAAATAATTGAACATGTTAGCTATTAGATCATGTATTGCAAAATATCATTGCTTATATGCTCAGGGAGCAGTAGCCTTTCAAACGCCGGGCATTTTTTTTACTCACCCGGTATCACTCAACAGTGCAATTAAATTGAATCCCTAAAGCTTTCCTTTCAAGCCATCTATAATGTTAAAAACAGACCTTCTCTGTGAGGACAGTGGCTTTCACAACATCAACAACTTCTTCATAGGCTCCAGGAAGATAAGCACCAACTTTCTTCACCAACCACTCTTCACCAGTTACCCGGAAATTGCCATCACGATCCTGTCATAAATTGATAAATTGTATCACATTAAACAAAAAACGTTGCGAGATCCAGAATTCTAGATTCCAGATGTGGAGATAAGAAACTAACTTTGACCTTGTGTTAAAAAGAGGGTTTCTGCTACGAGAGAAACAACCTATTGTGATCACAAAATCATGAGATATCAAACGAAATGGTCACCAAGCCTTCGTAATCTCTCTTGTTTTGTGAAATGTCCATCAGTCTCATTTCAGTTGTCATCGCAAGGCAGCTTTCATGGGTGATTGAAGTTGCCAATTCCAGATGAAAAATCATGAAAGAAGAAGCTACGGGGGCTGAGCATTGAAGATGGGAATTGCTCTTGAGATTTCAGATTTTGTAATCCCAACAAATCCAGAAAGGCCCATCTTAACTTTTATCCCAGATACTGGTTCAGTTAGCTTTGGATGGAAAAAACACCGCACTCACTGTATCAGTTTTCAGTTTCATTCATCATAAATCAATCCTGAATACAACTTCAACAAATTCACTCTACAACTAAATACATTACAACATTAGAAATTAAATCAATGCTGACTAAAAATAAAAGATAAGTTACTTTACATGATTGTATTTACGATTTACTGACTAAGGAGGAGCTCTCTAAGTAGGTGAACTAATCGAGAGAGCCCCCCCCCCCATTAAAATGAAAACAACAAACACTAAAAAAAAGTTTACATAAAAAACAACAGCCGGTACAACAACAATGAAAGAACAACACTGACTAATGTTATGCCTAATTCAATAGTCCAAGCAATACTAGTGCAGAGAGTTCAAGTCAAAATTTGATCGAGTATTCTAAGGGAATGTTCTACCACGGTTTGAATAGCTTCCTCGTTGACTTCATTAGTGAATCAGGTATTTGTAAGATAGATGCAAAAAGTGAGGTGCAACAAAAGTGCTACATGCTAGGAGAGGCGACAAGCAGATATTTTGCTTTCCACAAAATCATGGAATCCTTCTAAATCAACTAGGTTGCTTTCCATAGGAATCCAGATTGATGTTTTCTGTTTAATTAGTCACTATTACTCCCAATGTAATCCCTAGCATACATGTAAAACTGAAGTCAATATGATGAACGATCCAAAAACTTCTTACTTTGAAACAAGTGATCCTTACTTTCATTCTCCATAAATAAGCAACTAGCCAGATTTACATAAAATTGGTATCAAACTCTTAGATGAATTCTCTTTTATTCACATAGGTGAAAACGGGAAAACTGGATTAATGTCTCCTTCACAATTGCCAGCCGGGGGGCTACTATACATATTCTGGGTACGGGGACGTGCCATCGGGAAGGGTATCGATTTTCACGATTTTGGTATAAGGAACGGTATCAATTTTCACGATTTTGGTATAAGGAACGGTATCGATTTTCGCAATTTTCGCAATTGGTATAGCGTCGGGTATGCATTTTCGGAAAATTGGTATAAAGTCCGGTATATATTTTAGATAAATTGGTATAAAGTCGGGTATACATTTTGGAAAAATTGGTATAACGAACGGGTATGTGTTTGAAACCTCGATGGCACGTCCCCGTCCAAAATCTGGTCAAGTACCCCCCCGGGAATTGCCATTCAAATGGCGCATGTGCTTTTGGAACGCTCTGCACATGATTCAGAACGTACCTTGGTTTCTCCCCTTGCTCTCAACTTGATTGCTTGATTTGGTCTAATGATGGTTGCTCTAATTGTCTCTAATACTTCTACTTCCTTCCTCGGAATGTAAGTTCCTTGAAATAGACAAAACAATATATTCTTCTAAATTCGAATGGAAGATACATGACGAGTGCCATCTGACTGAAGCAAAGATCATGATGTAGAAAATACCCAGGGCCGAAGCCAATGGGGGGGCTGGGGGCAGAGCGCCCCCCCCCCCAGGAGACCATTTGTCGGAAGATTTTGCTCTCTTGTCGGAAATTCTGTGATTTAAATGACTAATTCTGGAGGATTTTGATGAGAAATAATTGCATAAAAACATGAATTTATTAGTGTTAAAACATAAATTCCAACAGAAATCATTGACTTTATGGCATATTTTTGATTGATATTGACTAATTGTGTTAATTTCAATGTTGGATTGCGAAATGTGGCCAAATTTTAGTTAACGAGGAGCTAGATCGGTCATATAATGCATAAATTTAACGTATGTTCCTGCAGCTGTTGTTGCTGTTGTTGTGAATGGTTTTTTCGTCGGAAAATTTTGGTTTTTCGCCCCCCTACGCAGTCATGGCTGGTATCGGCCCTGAAAATACCGTCATAGCAATATAAATATGATGAAATACATTTCTGAAACGGGAGGCTTTGATTGAAAGCTACTTATATCTCTGAACAGAATGCCCAAATTCCTTCTGCAGGTGTTTGTTTCCGAGACGGTTGAGCCAGAAAAAGTCCCACTTTTGAAAATTCATAGCATCAACAATACATCAGAGATTTGAATGATTCAAATTCTAGTTAAAAGCCAAAGGATGCAGTATTTTTGTGATCTTCTTCGCCTTCTTCCGATGATGAGAATATAGGTAAATTCAACTTTACAAAATCATCATGGTAGTAAGATGACTGAAAAAGGCCTAAAACATTAATCAGATCATAAGGACACTCCTTACACAGAACAATTAGCAATGGGGGTTTCACCTCTCTCAAGAGTTATAAGGCATACAGTAGATTTTCAAACAAATACTAAAGCTTTTCAAACTGTGCAGATAGCTCTCACCAATGAGAAATTGTATTTTCTTTGTTGCTCTATGCGAGGAGTCTTTATGATTTCATCACTGCTTTAGGCCCTTTTTAGACATTTTTCAACCATGAAAGTTTCGTATGGTTGAACTTACCTTTATTTCTAGTACTCATATGACCGCAAGAAAAATCACCAAAATACTTTGATCTGTTGGCTTTTAACTAAAATTTGAATCATGCAAATCTGTGAAATATATACTATTGATGCCATGAATTTTCAAAAGTGGGGCATTTTTCTGGCTCACCGCTAGTTTCTTTAACCAAATATTGAATCTTTTTCACCTACTGTTCTTAGTTACATGCCTTTTAATTCTACAGTCACAATTATTTGGTTAAACCACCTTGATTTTTAAATTTGTTTGTCAAATGTGCCTGTAGGTCTCCTTTCTCATAATTGAAACTACGTGTAGATTTATCCTGCATTTGGGGTGGTTTTTTTTAATTAGCTTAACTATTCAATGACCTCAGGGTGGACATTATATTTTTGCTCCTTGGGGCATCAAATCTGTAGTAGGGTGTTGCAGTTACAGGTATTGTAATTAGGAGCATGTATTGTAAATCTTAAAGGCATCTAAAAAGAATCCTTGCAGAATACTTTCTTCTCAACGTTGCAACGATGTTCATCCAGGAAATACGGCTTGTAACCGTTTAAAAGCACTTCTTACCTGGGCCTTCAAACAAATATTCATCTCCAGCGACTCTCTTCTCTCCACCTTGATCTTCGAAATCCAACACTGCTCTCAGACGAAGAGCAGAGTTGGCAGGAACAACTCGAAGAGAAGTTGGAGCTTGTTTTAGTTCTTCACCAGGATACAAAGGAAATGGATCTTGGGCAAGACGAACATCCTGTTGATAAAGGCTTTAATTACCAAACAGATATTTGAATTTTACTCAACCTTTAATTCCCATGACAGCAATAGAGAAGGTCTTAAAGTTTCCACAGTCTACAGTTCAGCTTTCTATTTCTTGACTGTAAATTCATTATTTCATCAAGTGATAAGCTTTGATTATTCAACAATAAGCTACAACCAGTACTTACAAATGTTTTGTAAAAAGCTGGCCATTCAGCTAACACTTGTACTCCAGATTTCAACTGAGAGATTCTAAACTCCCAAATCACTAAAATAGAGTTTTCTACTTTTGTCTATTCATGGCCAGTCTTTGGAAAGCTGATTGTCGCTTTTGGTGTTTTCACTTTCAGTGTTTAAAGACAGACAAATTTTGAGAATTTCTCATAGCTCAAGGGACAAAAGACAAAATAATTACAATATACGCATCTACTCAAATACTGGAATCTAATTCTAGATGTTCACTACAGATCAAGAAAGAAACGTTAAAATGGCTCTAGCTTTATTGTGGCCTTTCTAAAGTGGATGGCTTCTTTGGTGTACCCAATTATATAATTTCTGCTGATGACTTGGCACGCAAAGACCTTGCTCCAACTGGCTAAAAATGGTACATGACCCCAAAAAAGTTAAGCATAAAATCCCTGGTACAAAATTATCACATGCTGAACAAACTTTACCCTGTAGAAATGTAGTTGGCATCAATTGTCACCTCAAGACAACTTTCTCAAAACAATTCTTATATGACATATATACTTTAGAGTAACCTTAGTGCTAACTAGGTCGTTGGACCTTCATTCTCAAACACTCAAAAATGCCAGATCAGATTAGGTGGTATATCGATGAGAACAAAAACTGGAGTAGTTCATGAAGTGACCTTTTACCCTGGAAAATGTTTTGAATAAATGAATAGATAAGTGCCTCACAGTTAAGGGAGTACTATGAAATAACAAACAATAGAATATTGAGTATACATACCAAATCAGCATGTCTCAATTTCACTTGTCCATGTTTATCAAGAATAACTTTTCCATCTTTGTCCATCAAAACAGGATTCTCAACAATGCAATAGTGTCTTGGTGGGATGGTGATCATCTTGTCTGGGCCAAATACCACCTAGTCAAGTCAAAGGTGTTGTGTTTAGAAGTATGTACCGAATGGGAGTTGGATTCAACATTTAGTTGATAGCAAATCTGTGCAAAGCTTGCTATAAGTTTACTTTCAGAAGAATAGGAACCAGGGGCACTAGGGGCATGTACCAATGATAATCAATGAAAATAAGATAATCAATGAGATAATCAATGAAGACCGAACGGGCATTGCAAGGGCAGTTCCATAAGAGTTAGTAAAGGGGCAATGCATGTCATAGACATGCTGTATGAATGAAACTGTGACTGGATCAAAGTAAGACTTACTTTTTCATTGTCTTGTCTGACATAAGTTTTTGGTCCAATCTCTACCCTTGTCACATTGGTATTCTGGTCCAGGACATGGAGATAATAGTAAGGGGCAATTCTGAACAAACTGTCATCAGACTGTCCTCCTTTTGATCTCTTATCCATCTTGATGTTTGTCAGTTCACTGTAAAAGATGATAAAGCATAAACAAGAGAATATGTAGTACATTCTTGTCTCAAGTCACAACGGTTGTCATGAGCGCCAAAAACTTCTTCATGTTTTACCCATATTCTGATCATAACATGATGGAAACTCAGCTTGGTGTTCCCTTTTTGGGAAGTAGTGCACTCCTCATTATGACCCAAACACATGATCAGAATTTGGCGGTAAAACATACAGATCAAGAAGTTATTTGGTAGGATTTTCTTAACTAAGCCCAAAAGCTTTTGCATATCTTTTGGCATCTTCTCTGCTCAGGCTAATTCACTCCAGCATGAGTTGGGCTCTAACTTAAAGTAGACGACCTTGTTTGAGTTGATCTGATGAGTGGTTGCTGGTAAATGGCAGAGGAATGTTGCTTCAAAAATTGCTTCTCTATTTCCTCTCCAGCAATGTCGAAATTACGTAAAACTTTAAAGAAAGCATACAGCAGCTTGTCTTCAAAATTTTCTAAATTGTCAAAAAGGTTAACAGTGTTTATCTACTACAGTATATTATTACTACAACATTGTCTGCCCTCTAACAATATGCAGAAAATTTCAATATGATGCTGGAACCCTTTCCTTCACAATTTTTTTTCCTATTCATATAAGAAATTTACAACAAGTTTTACATTCTACTATACCTATTTAGCTACTATACAATACTACAGGGACAATGCAAAGGGGAGCGAAGGACAACGACTACTCCTTCACAATTACTGGATTTCTTTAAATTGCTGGAGAGCAACAAAAGTACTATTGCAGCAGCCACTTTTTTGCCATTTTTGCCATAATCAGCATCCACTTGGCAGCTTGACTCAAACAAGGTCTTGCCACTAAGTTGAAGCCTGGCCCATGCAACTGTGTGAAAACCAAGACAAAGCTATGCAGCCACACAAACAGGACACAATTTTTTCGGACAACCTGTATTATAGTGGTGTGGTACAAGTCCCAAAAAACTTGTCCCCAGTTTGTGTGGTTGCTGTGGAGGAGCTGTAAATTCAATTATCTTGGTTTTACACAATTGTATAGCCCAGGCATCAACTTGACTTTGAGACCTTTATTATTATCTATTTATCTAAAGTAGGCGTATAATGGATAGCTATAAAATAAAAGCTAAATCAAGCCTACTTCAAAGTAAAATTGTTTCAAAATTAAAGAAAAATACATACATATCTTAACATAAGGAATGACTCAGTATAGTACATATATACAGATTTTTACAATGTTTTTACAGAAATTTTTAGTATTTACAATGCAACGTATTTATCCTTTTAAGAACCCAACCTGAGCCACGAAAGGTCTACACAGTCTACAGTTGCATCCCTCTCCTTTCCAAGGACATGTGTATGAGTCAATTTTCATTTTCATTTTATTTTCATTTCAAAATTATTTACCCAGGGTACAATTCAGTCTATATACTGTTTTACAATTGGCCCTGCAAAAACTATTTACAAAATAAAGAGTTATATAATACAAAATTTACAGCAAAAAATAAAAAATAATGTATATGATTATTTTTCCTTGAGTTTGGACTTGAAGGCATTGATTGAGGGAGCCACCTTTGTTTCCAAATCAAGACTGTTCCAGAGACTGGCCCCGCGATATGCAAAGGATCTCTGGCCATTGCCAGTTCTGAACATGGGTATTGCAAGGTCAGTTTTTGAGTTTCTCAACTCTCTTGGATGTACCCCCGATAATCTCACGAAAAGATCACTGAGATATTGAGGTGCAAGAGAGAGTTGAATCTGACATGTGGTTGCAAATTTATGGTAGAGAAAATGTAAGATAAGTGATTGCTTCAAAAACAGCACTTCTGTTGTTCTCCAGCTATGTCAAAATCAAGTAAGGCCCCAAAGAAATCGTTCTGGCATCATAATAAAATTTTTGCTAATTTTTTTAAGGAAGCAGTGTCTTGTTTTCATGAGAGAGCACTTTCCACCTTTCAAAAACTGTGATGAAAATTCTAATACAAGGACACCAGAACCATCTCTTTGGAAACTTACTTTATTTTGACATTGCTGGAGAACAATAGAAGTGCTGATTTTGAAGCAACCACTTGCTGTATTTTGTCAACCATGTGTCAGATTGATCTAAACAAGGTCTCAAACTCTAAGTTGAAGCCTTTCCTAGCAACTGTGTGAAAAGAGAGATAATTGAATCTACAGCTCCTCCACAGCAGCCATACAAATAGGACACAATTACGTTGGGACACCCTGTGACATAAAAACATAAAACATGTTTTATTCATGTTTTACTTCTCCAACTCATGCCACCCTGTGAAGATATGGGATGATCTTGTACAAAGAATTGAAAGTCTGCTTTAAACTGACTTTAAAATGTCAGGATGACTGTGATAATGCAAAATTACATGGAAAACAATTTGATTTTTACTGTTTGTGTACAGTTTTGCCCAACATCGACAAAGCAGAAACGTAACTTTGAGTCCCCCTAGTTCCATACAACAGATCCCAAAATTAGGCAACACTTGACTGGCCTTAAACCCTTGATTTATCATTTCCAAAATTATGTATACAAACACTTCCTTATCTCAAATTGCTCGATTATGTCATTTTACACAGTTTCTACTTTGTCCCTAACACCCAACATGAGGCAAATGGGTGTGGTTTTAAAAATGCTGTATCCTCCCCAGTCTCTAATGTCTGGCATTCCCACTACTGTCCACTCTCTGCTTACTAAGGTTGCCAAATGAATGGAAAATTTTGCATAATTAGCTCAAATTGAAGAAAAAACTTTGTTGGGGTCTCTTTCACAAACTGCTAAAATGCAGGGTATCATTAACCAACAATTTACCATCAACAATTTACTTTAATATGGTGGATCATTTAATATAGACACACTGTGAGCCAGACTGTTGCAAATTTTCCTCCTGTCATTGAGCTGCAACTCTCCAAACGCCTATTGGATCTGATCTGATGACTTTGCATCTTTCATTTACCCCCATCCACCACACCCAGATAAAAGTTTACCAAAATAATGAATGCATTGCAATATAGTAACTGTTGCCACAATTTCTACCAGAGAATAGCAAGGAAAGTGGCTTTCCTTCTCCTTCAACGCCCATCACAAAGTGCTACATAGATTTGGGGTGTGGCAACCCTATAGCTAGTATTCAAATACACAAAAGACCAGGAAAGCCCAAATGAAAACAACCAGCAACATTGTTTCAAAAAGCCTTTTTAGCTTCACAGGATCTGAGTAGGATCTGAGTTGCAAAAGAGTTGATATTGTGCTGTGCTTGGCAGCTTTATACCACATTGATACTCAGCTCACAATTTGGTCTGTAGAGCCCTGCCTTTATGCAAAGGTTTGGGTTAGTGGGGTTAAGGAGGACGTAAGAACTTACATCCTTCATCTTGCTTGACGACTTCCTGGTATCGTCTTGTTCCTAGGCCCATTGACCTTTCAAGACCTTTGAACCTTAATTTCGATGAAATTCGAGCTTTTGCAAACTTCTAGCATTCTTTGCTACCATTTTTCGAGGGCTGCGCAAATAACTTGACGCTGTAAATTTCTTCGAGTAAACATCAGACATACCTTTTCTCCAAGAAGACTTTAAGTTTGCTGGACTTCCTCCTTCGTTCGAAGCTTGGCCGAAGAGAATTTGCTGGCTGGAGTCTCGTATTCAAAAGGGCGTCTACACAACAGTTTCTCGGAATCTGATTGGTCAGAAATGATGTAATAGATGGTAAAAGTTGCTGTTGTTGCTTCCATATGTTTTGTGGTGGAAAAAACACAAGATTGCGCCACATGCGGCAACAGTAACCTTGACAGTTGTTCCCAAACATGAGCGTAGCCCCTAGAGACTTGGGCAGGACTTTGGGGCTCTGGACCCTGGACCAACGTTTGGGCTGCGGGTAGAAAAAGCCGCGGGAATTAAAAGTTGCAAATTTCAATCTTTTCCAACATTTGCAACTTTTACTCCCCCGACAACTTTTAAAAGTCACCTTTCAATATAGTAGGTCCTTTTTCTGCAAGAAATTACCCCAGTTTGTTATGTTGGGTGACAAGTCTGAAGAAGATAAGAGGGCAATTCGGAATACCCTGGGTGCTGGAGCCAAAGAACGAATTTTTGGGGCTCTGGTACCCAGGATGTGGGGGTTATCATGGTTCGCGGAACAGCGAAATTTGAAGAAAATTTGTCGCGGAATGCGGAATTCTAGTGATTTCTCCGGGGAACAACGGAATTCTCTATCCATACTGGACGCTGATTTTCACGAAAATGAAAAACGGAATGCGGAATTTTATGAAATTTTATGGATTTGCGGATCCTTCATCTCTTTTCTTGTAAAAAGGTAGTGGTCATGGCTTTGTTTTTCTGGTCAGCACCATGAGAATATTTTCCAAGCCTTGCACAAGAATTTCAACTGCCACTCTCCTCCTCCTTCCACCTGGACGGATGAAAATGTCCAACAATACTACGTTGTGAAATTTCTCAAATTCGCAAAAATTCATGTCAGTTTTAGAACAAGGCATACTGAATTTATTCCGCTGTTTCACGAAATTTCTTCCCACAAAAAAACTTCAATTTGTAAAGCTCTTCATACCCTGGGTACCTACCAAAGGTAAGTTTTCCATTTGAATCCTGCAAAGTCGTATCTAAAGCTGTCATCTTCATCTTACTTTCTTTGAGTAAATCTTCGAACTGGACACACAAGAATTTTATTCCACAATCTTCAAGTATTGCGGCTAGGTGCAAATCATTCATCCAAAAACTGGACGAAATCTTTACCAAAGCATGCTGAAAAACTGATGCAATCGATTTTGGGAAAGCAAAGCATAACGAACTCTAGGCAAGTAAATGCTTTAACTTTATCAAGGGAACAATTTTACTATCATTTATCGTGAAAAACGAAAACTAGTCGATCAAGATGCAGTCATAAGCTAGCTGTCCGGGAAATACCTCGTTTTGCAATATCACACAACTGAGTTCAGAGTTCAGTTTGTGTACCTTGTACGGAGATCAAGCAATATCATTAACTGAATGGTTTGGTTTTAGTTTCGCTGGATTAAAAATTTTAGAACACAGTCGCCAAGGTTCTGTGTCAGATCCTCGGGGGAGGGGGGAACTTAGTACTTTCCATGGTACGGGGACGTGCCATTTTTTAGGGGTACTTTTTTCAAACCGTTACGGAATTATGGGTAGCATTTTCACAATTTTTGGACATTTAACGGAATTATGGGTGTCCTTTTCAGGAGATCTTTCGTAATTTCCGGAATTATGGCCCAGATTTTCATTCGATTTACGGAATTATGACCCTAAAATGCACCAGAATTTTCGAAATTATGGGTACCAATTTTTCGGGCAAAATGGCACGTTCCCGTCAGAAAATAGGTCGAGATACATAAAGTCACCTTCACCTTCAGAAAGGCCTGAATTTAAGAAACCTCAAAAAAGAAACTTTTAGCTAAAATGAAAAAAGGTGGTCCCCTAGTTATAAGAACACTCGCGAATCACACTCAGATGAAGTGTCTTGTGTTCAGATCGACACTCAGTCTGATCGTCCGGAAGCTTTACATTTCATGATTTCATGAAAGGTTCATAAGAAGTTGATACTAAGATATTATAGATAACAGATATTTCTTGACAATCACTGATTACTGGCAAACAGGGTTCATATATCTGAAAACAATCCCGCTTTGTTAGTCCCAATCTTTCCAGGACTTTCAAGAAAAGAAATGAGAAACTTTAGAAACTTGTAGTCTAAGAAATGAAAAAGTACCAAAGACAGAAGAAACATTTTAGGATAAGGTGCGAAGAATTTGCTTCTCAAAAATGCAGGGCCCTACTGTACCTCACTGTCAGTGACCATGTGACCATAATCTTTTACTGAGTCTGCCTCAATCCTGCCAATAACTCTTTCATTTCTGGTCCTCTATCATTGCAAGTTGAGTGAGTAGGCCTAGCCACAAGCAAAACAACCAATTGTCATACTGCTACGTTTTCGCTATTATTTTCTTGGTAGCTATTTTCCTCCATTCATTCTTTAATTATTTTCTTCTCAATATTAATCACTGCTTTCTCTATGATTCACAACTTTAACTGCCTTCATTATTATGTATGTATTAGCTTTGACGGGAAAATTTCTATTCTTACTACGCAACTCTCATACGTCATACATTTTATGCCTTCCTGTTGTTTATTTATTCGTAGCTTTATATAAACTAGATTCTAGGCATATTTTAGGTAGAACAGCACGGACATGTAAGGCTAAGCATAGGGGTAGGTAACCGTCTAGCCCAAGAGGCTTGCAAAAGCTCTTGTGGCCTAGTTATTAAGAATCTCACGTATCGATTATTTTTGGATTGGATTTTAAGGGCAGGCAGTGCTTGCGAAAGACTGTTCTGTACCGTTGTATATCATTGGCCTATATTTGTATTATCGAGATTCGCGTAATTTACAGTGCTCAGTAGTAGCCTTCGTGGGTGATGCTAGCCTTGGTTTTGCTTTGAAGAAAGATTATTCATCGAACAGTTCGCCTCATCAATTTTGTGTCTTTCTTGTTAAAATCTTCGGGAGATCCAGTGCCTGGCCGAAAATCCTTTCACACAATGACAGAGCAGTATGCAGCAAAACAATACGAAGGAGGGCGTTAACAAAAGAGAGTCATGCAACCATACAAAAGTTACAATGTTACAATATTTTCTTGTTACTTAATCAGCCCTACAAGGCCCCAATGACAAACCTAAAGACAGAAAGTCGGCTATACAACATTCCATGAGAAGCAAGGCCAAATTTTGTAAACAAAGGACACAGGATCAATCAAGACAAAGTGATCTCATTCAACACTGCTGACAATGATGCTCTGCTCTCTGTCTAAGCATGGTTCACACTGGGTCGTTTAGGTCATTAGGGTCGTGCAAAGAGACCTAAAGATCAAGACTCCGAGTTGGATCTTTCTCCACGACCCTAACGACCCAAGCGACTTGTGTGAACCAGGGCTTAGCAGGAGCGGGTCTAGCCTTTAAGTTTGGGGATGGCCGCTATGGAGAAACATGAGAGCGTGGGGGCGTAGCCTCGAGGAAAAGTTTTTGTAGCCACGCCCCTCAGACAGGCGGAAAACGTGGGAAAGGTATTCTTTGCTTGATGTTGGATCATTTACCTTATCATTTGATTTTCATTCCTTCTGGTATACAACTGGCATTTTTGTGCAAAAGCTAACGGGCTATCATTTAGGGAAGCAAGGGAACATGAAATTGATTCGATCGAGTTGATTCGATCGAGTGCACACAAAGGTGCGAAATCTATTCTGCTGAGCTGAAAAATCGCTTTGTCCTCCGGGAGAGCTGATTTCAATGTTCTACAAAAGCCACCCCATTTTGCATGGGTGACATATTTCCACGACATTGCTCAGCAGTTGCTTTAAAACTTAATGCAAAGTTCTTATCAAATGAAAATGTTTCAACAAAACTGTTCCAATTCCAATTCCATTCCATTTGGCTCATTTCATTCCGAATTTTATGCTCTAATGACAATAGACTCATTATGCTAACGTTGTTTGCACCACTTCAGATCACGTGACCTTCCCCTTGAGGTAACTTACTTTTCTTACATAAAGTTCCGAACTGCTTACCATGAAGAGTGAGATACGGGTAACTTTACCAACAAACAACGAGATGATTTTTACCAAATGAAAAGTCACTTGACTTGACTTGAAGTGGGTGTAAACAATGTTCACCTAATTTGTCTATAAGCTGAATGGAGCTGCTTAGAAGTGCTGCAGAGGGATTACAAAACATGGGTAGATTGTGGAGTTGCAATGGCATATAAGTTGCCTGGTCATTGACTGACCACGGCAGATGAGTCAAAAATAAGCAATCTAGAAAGGATCCCTTGAAATAAGAATGGCTAACTGACTCATCTTGCATGCGAAAGAGATTCTAGGAAGGACGTGATTAGCTACAAACGAACAAAGAGATATCTAACCTGATTTCGGAATATTATTCATTTTGCTAAACAGCAGCAAAGGAATTTCTTCATTTTGCTAAACAAACATACTCCAATCAAAAATAAATATTTGCGTGCAAATGACAAACCATTGATGGCCCGAGCTCTTGCGTAAAGCGGTCATGCTACGTTCTAGACTTCGTAACAGATATAACAAAGATCAAACTGTTGAAAATTGGAACAAATTTCGCAAGCATTGCAACTCATGTGTTAAGTATTTTCGAAGGGAAAGAAGAAATTACTTACCAAAAGTAGATCTTATCAGCGATTAAATATTCGGATAATGAAAATTTTGAAATCAGTTTTCACCAACCGAATCTTGCTCTTCACCGAAGAACAAAACGATCCGATTTTTCCAAAGGCGCTTATCGTGCGTAGTGTTTATTCGTAATATTGTTTTCACGACACAGTACACAGAGCAATTGCTGTCCTATAAATCTACCTCTTTCTTTAAGGTAGTTTTCAAATTCTAAGGCCTGTCAGTGTTGACCCAATCAATGAGGGTGGTAAAGGAGTTCAGGGTTACGAATCTCGGAAATGAAATAATAACGTTTCACGAAAATGAAAACTGGTTTTCAAGCTTCACGAGAAAAAATATGGTCAAAAAAATCATGTTTAACGAAATACCTTTTGCCAACCTTATCAAAATTGCACTGTCTGCTTTTCGCGACATTTTCCGCCTAGTGGGGGATCCGACTTTATGACAGTTGGTACCGCATCATATCAACACGGGAATTTGAAGTATCAAATCATTCTTACGGCATTTTCACAGGGCAACAAGTACTCTGAGTATCATGTCACGAAAACAAAATCGCGCATTAACATAGTTCATGCAAGGCAGACCGCCCTTTTTTGGCTATTTACTCGGAACATTCGGTTGTTACATAATCAAGAAGTTGCCATACAATCTGCCCTTGTTGATATGTGGTTACATAAAACAATAATATAGATGAAAATAAGACACACTGATTAAAAGACATGCCTAAATGATTACACACAGTTGAGTTCACACACTCATCCAACGGTTCAGAGCTTCATCAAGCCAGCATAGACGATGACTGACATCACCATAGCAACAATGGAAATACGAGTAGATTCGGCAGACCCTGTTTTAAAAGAACGGTAAATAGATCGGCCATGTCTGTTCTGGATGGGACGATAGTTATTGCTGAGATACTTGGCTGTTACGTTTGTGACTGTTGTAGTCTGTAGCAGTTTTCTAAATTCTTCCATCTAAAAGAGAGAATGTCGATAGAAATATCAAATGTGGCATATACTCTCAGTCAATCAATCAATCAATCAATCAATCATAAATAAATAAATAAATAAATAAATGAATAAATAATCTATTTGTTTACGCAGGTTAAAAAGTGGCAGCCTCAAGATGGCTGACATGGAACTGCAAAATTAAAAGTATATATATAACCAAAATGGTAGAATTAGGAATAAGTTAACACTGTTCATACATTTGCTTTTATTTAAATTACGACCTGCTACAGACTCTAGACTTGCTACAAGTCTAAGTCTTTTCAACAACTCAGTCAAAATGTGACAAAACAACTTGTAAAAAAAATTGTAAAAAGGTCTCAAAGGGAAAAGCAACTTTTCTTTAAGACTTTTTCAAAAGTTCTTCACAAGATTTTTCAATATTTTGACTGAGTTGACAAAATAGACTTGGAACAAGTCTACACTTGCTAAAAATCTTCCAAAGGGCGTCATAAGATCCTTTTACCAAGACTCGCGAAATAGTCCTAGTTATCGTAGCAACAACAACAATAACACCAAAAACAACATTTTCTACTTTTGCTCAAACTGGTAGTTTGAAGCCCCGTTCACACGTATCTGGATATTTTTGAAAACACATCTTTTTTATTCGTTTTGGGTTAGCTTGTGGACGGGGCCTGAGCGTCCATCGGCCTTATCAGTTTCATTAGCTTGACAGCCAAGAGCTCAAAGTATTTTTCTGACTTTTCTCACCTTCTTACGAGCACTGGAAATATACTTTAGGCGAATTCAGCTTTAAAAGAATTTCGTTGTTGCAAAATGACTCAAAATGCCTAGATACTTACCAAGTCATGAAGGACCTCATGCAAAGAACAACAACGAAAATGCAATTTCTCATGGGCGATAGATATCCTCTACACAATTATTGCCATGGGACTGAAGACCTTTACTGTTTGTTTGTTTGTTTGTTTGTAAGTGTACCAGGTGAGCCAGAAAAAAGTTCCCACTTTTGAAAGTTCATATCAGCAAGAGTTCAAAAGAAAATTTACAGACTTGAATGATTTCAATTCGAATTAAAAGCCAAAAGGTTGAAGTATTTTTGTGATTTTTCTCGTTGTCTCACGAGCACTACAAATATAGGTAAATTCAACTCAACAAAAATTTCAAGGTTGCAAAATGACTGAAAAATGGCCCAAAACATCGATCAAAGTATAAATGACTCCTCGTACAGAATAATGAAGGAAACGCAACTTCTCATGGATGAGAGATATCCTCTATATATTAACTGCCATGGGATTGAAAATCTTTTGTATTTGCTTGCAAATCGATGTCTTATCACACTTGAGGGAGGTGAAACGCCCATTGCCTATTGTTTGTTGTGAACAGAGTCCTTACAATTCGATCAATGCTTTAGGCCCTTTTTCCGTCATTTCGCAACCATAAAATTTTTTACAAAGTTGAATTTACCAATACTTCTAGTGCTGGTAGACAGCGAGAAAAATAAAAAATACTTCAATCTTTCGGCATTTAACTAGAATTTGAATGATTCAAATCTGTGGAGTAACCTTGGCGCTATGAATTTTCAAAAGTGGGAACTTATTTTTCTGGCTCACCCGGTATGTTCTATAGCCCTTGAGAGTGATGAAACGCCCATTGCGTGTCGTTTTGTGTGAGGTGAGTTAATACGATTTGCTGGAGTGATTAGGTACTGTTTCAGTTATTTTTCCAACATTATGTTTTTGTAAAGTTGAGTTTACCTGCCGGGTGAGGCAAAAAAAGCTTTCGCATTTGTTGGGCTATGGAATGAAAAATGTGAGGCCGACATGGAAAATTAAAATGCTAATCTATCAGTCAAAGGCTAACTTAGATGAGAAAAGTTTGTTTGGTAAAATCGCTCATTATTTAAGCCCAGAGATTAGGAAAATGCTGGTAAACGGCCAGTTTGGGAACCAGGATGCCAAATTTCATTCTGGTATACGATTTTCTTGCTATCGAAAATAAGTTCTGTTTCTGAAACTGACAATGTAAACCACAGGTAGCAGCGTATGGTTGTAGTAATTGTAAAAGTAAAATTGCAAACCAACCTTTGTTTTCTTCATTATCGTGGTTCTGTTGATTGTGATGTTCGTGTTGTAATCCGACTCCCTCCATCAAAACTCTAGGCCCATCAACAGACCCAGTCCCAAAACGAGAATATTGATCGCTCTTGGTGTCATGAATTTTCAAAAGTGTGAACGTTTTAAAAAGAATTCGAAAGTTTGCTCACGCGGTGGTCGAAACACTAGCAATTAATAGAGGATTGGGAACACTCTGGTCGGAAAGACTCCTTTCACATATTCATGGTTCTATCATAGAATCTGGATGTCCTTGCAGCTTTTCGCATTGCAGTTTGAATGCAAGAATATCTGGAGGAATCTAAAGTCTTGCTACATGCTACACTCCTGCTGTCAGTATCTACATACCTGTGCATGTGAGACTTTCATGTCTTCTGTGAAGACGACCCATTGCACAGCTTCGTTACACTGCGGTGTAGTCAACGAGCCATTGTAATGGAAGAACTTTGTCTTGTCAACCATGAAAGCATCATTCAGTGCAAATGCTGACATGTTCACTTTGGTTTCTAAAGAGAATTATATTTCATATGTATTATTTCACATATTAAATGCATTTTAGATGAAATAATCCTTGCGTTCCAAAGGCAATCAAGAGAATCAAGATTTTATTCAAACTCAATCAGCCGTGTCTAAATGCATTGAAATGAAACAATGGTAGAAACTTAAACAATACAATCATGATTGATTAGATTACCAAAGGAACGCAAGGGATGTCTCATATTTTAAACATATTATTCAGGGTGCCAAGTTCAATGCAAACCGTTCTAACATTCGGCTCTGTCAAATCAACGTTCCTAATTATAAACAAATGTAAATAATCAGATAAAACTAAACGTCTGAACAGAAAACATATCAGTGCTGAATTAAAGATTTTCGTACCCCAACCAGTGGAGGCGCCAGTTCAGAAAAATCCAACAGAAGTGGGGGGGGGGGGATTTTGACGCAATTTTTCAATCTAAAGGTGTACCCAACTAATTTTATGCCATTTTCTTTGACAATTTTTGCCGAATTATTGGAAGGTGACAAACCCCCCAGTCCCCCCCGTGGCGCCACCACTGATCCCAACTGTCTCAACTTTGATGATTTGAACTGTAGACCAGGGAGCATCTTTTTATTGTTTTGAAGCCTGTTCCACGCTTCTACACCACGGTATGAGAATGCCTTTTGAACAATTAAACTTCGCATATGGTCTGACGAATAGGTCACAAAGGGTAACGTTGTGTAAGATCATTCAAAGATATGATACAGATTACCTCGTGGTGATGATGATGAGTCAGAAACACGGGGAAACCAGTCCAAAAATCTCGTACATTCTCAAAAAATCCTTGACAATCTTCGAAAGTGCCAAAAGTCTCGAAAAATCTCAAGAAGTCTTGAAAATCTTCACAAAATCTTAGAAATCCGAAAGTAGCCTGTGTACCAGGCTGTAGAAAAACAATCTTTTGTAATGGGTTCTGGTACACAAGCTGGTACAAAGAAGCTCTTAAAAGTTTTCGAAAATCCCCTGAAATCTCACCAAGTAGTGAAACAGACAAACTTCTTTTATGCATGTTGCACTATGTTACATTGATAAATAAACGAATAAAAAATATTAGTAATTTCGCTACGAACAGAGCTCTGTGGGACACGAGGTTTCGGGCTTTGGTTTTTGGCTTAAACCCATTATCAAGTGAAGTAAGATTAGTAGAGCGCAGGAAAAAAGATGAGAAGATTCGAAAGATCAAAATCGAATATAAGGAAATAGATGTGACGTATAGAGATAGAAAAGCAAAGCAAAAAGAGGAGGGAGGGAAGGGACGCAACTTATTCTTACCTACCCGTTCATATGATGCCGGAAAAATTTGAAAACGGTAGGAAATTTGACACCAAGGAAAAGTGCCTAAACACTAAGAACCTATCAGGCTTGTTCCAAAAGCGTCGAAAAATCATTTGTTCTACCTTCTTCGACTGTTCACAAGATGCCATTTTCAAAATGTGCCGGTAAGACTTCCGTTTTCAAAATCTACCGTTTTCATAATCTGCCGGCAAAAACTGTGCCGTTTTCACGTGAACGGGAGGCCTATGCGTCACATTTTTCACCGCTTTCAGGATGCGCCGGAATCGTGTGAATGCAGTCTAAGACCTAGAAAATTTCCACCGCTGATTTAAAAAAGTATCCTATGTTCCTTTCATGTAATTTAATTCCAAGAAAAATGGAATTTTACAACAATTGTTTATCAAAAGAAAAGACTATGGTGGTCACTTACTTCCTAAAACGATGTCATTCATGTGTCTCGTAAGCTTGCTGACAAACGTATTGTTCTTTCCAGTTTTGTCAATCTGAGGAAATTGGAGAGATATGACGTTATGATTTGTCTCTAAAGTTTTATCACGCACAAAAAGAAACAGATCATTCACTCATCAAAATGCATGCTTTTGTACCTACTGTGCTGTTAGATTGCCTCTCAACCGCCTCCGCATAGCGCTTCACAGTGCACTGCTTCTTAAGAGGGAACAGAGGAGATACAAGGGTCCTGAGGAATTTAACGCTTGCTAAGACGATGAAGACCAATGCCCTCATATTCCTCGTTTCTCACCAACTCTCTTTTCTCCTCCTCCCTTGCTTTCCCATCTGTTCCCCTATAATAAAACAGTGCATTTTGAGGCACTATCCACGCGCACAAAACACACATTTGATGAGTAAATCATAGGTTTCTTTCTGCGAATGGTTCCATGCGAAAATTTTCCCAACAGTGTATCAAAGTTTTTATCAATTGATATGTCCTTTCCAATGCAATGACGTAGGACAAAGGGTGTTAGGACACAGATGTTTTAACTGATTATTTATTTTTCTGGGTTTTGATCCTTGTGTTTAGTTTTCTTGTCTTGTTTTCTGCTCAGTTTCGTCTTCAAACTGACGTGTGCAACTGAACATGGGTTTAGGCCCTAATCCTCTCCAATTGTTCGAATATTACTCCCTTGTATTTCTGTGTCTTATTGCTCCTTCGCACATGAAAGGTTTCAAGGATAAAAACGAGGTAAATGAATAATCAATCAAGAGATCGGTGTCCTAGCACCCTTGGCAGGACTATAAGTTTTTTCCATTCTGAGAAACTTGGATCAGCCCATAGTACTAGAAATGTCTTCATTTGACATGAAAATAATTTCTGCATTTTAGTAATAAAAGTTGCTCACTGTAATTTGTTTCTTATTTTTTGAATGCATGAATCGTCATATTCCCTAATATTGTGGAAGATATATTTCTTGACATCAAAAACGTTAGATGAAAACATAACATAAGAAGCTAGCTGGTATTACTCAAGAATAAGGATGCAAGGACGCACTTTCCATTATATTCTTAACGCAAGTTTGAAAAAATTCTAACGACTTCTCTGATATAGTACCAGAGTTCCTTAAAAATTTTGGCCATATTACTTGTGTGAATAAGCTGAAAAAGGAGGCATTAATGTAAAAATATTGGGTTCACCTCGATGACAGTTCCGAAGACCATGAGCCCATCATATTGGTTCAAAGCATCAGCAGTTGAGGCGTAGCCTGTGTTGACATGGACGAAATGCATCTGAACGGAAAGTTACACAAAGATTAGCTGCAAAGATTTCCTTTCATAAATTAAAGGCCTCAAGGATGTGCTTGATTGGTAATTTCAAATCTAAACATTCTGAAACAGTAGGCTTCGTAGAGAGAAAAATAGACCATGCATCCCTAAAAAGTGAACAGATTTGGTCATGCCTAGTACTTAAAATTTAGTTTTAGTCGATGGATAAATCATTTCCTGAATGTTTCTCAATATTCTAGTTGAACATAGATAGGGATAGATACCCGATTTGTTAAGATCAAATACAAGAGGTAGGATGATTTTCATATTATTTTCGTTATCAACATTTGCTATCTTGGGTACGAGCGACATAGAGATAAAGCGATGTCGCCAGCTCTTTTGGTTTTGCTTGTTCCCAGGGTTGTAAACTGCTGGGTCTTGTGAATATCTAGATCCATCTTTGGGTAACAAAATTTCCATGTGTAGAAACTAAAAGAGCTTTCTGTCTGAAAATATTGGGCCTGAACGCTTTGATGAGAAATTCGAAGCCCTATGGTGCAGAGCTTTGAGAGCTGAAACATTAATATTAAAAAAAGGCCTGGTTTCCTGTCATCTCCAAACCAGACCTTTGATGTCTTGGCCTAAACAAGTTCTAGAAAAATAGTGAACTAATTCATTTGTGACTTAGCTTTCGTTGATAAAGAAATTCATACAAAATAACATTCATTAGATTTCTATAAGAACGCCATGCAAAATAGTAATTTTCCGTACTTTCCTTAGTCGAAATTCCACCACGTAGTGTTCTTCATAATGCAAATGATACAAGCTCCTCAGCATTGGATAGTAAAGTCCGAACAGCTTGTTCTGCACTGGGACTAGCAGATTCAAATCTTAAATGGATGCAGAGGCGCGACGAAGTCACGCCGAGCAGGCCTAGTGTTTCATAAAGTTTGAACAAAATTTAGATCATATCATATCCTGATCACTAAAAATCAACTATTGTACAGTTTTTCATTTTCCTTGGATTTTGAATTTAGTCCTACGTTTTTGGCGAACTTTTTTTGGCAATTTCCTGCCAATGCGCCTATTTCATTCATGATGAAATTCATCAAAAGTCTTACCTCCCCCGGATGCAAGTGCCCAGGATCATACTTCATTGTATGTTCCGATCCAACACTGTCAATTGCTCCCCAATGCCAATGAATCTGCCAAGGTTTGAAAGTTTTGCCTAAAACGTAAGTCAGGGAAATAAGAATTATGATTCTTAGGCCCGGGTTAAACGTCGCACTTCTCATGTGCCGAGCCTAATATATAAGTTCGACGTTGGCGCGGCAAAAGCACGACATTGAATTAAGACGTCGAGTCAAGTTGTGCCGTGCTTAATCAAAATCAGTTGTATCCTAGCAACCAAATTAGGCCTCGTTTTGGAGCAAAAGTAACTTGAAGGAAGATGATTTATGCCTTGGTTAGGCACATGAAAAGCTCGACGTTTAACTTTAAGTCGCACTTCTGCCGTGAAGTTCGATGAAACAAGTCGCTCCAAATGCAGCTTGCCGTGCCATAATCTGTCGAACGAAATCAAGTTAAACGTCATGCTTCTCATGTACTTAATTCAGGTTCGGCGCATGAGAAGTGCAACGTTTAACCTTTATTACATTTAACATCGTTACCAAATAAGAAGGTCGTCAAGTGATGAAATGGATCTACTTGCTGTCCATTTAAAAGTACTCCCATTTAGAAAGTAACCAAGATTCGATTGTAAAACCTGTTACTAGACTTAAGACAATGAGTCTCTTGTCTCCCTGTGCTCTTTGACTTGATGACGGCACTTACGTCAACAACGTTTACCGCAGGGATACAAGGGACTCATCGTCATAAGTCTAACCTGTTAACAGAATTTCTTTTTGATCTCTTTTGTCAATGATGTAAATATATTTGAGTATGGTAAAAATGTGTGCTTACTTGACCCTATCTGACCTGGGTTCTTTGAAATACTCAATGCCTGGGGAGCGGGTACCAACCACCTGTTCATCTCTGTCGATTTTTGAGATAAAGCAACCTTATTTGGCACAATGATTTTGAAACAATAGTTTAATTAGCGATGTTGCTGTTGTTGCTGAAGCATGATTATCATTATGCCATGTGACGTTACATAAATGAAAGTGTAAGGTCGTGAAGCTTTACTTTTCGTAAAGAAAATGAAATATGTAGATCCAAATAAATGCAAATTTATAGTTTAGACTCTTCGTTTCCTGCGACCCATGATTGAGCTAAGAGTGGGACCTCACCTAACCGGGATGGCTCGCTTTCCATTTTAAAGCAAGATTAAATCGCAGGAAGGTGAGATCTCACCTCTCAGCTCGCAGCTTAGTAGTTGGAATGATTTCTCCCACATAAACAGACCCTTAATGGGGCAGTTGCATCATTCTAGCATATTTCTTACAAATTGGCATAATATTTTCATAGGTTTATCCTAGAATTACTACGCTGAGTCCTAGTAATTGCTACCACCCACCCACCCCTTGCTCATAATAGTATTGGTAGCGAATCAAAACCAATTACGAGATCAGTGGGGCCTAGATAAATAATTTGGTCTTTGATCTGCTTGCCAAAGTGAAATCTAAAGTGGAAAATATTCGGCTTTCTGTTTTAACATTGGATAATACGAAAACTCAGACGTAGAAAACTCGGAGAAAATTTTATCTGAGAAAGTTTGAAATGTCCGAGAAGTCCAAGTTTTCAACTTGACCCTACCGAGAGTTTTAAAATCATGTGTCGGCGTTAGACTCAATACATGTCGTAGTCTCGTGCTTTTTATTTTTGTTTGCAAGTTTTATGAATGGAGAGCCCCTTGAAAATCAACATTGTTGAAGGGCTACCCTCCTTAAACAAGTGAAATGAAAAATGACAAAACTGAACTGAACTACAACTACTAGAGCGAAAACATTAATTCAGTGCGATGAAATTGGAACGATTTGAATAGAAGCTGGTATTTGTAACTTAGATCAACGAGAATGAGAGACTAAAACGCTTGAAGGGAAGGAAATTAGCGCAAAAATATTATCAAAATCAGTTTTCCTTTCATTCCAAACTTACAGCGCACCAACCTCGTCCCCAGCGCCTTTCGTCATTTTGGGACGGCTCTGGGGACGACGTTGATAGCACATGAAACAAAACAAGACAGGACGTTGAGGAGGGGTTGAGGAAACAGATTGAAGACGGTCAGTCTAGCACACCTTGGAACTCACCAAATTGCTACTAATGACAGGGACAATGACATATCACAGTATTCACAGTAAATTCATACTCGTTTCGATCGACAATGGCGGTAGAAGTGGCATTCCGCAATTTTGAATGATTCATATTTCTGGGGCCTGTTTACACGAGCCCGGGTTGGCTCCGACCCGCCGCAGAGGGTCAGCCCCTCTCCAGCCAGAGCTTTTCAAGCGTTTACACGAACTCAGCTGTCAGCCCGGATCAACACTGCCCTCGAGAAGGCCTCTCAACGACACTTTTCAGGATGAGTCACTGGGAGACACCGCGTTGATCTGGGAACTAATTCTCATGTCATAATTTTCAGAGCGCGGAACAGTTTGAACATTAGGCCCATTTCAAATTGTCAAGAGCAAGCCATCGGCTCCAAATGAAGAAGAGAAGATAAACAACGAATTGAAGACTAGAAAGGTAACGAAATACATTTATTCATTTAGGAATATTTAGGCCAGGCACGATCAACACCCAAATCGTGTCTACAATACCCATGCCTAAGGTGCACCACTTGTAATGAAGAATGCATAAAACATTCCCAACACAGTGTGCATCGTGCAGGGCCGAAGCCAATGGAGTGGGGGCCGGGGGGCGGACCACCCCCCAGGAGACCATTTGTCGGAAAATTTTGCTCTCTTGTCGAAATTTTTGTGATTTAAATGACTAGTTTTAGATGATCTTGAGGGGAAATGATGCATAAAAACATGAATTTATTACTGTTAGAACATAATTCCAACAGAAAACATTGAATTTACGGCGTATTTTTTATTGATATTCACCAACTGCCTTGATTTCAAGGTTGGATTGTGAAATGTGGCCAAATTTTAGTTACTTTGGAGCTAAATCGGTCATAAAATGCACAAACTGAACGTATGTTCCTACAACTGTTGTTGCTGCTGTTGTTGATGGGTTTTGTCGTCGGAAAATTTTGGTTTTTCGCCCCCCTAGGCAGTCATGGCTGGTATCAGCCCTGGCATCGTGGCAGCCTACTATCGGTGTACACAGCGAGAAAAACCGCCGCCTTTGAATAGTAATAACAAAACTGTTTTTCATAACATGCAAGATAATACTTGCACAGAATGTTTACTTTGTTATACATCTTGTTAGCGAATTCACTTATCTTTATCCACGAATGCCACAATTGTTGTGTGACTGATTGTGGCACTGGCATTAGGATTTCAGTGCACTATGTTTTCAAATAAGTATAAGAATGGAATAACCCACGATTATTATACTCAACGGGGGAAACCACTCTAAATTTTGAGACGTTAAGAATGTTTTCCTACAAATATGCAATAACTGACGGGAGACTGTATTTATCATTTTTTGAAACAGTTCGAAATCAAGGACTTCGCTAATCTTGGCCTGTATTACATATACGAAGCATGCGATTAAGGTGACCTGAAGCGAAAAATTGTATTAATGAATAGCGAAGGAAAATGAATCCTGTTCAACTTTGTTGATACCTCATTTCGTTTTGAAGTTATCCGCTGACTTTATGAACCAGCTGATGACGTCATTTTGTTGCAAATCTCAAGGGTAATGAATGAAAATGTGAACCAGTTCTGAACGTTTCTTAAAATTATCAGACTTTCATTCTCGGAAACATTTTAAGTTTCGTTCAAGGTTCTATAAAAATCATAACAATCTTTACTGCCTGTTGCAGCAAGACTCAATGCCTTTCGTCCCTTGTTTCCGTTTCCTTGCGTTCTTTGATTTGCTGGAATCACTTGATCAACAGGGACTCATAATATTACTTCCAAACAGTAGGCCCAATTTAGGCCCGCGTAGAGTGACTCTGTATGCACCAATCAATTTGCTAGAATTTGGCTTTCAACCAATAAGAAGGTGCTACTTAAACAAACAGTAGTTGTTGTTGCATATAGAAAATTGTTGATGAAGCCTGGAGCTCTCACGGCTACAATGGATCTATTTTTCTTCTACAAAGGAAGATTACTGCTTGCAAGGTATGCATTTTGCGATTTGTAGGTCAAGACAGCCTCATTCTTCGTACTAAAAGTTTGCTTTCCATTGTTCGAGCTCTTCTAATCAGATTTTGAAGCGATTTCGTTGAGTGGACGAGAACTCCCACTTGTTTAGGCCATTTTGAAAAATTGAGCTGTTCAAAACAAGGTTGGAAACAAGCCTTTCCAACCCACAATGCAGTAGTAGAACAGACAGAAACAGTTCTCCTAAAGTCCTACTTTCTCTGTCAGTTCAACTACTGCAGAATAGCGCTCGAAGCTCCAAAAGCACTTCATCGAACTTTGTAGAGAGGAGCTGAAAGGTTTCATATGGAATCAGAAAGAAACTTTACCGTTTCTACAAGCGTAATTGAAGAAGTCGTAATTGTAGCGTTATCGGTTCAGGCAACGGCGAAAAGCGAAACCACGACATGCAATCGAGTCTAGGGACCTTGGTGCAGAAGGAGGACTGGAGTCTCTTGTACTTATGTCTATGACGGAATTTGACGGTTGGGGCCCCTTCGGAGCCCTTAATTGAACAATTTCTTCCATCGAGTGATCCACAGAAAATGTATAGAGGCATTCATTGTTATTGCTGTGGTTATTGCTGCTCCGTTTGGGGTTGTTGTAGTGAAACCGCACTAAATTCTCTCCAAAAGATCCAGAATAGAGCTGCAAGAGCTGCAACTACAAATAGTCCCTATGATGCTTCCGCTGCAGAGGCGCCAGAAGGAAGACGAAGCGGCGCTGTGGGGGAAGCAAATCAAAAAAAGGCAATGTAAAATTTTAGAGCTGTCATACAACTCTCCCAGTCGCCTTAGCATTTCTCGAGAAGTTCTTATCCTCCCATAGTCATCAAATAATTCTACCTGTTTTTGAAAGAACCCCTAAAACATCTTTGGAGACAAGTGGAGGGCATTGGCCGAAGCTCCGTAGGTCAAAAGTTTCAGTGCAGCGGATATGCATATGAGAAAGGTGTTTCTAAATCCCCCTACCGTCAGGGGAATGGGGGCAGCCGCCCCTGCTGCTCCTGCTGCCCCCGCTACCTCCGCTGCCCCCGTGCCTCCTGTGCCCTTGAAAATTTTGCTGTCTTTCTGCTACAAAATCTTGTCTGGCCTTCAATTAAAGATCTTATCAAAAAAGAAACAGCAACGCTGACATATAAGGCATTGAACTCAATTGCTCCTCAATATTTAGCGGAACTTTTCAGTAAATGCTAAGAGAGCAGTGATTGCATTCTTCGTTCTACCGAAACAAACTTGAAGATACCCCTGTTAAGAATTTAAGACCATATATGCACTGGCCAAAAAGCATTTTCTTATCGTGAAGCAAAATTATGGAATGAGTTGAATAAGGAAACTAAATTGGCACCGTCCTTGGGTACATTTTATTTCCATATTTAGTTCTTTTATGCTCTTTTGCGTTTACCTTAGTGTAAGTTAGCCTTTTCTGTTTTTGCACAGGTCGATTTGTAAAACAGTTACCTTTTACTGAAATTTGTAAACCTATCTAAATATCTAAAAATAGAAGTTAAAAATGAATGAATGAATCAGTGGGGGCCGTTAGTGGTACTCCCTTAAGGTAAAACCGTCTGCTACGCCACTGTGACAATGGATTTTTGAAGGGGCTTGACGAATAAAATCCCATTCACACGTTGACAAGTTAAACAAGCTTAAAGTAAGGTAGGTTATCGAGTGCTGCGTTCTGATTGGTCAATTCAACAAATCGACGGGATTCAACAGATTGAAGTTTAATCTAAAGCTTGTTCAAGAAAAGCCGGCTTATCTCTGTCAGTGTGAATGGGGTTTAAGGTCATTATTCATTCTAAATAGTTTCTCTAACAAGATATATGACAAATTAGACATATTTAAGACTGATTAATTTTTTAACGTTTTCGAATAATTCCAACAGTACCAGGTGGCCCAGAGGTTTACTTGCCCCAATTTCTAACTTCAATTCTTCAACTGAAGCATGGACATAATTTGTTAAAGCCTCTTCGACACATTGTTAAATCGCACCAAATTTATGAGAATCGGTTGGGTTGCTCTTGGGTGCTGCTTTGCAGCCGGGTGGTACATCTTTACTGATTCATGGCAATTTTTATTTCTTTTCTTGTTAATTGCGGCGGGGCTGTCATAGTCTATTGCTACCCATCGTAAAATCGTCCTTGTAGTACTTCGTATAGTAATTTAGTATGTAGGGCAAAAGGTAATTTGTGGAATTAAGAATGAGGTCCATTACACACTGCAAAGTTTTTCAAATGAAAATGGTACTTGTCTTGTTATCTTGACTAAGTACCAGAACAATTGGCGAACACCAGTAACTGCTATGGCACTGCACTATTTGTGACCCATTTCTTTGAATTAAATGGCTCACAAGAAATCTTAGCTACTTTACTGTAATTCTACCGCTGCAATTTTCCGGAATCATGCATACTTTCAGAATTAGAGAGCAAGGACAGGTTTTGTAAGACAACAGCATCAGTTGCTTTCGTTGACACCTAACTTCAAAGAGATTTATGATTATAGACAAAAGAAGTTCTCTCAACCAGTAATTCAAAATAAACAAAGCCGCGAAAGTTTCTCTGAAACCCAGGTAGCTATCTCACTTCTTGTGCTTCCGGAAGTTGCTTCTAAGAGCAAGCATGAGCATATATCGAACGAAGAAGGATATATCGTATCTGCCACGGGTATCTTAATTCGCCAAAAAAATAAGAAAATTGAATTGCCTCTCAATCGACTTCTGAAGCAGATGAATAAAATGCCGAAGCAGATGTTTAGATATTTCCCTCTTCTTTCTATAAGAACATGACGTCTCTTAAAAAATCACCTATCACGCGCACAAGGAGAGAGTTTGCCCTACTGATTTTGAGGCAAGTTTTGCGGCTTGTTTTGTTCTCAATTACAGGTTGATAGAATTTCTTTTGTCTACGGTCGCTAATTGCTTTGAACTGTGGTGTCAATGAAAGCAACTCATGCTACTGTATTACAAAATCTGCCGTTGTTGAATTGGAGTGTTTTCTTCCTTTTTAAGAATTCAAGAAAACTTTTGAAACCAATTTAAGACCATCGCTACTTCTAAACTATTGGCAAAAACATGGAACGATTCTCCAGAAAACCAAGCTTGATGAATGTCTACCGTACAATCTGGTATCGAGCAAAGATTTTTCACTCTCCCGGTTTACGATTTAAAATTCTGATGACGTCACATCCTCGAATGAGTTGGTTGAAAGCTACGCCAACGACGCTGTGCTGCAATTTCGAAAAACATTCTAGAAAGATGTCTGCAGAGAGTCCAACGGGAGAACTATCAGTACAGTAGCTAAAGTTTCATTCAAACCATCAAGTTAGAAGAAATAGATCACAGAATTTTACACCCAACTTCTTGCAGCGAGTTGTTAGGAAAACCCGCATGCTTGCTATTACAAACATTCCGAGTCGGCCAGCAACTAAAATGAATACATCATTTGCCAGTATTTCTATCTTCATTGATTCGAACGGCAACTTTATTTGTTCACTTTATGAGTCAAAGTGTTTTCCTTACCAAAGAGATGATTCACTTTTCCTGTTATTGTCAATTCTGATTGGCTAGCAAGCTTTATGAGTTTGTTTTTGGCTAGATACGGATGATTTATATGAACTGAATTAGTATCATTGAGTATTGAGTTGAGTATGTTACATGAGACATGATGTCTGTAGGTATGATGGTAACATGATGTACGACAAAACCAAGATCGCCTTTTTCATCAGAGTTATTCTGTGAATTGGAAACTTAGCCTAGAACTAGCAAGGAGAGTGTGACCTTCTCCAAACTATTTAAAGATTTGGAACCTATAACTCTTTGCAACATCAGCGACAACATGGCTGGATGTTTCACAGGAGGCCCAACGAACATATTGTAGTGAGGGGGCCCTCGAATATTCTAACGCATGACTTTTCGAGATGTGTATCTTAGAATATCTTGTTCAAATTAATTGCAGGTCAGATTTTCTTGTCTTCATCTCATATGAGAGTCACTTCATTTTTCGTTTGCGTCCTTGCTCATCAATCTGGGCACAGGGCCAATACCAGCTATGACTGTGTAGGGGGGGGGGCGAAAAACCAAAATTTTCCGACGAAAAAGCCATTCACAACAACAGCAACAACAACAGTTGCAGGAACATACGTTGAATTCATGCATTATATGACCGATCTAGCTCCTCGGTAACTAAAACTTGGCCACATTTCGCAATCCAACGTTGAAATCAACACAATTAGTCAATGCACCAAACAATCTTATTTTGAGCGTATTGTACGATATAGATTTAAATAAAACATTCAAGAATAAAAATAATCGTACCTTGAGCAGAGTTGTTCTGAAACACAAT
Source organism: Aurelia sp. 4 Dawson et al 2005 (assembly GCA_964019985.1). NCBI lineage: Eukaryota > Metazoa > Cnidaria > Scyphozoa > Semaeostomeae > Ulmaridae > Aurelia > Aurelia sp. 4 Dawson et al 2005. The sequence continues at coordinate 15,910,975 of OZ026500.1, read as the reverse complement.
TAGTCAATATCAATCAAAAATATGCCGTAAAGTCAATAATTTCTGTTGAAATTTATGCTCTAACACTAATAAATTCATGTTTTATGCATTATTTCTCCTCAAAATAATCCAGAATTAGTCATTTAAATCACAAAATTTCCGACAAGAGAGTAAAATTTTCTGACAAATGGTCTCCTGGGGGCGCTCCGCCCCCAGCCTCCCATTGGCTTTGGCCCTGATCCAATACAGCGTCTCAAAACAAGTCTATGAAGGGGCAATGAAGAAATGCCGTTCATTATGAATAGTGAAAGTTTGCACTGTTGTTTCTCTGTATAGTTATGAGACAAGGGACGCAACTTATTTCCAAACAGATCAGTAACAATTGTTTTCTTTTCACCCCCGTTGCATCAACATTCGTCCAAATATGTAAAACAACACCTCAATATGTTGCTAATTTATCAGGCAACATTCTTAGCAAACTTTCTGTTTGAAAATTCTATCAAAATTCAACTAATTTGGCGCTAAAGTTCATGTAGCTGGCCTTATTTATCATTCTCAGTAAACAAGGGCAGATTTTGCAAAACTATAGCATCAGTCGCTTTGGTTCACACCTCAATTCAAAGCGATTAGCGAATGCAGACAAAAGAAATTCTCTCAACCAGTAACTCAAAACAAACATGGCTGCAAAGTTGCCCTGAAACCAGTACGGCAAACACTCGTTTGGTGCGGGCGAAGGGAGGTTTTCAAGAGAGGGTATGTGCTTATAACGAAAGAAGAAGGGTGAATCTAAAGTTCTGTCTCGCGGATTTTGTTTATTTGATTCAGGAGCTGAGGAATGACTGCGCACATCTAAGCAATAAATGTGCAAAAATTGTATTGCCCTCTGCTCGGTTTCTGAATCAAATAAACAAAATCTGCGAGAAAGAACTTTAGATTTACCCTTCTTCTTTCGTTATAAGCACATACCCTCTCTTAAAAACCTCCCTTCGCCCGCACCAAACGAGAGTTTGCCGTACTGGCTTCAGGGCAACTTTGCGGCTTCGTTTGTTTTTATTTTCTGCTTGAGAGAATTTCTTTTGTCTGCATTCGCTAATCGCTTTGAATTGAGGTGTGAACCAAAGCGACTGATGCTGTTGTATTACAAAATCTGCCCTTGTTTTCTGAGTAGGCTCTGTAATTTCCTCTAGGCCCAACATTTGAAATTCAAATTCGACGGTACATGCTGAATTCGACGAAATTTATCACGGAAATCTGAATCAACCCTCGTCAAGCTTAGCCTGCGCTCAGACTCGACTAGTTACGACGAAGGAAGTTTAGTTGAATTGAAATTTGTTAGTTTGGCCTCCAGTAGAGTCTGCGAATCAGCGGCAGAATGCAAGTCTGTGATCACGTGGAGTTCCCAGCGTGGAGGAACCATCGCTGATTGGTAGAACATTTTCTAAAGAAGCCAGACTAACAAATATCAATTCAACCAAACTTACTCTGGCGTAACCAGTCGAGTTGCGCGCAGGTTACATTAAGCTGCGCTGGCGCTATCTAGCTCGTACTTGCAGATGTTTTGACCAAACCACTCAGCTTAGTTCTGCGCTTTAAAGATTTAGCCATGGGTGTTGTGGACACGATTTGGGTGTTGATCGTGTCCACAATACCTGGCTTAAATGTTCTTAAATGAGTAAGACTATTCGTTACCTTTCTGAGCTTCAGTTCATTATCTTCTCTTTCTTGGTTTGGAGTAGATGGCTTGCTCTCGACCATTTAAATGGGCTTAAAGTTCAAACTTGTACCGCGCTCTGAAAAATATGGACTGAGAGCTAGTTCCCAGATTGATGCGGCCTCCTAACGACTCATCCTGATGGGAGGCCGCGTCGATCTGGGAACTAGTTCTCAGTTCATGATTTTCAGAGCGCGGTACAAGTTTGAACTTTAGGTCCATTTAAATCGTCAAGAGCAAGCCATCAGCTTCAAACCAAGAAATAGAAGATAAACAATGAATTGAAGACAAAAAAGGTAACGAAATACACTTATTCATTTAGGAACATTTAGGCCAGGTATTGTGGACACGATCAACACCCAAATCGTGTCCACAACACCCATGATTTACTGCTATTGAAAGTTCTGGCTTTTTTACCTAAATTTGTTGTAGATGAACTTTTTTTTAATTTTGATTACAATGATGATGACGATAATGATGATTATCATTATCATTATTATCATTTTGATTATGGTGATGATAATGATGATGATGCATGCCAACCTGAAGAACAAATAATAGTGGCTGGCCCTTAAAGTATTGGCTCAGAAAATCAAAACCAAAAACTCTTATCTGATTAATTTGAAATTTATTGTATCACCACGAAAATGGGATCATGTTTGAAGAAGGATTTTAATAATTCTGTGATTTTTGATACGCCGATACTTGGAGCTTACCAAGCAGTTTTGCTCTGAAGCTTTGTAGCTGGCTAGAATTTCACGTAGAAACCACCACAAGAAACTTTCCCAAAACAATCGAATACTAATTCGCTCAATGCAATGCTCATTCCTGTCGGTTAAAAACTTTCAAATGTTAATCAAAATTTCACTTCAGTGGTGACAATTCATATTCCAGTGGTTTCCTTAGGCTACACGAGAACTAACCAGATTAAAGGACAAGTCCGGGGTTGTGAAATCGTTGATTATTCAAAAGATTACACTGTTGTGAATGGTGTGTAGTACCTTTTTCATGTGCTTTCTCTTTTTATCTGCGAAGCTGCATATTTCAATCTGTTAAGAAGTGGAAATGACGTCACTTTGTATGACGTCACTTCACATTAACCTGAACCAGGCAGCCTAATGTATTGATACTATACCCCCACATTACTAGCTTCCTTCTCGAGCCTTTGCACACTCGTACAAATACAAAATGGCGACGATATTTGGCCTAACTTACGAAAATTAATCGTCAAATGTATGAAAGTTCGAGCCATGAAAACTTGGAAAGAACTCACGATTGGTGTTCAGCAGTTGGTAAGGTTGCTTTTTAACATTCATTTTATCAAACCCTGGACTTGTCCTTTAAAATCCGAGACCTTGTACCATTGTCTATTGCATTTCTTTCTTTGCGGTTAAAGTGTAACATGTACTGTTGCTAGAAATAGGGCCCAAGCCGTTGGGGCCCCCAGAAGACCAGTGGTCGGAAATTTTGCTTTCTTGTCGCCTATTGTGTGATTTACAGGTCTACTCGTTGAAAATTTTGTGTGAAAAATGATGCATAGAACATGAATTTATGAACGTTTGAAGATAAATTCTGGTAGGAAATCGTTCTTTATACCAAAGTCGTGAAAATCGATACCCTTCCCAATGGTACGTCCCCAGGACCCAAAATATACATTTTGAGCCCTTGAGCTCTGAAGACCGAACGGCTGAATGTGAACTGTGAAAATAAACCCCTCAACGATTTTGACGAGCCTCACAAATTAAATATTTGGCGTCAGGAATTTTCACACAAAACAAAATCAAAACGAAATGAAAATATATGGAAGCCTTACCAAAAGCATTGACTGTCAGGCCAGTTGAGTCCATTATTGTTACTTGTACAGTGTGTGCATTGTTTTCTATTGTGAACTGGCTACTTGGGACTGTAGAATATCCATTGAATTTGAAGGCAGAGAAATTCTTGTACTCTGATTCTGATTCAAGGAGCTGAATCGGAGATTGACGTGTTTTGTTGCAATTTGCATATGTTTTGTACCAATTTGCAGGACCTGGGTGAGGAAGAATTGAACTGATGAAGATTAAAAGAAACTGCAATATTTGTATTGAAATCGTTTGGAGCATGGAGCTCAAATCTTTCAAATCTCAAAACAGTAGTAGGTGTAGATTGTATTCTGTTGTATTGCAACTGTATTGTGTATTATTTTTGTTATTGTTGCAATTGTAATTGTAATGGTTATCATTGTTGTTGCATTGCATTGCATTGTATTGTATTGTATTGTATTTCAATTGTATTGTAATTGTATTGCAATTGTATCGTAACTGCGATCGAAGGCTAACGCCATTCAGTTGATACTCGTATATAAAATTGTATAAAATATCGCTCGATCCAGACTTTCGTAGCCTGCGTGCAGCCTCTCCTACTGTCTCTGCGGAGGAAGACGGAGAGAAGGAGGAAAGAAGGAAAATTCCCTCTTTCCTCCTTCTCTCCGTCTTCCTCCGCTAAAGGTCAATTAATCTCTGGTTTCAGAAAATATCCATTCTGAAACCGGAGACTTTCTCAAATAACCAACGTTATTTTGAAGGATTAATTGCAGCTCCTTAAAGCAGGAAAGTTTACTTAAGTAAACTCTGTTATTGAAACAGACTCTCTCCATTAAAATCTCTACAGCATGTTCCCTCTCAAGCACAACTCATAAAATTTCATATCACAGGATGAGCATGTAAGTTCATAACAAAACCAATATTTGAATGAATTCTCACGATTTTCCTCCCGCACCTGAACGCAGCGATGGGTCCCATTTCAGACTTCCACTCACAAGGGCTTGAATTGAGGATTTGCATTACTGTTTCAAACGAAATTCGATTCAAAACTAAAGAGCACCTTCTTATCTCTTGGAAGGACAGAATGCTGCTTTCGCAGTTAAAATAAGATGGCTAAAAAGGAGACTAGGCAATGACATCGTAGTTGGTTTAAGAATGAAAAGACATTTTTAACCATTCTTACCTTCGGATCCTTCGTAACCCCAGCTCGAAGCTAAAAGGAAAGATTCAACAATTAGATTGAAGTTAGGGCCAACCTCGAACCCAGGACAATAATGGGCGGTCTGCTGGCCAGCTGTAATTTACGCTGAAGAAGGGACGCTTAACACATGATCACATTGGAATCGAGGTTGCAGTAAGAGTTTATCACTTTGGGGTAAATAGGTAAATAGAAGATTGTTTCTTATTGGACTTATTGCACCTTGGTTACCAGACTGTCTAAAATAGATTGAGAATAAGAGTCTGATAGTGCTCCCCTTACCTCGTTCTGGTGCAAATCCTAAACTCAATTGAAAAGTAGCTTCGCCTATTCAACAGACTGGAATCAAGGTATCGTGGAACCAGACCCAATGAAAATCTAATACCGAAGCCAACAGGAAGCCCAGTTATTTTAGAGAGTCTGGTACCTTGGTTAGAGTTGATGATGTACACATATTTACTATTTTTACAAAAACTCGTTACAGGATACTCTCAACTCTCGGATCGCTAAAATAAAAACAACTTGACTGCTGGAATAAAATTACGTTTCTTCGTTTTTCGAAGCATATTTTTCAGTTATTCCCAGTTGTTTCCTGTATTGTATTTCTCTGAAGGCACATGAGTGAGGAAGACTTCCTCACTTAAGGTGGCTCCCTGCTGAGAATTTTTTAATTGGCGAACCAGCGATAAGCTGGCTAACTATGTCGTAAAGGCAAGTTGAAAACACAAAAATTAATAGGTTAAGGTGGTTCGTTACCGATAAGGATGCAACGCTGATAAGTACGTGTCCATCGCCCGTGCCGGATTAGGAAACATCTCGCCAAAGTTTACATAAGTATTAAACTTATTTCATGTGTCCCATGTTCTGCGTTCTCTGATCTCATAACACAACGCTAGTCTCGTTTTTGAAGAACGATAACTGAGACTCATTGTGATCAATCATTCTCCAGTTATAAAAATATTTGAAAAAGCTTTAACAGAAAATCACTTTTGTGAAATGTGGGCAGATTTCGAACAAACAGACGGCCTTGATGAATTCAAGTCAAATCTGTTAAAAGTCCAGGCAAACATTTATGCATGGTGAGCGCATTTGTGGTTAATGCATGAAATCAGCGGACTTTACTCGTCAAACTCTTCCTGAAACAGTACTCAATGATAATAAGGGCTGGTAGCCTGGCTTTTCTAAAGCCAAATTTGGGAATGGAGGATCGCGCCAAAATAGCGACGAGGGACTTTTTACCAAGTGCACAGGTGGCGGAGAATAGTTCAGTAATGCTTGCGCGATTCAGTAATACATACAAATGAACTAAGATTGAATCATACCTGCTAGTTAACTGTGTTAAATTTCTCTTGAATCCTTTATTGATTACAAAGACTCCAAACTCCATATCTCTGTGTTATCGCTTAGGCCACAAATTCTGTTGTGTTGAAATTCTGTAGTGTTGTTGCAGTTGTATTGAATACGCAACACAATTTTTGCCTAAAACAGAGATGTGGAGACGGCAGTCTCTGTAACTAATAGAGGATTGAAGAGCAATTTAACACAGTTACCTAGCAGGTATGATTAAATCCTAGTACATCTGTATGTATTACTGAATCGTGCAAGAATTACTGAACCATTCTCCGCCACCTGTGCCAAGTTGCATTGCGTTCGAACTACAGATCTTTAGCGATTCAATAGGAATTCGACTAAAGAACGCAGTGCATCTCGGTAAAACATTCCTCGCCGCCATCTTTAGCGCAATCGTTCATTGGTTTTCCTCCGCATCGCGGGCTTCAATAATTAAGCTTGGATTTTTGGCTGAATCCCAACTATTTTGGAGGTTTTGGTAAATTTTCCTTGAATGACTTCAAACTTTGGATTTCTAACCAGTCGCTACAGATAACGTTTTTGCTTCATGAAACAACAGTTAGACACCATTTATGCGATGCCAGTAGGATTTGAAACTGGCACGCAAAAAAATGCCGTTTTGGTCCCTGATCTACAAGATGCCGGTAGAATTTACATATTCTGCCAGAGGGAGCCTAGGAATAATTGACGAGTGCTTCGCAGTTTCATAAGCAGCTTTTATTTCAAGGCTTCGCAAATCCTTCACAGTATCCTACGTAGCTCCTTTTCCAGACAATTCATTTTTTAGTTTGCCGATCATTCCTGGGCTCCCTGTGATTCTGCCTGCAGAATTTTATGTCGGTTAGCATAACGGCAATGTTTCCGTTTTCAAATTCTACCGGCTTCGCGTGGACGCACTCTGCCGGTAGATAGTTAAGTGGCTTTCTTATCGAGGATAAACTTGTCCACTTATTTTTGTCGTTGTTTTGTTCATCATGATTGATTATTGACGTCTGTTGCTATTGTCTAAGTAATCACCAGAAAATTCTACCGGCATCGTGTAGACGGGATGCTAAAACGACACTTTTGCAGTTCTCAAAGTGACGCATTGTCACTAAGCGCGCATTGTCACTAAGTACGGGGCGCGCATTGTCGAAGGTTGTACCCCCGGGGTTTTTACGTTACCAACAACGCGAAAAGAGACTCATAAATGGATGACAAATTGAAAGTTTGCACGGGCCAAATTAAAAATAGAATCTATTGTATATGATAATATCCACCCGCGCGGCTTCATTGTACAGCCGAAGAAACAATAGATGCGCAGGCATTTTCTTTAGCCTTTGTATAGCGGCTACGAGACATAGCCACGTCTATTCCCTTTGATGATCATTGCCGACCAGTTTCTTGAGCAATAAGAGAAATCAGAATACGATTATCTGCTAAATTTAGAGGATACATGTACAAAAATAGAAAGCCCTTTGAAGAACTGTGTTTTGATCTTCTTTGTCACTATTGAAACGTCATGTCATTGTACTGAAAAAAGACGTTGTTCGAGGTTTGTTCTCATCAATTTGAACATAAGGGCATCAAGAGAAGTACAACAATTTTGAAATGTTTTTCTTGGCACTTCGCGATAGCCTGCTGTGCATGCATGCAGGGGCAGACCATAAGGGTAGGGCAGACGCCTGCACATTCTTCTTCTCAAGAAAAGCTTCAGGGAGGGTCTACATGATGGCATAACGGAATAACCAGACCCAAGACCAATAGGACCGGACCCTAACGGACTAGACCCAGTGGCGTAACGGAGACAGTCGAGGCCCTTAGGGGATTTTCTGCCTGAGGCCCCTGCTAAAGCATTTGTAAATGATATGCAAGAGACATAAAAAAAGCCATTTCTAACATAAACTTGAGGTAAATGAAATGAGTTGTGCAGATAAACAAAAACAATTGCAATGATTTACAGTCAATATACATGCGTTGTCAAAGCAAACAGCGTGGTTTGGAAAAGTCAGTGGAGGCAGGAAAGTGGGAAAGTCTGGGGGCGAAGCCCCACGAAAATTTTGACGACACGCCCTCTACTGTGGCTCAAACCACGGGGGGGGGTTCTTCCATAGTAAAGGTACTTGGGGATGTGCCGCCCACAAGGGTATACTTTTTCGGACTTCTAGTCTAGCCAAGGTATACTTTTTATTTAGCAATTTTTTTTAGTCGAATTTAGTCTAGGCAAGGGTATGCTTTGTGGCAATTTTGGTCAAAGCACTGTAAAAATTTGGTAATTTCTGCAAAAAAATCTAATTTTTGAAAAATTTTTGTCCCGAGAATAAGAAAATTTGGCAAGTTTTCTAGAAAACGCCAATTCAGGGCACTTTTGATTGAGAAATTAGTCTAGCCAAGGGTATCATTTTCACAAAAATTGGTCTAGCCAACGGTCCCATTTTGAAACCGTGGGCGGCACACCCCTACCCGAAATTTAGCCGAGAACCCACCCCCCCGTGCTCAAAACGCATCTCCCAAATCCATTCCAATTTCTTAAGAACAGATCACTTACTTTCATTTTTCATTTTCATTTCATTTCATATTCTTTAAACACGGTAACCCCGTCGGCAAAGGCCGCTAAAGACTTTTGCACAGAAGACTAATCTCGATCCCATATTATGACAGAGTTGATAACAACTGTCAGTTAATCAATGCTACTTTCCATCCATTTAGATTGTCATATGCAGACTTACTTGAGGTCCCTTTGGTCTTTTTATCATAGCCACAAGACCAAATTGAACGTAAAGTAACAAAGAAATTTTTTCGATGTGGATCCTCTCGGGGCCCCTTGTGGTCGGGGGACCCTTAGTTTTTGAACTACGGTGCCCTAAACTGCGTTACGCCACTTACCAGACCCCTATAAATGCCAATTCCTTTCTGCGGTGAGTTTGTAACGGCGGTGCAGAAGTTTCATTCCAACATGACAACATTACCAATACAATCATTGCTGAATAGAAATAACTAAAATCTGGAAACCACATAAACTGCAAGAATGCACGATCAGCAGCAGCATTGATCATCTAATCAAGAGACAAAATTCCAGTTGAAAGGAACGAAGACTCACGAAAATCCACGCATGATCCGGTCTAGCAAGGCCCTGTAACTTACTTCAGCTTCACCAGGACAAAATTCACATTGACATTCAGAATAATACTCGCATAACACACAATGCCAAAATTTAATTCATAGCAAAACTACTACAACCAACTGTCTTAGCTTTCAAAATTTTAGAGTGATGCAATTTTGCACTTCCTGGAGCTCTCAAGGAACCAAGGAATAGGCTGTAATGGGTAAAAAAGCAAGTAGCCCATTATCAATGTACCCCATCAGTTATCTGGAGACATAGAAATGACTGGGTATTTTGTGTGGTCTGGTCCGTTAGGGTCCGGTCCTACTTGTCCTGGGTCTGGTTTTTCCGTTATGCCTAGCCTGCGTGCAGACTTTAGTCTGGCTACGTTATGCCCTGCATGATCGAGGAGTGCAGTGCAATAGACGGCCAGATCATGGTCACAAGAAAGTGCGTCTATGGTTGCATTGAAGATGGCGTCAGGCCAGGGATACTCTTACCATGATTCTTTGCAGCTCAACAAAATCAACCAATCAAATCAATCGCATTATTTTGACGTACAAAGGATTCTGGTACAGAAGTTCCTTGACGCCCTCTTAGACTTATTACCTGGAATCCTTTGCCTCACTGTGCTCTTTGACTTGACGACGTGTCTTCCTTCAACAAAGTATGGTTTATCACTGGGATACAAGGGACTTTGGCAGCCAGTCTAATTTCTGGATAGAGCAAGTTTTGATTTTCTTTTTTGTTGAACTTAGATTTTGTGTGAACAGTTTTTGTCTCATTCAAAATCTGTACTGAGATCTAATTCTAAATTTTCCGTTCCAGAAAATCTCACTTGATCCCAAAATCCCAGACATCCCTCCCCTTCCAGGTGCCCTCTTTCTATTAGACTTATCAAAATCGTCCTTGTTTTGCTCCTTGATAGACTGCTGATCACAAAACTACGATTCATGACCAAACTAATCGATAATTCGGCCAGAAATTGATGAATCTCGCTTTGATTATGGACGCAGAGAGCTTCTGCCCATTCAACACTCACGATTAGAACTCAACAATTTTCAAATTCGTGCTTCATTGGGGCTGGAAGGAAAACGAAACCCACCAACGCCAATGATGAGTACTTCTTGAAGATTATCACTTTTACATGGGAAATTATTCTTCGGATTTTACCACAGCATTTAACATCAATCCTTGCACGTATTGTCGCTTAGAAGCCTCGGTACTAAAGGGAGGCTAATGCTGGGAGTGAGGCTAACATTTTAATATCCTTTTAGTCAATGTAAACATACTATTTTTGGAAACTATTGTTTAGAAATCTGTATTCCCATTGGTCGTGCCAGTTTCATCAGGCCGTAAATAACATATTTTTACAAGTGCACATTTTCGAAAGTTGGGTGTGGTCTGCACTTAAGGTTGAAAATTTGGCGTGGCTTTTGTCACGAACCCGGAGAGTAAAACAAGAGGAAATAAACTTCTTGTATACTTCCAAAACAACTTTAAAGCAGAATTGGCGTAAGTATGAAACTTGTCTTATTACATATCCCACATACCGATAGGCCGCAAGATACCTACGTTCAAAAGGAGTGACAAGGTTTCTCCTTACGTCCACTCTAAGCTCAACTAAATTGTTCTGTTCTGAAATGGTTTTTATACTCATACACAAACAAACATATCAAAATAGCTAAAAACCAGAATCTACGTAAAATATAAAAGTGATGGCATGAGAACCGAGAAGTTGGGTCAAAGTGGTACCCTAAGTTATGTCAATGAAAAGGTAACAGACCATACCTACGTAAATACTCCAAAAGCACAATAGAAAGCTATACCCTACATGGGATGCTAAGTCCAACACTCTAGGCCTAAATGGCGGGAAATCCTACAACTACGATGTAAACAAAGAACAGAGGGATTTCCTAAAATGATCACTGACACGCGATACCTAGAAATGCCGTGAGTGGTGCAAAAGGGCATACTAAGGCTAATGATATGCAAAACGGGCATGCAACAACCGAATGCAACGGGCCTGCAAAGTTTCCTACTTAACTCGGCCTACCTAGCCATACCGTGACATAGGCTTTACTTTATTTAAAAGAAATACGCTTAAACGTTTTGCTCCAATCTTCTTCAGGGCTTTCTTCTTGCATTCCTGCGCCTTGAAACACTCCCTTGAACCAATCTCGCTTCCCAGCCTTTTCAGTGGCATGACTGAAATGTCTTCGTTGCCATAACTTTGCAGGTGAGCCGAAAATCGAAGCTTGCAAGATCAGGCAGGCATATCTATTGCAATAGAGATCAGCCTGTCTACTTCGGCCGTTATGGTTTTGCTGCAATAATACTAGCAAGAGGCACATGGTCAGAATGGGTCAAAATTGTTAAGTTCTGTCATCTGTCCAACTTCGAGGCACGACTGCATAAAATCAGCCAAATTTATTATTATAAAACATATGATCAGACTGAGGATGGAGTCATGCGTGACTTTGGAGTGGTATTTATTTTGCCTTTTTTTCAAATCCACACTTTCCACATTTACAGAACCACAGTTTTAATTTACAAAACCACAAAATGAGTCAGAACCACATTTATTTTAGGGCTTGAGTTTCATTTCATGGTCGTTTTGACCGGATTTCAGATAGTTTGAATGTCAGTCCCAGTTGAAGAGGAGTGCGGTCATCAAATTCAATAAACAAAGCGAAAACTGGCAGTGAGATAGTTGGTCTATCTTTCTAGAGTGTTCTAACAGAGGAGCCCAGGAGCCTGGAGCCCAGGAGCCTTGAGCCCGTTGAGCCCAGGAGCCCTAGGGCCTAAGAGCCTTGAGCCCAGGAGCCTTGAGCCCCTACAGCCTAGGAGCCTTAGAACCCAGGAGCCTAACAGCCGTAGCGGCCAAAGGGTGTCAGGAGCCCAGAGGCAAGTTGCCTTTCCATAACTAGAGGTAAGTTAAATCGAGTCAAATTTCTTTTTACATCCTCAGGACAAATTTAAAACAACATTTGCGGGTCAGAAAATGAAAACGCAGGAAAACGCAGTCGGATTTCAGTTCTGTAGGTGGGTGCTCTCTCAACTAAAAGGAACTTTGCCTTTCACTTCTTTGGGGTTTCTAGTTCGTTTAACAAAATATGCTATATCGTCTGACAGCGGCTTATAGGGGATATGCCTACCTTTGGGGTGCACCACATTTTTCAAGTTGCTTCCAATTCAAAATTCAACCTTTAAAAATAAATATGCCATGCCATGCAATGAAGACCACTTTCTGCGATACAGTTGAGTTGAAAAAGTGTGCAGCATAATGAAAGCTGGTAACAAGATACCCTGGGTGCATAGAGTTCCCTACATTAGGCTCTGGTACCCAGGGTTGCAACAAGACTTGTACGCTGAAACTATGAAAAACAATAGAAATAGGAAAGTGCAGAAAACAGGAAAGATTCTTCCCGCCAAAGGCAAATAAGCCAGGTGACGACTTTGCTGAAGATTTGGCAGTAATAATCCAGCTTATGTGTAGCTAATATAATCAATAATTCAAAAAATCCTAGCTGAGACCTCTGAGACGACAGGTATTTGTACTCAGTCCATCAGAAAGAAACGATATTTGTCCAGCCTAGCAAAAGGGTATCCCAAAACGTCCAAAATTTCAGTTTCCGATCATGAACGTTGAATTTGACAGAGTAGGAAAATATTTATTTTCACAACTCTGTTTGTAAAATTCTGATGAAGGTTGATGTTGGGCAAACACTATTCGTGAGAAACTATTCGGAACAAAGTAAACTCTGGTGGTAAAATTAATCACAATGCTGCTGTCTGCTGACGACCAGTTTACAAAGTTAATAAGAAAGATGTTGCAAGACCTTTCTGCTGAGTGGGGCTTTGGGGTTAACAGGGCCGAGGCTAATGGGGGGGGCGGGCTAGGGGAGACCATTTGTCGGAAAATGTTGCTCTCTTGTCGGAACTTTTGTGATTTAAATGACTAGTTTTGAAGGATTTTGAGGAGAAATAATGAATAAAAACATGAATTGATGTTGTTAAAACACAAATTCCAACAGAAATGATTGAGTTTATGGCATATTTTTTGATTGATATCCACTAATTGTGTTGATTTCAAGGTTGGATTGCGAAATTTGGCAAAATTTTATATCTGTCGGTCACATAATGCATAACTTTAGCCTATGTTCCTACAACTTTTGTTGCTGATGGTTTTATCGTCGAAAAATGTTGGTTTTTCGCCCCCTTCCCTAGGCAGTCTGCAGTCATGGATGGTATCGGTCTTGTTGGGTTACAAGAACCCGCAAACCTGGACCAAAATTCACAAAATCCCGGAAACTCGGAAGCCAGAACACGAAAATTTGAACCTGGAATAAAGAACAAAAGGTTTCAATTTTCATCAGTTTTTCGTCAATCTTTGATCATTTTTAGAATTTTCGTTTTCACTAATTCTTATCATTTTAAGCCTTCAAAAACTGGTTTTTCGATCTCATGAACTAAGTGACTTTGAAAACCCGAAAAAAAGAAGTTTTGAATGAAATACCCGAAACGCGATCACAAGAATTATTGGTTAAACCGCAACCCGCGACACATCTCAAAACCGGAAAACCGGTAAGATTTTCAACGTAAAACCCGAAACACGAGGGCTAGAATAAACCAAACCCGCAACCTATAAAACCCCAGAGCCCCCCTCTTCTACTGTGTCATTCGCCTGTCATGAATAAAGAATCTTGTCCAGAAAATCTTACGATAATTTTGTCCTCAAAGCAAAATTTGTACGGCTTTGAGGCACTGGCACGTCTTGTCCACCGGCGGTTACCCACCTACGAAGATCTTTAAAAACTCAAGGACAATCTAGGCTGGCGCGGAAGCAAGGAGGGGGGCAGCACAGTGAACGATGCATGCTGTGCTGAATCACATGAAGCAAACGATAGAGACGATAAAGTGCAAACAGCGGTGGCACAATCTAAGTGCGTTGAAAACAAAAGAGAGTATAACAGAGGATGAAAATAATTCTTGTAATAAAGAAATATCATAATCTTACCAACATGTATTTGTGCGAAGAAGAAGGCAGCGAACGACAGGACAACGTGTAAGAGTGACTCCATCTTGTTCAGACTTTGGACAGAATGCACGTGGGATTACAAGGCAACAGGTCTATTCTCCTCCTAGCAACTTACGAACAAGGGGAAAGCTCTTCAGATTCTCGACTACTTATAGGGAAAGAATGGCAACTCCCTAATGGCTCTTCAAAAGAAGCTCGCGTCGTTTCTTTAGTGTAGTTTTTTTTGTTTCGGAGAACAGTTCTCAATAATGCACGGGGGTCGAACTCAAAGTCAATTTATTTGATCATTTGTGACAAGGGGGTCACATGCAGCAGGTGTCAGCAGGGGTAAATTTTGTAATAATAGAAATTTCAGTTTGTTTACATTTTGCACCATAGCCAATCAACGAGCTCCAATTCGATCACGTGATAAACTACTTCGCGCGTCGAGAGTCGTAGCTGTGGAGAAAACCATAGGAAAACTACCCTCTCAACGTTTGGTCGCCGCGAAAATATACTTTCGAAGAAGCTTTAGAAATTTTAAATCTGTGTTGTCAGATAAATTTCCTAACCAGGGTTGCTTGCCCACTTGTCTGCTATACCTGGTTTTTGTGAAATAATTCCTTGAAACTCCGTCATTTCACGGAACCTCTCACTTCCTTTGAAGTAGCAGAGGTTCAGCGCGAAAAGGAACGATAAATATGGCACTCTTAACATCTAAAATCAGTTCGAGACTGGAAATTAAGGTTACAAAACATTTAATTTTGATTTACCGGAAAGAAGTATTTCAGCAACCATCCTAAGTGGCCGTCAGTGGGCAGTTGGCCCTGTCAACAACATTTGCATAACAAGGAAAATTAGCAAGTAAGGGTTTCTCTTGTTAGTGTTTTGGCGTTTTGTTGTAAGAACGACCCCAAAACGCCAAGTACCTGCGTTTCCAATTGTTCTTGCCATTGTCCTCCCAGCACAGTTTCTTTTTGTTCAAGATTCAATTCCCCGGCCACTTCTATGTAAACTGCAAGGATTTTTTACGCATTTCAAGGCATATGGCATGCAATGCTGTTGGGAAATCTCTGTATTATGTTACTCTTTGCATTCATGACAGTGCCTCGTTTTGGTAATTTTTGAAAATTTCTCGATACTAAATTTCTGACCATGGATTTTGATTCAGCACCCCAAGTTTAGTTTAATTCCAAATTTTCATATTCCTGGAATATGTGATTTCGATTGATGGCGATAATAACTTTAAGAATTTATAAGGGATTTGACCGTCAAAATCGTTCGGGGTGAAACTTTACACCGTCAGTCATTATGCACGGTCAAATCCCTTATAAATTTTCAAATTTGTTATTCTCATAAAACCAAATTCGTTAGCACTAAGATCATGAAAATTTGTAATTAGACTACAACTAGGGTGCTGAATGTGAATATGGGGTCTGAAATTGCATATGACGCAAGCTAAAAAAATTTTGAAAATTTTCAAAACGAGGTCGCTTAGTTGAAAAGGTATATTGCTTTGTATCTAAGAAACCGGAAGTAATTTAACCGGCATCCAAGCCTGAAAAAGTTCGCGAAATTTCCAGAAGTTTTTGTCGTGGCAGCGTTCTTCACAAGTTTCGTTTGTCTTCTTTGCTTATTCGCCGTTTCGCCGTCTCATTGGTCCGTGAAAATGAGGCTTTGACGTTTCCGGCCAAGGGCCACAAGCAAAAATCGGTTAGAACATTCGATTACGATTCCTTTCTTGCAAATGCACAACAAGCCCGCACGATAAATTGGATTACAGTCGGCGCAATATCGACAGGCTTCAGGTTGAGGAGGTTTGAGTTTGCGAGCGCAGAGCGTGCAGGCTAAATCGACGGAACACAAGTTGCATTTCATTTAAGAAACTATACATTTTGATAACAGAAATTAATAACACTTTTTTTACTTTGGTGTTGCTTGTGTCCCGTATCATATTCTTCGAAGGGTACTCGATTACGCATATCTTTTATCGAAGGCTCGAGACTTTAACCCAATACAGTCCTTCTGGCAACAGATATGGTCACAAGGTTTCGAATAGATACCGCAGCCTTTTCGAGCAAGCATTTGAAACTCTGGCCTGAGAATGGTAGCTAGTTCATTGATGCAATACTCAAGTTAGATTTGAGTATTTGGTTCATTTCTGTATCTGTGCGCATTGATTATCTGTAATTATTTTCTTGAAAAACAGAATACCTGAAGTGCTCAAGAAGGAGCTAACAACGGTCTATCCTCGAGGGGGGGGGGTAACTTAGTACTTTTCATGGTACGGGGACGTCCCATTTTTAGGGGTACTTTTTTCAAACCGTTACGGAATTATGGGTATCTTTTTCACAAGTTTTAGACATTTAGCGGAATTATGGGTGTCCTTTTTAGGGGATTTCTCATAACTTCCGGAATTATGGCCTAGACTTTCATTCATTTTATGGAATTATGACCATAAAATCCACCAGAAGTTACGGAATTATGGGTACCAAATTTTCGGGCAAAATGGCACGTCCCCGTCAGATGATAGGTCGAGATACCCCCCCCCCCCCGAGGGTCTATCAACAAAATCGTTCAACCTTCACCGACCTTACCCTGGGTTCCACAGCCTTGGTACCCAGAGTACCTTCACCTCAAAATCCACGGAAATTCTGCTTTTAACTAAATTCCAACAGTACGGAGCTCCAAAGAGGGACCCAAGAGCTTGTTGTATATTCTTTAAACCGAGGCATCTTCAACAAACCACTGTTCTCTGTCTTTATACAACTCCTTATTTTCTTCATTTCTTCAGTATGGAGTTATTGCTTGGGGTCTTACTTATTACACCCATACATGTTTTTTATTTCATAAGAAACTGGTTTATAAGAAACTAGTACTAGGATGGCGAAACATTTAAGAGACCCTAGTACTATGTTGGAGAAGTGCTAAAGAAAAAATTTAAAAGTTAGATCAGATGAAATTGTGGGAAAACTGCTGTTCACTCTTTGTCTTTAGGTAATTTTCATAATAATTCTATGCTTGGAGCCCAGAGAATTTGTGTTCTTGATAAAAATTGTGCTTCATGTAAAGGAACCAATTCTTGGCAATGGTAGAAATCTCCCCCGTCGATGAAATAAGAAACTAATTAAGAAGCTTTTAGTAGTCAAACGCTGAAATGTTCATGTGAAATTAGGGAACTTCTAGTACTACAGGCTAATCCAAGTCTCTTATAAAAGAAAAAACGTGTATTACACATATATAACATATATCTTTTACAAGAGAAACTTGTCCAAGCCATTGCTTGAAAGCGTTAGATCTCCATCCACTTCAATTTTATCTGATCCAAAAATTCTTAAATCATATGATTTATTTGAATTAAAGCTGCTTACTTTTGTGTATGAGTCTCTTAATAAAATTTCTCCTTCCCCGCTATTTTTTCGAAACCTTGACAACTGTTCATCATCATGATACAAGACAGGCCTCAAGAGGTGATATCTCTATGACTCGTAAAAAATACATTACAATATGGCTTAAGATCTGCTAGACTTGCAGGTGCCAAATCCTGGAACTGCATTAGTGATGACATCGAAAAATCTCCTTCGGTTTTCATTTTTCGTCGTAAACTCAAATCTCATATACACGGTTTTTTTATAAGAAACTTGTTTATAAGAAACTAGTACTAAGATGGCCGAAATTTAAGAAAATATGTGTCTGAGAAGTATTAAGAAAGTTTTTAAAGTTAAAAGCATGGATTTTATAGCAAATAGATCGTCGAACCTTTATTCTTTTGCAATATCAACTAACCATTTGTGTTTTCATCATGCTGATCATGACAGAACACTGTTTATTCCTATACGATGTTTCAAACAGCTTTGTCGTTGCCGGCTTGCCTGACCATATTGATGAACAGATGCCACAGAATCAAGGATGTTATGAAAACAAATAGAGAGCTTTTATTTAAAGATTCAATACAAAGCTTAGCAGTTTTAACTTGAAGAGATCATATGTAGCTTTTAGATCTTTAAATCCACCTTTTCAACGTAAGGAGTGTTTCTAATCTTCGAGCCCTCGAGCCTCGAGCCTTCGTGCCTTGTACAGTAAATCCCCGCATTAAGAACCTACTTTTTTGAGAGCCAGGCTAAAATTGGTTCTTATTTCAAAGGTACTAATACTAATATCAAGGTATAAAGGTTCTTATTTGAAGGGTATCTCATGCAGTCCCCTTGAGAGCCTCACAAAGATTTTCAGCCATATTATTTGTCTTGGCAGTGTTCTTATGCACCTGATAAGTGATAGGGGAGGCGAATGAAACTTTCAAATCCAGCTAGAACCACAACGACCTTAATAACAGCAATCAAAGGTCAAATTTGCAACCCCTGCAATAAGAACCTATGTTTCATCAAACTGAAACAGGTTCTTAATTGCAGAGTACATAATATAGGAAAAACAGCCTCTAGGTTCTTATTTTGGTAGGTTCTTACATGCGGGGATTTACTGTACTTCGAGTTTCGACCCCTCGAGTATTAGAGATTTATACTTCGAGCCTCGAGCCCTCAAGCTTATCTTTTTGCAAACATTAAGGACTCATGCTTCAAGGATTCTTTTTGTAGAAATCAAGGATTCAAGTCAAAGGCACTAGCTAGAATCCTTGTGAATTTCTAAAATTGCCAGAACACGCATTTTTCTCAAGGACCGAAAAGATCCGATTTCAAAGAATATGCGCCACAGAAAATACTTCAGGAAAGTGCTTCATGGCCCTCCATTTGGATGTGAGAGATCCATCACTACCAGCTGGTAACAAGGAAATAAGTTGGCAGTCTGCTTTTTGTAACTGAAGTTTTGCATCTATACCGTACAGTATAGCTATAGTTCATGGTGCTCCTATCATTTGCTTGTAATGGTTCTGTTGCATGTAGTTGGAGAGTTGCATGTGGGAGTTTCAATGGAGGACTGGTTCAGATTCAAATTTGCCAATTAATTAGTATGCATTTCTACGTGGCAATAAAATTCTTATCCTATTCGCCATTAGTCTCAAATTAAAGGTTACTGTTGGATTGTAAAATTTACATGTACTGTTTGTTAAATAATGTTGCCTCATTTCGTATTTCATTCTGGAATGTCAAAGCTTGAAGGCTCGAAATGCAAGCCTCGAAGGCTCCAGGCTCAGTTTTCAATCTTCAGGATGAGTCGTTGGGAGATAACTTTCAGAGCGTGGCTCAGTTCGAAATGTTAGGCCCATTTCAAATCGCCGAGAGCAAACCATTGGCTCCCAAGAAGAAAGTGAAGATAGACAATGAATTGAAGACAAGCAAGGCAACGAAATACAGTGGCGCGGTAAAACCTGAAGACGAGGAATTTCCGAGAAATGTGACTTCTGCGAGGTCTTTCAAGTTGCCGCAAGAGTCTCACACGAAACCGGCACAATTTGAAGCGGTGGAAATTGTGACGATAGAAAAATTTCAGCTTGCGCTCAAGGTCACCGAAAACTGTAAAACCGCCAAAGTAATTTACAGAAACAGTCAACCGGCCAAAAATTCTGCTAAAACCGTTTGTTGCGTGTGTGGCCTCTGGTTACGCACATTACATATATTGCATTTAGGACACGTAATCTCCTCATGTCTCCTGCTTATATTGCATGTCTGGTTTATGTAAAGCGAGTATTTCATAAGAGCAAGAGAGAATTTAGCAGTCAGTCGATCATACTCTGATTCAGAAAATAGTTGTTGTTTCTGAGTCTCGCCTAGCGAATCCTCAAGCGCATCAAATTGGTGACAGAGTTGGTGGCGAGTACGAAGATATTATGGCAACTTCTATTACACCAGAGAAGTTCGAATCCGGTGATATCTCTTCGTGGTTACGCCAGTTTGAAGTCTGTGCAACTGCAAATTCATGGGATAACGACAAGAAATTAAAAGTTCTGCCTGCTTTTCTACGAGGACCAGCAGCCACTCACTATTTTTCATTCTCTGATGCCCAAAAAGCATCATACAATGAGCTGAAAAAGAGTCTTGTAGCAGCCCTCTGCCCGCCAGTTGACCGTGAAAAATATTTCACAGAGTTTGAAAGCCGATCTCTCCGCCCAAGTGAAGACCCCTCGATTTATCTGTGGGAACTGCAAGAAATTTTAAAGAAAGCTGACCCTTCGCTTGCTGATGAAGCACGTGATGCACTTCTGTCTCGTCAGTTCATGAAAGGCCTTCCTGAGAGTCTTCGTCTCAAGCTCCTAGAGGCCAATCCAACACCGTCCCTTGCTGAGATGACGAAATTTGTTCAACGTTTTCGCGCTGTTCATCGACCAGCGGAGCAACCACTGGCTTTTGCTTCACCAGTTGCCCCTGCACCTGCAGACCGTCCCTCCAGTCATCATCAACACGACACGCTCAAGGATTCGATTGGTCAATTAACTGCTGCTGTTTCAGCCTTGACTGCAAGCCACAAAAGTCTGGAAACATCTCTTTCCCAACCAGAACCTCGTAATCAGAATGTTATTCAACGTGGATCCCGTGGAAGATTTCAAAAATCAAGCAATGCACAAAGACGCCAAGGCCGATGTTTTAATTGCAATCAACTCGGACACTTTGCATCGAATTGTCCATGGGACTTGCATTGTCAATTGTGCCGTGGATGGGGGCACACGCAGAACCAATGTGCCAATAATTATACACAACGATCTTCATCAGAGGGTAAGTCTTTAAACTTCAACGGGGTGCCTCAATGAGGGGCTGGGTTGCAGGTCACCCCCAAATTTTCTCTGCTGGGTTATGTGGAGCATCATTCGAGATGCCAGATCAGCCTCTTGTTGTGTGCCATTTTGGCACTTCTAACCTTTCCGCTCTTGTTGATACGGGCTCTATGAAATCCTTTATTTCTTTCGATGCTTTTGAACAAATTGAACCAAAACCAGCTCTCCATACAGTTTCACAACAATGTTTTGGAATCAACGGTCAACCACTACACGTGGAAGGAGGTGTGCAAGCTGCATTTTCCTTTCCCTGCAGCAACAATGTTTCCTATACAGGTGATTTTCTAGTTTCCCGCCATCTTTACAAGCCGCTGCAGTGTGTTTTGGGATGGGATTTTCTAACTGCCAATGGGTTGAGCCTAGTGTATAGGGACAATGGTGCATATTATTTAACGGGAAGGCATGGTGATACTCCCCTCATTCCACAGGATAAGTGCCTGGATTATCCTCTTCCAACCAAGCTAAACCAATGTGCTGGCGTTGCCGAGAATGGCAATATTTTATCGTCTACCCTTTTTCACCAATCAGAAAATAAAGGACCAGTTCCCATTACTTTACCAGCTAGTATTTGTGTGCCAGGTAGAACAGAAATCATAGTTACAGGCCAGGTCACAAAAAACTACAAGGATGATCTAGGAATGGTGTCCCCAATTAACAACGAATCTTTGCCCACAGGAATTTTAGCAGCGTATTCAGTTAGTCAGGCAGAAAGCAGGAAAGTCCTAGTTCGTTTGATGAATTCATCTAATTTTGATATTTCATTACAGGCTGGTCAAAAGATAAGCGAATTCTGTCCACTTGTAGAACCTATTGCAAAAAGTTCTGCGCATAACAAATGCACACCTGGGCCTAATTTAGTGTGTGGTTCCATCATACCTGAGAAGTTGTCTCTTGAGCTAGAAGCAGCAATTAGCCCTTCTTTGGAAAAGCATGAACGCTGTCTTCTTTTAAATACCCTTCTCAAATATTCGGATGTTTTTGATGAGTCCTTGGGCCAAACGGATGTTATCACACACCGGATCGACACAGGTGATGCAACTCCTATTAAGCAGTCCCCGAGGCGGTTACCATACGCTTTTAGGGAAGAAGCTAAATCACAGGTAAGGGATATGCTGGACCAAGGTGTCATTCAGCCTAGTACTTCTCCATGGGCTTCACCAATTGTCCTAGTCAAGAAGAAAGATGGTAAGTACAGGTTCTGTGTTGACTACCGTAAGTTAAACTCAGTCACAGTAAAGGATGCACATCCATTGCCTAGGGTTGATGATTTGTTGGATTCATTGCAAGGTTCCATTATGTTCAGCACTTTAGATCTTAGGACAGGGTATTGGCAAATAAATATGGACCCCGCAGACCGCGAGAAAACAGCCTTTACCACCCCAGATGGGTTGTGGGAGTTCCTGCGCTTACCCTTTGGTGTTTCCAACGGCTGTGCCACCTTTCAGAGAGCCATCGAAATTGTCCTGTCTGGCCTAACCTATGAAACATGCCTTTGTTACTTTGACGACATAATAATTCCATCGAACAGTCTCGCACAACAGTGTCAGCGGCTCTCCCTTGTCTTAGGTCGATTTCGGGAATATAATTTGCGCGTCAAGGCATCTAAATGTTCCTTTGGAGCAGATAAGGTAACATATTTAGGCCATGTTGTGTCCTCTGAAGGAGTTCAGACTGATCCAGGTAAGATTGAGGCCGTTTCAAAACTCCTTCCACCAAAGACAGTTGAACAGGTAAGATCTTTTCTCGGCCTAACAGGCTACTACAGAAAGTTTATACCAAACTATGCGGCATTATCTGCACCTCTTGTGGCCTTAACTAAGAAAGGAGTTAAATTTGCATGGGAAAATAAACATAATCTCGCATTCTGTACTTTGAAGGATAAACTTTGCAAAGCTCCCATTTTAGCATACCCCAAATTTGACAGACCTTTTACTTTACACACAGATGCATCCGATATTGGAATTGGTGCTGTGTTGTCACAGATTGACACTAGTGGTAAGGAGAGTGTCATCTCATACTGTAGCCGATCACTTTCAGATCGTGAAAAGAACTATTCCGCCACAGAAAAGGAAGCTCTTGCTGTCATTTTTGCTGTTGAACATTTTCGTGTTTATTTGCTTGGTCGACAATTTACACTTGTTACGGACCACAGTGCATTGCAATGGCTTCATACTGTTGAGCCAAAGGGGAGACTTGCCAGGTGGGTCATGACACTCCAGGAATACTCATTTATAATCAAACACCGCCCTGGCATTGCCCATGGGAATGCTGATGGACTTTCCCGTTTGCCATCAGATGAAAAAGATGCTCCCGAGGCCCCTGTGGTTGACCAATCATTTGGTTGTGCCACGACAATGACTCCTGGCTATAATCTCCATCAGGCTCAACTGAATGATCCAGTCATTGCTAAGATCATTGAATTGAAATCGGCCAAATTACCTAAACCACCTTATTTTGTTTGGGCAGACAATCCGTCCCTTCGTACTTTCTGGCACTGCTGGGACAGTTTATTCCTCTCTAACGGCTTGCTGGCCAAGAATCTTAGTACAGATCATTCCCTACCGAGGTATGCATATGTGGTACCAGAAGCACTCGTTGATTCTGTTTTGTATGGGATTCACTGTAGTCCATTCTCAGGTCACTTAGGAATTCGTCGGACACTTCATCGAGCCAAAGAACGATTTTTCTGGCCAAAAATGTCGGTACAAATAAGTGATTTTGTGAGATCGTGCCAAACCTGTGCCAAAAACAAGACAGACAATCACCTTAGGAAGGCACCACTTCGCTCTATTGAAGTAAGCGAACCGTTTGTATTTTGGGCGATGGACTACATGGGTCCTTTACCTGAAACATCGAGAGGAAATAAACACCTGCTGGTGGTAATGGATCACTTCAGTAAGTGGTCTGAAGTTTTTCCCACTAAAGATCAAAAAGCTCGTACAGTTGCCGAAGTTTTAGTCTCTAAAGTTTTCACCAGATTTGGTCCACCCGAAATAATTCACTCCGACCAAGGGTCAAATTTTGAAAGTAATTTGATGAAGGAAATCTGTAGCCTCATGGGTATCCACAAGTCCCGTACCTCTGCATATCACCCTCAATGTGATGGGCTGGTTGAACGGCAAAACCGCACTTTGCAGGATATTCTTGCCTCTTATGTTTCGAAATATAAAGATGATTGGGACTTGTGGGTAGATCTTGCTGTTTATTCCTACAACACTAGTGTTCATGAAAGTACAGGTTTTAGTCCCTACGAACTTGTCTTTGGAAGGGTAGCTAGAACTCCAATTGAAGTAGATCTTGGAATACCAATTAAGAATCCAAGTACGCAGCATGAATACTCACAGTCAGTTAGAAGAAATCTTCAGGATATAGTGCAGATAGCAGGCAAAAGTCTTGAAAAAAGTCGACTAGCTAGTCAGAAACAAGTAGACAGCAAAAGTAAAGGTAACTGGGTCCCTCTTCCAGTCGGTCGCTCGGTATTACTTCGCCGCCCAAAAGCTTGGAAATTTGGAGGGAGATGGATTGGGCCTTATCAAATCATTTCTCAACTTGGGGTTAACTATAAAATTCGGTCAAAACAAGGAAAAGACATGATTGTGCACCACAATAATGTCAAAGCTTGCACATTTCCCTTCGACCAAGGGAAAACTATTGCCCCAGTCAGGGAAGCAGAGGAAATGACATTTTCCGAAAACCAAGATAACCCCCAAGTTCCTGGAGAGAGACCATTGCAACCACGCCCAGCAAGACTGAGACAAAATATAGGACCCCCGCTGAGGTTTGGAGATTTTGTTACCCACTGACGACTGGGAACAAAATAGAAGGGAGGGGGTGGTGTTGCGTGTGTGGCCTCTGGTTACGCACATTACATATATTGCATTTAGGACACGTAATCTCCTCATGTCTCCTGCTTATATTGCATGTCTGGTTTATGTAAAGCGAGTATTTCATAAGAGCAAGAGAGAATTTAGCAGTCAGTCGATCATACTCTGATTCAGAAAATAGTTGTTGTTTCTGAGTCTCGCCTAGCGAATCCTCAAGCGCATCACGTTGCAACACTTTTCCGAGCTTTGCGTGTACTGCCTCGGTTCTGTGCTGCTGACGACTGTCTCGATATCATTCTTATGACCCAAAAAGGGGAAAGCTGATTCCAATGCCTTAAATCCACTGGAAAAGGTGAAATTGTAGAATTTCCTCAAAATTATATCGTACTGGACAATCCTTCGCAGCTTCCATCATCAATTTTGTGATCAATTGGAATTCTCGAATCATATTTTGTGAAGAAATTCGGAAACCGTTGTGAAAGAGAGGAACCGCAAAACCGTCATTCTTAAGACCGAAAACCGTTAAACAATTCCAAAAATAGCTGGAAACCGCAAACCGTCACTGACGACGGTCCGTCAGCCTACCTCAAAAGGCCAGAACCAACGAATGATGGCAGGTTATTTGACGGTAACATACTCATGGCAGTCTCCCCAGAATTAAATACCGAAGACATGTACCCACACCCGAAAGAATCTGTCAGCGTCGTTCTGAAAGAATCGAAAGTATTCTGTTTTCATTAGCTGCTTTGCCCCTTTCAAAACAAGAAGCTTACATTGCTGTTGCATGTGACCACTCTTTCTGTTCACATACCACGCTGTTACAACGTTTCGTTCCTTTGGGCAAGAGTTTTTAAAAACTATGCCGAATGAGCCAGAATAACTTTCCACTTTTGAAAATTCATGGCACCAATGGTACTTCACAGATTGGAATGATTCAAGTACTAGTTGAAAGTCAAAGATCAAATTATGTTTTGCAATTTTTTTCGCTGTCTTGCCAGCACTAAAAGTACTGGTAAATCTAACTTTACAAGAATTTCATGGTTGCAAAATGACTGAAAAATGGCCCAAAACATCGATCAAATAAAAAAGGATTCCTTGCACAGATCAATGAAGAACAGGCAATTTAGCATGGGTGAGAGATATCCATTGCACATTTATTCCCATGGGACTGAAACTTTTTAGTATTTGTTTGAAAATTAATGTGGTATAACCCTTGAGAGACGCGCATCGTCCATTGCCCATTGTTCTGTGTAAAGAGGGTCCTTACAATTGATCGATGTTTTAGGCAATTTTTCAGTCATTTTACAACCATGAAAGTTTTGTAAAGTTAATTTTTGCGACGCTTCCAGTGCTGGTAAGATAGCGAAAAAAAAATAAAAAAATACTTCAATCTTTCGGCTTTCAATCAAAATTTGAATCATTCAAGTCTGTGAAGTACTCTTGATGCCATGAATTTTCAAAAGTGGGAACGTTTTCTGGATCACCCGGTAGTAGCCAGAACGGCAGGATAAACAAGGTGCTGACCCAGATCACAGCGTTGTCAGAGCAAAATTACTCAATCTTAATTTACCTAGGTAATCACGTGAAGATAGCTTTTGCGCCAAAGATATCAGCCACAGCACAGGCAACTTTGCAAAAGAAGGGACGGGCACAACGTGACCGGGTGTTTTGCATCGTTATAATGCCGTACTTTCTGAATTCAAAGGTATATTTCAAGAAAGTGAAAGAATTCAGTTTATAACGGGATTAGATTCTACTGTGAACGCAGCCATTGTTTTCAACTATTCAAGAAACGTTGTTTTCAAAATGTGCCGGTTACAGCTCCGTTTTCAAAATCTGGCGGCAAAAATTTGCCATTTTGCGAACGGGAGGCCTATCCGCCACATCTTTCACAGCTTTCAAATTGTGCTGGTATTGTGCGAATGTTGCTCAATTCTTACAAATCTACCACGTCAAAGCTTTCTCTGCCATTTTCCTCACAAATTCTGCTTGTTTAGATACCTCCACAGTATTGCACAGAAGTGTCCCAGGGTGATTCAGTTTTTGCTTTGACGGGCAGAACGTCAGTCGAAATCTTCAAAGCAAATAAAGTGCGATTTCGTTTGATTGCTTCAGAATTTAAGATCCATTGCCATCTTCTTGCTGCCATTCCGTTCTGCATTTTTTAAGTATGGCTTAGCTGCCATCAACGCATCCCCAAACGACTGAACGAATTTCAACACTGGCATCAAAACCATCAGTGCGCCAAATATCGCCGTGCATGCGCCAACGAGCTTACCAAATGACGTAAGCGGTACAGTATCGCCGTATCCAACAGTGGTACACGTGACAATGGCCCACCATATTGCATTGGGAATGCTATTGATGTGGGATCTCGGTTCGCTATTTTCCGCGTAGAACATGATGCTTGCCATTATCAGGATAAAGAACATTAAACAGGCACCTAGAATCTGCAGGTCACACCTGCTTGTGTAAACAGTGTACAGTAACAAACGAAGGCCATAGAAATACCGTGTGAGTTTCAATATACGGAAAATGTTTGCCACACGAAACACACGTAACAATGCAATGGAACTCGCATCAAACGTTGCAATGAGTAACGCCAGGTAGTATATCACTATAGTAATAACATCGATTATTTCAACAACGTTTCGAAAGAAGTTGCGCTTGCTGGGCGAAGACCAAAATCGTAACAGGCACTCGATTGTAAACCAGGCGAAACAGGAGATCTCGTACGGGAACAGTGGGTTGTAAATTCCGATCTTTCGATCATCACTCTTAGCCATCACTGCGAGAACAATCGAAACGACCGTAGCGAGAAACGACCATGCCGAAATTGCCCTTGCTAAACGGCTGCTATTCGGATCTGACATTATGCGGGAAATCTTCATCTTGAGGGTACTGGATCGAGAAAACGCACGAACAAACGGGTCGAGAATGAACTGTTTCGCTTTTTCAGGAACAGATTGCTCTTTGATACCAAAAAATTTCAATTCTTCTTGAAAAACCTCATAAGGGACATTATCAGGGCAAATAACCTTACCATCGCTCTGGTAAAAGAAGAATATTCCTTCAAAAGCGAGGCGATGCCGATCGAAAAAGTAGACCCCTTGTGATGGGTCTAAATGTTGGCAGCGTTTCTTCGGATTACCAAGTAGCGTATCAGGAAATCTTGAGACATGCCATTCTCTCATTTCAAACACTTCTCCACTGACGACAATTGTTAATCGGCTGCTGTTAAATGACATTTCAGATGGTACTTTGCAGATTTGCATCTGGAACTGATGACGAGAATCTACAGCTGATTAAACGCGATCGAGGCAAGATCCTCAGTCTTTCAACTTTGTCAATTAATGACTGTTTTGCTTCGGTTTTTCAAGTGGATCAATAGTTGAGCACTTCAAGATGTCATTACTTTTGATCGTAATCCAGATTTTGTGACGAATGTTAGCCAGATTGCTTCTTGTGACTGCGCATCGAGAAACAATCCTTAGTTGTTCAACTCCGTCGATAAACGACTTTTTTGTTTCTGATTTTAAATGGATCGATATTTCAGTACTTCAAGATATTGGACCAGCTTACCTTTGATTTCTATCGAAATGTTTGTGATAAGAGAAAGCCAGATTGCGTCTTGTGATTGCTTATCGAGGAACAATCCTCAGTTTTCAACTTTCTCGATTATGACTTTTTTGTTTTGGATTGTAAATGGATCGAAATTTCAGTACTTCAAGATATTGGACCAGCTTACTTTTGATTTCTATCGAAATATTTGTGATAAGAGAGAGCCAGATTGTTTCTTGTGATTGGTTATCGAGGAACAATCCTCAGTTTTCAACTTTCTCGATTAAATACTCTTTTGCTTCGGATTGTAAATGGATCGATATTTCAGTACTTGAAGATATTGGACCAGCTTACCACCAATTTCTATCGAAATGTTTGTGATCCGAGTAAGCTGGATTGCTTCTTGTGTTCGTTTATCGAGGAAAAATCCTCAATATTCAAATTCGTTGATTGAAGACTCTTTTGTTTGGGATTGTAAAGTAGGCCAATATTTCGGTACTTGAAGATGGTTGACCCACCACCCTTGATTGCTTGTAATCCAGATTTTTTTACCAAAGTAAGCCAATTTCCCTCTTGTGCTAGCGCATCGAAAAAACGACCCTCAGCTTTTTTCTGTCGATTAAAGACTTGCTTGCTTCGGATCGTAAAATGGATCGATGATTCAGCAGTTGAAGATCGTTTACTTTTGACTCTAAAGCAGATTCTGGTGAACAAAGTAAACTAGATTGCTTATTGTGACTGCGCATTGAGAATCGATCCTCAATTTTAATTTTGCTGATTACAGGCTTTTTTGCTTCGGATTGCGAAGTGGATCGATAGTTCAGTACTTGAAGATTGTGAACCAGATCACTTTTGATTTTTGTAATCAGAGGAAGCCAGATTACTTAAAGTGATCAACGATGAAAGATTCTTCGAGTTTTCGAGTAACCCAAGTAATAATAAAGTACACTGAAAATCCTTAAAAGAACTATGTTAAATCAGATCAAGCCGGATTGTTACCGAGATTCTTGTATTTTGCGATCAAAGATAATTTCGAATTGGATTAACACAGTCATTAATTCCAAAATATGGAGTATCCAGAATCAGATTAAAGCAGACTACTCTTTATGGTCTTGTGATTAACAACGATAAATTCTTCGAGTTTTGAAGTAACACGATCAGTGATCAAGGGCTTGAAGATCCTGAATCAGATTAAATCCGATTCCTCTGCACATTTTGTGATCCATAATCATAATTCTTCAGATTGTGGGTTAGAGTGATAAATAATCCAATATTTTGAAGATTCTGCATCAGATTAAACAAGGCTCCTATCGAGGCCTTCATTTTCAATCTGTCATATCCGTTTGAAGTCTGCAGAAACAATAATCCAGTATCTTTCAAGATCCTGAATCAGAGCAAGCCAGAAGGAATCCAAGTTCTTTACTTCCAACTTATTGTGCCATTTTCAAGTCCGTATAAATAACTTCGATTTTATCGGATTGAACGATAAATCATTTGTCCAATAACTGAAGAATAATCAAGTATTTTCAAGATTCTGAAACAGCTACACCAGATTATTATCCAGACTCTTCATTTCCGACCCATTATTTCCATTTTCAAAGCAGTAGATACAATTTGGATCACTTTGATTGCAAGAGCAATCAATAGTCCAGTGTTTTAAAAATAATCCAGTATTTTCAAGATTCTGAATCAGTTAAACCAGATTATTATCCAGGATTTTCATTTCCGATCCATTATTTCTATTTTCAAATCAGTAGATACAATTTGGATCTCTCGGATTGCAAGATCAATCAATAGTCCAGTGTTTCAAAAATAATCCAGTATTTTCAAGATCCCGAGTCAGATTGAACTAGGTTAATATCCAAGTTTCTCATTCCCGACTTATGATATCCATTTTCGAATCAGAAGAAACAACTCGGATTGTTCGGGTTGCAAGATCAATCAATATTCCAGGTCAAGTGCATAAAGTCTATGAAAGTTTATGAAAGTAATGAATGTACCCAAATGTCACCGGAATGTCAAAGAAAAGTAAATGAAAATAATCTAGTATTTTCAAGATCTTGCAAGATCAATCAATATTCCAGGTCCAATAAAAGTCTATGAAAGTTTATGAAAGTAATGAATGTACCCAAATGTCAACGAATGTGCCCAAATGTCAACGAAATGTCAATGAAACGTAAATACAAATAATCCAGTATTTTCAGGATCTTGATATCCAAGTGAAATTAATTACCATCCCATCTTTCTTGACAATGTCTGAGAAGAATCTACGAATCCTTACAGCTACCAATGAAGTTCCCAATTCCTAAGACGGAAAGAAAAAACATTAACCAAAAAAGCTCTGTAAGCCCCCGGAAAGTTTATTTAATTTCAGACACTCCGGGGGGGGGGGACTTAAAAGAAAAGGGGGCTTATTCACAATATGAAATGACAAGAATGTATATGATATCTTTTCAGTTAATTTACACGTTTTTTTATAAGAAACTAGGATCAGGCCATAGTACTAAAAGTTCTTTAACTTAACACGAATTTTTTTCCATTTTAGTACTAAAAGTTTCTTTATTGGTTTGTTAATTTTTGAATGCATGAATTGTCCATGTGGTCGCTAACACCGCTGCAGATATGTTTCTTGACATTTAAAGCATCACATAGGGATGAATAGTGTTCTGTAATGGTGAAAACACAAATGGTTAGGTAATATTGCTGAATAATAAAGGTTCAACGATCGATTTGCTATAATATCCATGCTTTTAACTTTGAAAACTGTCTTAATGCTTCTCAGACATAGTACTAGAGTTTCTTATAATTTTCGGCCAGCTTAGTAATTGTTTCTTATTAACCAGTTTCTTATAAAAAAACGTGTACACCATATTTAGACGATTCAACATACAATTTTACACGGTGCCACAACACCTTCACTCTATCCATGATTATCATACGCTCTTGAATCAAAGTCAAAAGTTCTATCTGTACTCTGTCCATACCTATCATGCCTTTTAGAATGAAGAATCAACAGTTCTTACATTTCCATTGTAAAGTCAGAGTTTATTCCACTGATCGGCTTGCCTTGCCACTCTTGATTACTCTCAAGTATAAAACTTCTGCGCACCAGTGCCGCAGAAATGAAATAAAACTATATATACTTAATGCATAATCATCTGACGCTTTAGAAATGAAGAATGAGACTTCTATCGTTAGAACAGCATCCAGTTAGAAGCAGCAGTATCCAGTTAGAAGCTTCTCAACTTCTAAAATCGACTTCTAGCGAAAAATGAATAAACCCTGACTCCCGAGGAGGAGGTACTCCCATTATGGCTTAACAGGGGGGTCCAGTCGGTTTGAGAGCTGTACGAAATGACTACCAAATAGCTTTATATGCCAAAACATACTACTAGTTGGGGGGTATTCTCAGATTCTTGGCTATATTCACGCACTTCAACTAAGTATGCTCCATCGCATGGCAATTTGGTCATTGTAGCAATATTAATCATGAACGATTTTGACGTTTTCTTGCTTTGTTCCATCGATTTTTGCCATAGAAATTACGAAAAAAAACTATAACTATAGAAAATTCTCATTTCTAGATGCTTCCAAATGACAAAATAGACCTTTTAGCTATTCTACAAAGAGCCTGGATCGAGAGATATTTTTATACAGTGTTATACGTGAGTTTCGATTGAATGGCGTTTGAGCTTCGATCGCAGTTGTGCACATTCAAAAATTCTACAAAATGTAATGGAATATCGTTCAATCCACATTCTTTTTCAGAATAGCTAAAAGGTCTATTATGGGTCTATGAACTACCATTTGAAGGCTTTTGTAAAAATGTACTACCATTTGAGGGTATTTTGAAAATTTTTTCTTTGGTCCTCTTGAACCATGACTGGGCCCCCCTGTCAGGCCACAACGGCAATATCTCCCGGGCTATTATTTTGGAAACATTATCGAAAAAATTGCCTTCTGACTAGAGACGCCTCTGACTCCATTAGAATGAATTTTTTATGAGATTTATCGAAGAAATATCTCTTGAACCTGTAATAAATCATGACAAAAAATTTCCAAGATCTAATATTCCGTCTTGCACTTTAATTTTCAAAAGACAGGCTTTCACAACAGAAATAATAAATGCTCAAGGAGAGCGTATTAAGCTCATCAATATAACTACTTTTTGTGTCATGGTTAGTGATACTTTGAAACCGAAATCGTCATGTTTATAAGCATTTTTTACAATTCTAATTAAGGATTATTTCTTCAAAACGGATATGGATACCAAAATAATTACTTATGCTGTGCGAAAAATGAGCTTAGGTCTGTCAAAAAGCCCGCTAACTGATTCTGAAATCATCCGTTTAGGCCCGATGAATAAAATTTAACTCAAGCGCATGCTGCACGCAATAGATTAGGCCTGACGAAGAAAGTTTTGGCAAAGAAGCCTCCTTCATGTAATAGATTACACCCTGTATCTTATATCTTACTTCACTGAACAACTGAATCTATTCATTCAAGGATAATAGTGTGTCTCAATCTCCACGATTCTTATTTCTACAGGTTGTTTCCGAAAAAAGCAACCCACTTTCATTCGAGATTCTTACGGAAATAAGAAGATTTGGAACAATTTGAGGCATTTCATCTATAAGTACATCTATCTTCTTTCCAGTGATGTTGCTTATTTGACATGTTCGTAAGAATAGACTATTTAGACTTTTAGCAATTCTACAAAAGAGCCTGGATCGAGCGTTATTTTTATGCAATTTTGTACGCGAGGTTCGATCGAGTGGCGTTAGAGGTTCAATCACTATCATGCACATTCGAAAATTCTTCAAACTGCATCATAACATCGTTCGATTCAGATTCTTTCCCAGAACATCTAAACGTCTAAGGCCAATTTTAGATGCCGGAACATGATAGGGAATTTACATAGACGATGAATTTATTTATTTTAAATATAATTAATTAATTAATTAATTAATTATATTAATTAATTAATTATATTAAATAAATAAATTAATTTATTTAGAATTTACATTTACACAGACCTTTTAGGGTGTGTTTGATTGGTACCAATTCTGAAAACGGTAGACTTGGAAGACTCGGAATTTGTGTTTGATTGACTACCAAATTCCGAAGACGGCAGGTTTGGCAGGTTTGGAAGGGCCTGCTGAGCCTTCTGCTCCAAAAGGCAGAAGGTTTGGCAGACTTTGGAGAGATTCTCGATTTCATTTGCAGATCTCTGAAAACGAGGCGACTTTTATCGCGTTACTACGGTAATCGGTAACTTTACTCTTTGTTGCCAAGCACCAGACTCGTCTTTGTGTTTTTCAACTGGAAACCTCATCTTCGCCAGGATAAATCTGAAACCTGCTGTTTTGAAGAATTTTGTGTGTAATTGGGAACTGTATTTCCATCTCTGCGAAGTCTACCGCTTTCAGAATTTGGTAGGTTTGGAACTACCAATCAAACACAGCCTTAAAGAGCATATATTATCAATATCTGCAACTGCATCTCATGAGGATGAAATTGCCTTTTTTCCTCCTTAAGGGATCACCTCAAGTGCTTTTAGACCTGAAATACTTTGACAAAATACTTTTAGTAATTTTTACCACAAAAAAGGGGCTGATCTTGCGTTTGCAGCATGCTGGGTTTGAAATGGCCATTCTTAAGAAAAAAACAATTTGATGATAAAAATTTCCATTAATGTATCCAAAACTGCATACCATTAGAAAGAAGAAAGATTGTATTTTCAGTTGGAATATATTACATCTACTCAAATCTTGTCAATTGTTTGAGGCTTTGAATTATAGTTGGGTTGCGTTTTATCTGAAACAACCTGTAGAATGCATCAAAGTCTATTTTGAAAAACTTCCCTGACTTTTGCTTCAAAACAGGGGCGGCGGAAAGTCGTAAGATTGCAGGCGGACCACAAGGAGACAGCCTATGCTTTTAGCATCATTCATGAAATGACAGGGGCGGACTAAAGTCTATCTTAAAAATTAAATGTCAAAAGAGATTTGCGATTACGCAAAATTGCCTATCGAAAACGCTTCAATTGTATTCATTCACAAGCATTTCATTTGGCATTTAATCACAAGAAGCCCATATTACATCATATTCCATAAACTATTTTATTCAAAAAAATTATTCAACCGGCTGTCCTAGAAAAAAACACAACAGATTTGATCGGGGATAGCAGCAAGAATTCAGATCCAATTGATTCAGAATGATTGTTAGAATAATCCTCGATAGTCAACTTGAAGATGAATACCTTATTGGTTGATGCTGGTGCATTGACAGGAGGAATATTAATCTTGAATGTAAAAATAAAGGAATATTAATTCCTTGAAGGAATATTAATTTTGCCTCCACGTCCAAACAAGAGCTTGTGGGTTTTGGCCTAAATTGCACACGCGCTGTTTCAGGAATCTCAAGAATTATCGCGAAATACGAGCAGAAAGCCTCGTGTTGAGCAAAGTTCTCTGGGCAGTTTCTGAACATGCAAAAAATTACAGGGTGACGTAGAAATCCAAACCTTAACTATACAACCAAATACATTAGTTTTGCCCTCAAGAGCAAACTTTCTTTATTCTACAAGTCTCAAAAAGTTAGAGTTGCATCTGTTAAACAGGTGAACAAGTTTGCTTGAATGAGCTTGAAAAATAAGTTAGTTCTGCAACTTTCATTGTTTGAATGAAATCCATTGTGAATAATCTGTCTCAGAATTATTACGAAGCACAATCAAATCCACCAACGGGAAAATACCCATGAATAAGATCCTTAAAAAAGCTCACTTGTGGGTGGCTTTTTTCGGGTGCACTTTGATTGAAGAGACATATTCCTTTGTGTTTATATGCAATAACATTTTTGTCAATTTTCATCTTTCGACTTTCGATTGAAATTTTTGCTCAAAGAAGATATGGGTTCTTGCTCATAACTACTACGTTATGTTTATGACTAAGGAGATTCCCCTAAACATCGCGCTTGCAGTTAGGCCAAAATCCGAAAGCACTGGTTTGGAAGTGGAGGCAAAACTGGACTTTCAATATTAATATTCCTACCCTCAATGAACCAGTATCAGCAAACAAGCCACTTATCTTCAAGTTGACTATTGAGGATTATCTTAAAAATTGTTCTGGGTTGATTCGATCTAAATTCTTCTTGCTATCCCTGATCAAATCTGTTGTGTTTTTTCTGGGACACCCGGTGGCAAAGATTTCTAGCACAAGGAAATGAGGGAACGAAGTGTAAAAATACAAGAGGGAGACAGAAGAAAGAGAGACAAAAGGGCAGTCTCTTCAGCAGAAAGTTACGAGTTCAAAGCACACTCTTGTCACGCTTTTCTACTTCACCATTTGTCAAAGAATTACCAGAAAATAAATGCTACAAATTTTATCAAATATGTTACATGCAAAAGTCTTCAACGTAGACGTTGACACCTTGATGGAATCGATTTGACAAGTGGTTGCTGACCCATGGTAAGGGATCACAAATAAATTACTCCTCTTTAAACGATTACGTCAATGTTCTCACGCAATATCAAAATCAAGCAACCTTTGAAGAAGGGGTTCTAGCATTCCATTCAATTTTCTAAGGGTTACAGTCAAAGCGGAAGAAGCGTACCATGTAAATTCGAAGATTATTTGAAAATAGACTTCATGATTGGATGATTATTCGAATATTGGTTTGTTCCTTGCTTCCGTTCTGTTCGAATATTGCTTCTGTTACGTGAAGCGTAAGAAATATTACAAAAAGAGTTCTTTCCCTTGGAAGCCACAATGAACAAGAACATTCCAGTTTTTTCTTCATGCAAAGAAAAGAAAATGCAATGACCATACGATTCTAGTTTGAACATTGAGTACAGAGATGGTATGCTTCTTCCTCTTTGACTGTAATAGAGATTTTTCTTATAGATGAATCAACATTGGTATACTCCGTTAAGTTTGTAGAAATTCAGCAAATTCTTCATGAAAAATCTAAATAACTATCAAAGGGAAAATTGGTCTATTTTTAAAAATTGTTTGATGAAAGGATAAAAGAATCGTGTCAACAATATCAAATATTCAAGAAAAAATTAAGAAATAGAAAGAAATGCAAATTCAATACAAATAAACACTGGACGATTTTATCCTATGTTTGGTTAAGATCATACCGCTAAAAAGTAAAGTCAAACTTCTATCTTTACTTCCTACTACATTCATGAAATTTCTGATTGTTTCAAACTTTTCAGTAATTCATGTCAAAGCCATGGGCCAAGAACTGCTACGGACAAATTCTTATTTACACAGATGCGGTATTTCCTGTGCCGTTCTTCTGGATTTTGGCAACCGCAAAGAATTCCTATTTCTTGAATATGTTCTCAGTTCTTCCAACAAAAGATATCATTCAACGGGCTGTAGGAAACACTGAACTTAAGAAAGGTTTACGCATTACAGATCGACATATTCCTATCCTAATTTATCAAATCGTGTGCGATATATTGACTTGTTTCATACCCAAACAGTTTTCCTTCTGTTTGAAAAATATGATGGTAGCAAAATGTTTCCTAGCGTTCATACGATACCAGCACAATGTCAAAGCGGTGAAAAATGTGACGGTAGCACAATATTTCTTAGCATTCACACGATACTGACACAATTTGAAAAAGGCGGGAGATTTGATCGTAAACAAACTTGATCAGATTAGCCAATGCCATAGCCTGCGTGCCCGCATCTTTCGGGTGAGTTAAAAAAAGTTTAGGCGTTTTGAGGGCTGTGGAATAAAAAGTATGTGATCGATATTTAAACCAAGGCGTTGATCTATCACTCAAAGGCTAACTTAGATTAGAAAATTTTGTTTGGTAAAATCAAACATCTTCGAGAACCAACAATAATCAAAATGCTAGTACGGGGTTTGTATGGGAATCGAGAATTCCACATTCAATTCTGGTCTGACTGACTCTGCCGGTGTTGTGGCGCATGGGTAGACTCATTCCAAAATTCTCTTGTTCCGCTCCCCCTGCAGATTTGTCGCTAGCGATAGCAACAACAACAACAACAACAACAACAACAACAAGCGAAAGTTATAGAGGGACTTACGTCATGAGTCTAGCGCATGGGTGTAATCCTCTGACATTGCAGCCAGAATAGTCAGGCAGAGTGGGTTGGAATCCCGGTAGTGCTCCAAAACTTGAGCTTCATGACAATGGGTCGATTAGGTCTGCTCTGTCTCTGCGATTAAAGCGCTTGGCGCTGAAAAACGCAACTTCATCTCACCTTCAATTCACCTTCTGCTGGCAAAAAATATGCCATTTTCATGTAAACAGGAAACTTATCCAACACATTTCCACCGTTTTCAAAATGTACCATGCAAACACAATCTCAAAAACAGAATTTAAATTTCAATGGCAAATTAATCATTGACCAGATAGGAACGTGAAATTTCATTCACATACAAATATCCAAACCATTTTGCTAATTCTGGGTCTGAAGTAGACTTATGCCATTTCGTACCCTGTTTCCCTGCATTCTTTGATTTGCTGATATCACTTGGTCAATAGGGACTCATAATATTACGCTTAAAAAGTGGCCCTACTTTTTAAAAATGGCCTAAATAAAGGGGGCTCTCATACAACTGGACAACAAAATTGGACAACATTTTACACTCAACAAAATCGATTCAAAATCTGGTTTAAAGAGTTCAAACGTTGAAAAACAAACTTTTAGTACAAAGAATTGTGTTGTCTTTACCTTCAAACCTAAAATGCATACCTTTCAGGCAGTAATCGTCCTCTGTAGAAGCAAAATAGATCCATCGAAGCTGTGAGAACTCCAGGCTTCATCGACGGCCTTTTGTATACAAAACAACAATAACTGTCTGAAAAGTGCCTCCTGATTGGTTGAAAGCTAAATTCTAGCAATTTGATTGGTGAATACGGAATCACTCTACGAGGGCCTAGAGTGGGCCCATTTTTTAACCGTAATATTATGAGTCCCTGTTGACCAAGTGATATCAGCAAATCAATGGACGCAGGGAACAAGGGACGAAAAGACATGACTCTAGGTCTCAAGATGAGTGATTTTGCGAAAGAAAATTTCCACATCTAAGTTAGCCTTTGAATGGTAGATTTTCAGCAGAAAAGCATTTCAGTTTTGAATATGAGCGTCGTACTTTTTATTCCAGAACCCACCAAACGGATAAAACTTTTTTACTTGCTCCGTACACATATCACATCATATGTGTTCAAACTTTGCAATTATTACGAGGTATATTGAAAAACCTGTGCTCTCCATGATCCTTTCTGGTCTGACAATGAATTTCATGCGGTGTGAAAATGATTATGGCCTGGCAGTCCTAAGGCTGTATTGTCGTTTCAATCTTCAAACGAACCTCGCTTTTAGCTCAAATAAAAGATATTCACAAAAGTAATTGAAGGATTTAGGGAGGCCTTTTTCCTCAGAACTATTTATGTTCCCATATTGTATGGTCAAAGTGCGTTGCTTACAATCATTGTCATTTTTTTGCTGGTTTGTGGGCAAGCAAAGGATCAAGGGTAGCACGGGGTCTTTAAAGGAACGAAAACATTTTTATTTCAAAATCCAGTTTAGCACCGCGATAATTTTACAGAATTTCTGCAACAGGCCTTGGGTAACAATGGCTCTTTAGCAAGTTGTCGACGCAAGAGCAAGCTTCTCACCGCATTCTTGGACTAAATTACAGTCTGCTTTTGAGAACAGCTTTGTCATGCAACTATTTCATTGTTTCAGGTCTCACGTACAATAGATGTCAAAAACTATGTAAAGTAAAGAAGTTTTTTGTGAAGACCTGCAGCTTCAAATGATGCACAGGAGACTACAAATTGTTGAAGCAAAAATACTTCCTAAACGCACAAGGGACTAAAGACCCCTTAAGTTGCCAAAATTTTACAACGCTTGCAAGGATCAAGTTCTGCACCATAAAATCTATCGAATGATATTTCGTCTGCATTCCTCTGAAAAACAATCGTGATGGCCAAAACAGTCTCACTCTAGATAGGGCTACGTAGTTTTCGGTTGTACTTTCAGTAAAGATACTTTAAGGGCACAACGTACCTAATAGAGAACTATGATGATGATGATGATGATGATGATGATGATGATGATGATGATGATGATGATGATGATGATGATGATGATGATGATGATGATGATGATGATGATAATGATGATGATGATGATGATGATGATGATGATGATAATGATGATGATGATGATGATGATGATGATGATGATAATGATGATGATGATGATGATGATGATGATGATGATGATGATGATGATGATGATGATGATGATGACTTTAGCTATTGACAATTGTGTGGCGAGCTCATTCGATGCGTAGAGGCTAGCTCTTTTAGGGACCTAAAGACCATTTTCTTGGGTTCGTCAATGTTCGAATGAATGCTGACTGTTAAGGCCGACCTCCACTGCAGTAGTTTTCATCGACGACACCTTCATTTTTGCCTATTGCTCATGCTCTCTAGCAGCAGAGTGTGCCCACAGCGCGAGCACGGTGGTCGCCAACCAAAACTACCGCAAGTGAAGGAGGGCCTTGACGAGTTCCTATCAGTGCAAAAGTTATCGACACTCTCGCTCTCCAATGGACGAACTACACAACTGATAACTCCGTCAAATAATCTCTAGCATAGATACAATCTCCTCATCTGAATTAAAACAGAGGCTTGATAAGCGACACGCAGTGCAATTGTTTAAAGCTTGGAGAAATCTGATGTCATATTTGCACAAAATACTTACCGTGTTATCACTGTAGCTATAAATTGACACGATTTTGTGCGTGGAAGAGCAAATTTAGGAAGATATTAGATACGATTCCGTCCTTGATGAAGAAAATGAGCGTCAGTGCGTATTAAGCACAATAATTCTTGTCTGAGTGATTGCGTAAAAGGAGGAGGGGAGATGAAATACTCGTGCTTATAGGCAAGACAGATTTTGTACGTGAAAGAGCAAATTTAGGAATATATTAGATACGATTCCGTCCTTGACGAAGAAAATGAGCGTCAGTGCGTATTAAGCACAATAATTCTTGTCTGAGTGATTGCGTAAAAGGAAGATGGGAAAGGAAATACTCGTGCTTATAGGCAAGACAGATTTTGTACGTGAAAGAGCAAATTCAGGAAGACATTAGAACTGATTTTGTCCTCGACGAGGAAAACGAACGACAGTCAGTATCAAGCACAATGATTCTTGTCTGAGAAATTGCGCAAAAACAAAGAAAAATGAAAGCAAACGC
Source organism: Aurelia sp. 4 Dawson et al 2005 (assembly GCA_964019985.1). NCBI lineage: Eukaryota > Metazoa > Cnidaria > Scyphozoa > Semaeostomeae > Ulmaridae > Aurelia > Aurelia sp. 4 Dawson et al 2005. The sequence continues at coordinate 15,870,466 of OZ026500.1, read as the reverse complement.
CCTTTCCCTATAAGCGAGGCAGATCTTTGAGAATCGATTTTGTCCTTGACGAAGAAAACGCACGTCAGCGAGTAACAAGCTGAATAACTCTTAACTGAGCTATTGCGTAAAAGGAAAAGGAAAGGAAAGGTTCGCTGTTTATAAGCGCGACGGATCTTGTGCGCAAACCAGTCAATTCAGCAAGATTTGAGAATCTATTTTTTCCTTGACGAAGAAAACGAGCGTCAGCGAGTAACAAGCTGAATAATTCATAACTGAGCTATTGCGTAAAAGGAAAAGGAAAGGAAAGGTTCGCTGTTTATAAGCGCGACGGATCTTGTGGGCAAACCAGTCAATTCAGCAAGATTTGAGAATCGAGTTTGTCCTTGATGAAGATCGTAAACCAGTAACAAGCGGAACAATTCTTAACTGAGCTATTGCGCAAAAGGAAGAGGAAAGGAAATGTTCGTTGTTTATAAGCATGACGGATCTTGTGCGTAAACGAGTCATCTAGGAAGTGTTAAAATTGACATTTTCCTTGACGAAGATCGTAAACCAGTAACAAGCGGAATAATTCTTAACTGAGCCATTGCGTAAAAGGAAAAAGAAAGGAAATGTTCGTTGTTTATAAGCATGACGGATTTCGTGCGTGAACGAGTCATCTAGGAAGTGTTAAAATTGACAATTTCCTTGACGAAGATCGTAAACCAGTAACAAGCGGAATAAGCCCCTTAACTACTTAACTTGCATTTTCCTTAATTCTGGGTCAAAAAGAAGAGTGATCTTGACAGACAGGATTTTTACGTCTTATATAGCCTTGACTGAGCGAATAACATAACATCTATTTTTGAACGTCATGCACATGCTTCTTATAACAAAGCCGGCGAAACACGTAAATATTTTTGCTCAGCCAGTATACCGAGCCAAAATTTACGCATCTCTCCATTTTCAAACTGCACGATTATGTATGCTTGAAAACACGCATCATTTTACGCGCACTCCTGTTTTCAAGCGGTACCCTGTTTGCTTGTTTGTTTTGTTTTCAATTTGTTTTAAGTGGGCTTGTCAGGATTTCTAGCTACTTAAAGCTAATTCAAGTCCACTATGCATGCCGCATCCAGGCAAGGGACCCCTAGCGTCCCTTCTGAAGGAAGGTCAGGCCTCCAAGGTCACCCATCCAGAGTTTGACCTGACTCGACCGAGCTTAACTTCAGTCACCCGATGAAGACTTAAGCCACTAGACCACTCACCCAGTGAGTGGCCGCCATCGCATATGAAATCATTCAAAACTGAGGACAGCGTAAACAGGTAGACAGTCCTTTAAAACCATGGGATCCTGTTAAGTAAATACAATCAATTTTATCATCGAATTTGCATTACGATTGCGAGAACATCTTTTTAATCTTGAAGTAAACATCTTATTTTCATCTTTTACAATCAAAACAGAGCAACACGGGATTTTGTCATCTTCGGCAAGGAGCTGAGTGATGAGATTCATTGTCAACTTATCAACGATGAGATTTCTAAACATGTTTATCAAAATCCCGGTGGTAAATTTATTTTCATATAACTACACACCTTAAGTGAACGGAACTTGATTCGGGAAGTTCAACAGGCTCCTTTAGACTAATTGCATATTCATGGTTATCGTTATTGCTGGACTGATGGACGCTCAAACTACGACTGATGTCCTTAGGCTTCCAGAAACGGATATGGCCTAAATCACCTGCAATTTTTTCTTGACACCACCCACCCTAAAACGTCAAAAAAAGTCGTCTTTCTGGTGTGCTACACTGTAAACGTGTTATCAGTACTTAGATTGATGTTTCTTTGAGCTATTTCAGCAAAAACCTCCTACCTCCAAGCGACGTTTTGCTTGTTTGGCGACGCAAAAGATCTAAATTTGTTCGGTACGTCGAGATTTTGATCGTTGCGGCAGTTCAGTCAAGCCTGCTTTTGTTTGCCTTCGGCGGGAAGTTTAGATTGAAGAAAAATCAGTCAATTCCACCACGTTATTCGAAATATTCTCTTCTGATTGGTCTGGGAACAGATCTGTGCCCTAGACTGACGACGTGATTCCTTGTATTCGTTCATTATTTTCAATCTGATATCTTACGTTCACTAATACAAAAAATAAAATAAAAAAATGAAAAAATAGGTTGAGACTAATGTAATGAGTATATCTGTGCCCTGCAGGAAATTTTTGTCCGGTCTGAGAACAGTTGGGAAATAAGGCCCTCACTGAAGCGACAACAACAACATAAATTCAATTCAATAAGATGAGCGTGAGTTGAGGATTGAAGCTAAGGCTCCTTCACCATGAAAATCAACCAAGGATCCTTGAAAATGGGTCTTCCCTTAGAAGTTGGGCGGCACGTCCCTGTCATCCCAAGACTCAAGTTACCTCCTCCTCAGGGTCAACAAATCGAAATTAAGAATTCCTTATCTGAAGACTTCCTCGCCTGCAATGGTTCCCAAACTCAATCGCCTTGCATTTAGCTATCAAAGTCCGGTATCTAGAATTCTCCCGAGGGAACAGAGTTTTGTTCGAGATAAAAGTTGTAAAAGGATCTGTACCAACCAGCATGCTTGCTGCGTTCCACCTCTTTAATGGGGTTTATTGTCCCCATTTTCATTGCCTATGAAAATTGTGACAGGACAGCAAAGGCCAACCATGAGATGGCATTTGCGCGGCATGTTGGCTGAAGCAGACTCTTTAAACAGGCCTTTTCAGCTATTGCAGTCTATATACAAGGTGTCTCAAGAAAGTAACCCCACCCCCTTGACTAAACAAGGATACAAACCAATGAAATATTGTGACTTTTTTAGTTCCTAGCTACATTTGCTGGTGTTAAACTCAAATGCAAATACCTTGCATTTTAAAATCACCCAACAAACACCGCAGATACCAGTTCATAAAGTCAAAATCTGGAGTGCACTCGAAACCAGAGGTTTCCGAAAGGGCCTAGCCATGATTTGATATCACGGACATTTTGAAAAAGAATGTTTCACTTTGACCAGTAGTTTCATTTCTGAATAGATTTATACATTGAAATGCTTCGATAGCTCTTAAAATGACTTTACTTTTGAGAAACTGAATTGTTACATGGCATTCCATCCCAATTATTATTTGTAGCAAAGAAGAGGAAAAGCAGAACATGAACGCTTATTTTGGACACGTAGACCAACTTTATCATTATTACCACATTTTTATTACATTTGTCAGTGTGATGTCCACGAGTTTCTCATTCTTCTCAAAAGTGAGAAATTGGAAATCTAAGTTTACACGTGCTTTGTAAAATGTCCATGATACCAATCATGGCTAGGCCCCTTCTCAAAACCTCTGGTTTCGGGTGCATTGTAAATTTTGATTTTGCGAGCTTTCCGATGTTTGGTGGACGATTTTTATATGCAAAGTATTTGTATCCAAGTTGAAGACTGATTAAATTAGCTGTGCACTCGGAAAGTAATGATATCTTATCGTTTTGTTCCTATCCCAAGCCAAACAAGAGTACCTTTTTGAGGCATCCACTTTGAGGTATATCTGATATTCACGATCGATCAAAGCACTAGAAGCGTTTAAGTGGCGAACGTCCCTCCTCTGTGCTACGTTTAGACTAGTCTGCTATTTCTCAGTTCATTCATCTAAAGCTCTGGCTATAGGGCAAACAACACTGCTGGATCTGCTTGCCAAGAAAAATGTTTTTCCGCTTGGTCACGTCGCAAAACATTGCTTGAGAGGAAGCTTAAGGAGAACTGCCAGCCAATGTTAAAAAATTGATACTTTTTCACAAGAAAATAACCTTTGCCAAGCAAAAGTTTTGCAACTTGGTCAAACAGGAAAACAGCTGTTTTGGAAGCAAATTTCAAAAATTTCAAAATGCTGGCAAACAATATTTGCTCATTGTTGCTCTGATCTGTTGGTGAAAGTATAACAAAGATATTTGCATGCAATTCAAAACTTAATACTCCGTGCTCAGATCAGATTCTGAATTAGATTCATAAATCAAAATGTCATTGTGGAAGGTGTTGTGGCGCCGTGTTGTAATCCACTGACTTTGCAACCAGAACAGTCAGGCCGACGGGGTTCAAATCCCACCAGCAACTCTTGAGCATCATGACAAGGGCTCGCAGACTCGAGTAGCGCTTAGCTATTTCTGCGATCCCACCGCTTGGCACTGAAAACCGTAACTTCCTTCACCTTCACCATCAATGGTCGAGACAAATAAAGTTTTTCAAAGATTTCAAGACGTCGAGACGAACAGCTCGAGTGCGAATTTCGTTCAGACTTGAGGAAAGATGTAGCAGCTGGTCATTAAAGTTACATTGAATAACTCTAGCTTTTAGTTTTTAATTGCATCTGTGTCCATTGAGCGGAAATATTTCGAAGCTGAGTTTTGTCTAAATTCTTAATGATCATATTCCATGACAAAGAACAGAAATTTCTCTTTCAGGGCGGTAAAGGCTGTTTTCAGAGCAGATGCTGTCAGATATCTTTTGTTTCAGGAGATGAATCAGAATTTTCGACTCTGTTTACACTGTACAGTACTACTCTGGATCCGTACGAAAGTGTAATGGGTCACCCTCCCATCCACACGGTTCCTGCCAATCTACAGAGTGTTTCAGAAAAACGCAGCCCACTTTAATTCGAGAATCTTCAGGAAATGATAAAGTTCAGATCCATTTGACGCATATCATCTAAAAGTACAATCTATTTCATTTCTAATGATATCCAGGTTGGGTGGGTTACTTGTAATTTTCACTATTCTATTGACATTTTCATGAGTATGTCCTTTTTTAGATGCCAGAAAGCAACAAGGCATTTGAACAGGTGAACAATCATCTTGGAGAGCGCGTGGCCGAGCGGTTAAGGCGTCTGACTCGTAAACCAAAGGTCAGAACGGCCGTAGGTTCAAATCCCACGCTGGACAGTTTGGTCGCTGTCCGTAACTCTAGCCCGGGTCGACCAGAGCCATGTGAGGGAAATCTGGTAGCTGCGGCGGGTAGCTGCGGAGAACTGATGGTAAAACATCCGTGGCCCCTGCTGGAAATAAGTCTCTCAGACTTTCGCGGGCTAGCCACGTTAAATATAAATACCTACCTACCTACCTACCTACCTACCTACCTACCTACCTACCTACCTACCTACCTACCTACCTACCTACCTACCTACCTACCTACCTACCTACCTATCTTTGTGGCAGCATATATTATCAACGTCAACAAATGCATCTCATGGAGATGAATTTGTCACCTCACGTGCTTCTAGGCCTAAGATATTTTGATAAAATTTGTTTCGCAATTTTTACTTTGAAAATGGTGTTGATTGCTCTTACGTCTTGCTGCATTTAAAATTGGTCATCATACTAAAATATAAATTAATGATAGATAATTCTATTAAGGCATATCATAATAAAGGAAAAAGATCGTACTTTTAGACGGTATACATAACATTTACTCAAATTTTATCAGTTTTTCAAGATTTTCAATTATAGTTTTGGTGCGTTTTTTGCAACACCTACAATACAATACAATACAATACAATACAATACAATACAATACAATACAATACAATACAATACAATACAATACAATACAATACAATACAATACAATACAATACAATACAATACAATACAGTAGTCTCCCGCATATAAGAAACGATGTTTTCAATTTGAGGTCTGATTTGTTTCTTCTAAAGTGAGATATAAAGTTCAAATCAGGGTAAAGTTTCTTAAGTTTCTTGTCAGAAATATCATGCACTATCAATGAACTACTGAGACACAAGCTCCATTGTCATATAAACTACACTATGTTGATTTGTATTTGTAAGTTTTCACTACCAAGAAAAGCTACAATTATTCAAGGAAAGTGCTTTTTGTTTCATTTGCATGCAAAAATTCTTGTTTTCATTTGAATATGTACAGTCTCATTCAACTGCAAAGCTGAATTTCTTATACTTTTCAAATTTCTAATACATTCATAGTTTTTGAATAAGAAACAAGCCTTTTTTCAGACCTGCACCAGTTTCTTATAAGAGGGGGCATTTCCTTAAAAATCAAGGTCTCGTGTTTCTTAGATGCATGTTTCTTATACGCGGAACACTACTGTACTAAAATATCAATTAATGGTAAATAATTCCATTGAGGCATCCAAACTGCATATCATAAGGAAGACGAAAGATTGCACTTGTAGATGGCATACGTAACATTTACTTGAACTTTATCAATTTTTTCAAAATTTTCAATTATAGATTCGCTGCGTTTTTTTGCAACACCTTGTATAACACATATCTTCGAATCGTGGCCGCCCACTCAAGTTAAACAGTATCTTCCTTTCCAATGTATCCTTTAGCCTTCTCTTGAAAGCCTCGTTCCACTTGATCTGTGAGTAAAGTTTGAATTCAAACAAAATGAAAACAAGTGCATAAGATAGTCGGCTGAGACATACCTTGAACAGCTTGTGATCAATAAAACTTTATTTCTTTATTGAAAGTTCATTTATTGGAGATACAATCTTCAGTCAAAAGCTACCGTGAATGGCGTTTCAGGAATTGAGCTCAATGCGCTCCTGGTTTTTACTTCTAAAATGTGAGTTGTTGGCTCTAGAAATTTGCTTGACTGCAATAATTCATCATCAAACTGTTGCGCAGCATTCGGGCATGCAGCTAGCCAGGTTTGGCATTCTCTGGAGATACAATCTTCGGCTCAAAACTACTGTCAATAGCGTTTCGGGGTTTGTGCTCAGTAAGCTCCGAGTTTCTACACTTACAACTCGACTAGTCAGCTGTAGAAAAACCTTTGTCAGCAATCATTTTTAACATGTTGGGAGCAAGTCATTGGCATGAATTAGCGTTTGACTGATAGATTAATGTCAAGGCACAAACAACACTAATTATCTCATTTCTTGCACAAATCGATATTTCCTCAAAGTCGTTTAATTTTGCTTAGGTTTTCGTTATCAATGAAGCCAGCTCTACAAACGTTTCATACCTTTCCTTTTGTAATTTTACATTTGATTGGCCGTACATTTTTTATTTGTAAGTTAGTTGATCTTGAAACGACACTAGAACCAGATGTTATTTAGGCCGCTCAAAGATCTTGTGTTGCTGTAGAAGCTTATAGTTATGATGATTTTTATGTTGTTGCTGAAGATGAATAGACGAATAGCCGAAATGCCTTGTTATAGTATTGCTGAGCCGTGTTGAATCGATACGAATTGAGAATAAGCCGAAGATGAAAGCAGTAAATTGCTTGTTTTCTTGTTACTGGCCTACGAACACGCGCTGTGTAGAACCAGACAAAGTGCTACGCAGAAGACGTCAGTTTTATTGGTTCTACGTTAACATTTGAGTTTTGAATGTAGGATACTACTTCTTATTGCACACCCTACCAAACGTGTTAACTTTTGTAGATACTTTAATATCACTGTCAAACTGTAGCTCCAGAGAGTTCCAGGGCATAAATTGTCTTAAATTTACTTTGTTCAAGCTGCTGAAATTGTTCTGGCTCACTTTAATTTGAAGGGGTTTGTTCTTCATTTAAATTGCTATAAGTATGAGTTTTAATCTCAGCATAATCTCTCAGCATAATCTCAGGGAGGATAGCAAATCAAGGGGTCAGGAGGAAGGGAGAGAAACTGGGACTTGCGCTACTTGGGAATACATAATTGGGTCTTGTTTCAATACATAATTGGATCTTGAATCAAACGACTGACGGTGATTTCTCAATCGGACTGGCATGCGCACATAAATGAATCGTTGCTGTAACCCCCTGACACAATCAAATATTGAAAATGATTCTAACTGATAATTGCCTTATTGCTAAGTTCAAAGGAAAAGCTGCGGACAGAATTCTGTCCATGCTATTCTTAGGTTGACGAGAGTTTCAAGTCTTCGCTCTTCCCCTCTTCCACCGCCCTCACGCTGTGCACTCGATGCACCTTGGCGCAGTAAGGACTTTCCACCATGGCCGTGCGAAGTGAAAGAAAACGAAGGCTTGAATCAATTCAAGTTCTTCATTTGCTTAGAACAAGGCCACGTTTCAATCTCTCTTTTCAAATCACCCCATTTTCAGATGCTCTTAAACCGTTCCATTACTCCGTTTTCCAGCCTACGAGTAGACCCGCTAGTCAAAAGAAGAAAGGGTCTACGAAACAAAGAGTGAAAGCTTGCTCATCCTAATCCGCTATTCAATTTATGTGTGAAAAGTGTTTCAACAAACGCTGCATACGGCCCCGTTCACACTGCTCTGTTTTTGTAAAAAACGAAGAGAAAAACCTCCGTTTTTGAGAAAGTATTCACACTGATCTGCACAAAACGCCACAAAATGGAGGTTTTCGAAAACGCTTCACAAAAACGGAGGTTTTCGAAAACGCTTTTGATCATTGTGAACGCACAAAAAACGGAGATCTTTGGTTTCGTATTTGTTATCAGGCAGATGAATGTGAACGAAAAAACGGATGTTTTTCCTTCTGTTTTTGTACAAAAATGGAATAATGTGAACGGGTAGTTTCGATGCAACAAAAACGCATCATAACAAAAATAGAGCAGTGTGAACGGGGCCTAAATTTAGTTCCAGAGATCTGGAACTCACTGTAGGAAGGTTTTGCCTAGGAGCCAAATGTTTCAGATCCTTTAATATCCCTCCAGTTTACAGTGATAGTTTGCGTGTCTTTCTGTCGGTCATGACCTAAGTAAAAACTTAATATACGAAAACAGGTTAACCTGGTGATATCATCAGTTCTCTTTGCAGTAATCTTTAAAGCCAGGCAGCCCTAAGAGAGCTAAATTTGCTAATTTCAAAACAAATCAAAGATCAGCTGTATCTGAGAAACAATTTGATCTTTGATCTACTTGTCAAATAAAGAACTTTGAAACAGCCTGACACTGAATACCGTATTGGCCCCTTTTACGCCGGCCCTGACTGGCGTTAATTTTCGATACGCGGCGTTATAACAGGCGGCGGAAAAAGGGCCGGCGTTAAAAGGGCCAAAAATCTATAACTTTATTCGAAAAGTGGCGTTAATTCTCTAACACTTATTTTTGCTGCAGCGCACTGTAGACTAGGCATTTTTCATAAAGGACAGGACAGGTAATTGATGAAAAATGGGGCAAACTTAAAATTGATTGCAGAGTTCGAAAAATTTCATTTCATGGGCAGCTTGGAAAAAACACATGTTTGTTAATAACCGGCGGAAAGAGGGCCGGTGGACAGAGGACCGGTGTACAGAGGACCGGCGCAAATATCAATTGCTCATTCAAAAAGACGTCTCGTCTTCGTCTATAAGATTGTCAATAATATTGCACCTGCCTATACTAGAAACCCGATTCAAGACCTTCATGAGCTTGCTCACTCTTTTCGAGCGAGAGCAGCGATTGGGCAAATAAAATATATGAAAGAACAGACAAATTGTAATCCTAATGTCTGTCAGAATGGGAAAACATTGATACAGAAATACGTTCTCATTACAGTAAATCCCCGTGTATAAGAGCCTACTTTTTCGAGAGCCAGTCTGAAATTGGTTCTTATTTCAAAGGTACTAAGACTAATTTCAAGGTATAAAGTTTCTTATTTGAAGGGTGCCTCATGTCGTCCCCTTGAGAGTCTCACCAGGATGTTCAGCCATTTTAGTTGTTTTGGAAGCGTTCTTATGGACCTAATAAGTAATTTGGGAGAAGAATCAAACTTTTGAAGCCACAACAACCTTAATATCAGTAATTAAAGACCAATTTTGCAACCCCTGCAATAAGAACCTATGTGTCACCAAACTGAAAAAGGTGCTTAATTGCAAGGTACATAAGTTAGGAAAAACAGCCTCTAGGTTCTTATTTTGGTAGGTTCTTATATGCGGGGATTTTCTGTAGGTGTCTTCAAGATGCAATAACGAGAGTCCGACCTAAGCAAAAAACCACATTTTTTGACCATCTTGCACTTTGCAGCAACTTAGTTCTCATTTATATCAATTTTGTAAAGATTTAGTTTAAAAAAGAAATTCATCCAAAAGTTTCATCTAAAGGCTATGAGTATTAGCTTTGGTTCTATCAGTATTGGTTTGAGCTCTTCCTGCATGAAACGGTAGATTTGAAAAAACAGCCCTGTGGATGCAATGTTGATGAAGATGCGACGCCACGCTCATCCATGACTTCTCTGAGAAAGGAGTATATTTGAAGCAAAAGCCTTGGACCTAAGGTCTCAAAATAAGGGATTCATAGCTTCAGGAAATATACCAAAAAATGGTGATAAACTCAAGACCCTTGCATAAAGTACAGGGTGTCTCAAAAAATTGTTCGATGTTTGATTAAATACTAGAAAAGAACGATACGGTGGGTGGGCACTTGGTCAAGTGTCCCTTTTCCTGAGATTTTAAATCAATTTTTGACACAAGAATCGTGCAAGTCTGCTAGAAATTCATGGAGTTACAAGCCTTTGAAGTTCAAGTTTGTGCAAAAACTGAAACCAGAAGCTTCGAAATGCTGAAATTGCATTTTTGGTAAAAGTATCATAGACCATCGTTTCTGCCATTTCTCAATTGTTTCAGGGCGAGCCAACTGGGCTTTGAACAGGCTTTCGACAACCTAACTTTCAAGCATATGGATGCTTTGAGGAAACAGATTCAGTCTCTCGTCGATTATGTTTTGAGCCGTTGTCTTTGGACATGTGCAATGTTAAGCAAATTTTGACAATGATCACAAGGATCAAATTGCTTTAGAAGTCCTATTTGGTTTACTCCGGTATCAACGAGAGGTATGACATTAGACGAGGTTATATTTTGACCTTTGAAAGCTCGCAATTCAGTGAATTTTCCATCGATTTTGCAAGATTCTGGTTTCTAAAATTATTTCATAATCTTAGGGACAGGGTTATCTTCCCATGAGTCTGTTCATGTTATCGTTATTTTTCAATATTTAATCAAACATCGAGCAATTTCTTTGAGACACCCTGTAGTGAATTTCACCTGGCCTGATAACCATTTGACCACTTGAGTTTTATGGGATTCTACTGTGTTCCAATAAAGAGATATCAGTAAAATGAACGGCAATGAAGTGCAAAAATCCCAAACCTTCCTTTTGGACAAAATATTGGTACCGTACAAATCTCCTCAGGGTTCAGTGATCTTCCTTTAAAATGAGCTTATCTTCAAAGTTTTCCGTGTTATGGGGTGTTTCGCCAACTGGAAAGTCAGAGAAGACGGTATTCAATGAAATGATATGGAGAAGCATGGTGTACCTTTTATTATTGAATTGCACCAAGCAGGCAAAACAGTTTAATTCATTTAACTGTCTTTCATTGAACAGTGTAAACGATATCCCTTCAGCAAAAATCATCTTTCTGAACTTATGTATTCTGTTTAACAAAACAATACTCACCTGAGAATAAAGAAAGATGCCATCTAAAAACCGTCCCAAAATCAAATGTCTGGTAAAAATGTCCGCGAATAAAATTAATAGAAACATTCCGTACGTAAAATTTTTGCTTTATCGCAAATCTCACTTGACATGTCATTTGAGATGGACATTCGATTAAAAAACAAGCCGAAAACTTACCACTTTAGCTGAGCGGCCGCGTGCTTGCTAAGTACTTGGCAAAGCTATAGAGAATTTTCTGCCATATTTTCTCGGCGTATATGACAGATCGGTTCCTCAGTGTCTTTTCAATGAACAAAAATTGTCATGCAAACATATGTCTTTCAATGGGAAGGAACTTGAAAATCGACCTGCTACAACGCTAAATTATGCTTTATTCTTGAACAAACATGTAGAATTCTCGTCTGAAGATCGCGAGCGATCAAAATGTTTGTCTACCATCGAGCAACCTGCTGTTGTTGTTCCCAACATTAACAATATCAAAAGCAACACACGTGCCTGCAGCATGCCTACTTATACGCCTCGTTAATTTATCTGAGATCTAATCAATGAACTGAGTTGCTTATCCATGACAGAAAATCTTGGGTGGCTAAGATTACATGTTCACCCCCGTCACCAGCTGTTAAAAACTACTGCAAAAGTTTAATTCTGCAGGAGGTATAGAATGAATTTCGCTACAGTGTTTATGGGAAAACCTATCGCTTACCGCATTTATATTTCACCCCCGTCAGAGCTGTGAAAAACTACTGCAAAAGTGCAGTTTCATAGGAGGTGTGGTAAAAATTATCCATATAGATTTCAAAAACTCTTGGGAGGCAATGCTTACCACTTAATAATTTATCTCGCCAGACCTGAAAATCTGCCGGGTCACCAAAACAAAAAAGACTTTATGACCTATTTCGCGCCTAGCTCCCAGAAAGCAAATGTTATGAACACACTCAAGGTATCAGCAAGTAGGTGAAAGGCTTGGGTATATTTTGAGATGCTGCTTGGTTAGCTTTAACCCAAGGCTTTAACCTTTGATAAACCCCCGGGGGGTACTTGACTAAGTGATGGGGGTGCAAAGTCTCTCTACATCCTGTACCTTGTAGCATAAAAAGTGCCCCGAAAGTATACCCTGTCACATAAAAATTCTGCGAGAAGCCTACATAATCTGCTGTTTCAAGAGCGTTCTAAAACATTTCGTTCAACATGATACCCTGTCGTAAATTTTTAACGTAAAAGGACACCCTGTTGGGAGGTACATCCATTCAATTCAAGCATGGGAGTACCCCCCCCCCCCGCGGGCGACTAACCACCGTAAAATACCTTCAAAATATGGTTTTTTATCAAATTCTCGGACTTCTCACTCCTTTTCCAGTCAATGCTTGAACAGGTGTGAAGAAATTCGAATCCAAATGTGACTGTGAGCACAAAGTTAGAAGTAGACCTATAACGATGAGTCTCTTGTTTCCCTGTGATCTTTGACTTGATGATGGCACTTCGGTCAACAGAGACTCATAATATTACTCTCAAAAGGCTGGCCCTATTTACGCCAAAACTTCGCGATTCCTTGAGTGCCAATCAGATTGCAAGAATTGTGAGTTACTATTGTTACGGTGTAAGTGACAGAATGTTCGCTTCGATTGAAGAATTGAAAACACTCCCACGAGACTGAGATTCGAAGCCGAGATTCCATCATAATTCCATTGATGATTGCAGAAAACAGGACCAGGTTTTTCTCTGTTTTATCATGAGTCCCTGTTAAGTAAGGGTTACAATAGGGATGCAAGGTAGTCATCGTCATCGGTCTAAATTAGAAGTAGGAGCAGAGCCCAGTCATTACGGAAAAACCTTTAAAAGAGTGGGTGCAAAACTCTAGTTCATTTTTCTTTGCATGAAAATTCTTGGAAGGAACTGTAGATAGTTTTTTGTCAATTTGCCGTGGCAATTTTTTGATATCTTGATTAGTTTCAAAATAGCAGCATTTATGAATATTGGGGCAGTGACGTCATCAAACCAGATTTCCGCTTGCTACGATATTGTGGACCTTCATAAATTATGTATCATAGAGGATTTTACCAATGTTCCTCAAGTAATTCAAGATTTACAACGATTTTTAATTTTGTCAAAATTTTCGATGAATTTTTGCAAAAGTTATCAATATGCTGCAATTTGGAAAATAAGCAACATATCAAAAAATGGCCACGGCAGATTTACAGTAAACTACTCAAAGTTCCTTTAAAGTCATTCAGTTCTTAGAAAAATTTCCCTAGTCGACTTCAAATCCACCCTAACGCTAGACTTTCACAAAGAAAGGGATTATGATTATCTCACTCTGAATAAGAAAGGCATTGATATCTTCTTTGAATCTGGTGTTTCGGGGGTGTTTCCGGCGGTAATCATAAATTAAAATGACAATGCATGATCTCAAAAGATAACCAAGCCCACCAATTAAAGGTAATGTTTCCAAGCAAAGTGATGACTTACTTGCGATTGCTTTTCCAGAGCTGAACTACAGCAGGCAGCCTCGCTTTGAAAGTAGAAATTGAGTTTGCACGTGATCAGTTAAACTCTACCAATCACAGTCTGCCGCTTTAGCTTTCTTCGTCAGTGTCTTGTCAGCTTATTTTGACAATGTGTATACGCAGCTGTACTTACATGGACACATTACCTTTAAACTTTGATACAAAGCAGTTGTCGACAACTTTTGATTCAGATATCTACCAGATATCAAAAAAAGTTTACGCAATTGGCGGGCTGAGGAATAAAAAGTGTGTGGCCAATTCAGAACTGAAATGTTTATCTATCAGTCAAAGATCAACTTAGATGGGAAAATTTTGTTTGGTAAAGTGGCTCATCTTTAAGACACCCAAAATTAGCAAAATTCCCGCAAGGAGCTTGTATGGACATCGAGAATTCCATGCTCTGTTCTGGTCCGTAATTTACATCGCATTGCAATTTAAATTCAATCTAGTTGTCACTTTCAGGATGAATTTTGATTTCAATATCAAGTAAATTATGGACCAGGATGGAATTTGGAATCCTCGTTTCCAAACTTATCGCCTAACAGCAATTTTCTAACTTCTGGGTATAATGATGAGTGATCTTACGAAACAAAATTTTCTCATCTAAGTTAGCCTCTGACTGATAGATTAACATTTCAGTTTTGAATATCGGCCTCAGACTCTTATTCCAAAGCTCGCCAAACGCGTAAACCTTTTTTTGACTCACCCGTTGTTCAAGATCTAGCTCGTTAAGAATTGTTTAGGTCGCAAAGTATTACAAAACAATCCTCCGGGATGGCCACGACTCACAAGAGTGAGCACTGAGCACTGAGCACTGCCGTCAGCAAAGGCGGGCATGTCACGCTGAGGACGATGCTCCCACCTTTGTCCGAAAACCGGTAGTTCGCGAAAAAAGTTTTCACCATCTTTCTCCCCAAACTGGTCCTTTTTGATGACAAATTTATGTTGTTATTTTGCCTTGATTTGATGGACAATTTAATCACTGGCGATGTTTGTCCCAAAAACCGGCAGTTTCGGCAAAATACCATTTTTCAAAAAAAAAGGTTCCCGTAGCCATGAAGGTACAATTGTTCCAAAACCGGTTTCTCTTGCTCACCAAAATTCCATATCATTCGCAGCAAATTCAGTGTCTATCCTGAAAGCATCATTGCCGTCGTAATTGCATCAATGGAGCAACAGTGTCCTAAAACTGGCACTGATATTTCTCCTGGTTAGTCCCAAAACCGGTCATTTTATCTTCATTTGACGGACAAAGGCAGAACCACTTTAGTGCAAACATGGAA
Source organism: Aurelia sp. 4 Dawson et al 2005 (assembly GCA_964019985.1). Taxonomy (NCBI): domain Eukaryota; kingdom Metazoa; phylum Cnidaria; class Scyphozoa; order Semaeostomeae; family Ulmaridae; genus Aurelia; species Aurelia sp. 4 Dawson et al 2005. The sequence continues at coordinate 15,855,333 of OZ026500.1, read as the reverse complement.
TTCCTGGTCTGTTTTCGTAAATTTTGGCGGGACAAAGGTAGAACCGCTTATGTGGAAATTTGAAATTCTGGTTTTTTAGGCTTAAATTTGGGGGGCAAAGGTAGAACCAGCTTACAGGTAAGCTTTAGGATTTTGAATAGACAGGAGGTGATTTTTGAGAGAAACTAATGGTCAAAGATGAATGAATTTTAGAATTTGACCTTTGTCCTAAAAACTAGTGGTTTTGGGCAGGAAAGTAATACTGTGTCATAAAAGAACCGGTTATTTTTTCCGATTCCTTCGGACAAACATGGGGTCAAATATTTTACAGTACTTGCCCGCCCCTGCGTCAAAACTGTGGCAAACTATTGCAAAAGGGCAATTCGAAGTAATCATGCAGGAGGTACCGAATAGATCGTAAAGTAGTGAGTCTACAGCGCGGTCATAAGCACGACAGTGATAAAAGCTTAGACCAAGTTACAACATTACAAAGAAACTCCATTTTTGCTTCCAAAAATACTATAAAAGGGTATCGTTGTCGTTGCACAATACAAACAATGCTGCTAGAGGCATCTGAAAATAGTGCTACATGGCCTCCGTGAGTTTTGCATATACCCTTCTAAGAGCACGGGGTATTATCACCTGTTCTTTACGAACCTACTGACAAAATCCACCTGCGGCCACTTTTGACTCTCCGGAAGGAAGACGGCTTAAGTGAGTGGAGGGTTAAGTAATAAAAATGCAAATTTGAAAGCCTCAATCTGTAAAAACTCACTGCAGCTGGGAATAAGAAGTAGATTCCCTTATGAGACAACTGCTAATATTCTGTATTCATACTCTCATTAATTTTTCAAGGCAGTTGGACAAAGCTCAAATTGAATTGAGTGGAAAATAATCAAAGCTTTTAAGAAATATTTAAAAAACAGTATCCACTGCATCCACTGAGAAAGAAAGTATTCCGAAACTTGATCGCAAACTTTCCACCTCCTCCACCATCATAAAGAAAAATTGTTACGATATGCAGGCCTCTAGCCCACGCTGAATGTAAGAGGAGAAGAACACCACGAACACTTCACATGTGCACTTGATACCAAAAGTACTGTCATGCAATGTTTAACGCCATTCTATTGGTTCGGACTAAAGGCTAATTTCCAGTCAGCGGCATTTTCCCAGCGGGCGGACTTTTAGATAATCAAAAGTTGCTCAGACGTAACTATCCATTGGATTTCAGGGCGACATTCTCTCCAGCAACAAAAGAATCTCCGCCCGCTCGGAAAATTTCACTGACTGGAAATCAACCTTAATGCCAAAACTTGAAACTTTTAAATATAATTTGATTGGTTCTTATCTATTATTGTTCGTATAGTCAGGTTTCACGTCTAACAATTTACCAGGTCGAAAAAAGCACACCAGGCTTGATAGGCTATCATTCTCTTAAAGGTGATCTGAAGCGAAAATTTTTATTGATGCAAATAAATAGCACTTTTGAATGATAAAGAATGTCATTTATAATTTTGTGGTACCTTGTTTCATTTTCCAGTTATCCACTATTTTGTATGATCGGCTGATGACGTCATTTTGTTTGCAAAAAGTTATGGAAATGTAAAAGGCTGACCTTATTTCCAAAAGGAAATTGACTCCAAGAACTTTTCTTAAATTGACATGCCTTTCTAAACATCATACTAGTCCATGTGACAATTTCTATTACATTTATTTGGCTCAACTGAAATGTCTCCGACAACCGTAACCTATACAGCTTAGATACAGCTATATTTCAGTATCTCATCCTAGTAATTTGCAAACAAAATGACGTCATCAACTGAAACTTAATATCAGTGGATAACTTGAAAACGAAGTGAGATATCAAAGAAATTTAAACAGGAGTCCATATCATTCGACAGTGCCATTAATTTGAATCAATAAAAATTTTCGCTTCAGATCACCTTTAAAGTGCCATTGTCCCTCAGGCAGGCTGTCACAAATTCAAGGCGTTAAACATGGAAGAGTCCAGTGACTGAACAGTAAATGTTAGGAACAAAGAAGAAATTGCAATGGATTCCTTCTTTGCGGCAAACAATTCTTCAAAAAAGCTACTTCATAGCATATCAAAATTCTAAGAAAATCTAAGCATCGGAAGGAAATGAAATTTGATGAATTTCATAGGGTAATACACCATGTTCCATGTTTTCACGCTACAGTCGAGATTAGCGAACAAAACTTGTCGATTTTATAAACTGTATTGAAACTGGGCAAAATATAAAATGCAGACCATTTAATATTGGATCATTAGAAATATTCTTGATAAAAAGTGCCAGAGAATTGCATTTAGAACAATGTAATGTGAAGATATCTTGGGTGTGTTTGAATGGCAAATCAGAACCAACTAAATTCTGAAAACTGTATGCTTCGCAGAGACGGAACCAGACTTCCTAACAAACCACATTTCTTTAAAGCAGCAGTTTCGGATAAATCCGGGCGAATACAAGGTTTCCAGTTAGTTGATAAACACCAAGGTGAGTCTGGCAGCAACAAGAAAAGTTACCAACAACCACCGTAGCAAATTTGCCTCATGTGCAGAATTTTCCAACTGAAAACGAGAAATCTATCCAAAGTCTGCCAAACCTTCTGCCTTTTGGAGTAGATAGCACGCCTTCCGAACCTGCCAAACCTGCCAAATCTGCCAAACCTGCCGTTTTCGGAATTTTGCAGTCAATGAAACACACATTCCGAACCTACCAAATCTACCGTCTTCAGAATTGGTACCAATCAAATATATCCCTAATTTTTAGATTTTCCTAGATTTTGTTGTAATTTTGTAGGTGAATATTGTTGAAAACAGTACCGACGAATAAGTTCTTTGGTTTTTGATGCTGGAAATCCTAATGAAAGATGCAGATAATATGTTTTGCAAAATTTGAAAATCTGATACTGGGTGAGTAACAAACAGCTCTGTTTGAAAGGCCAACACTCCATTGATATAATAAAATTACATAGGCAATGTATTATTCAATAATGGGCATGCTCAAATAGGATTCAGAATTTACCTGACTCAAATTGGCTATTTACTCCATTCTAAAATTTCGAGGGATTTCTCAAGAAGGGACCTTTAAAGGACATATGTCATGTTAGCAATTGTTAAATAAAACAAAGAAGTGTGGGGTGGAATTCCATTGTTTTGTGACCTTTCATTTCTGCTTCACGAATTTTCAGCCTCGATCCTGTGCTTTGTAAAAAAACAATAGAGAGAACTGTATCATGTGTACCAATCAGGTTCATGACTAGACTGATGACGATGAGTCTCTTGTTGCCCTGTGCTCTTTGACTTGATGATGCCGCTTCAGGCAACAGAGACTCATAGTATTACTCTGAAAAACTTGGCCCTATTTAGGCGCAAACTTTGCAATTTCTCCAGTACCAATCAGATTGCAAGATTTGGCAGAGAACAATGATGTCGAATTCTCGATTCGAATGATGCAGTTGACTAGATTTTGAACAAAGTTGCTACGGCAGGTGGCTGAAGTTTGCTCTGGTTTGCTTTGGTCTTAAAAAAATGGAAAATGTAGCGTTGAGAGACTCAATTGCACTTACCAGGTAAAGCGAACTTCCTTCTTCAGATTTACACCAAGTTTCCTTGATTAAATGTCTGCTTAACGTGGTTTTCATCGCATTTTCTTTCCGAGGAGTGACCGCTGAACAGAGGTACGACAGTCGTTCGATCCTGCTTCGATCGATCGAATCATGATCGAATGCAGGAGATAGGGCCGGGGTTTTCACAGTTTCATTACGAGTTCCTCTTGAGCAAGGTTTATCGCAGGTATACAAGGGACTCATCGTCATAAGTCTAGTTCATGACTAAACTTGCTCCAAGTCTATTCCGAGATATATCAGCACTAAGGAACATAGTTACTTCTGGTTTACGCCCCCCGCAGAAGTAACTATGTTCCTTAGTGCTGATATACCATGGGATAGACTTGGAGCAAGTCTAGTTCATGACATATGTACTTTAAGAAACATTCAAAGCAGGTCCAAAGTCATGATCAGTTTTCTACTGTATTGCACAGCAATACGATCTCTGCAGAAGTAACTATGTTCCTTAGTGCTGATATACCACGGGATAGACTTGGAGCAAGTCTAGTTCATGACATATGTACTTTAAGAAACATTCAAAGCAGGTCCAAAGTCATGATCAGTTTTCTACTGTATTGCACAGCAATACGATCTCTGCAGAAGTAACTATGTTCCTTAGTGCTGATATACCACGGGATAGACTTGGAGCAAGTCTAGTTCATGACATATGTACTTTAAGAAACATTCAAAGCAGGTCCAAAGTCATGATCAGTTTTCTACTGTATTGCACAGCAATACGATCTCTGCATGCTTCAATCGACATAGCTAAAGGCTGGCTCGGGCCAGGTTGAAAATACAATCTATTGAATTTGATAACTTCGGCACGTGTGGCTTTATTGTGGAGCCAAGAAAACAATGAAAGCGTAGGCATTTTCTATAGCCTATTTATAGCAACTACAAGGTCTATTCCCTTTCAGCATTTGGGACAAAACGTGGCATCCCCTTGACCATGTCAACGGCATTCTCGATGATTTCAGATTCCCAAAAGGGTGATACATGCTGTGTGCTGAAGTTACTCCTGTAAGGCAGAAATGCTTACGAAATTTGCTCATGACATATGCCCTGATTTGAAGGTTTCTTCTTGGTCCGTCAGTTTTTCGAACTGGCTGGCAGATTTCAGTCAAGCAAATCTAAAAAATGAAATTGAGCATGTCAATGATCAAATAATATATTTGCCAATTATTGTCTTGGTATTCAGGGAGCCGTGAGCAGTGACAAGGATCGTCCTCAGGGCCGTCGCGAAGTTGGCTTTGCAAGGGGGGGGGGGTGTGTAATGGTCTAAATTTGCCGAAAAAGGACGTGGTCACTGGGTGTGGTCATTAGAACTAGTCATGTCTGAGAAGAGTGTCTGTCAATTGGTTCTCTTAACTCGATTTTTACGCCATGCTTTACTTGGCATACATAAACGAGATATAAAGAATTAGAAATCATAAGGGCTTTGACCGTGAAATCAGATGTTTGGACAAAATTTGTCCAAACAGCTGATTTCACGGTCAAAGCCCTTATAACATTGAACTCTTTAAAATTGCCATAATTTCTAAACGAAGACAGATATGAGCGTAAAAATTTGCTTCTATGCTAAACTTTGTACGCAGAATAAGATTTTAGCCTCAAAAATGCAACAACTCAAACAACAAAAGATTTCCGCTTTCGCACCTCTTATCTTGAAAAGGTGGATTGTCAGGTCATGTTTTTGTTTACATTTCCGGTCTATCACTATTGCTAAATACTTCAAATCTTCATTTCTCCAGTTATATTCATCTGATTTCGATAAATTTATTTTAGATTAAAAATCTCAATGTCTGCACAATTAAACAACGTATGAGTTTCATAATTGATTTATGTGTTTATTTGGCACACATTATTCAAGGAGTGTTTTTAGTAGTAAAACAGCACGAGACCCGTAAAATTCTTCTTTCCTAGTGCAAATAACAAAGTGAGGAAAAAAGGGTCTTAGAAACTCATTTCCCATTAAACTCTATGTATCGATGAGGATTTCTGCCAAAGGTTTCGTTCAGATTCGTTCAGGTAAAAATTTCATAGCTGATATAAAAAATCGTGTCATTTAGGCCCACGTGTGATATTTTCTGTGATTTATATCTATACGTATATTTACGTGAGACATGCAGAGACAAAAACAGGTCCCTAATTACCTACTAAACTAAAATCCGTGCAGATTTTCTTACTACATATCCCATGAAATAAACCGACCCTGTTGATATGAAATTAAGTGAACAGATGGGATAACAGAGAATTTCGTAGCTGATCACGGAACACAATAAAAATTTGTTGCATGCTGGTTAATTGATTGCAGTACTTTCCATGATTACATTTGTTGATCTATTTTGGGGTCAAGAGAGTCAAAACAATTATAAAGTCATTGGATGATTTGATCTCTGGAGGATCGATGTTAGAGTTCTGGCCAAACCATGGGCAAAATAAGCGCCTTGTTTGTAGCTAGGCAAAGAAATTAAAGTTTATTACCTTGATATTACTGTCTTACTTTGTTGCTTTCTCTTTGGCTGATCCAGTGCTGGGGCAACCTCGTCCCCATGCCCCAAAAGGAGTCTACGCCAACCTATTTGGGCCATGGTACCAGTTGCCGAAATGGTGGTATATTTTGACTGACGTAGGAAACTGGCCCTCGGAGCCAGGTTGGTGCTAGGGATCAAATTCAAATGGCTCCTGCGCGTCTGAACAGTTAGTTGCTACACAGCGTTCATCCTCGTTTCAAGCGCGCAGGAGCCAGTTGAATTTGAATTCTAGCACTGGTTAGGCTTGGGCCAAAGAGGAAACAACGAAGAAAACTATGGCAATGTCGAGGTGACAACTTTAATTTCCAAGCTACAAACACGGTGCATTATTGCCCATGGCCAAACAAGCAGAAGTCGTTGATCAAGAATTCGACTTTTTCATCAAATACCGAGTGGACCTGAGAAAAGTTTCCACTTTCGAGCATTCATAGCAAAAAGAGTTTCTTCACGGATTTGTATGATTCAAATCCATTAGTTTAAAGTTGAAAAACCGAAGTATTTGCGTGATTTTGTTCACGTTTGTACAAGCATTTAAACTGTAGGTGAATTTGGGTCTACCTGGGCTTAAAAACACTTGATCAAATCGTGAGGACTCCCTTCACAACGAGCAATACGCAGGGGCATTTCCCTTCTGGTAAGAGTTATAGGGCAAAGATTTTCGAGCAGATACTAAGGATTTTCAGTCCCATAGCAACAAACACAATAAATGAGTAGAGGATATCTATTGTGGCAGGTCTGTTGTGTTGGTTCAATCTTTGTTGCCAAGCACCAGACTCGCTTTCGTGTTTTTAACTTGAAACGTCGTATTCGCCGGTATTCGCCAGTATGAATCTGAAACCTGCCCTCTTTGAGAATTTTGTGTTTGATTTAAAAATGAGATTCCATCTCTGCGAAGTCTACCGTGTTCAGAATTAGGTAGGTTTGGAAATACCAATCAAATACACACTAAGACAACATTTACACTGTGCTCGTACAGGTAAGATCCGCTTCTAGAGCGTTTACACTGCTCCAGAACAGTATTTTCAATTGATAGTTGGCAGAAAAATGCTGCGGATTAGCAGAAACAGCAGAAACAGTGTGAAAGGGAGGCTGACCCAATGCATTTCTGTTGCGGATCCGAAGTGGTACCGATGGAGTGTAAAAGGGGGCCTAGTCTGAGTAAATCTGACAAGTAAATAGCTGGTGGCTGACTTACCCCACGGCCAAACGACTCGATTTTTCATGTCATTTCCACTTGACAAAAGTGAAGTGGAAAATCGATTCACTTGGCCACGGCAAGTGGAGTTAAGTATTGTCGAGTGAAGTTTGATTTTGATAAAAAAAGTCGAATGAAAAAGGTGTTGTCGAGTAAAAAGTGAATCGTTAGGACATCTTGTCAAGCGAGTTGAAGGAAAGTGTGCGCCCCGGCAGGGGGGGGGTACATGACTTCATGACGGTACATGACGGGAGTCTGCCGCACGATTTCAGAAAACTACCCTCTTCTACTTACCGAAATATGACGCCATACCCACCTTTATGATGAATCTTGGAGGAAAACTACCCATCTTTGACCATTTTTTGCCAATATCTGGAAAACCCACCCATTTGCATGGAAAATCCGCCGAAAAAGTGACCCTTGATAGAGAATGTAGGGCTCTAAAAAACATTTATAGGGACGTCACATACCCGTACGCTCAAAATGTCATGTATCTCCTCTCCCCCCTCCCCGGGCCGTGCACAATAATATGTCATTTTGAATCGCCAAGTTTTGAATTTGGAGTGGTTTAGCAATGGAAAGAAGCTCTGTGAAAAATCAAGTGAAAAGTCGAGGGCAAAATCGAATCATTTGGTCACCATGCTCGACTACGCTCGACTTTGAGATCAAATGTTGAGAGAAGAATTTAGTAAAAATCGAATCGCTTGGCCAAGGCATTAAGGCGTAAGAAAGTCAAAATCAGTGACTTCCCTTCAAGCCAGATGACTTCATATTCTCCTTTACTGTCAAAATCAAAGAAAATTTAGGTGTAGGCTACTAGCAGTAGCATTAGTTAGTGAGTGCAGCGTTTTGAGAGATTGGAACAAACTGCACCATCATATGGAATAAAAGTAATAAGCCTTTCTCATTTTGTTCATGCTGTAAGATTCCTTTACCTCCTCCCCTGTCTCACAACCCCTCATTCTTGCAGTCAGCTCAGTTCTGTTGGCATTGCATCACAAAATTACTGCCATCCTCTTCGCCCCACTGTCTTAAGACCGAAGCGAAGTCAGACAAACACGCATTCATTCCATGGAATAAGAGACAATAAAGAAGGCTTTGATGTCACTTCCTCAGACGTTTTCGTTATTGTGTGATGAAAATAGGTTATTTAGAGAAAGGCGAATTGCAGGACTGCGATGTTTCCCCAAACCGAAAGAAAGAAAGAGAGATCGCAGTTTCCTGATTCTTTGAAATATAATGCAGCTGACGCTGCAACAAGAAGGATGCTGCAAACAACCAGCTGCAGCATAGTGTTGGCAGTAACTTATTTCGTTTGATTATAGAACAGCAGAAGGCCGGCCACATGAAGAAATCATTTTAGACATCAATTATGAAATTATTTATAAATCTTTTGACTTATTACGCAATCAGATTCGGTTCTTGGAATAATCAGAAACATAGATTGCTAATTCCACGATAGTTCTTGCGAATTTAAAATTTAGTGTGCGGTTTTGATCCCTGCGATCAAAAATTCACCAATAGATTCGCCTTTCTTTGCAAACAGCAATCGCGTACTAGGCTGCGGATGAGTGCAAAGGAAAAATACAGGCAGGCTTTGTAGGAAAGGAGAAGATTAGTGAAAATGCTAAAAGAGAGATGTAGCAACTGAAACGCTAAAATCCTGTGCACTGTTATTTCCGTTCAAAAATTGATGCTGGTTTGAAAAAATAGATACAGAAAAAGTCTAATTGATATGAAGCTTTGTCAAAGATTCGACTGAGATTAACATGAGTGCTAAAGTACAACCAAAAGCAGTGAAGAGGAAAACTGTTTTTTGGCTATGGAACCACGATTATTTTCCAAAACAGCGCAGACTACCGGGTGAGTCAATAAAAACGCCCGGCGTTTGAAAAAATCCTGCTTCCTGAATATCAGAGCAATGATGTTGAAAACAGCCTTGTTTTATCCCCGGTAGGTCAAATTAGGTTCATTAATTTACCCGGCTTTAATCGGTCATTCCTTCCCGTTGAAATAGGAGATTTTCTGCTGAAAGCCCCTTTCGAAAACCTTCAAAAAACGAGCAGAAACAGCAAGCAGAATTTCCCTTTGTTCTCCTTCCTAATAATGACTCTTGGATGTGTTCGTGTATTTTGTCCGCATGGTAGAATGGAATCCCCTTGAATAAGTTATTCACACTAAGGGGAAGACTTTTCAACCCGCCAAAACGAAAGCACGTGCTAAAGCGAGCTGAAAGTCACATCACTGTGAGGTAAACACATTAGGAATGTTTGCTTGTAATTTTAGCACGTTTCTAAGGTTTTTCAAAAGGATTCATTTTAGAAAATCGCCCACAGAATCTGAACGGAGTGACCGATTCTGGCCAGGAAAATTTCTGAAAATAATTGAACGTGTTAGCTATTTAATCAAATATTGCAAAATATCACTGCTTATATATTCAGGGAGCAGTAGCCTATCAAACGCCGGACGTTTTTTATGACTCACCCGGTAGATATATTTGCAATGCCGATGCCAGCCATGGCTGCATAGAGGGAGAAGAACCAAACTCTCCGAAAATTAAACTATCAACAACAACAGCAACAACAGCAGTTCTAGAAACATAACGTTAATTGTATGCATTAGATGACCGATCTAGCTCCTCAGTAACTAAAACTTAGTAATATTTCCCTATTCAACCTTGAAGTCAACCCAAGGGGAGGTTGGTACATGACTTGCGGATGGACGTGGGTCTGTCGTCCGGTTTTCAAAAAGCTACCCTCTTCTAATTTCCGAAAGTTGACGTCATACCCACTATTATGATGAATTTTGGCGGAAAACTACCCATTCTTTACAATTTTTTGCCAATGCAAAATCCATCCATGTTTAAGGAAAATCTGCCGAAAAAGGAACCCTTGTTTAGAGAACTTTGGACCCAAAAACGCACCCATATAGACGGCACATACCCTTACCCTCAACGTGTTATGGTACCCCCCCCCCCCTTCCCGAGGAGTCAACTCAGTCAGTGAATATCAATCAAGAATACGCCATAAATTTATATAATTCAAGCTGGAAGTTATTTTTTAACGCTAAGGAATTCATGTTTTTATGCATAATTTCTCCTCAAAATCTTGCAAAAGTAGACATTTACATCCCAAAAATCCGACAAGAAAGCAAAATTTTCCGACAAATGGTTTCCTGGAGGGCGCGCCACCCGCATCCCGCCATCAACTTAGGCCATGATCATTTGAAAGAGCTTAGTATGTAGAACTTAAACCTTGCAAGAGCAATAAAATTTTGGCAGAAATAACCTCGAAATAACCCGGAGCTCACTGTTTCTTAAGAAGTAAATGTAAAGTTTCGTCTCGCGGATTTTGTTTATTTGATTCAGTAGCTGTGTGGTAACTGCTTTCTTCAAGCCCTAAATACCCGACAATCATAATACCTTCTGCTCAGCTTCTGAATCAAATAAACAAAATCCGCGAGACAGTACTTTAGATTTATTCCCCTTCTTTCGTAATAAGCACATAACTTCTCCTAAAACCACCTTCAGGACACCTTTTGCGGCCGTGCTTGTTTTCGTTTCATTTCACTTTTATTTAACCTTTTTTATACATGATATATCATCAGTATAACTGTGAAACAAAAAGTATAGAAATAATATTTAGAGTATTCACAATTTATCTACACAAAATATATATCTAAGATCGTACTGTTCTTTGAGGAGGTCATGATTCAGGAGGGTCTTTGATGTCTCATTGGCCAAAAAAATAGTTTCTAACCTGCTTTTTAAAAGAAGCAGAAGATTCTAAATTTCTTAGGGTTATCATCTTAGGGTTATCATTTCTTGGCACCATGCAAAGCTCTTTCTAATCGTCTCTAGCCTAGGCCTTGGTATCTGCACGTTACTCAATCTCCTTGTTTCTATTTTGAAACCTGAGATATTTTTGTTAACTTGTGCTAACGAATTTCTGGACACTGCTCATAAAGAGTTCCATGTATCATCACCGCTTGACCAAGCTTAATTAATTCATTCATACAGCAGATTGTATTTTGTCTTTAACAGGTGCAGACTGGTTCACAGTAATTGCCATACCCTGTAACTTTTGTAAGTTATGGAGTTTAGTTGCAGGAAGGTGACCCCATAGTAGATTGCCATATCTGAAATGACTTTCCACCAATGCCCGGTATACTTGAAAAAGTTTTAACTGGGGTAGCATTTGTCTAGGTTTTCTGATTCACCGGTTTGGTTTACTGGTTGAGAGAATTTCCTTTGTCTGCAGTCGCTAATCGTTTCGAATTGAGGTGTCAATTGAAGCAACTTTTTCTTTTCTATTACAATACTTGATCAATATAATTTCAAATACGGTTTTTGCAACGCAGCCACCATGTTACCTCACCGTTACCTACAATCCTCGAAAAAGGTTATGAGACAAGCAGCATCTAGGTTGTCGTCAGCGTCGAGCACCGTATTTTCAGTTATAAAAGGACTTTGAGTATTGCAAACCCCCTCCGCCCGAATCAATGTTGTCCAAAAATGATTCCTGGATGCATGTTGGTGACTATCGACACGTGCTAGCCTCAAACAACATTGATAAGGGGGGAGGGGGGCACTTTGAACCCGTGAAAATGTCACAATGCTCTATCGTCTCATAACTTTTGTCCAGGACTGTAGTCCCCTCTTGTATGTTTTCTTTCTTTGTCAGTCGTTTCTTGTAATTATTTGCAGTGTTAAAGGTGATCTGAAGCGAAAATTTTTATTGATGCAAATGGATAGCACTTTTGAATAATAAAGAATGTCGTTTATCATTTTGTGATACCTTGTTTCATTTTCGAATTATACACTATTTTGTATGATTGGCTGATGACGTCATTTTGTTTGCAAAAAGTAATGAAAATGTACGAGGCTGGCTATGTTTCCTAAAGGAAATTGACTCCAAGAACATTTCTTAAATTGGCATGCCTTTCTAAACATGATATCAGTCCATGAAACAATTTCTATTACATTTATTCAACCCAACTTAAATGTCTCTGACAACTGTAACCTTTCAAAACTTAGATACAGCTATATTCAAGTACATCATCCTAGCAATTTGCAAACAAAATGACGTCATCAACTGAAACTTAATATCAGTGGATAACTTGAAAACGAAGTGAGATATCAAAGAAATTTAAACAGGAGTCCATATCATTCGACAGTGCCATTAATTTGAATCAATAAAAATTTTCGCTTCAGATCACCTTTAAAGTGCCATTGTCCCTCAGGCAGGCTGTCACAAATTCAAGGCGTTAAACATGGATGAGTCCAGTGACTGAACAGTAAATGTTAGGAACAAAGAAGAAATTGCAATGGATTCCTTCTTTGCGGCAAACAATTCTTCAAAAAAGCTACTTCATAGCATATCAAAATTCTAAGAAGATCTAAGCATCGGAAGGAAATGAAATTTGATGAATTTCATTGGGTAATACACCATGTTCCATGTTTTTACGCTACAATCGAGATTAGCGAACAAAACTTGTCGATTTTATAAATTGTATTGAAACTGGGCAAAATATAAAATGCAGACCATTTAATATTGGATCATTAGAAATATTCTTGATAAAAAGTGCCAGAGAATTGCATTTAGAACAATGTAATGTGAAGATATCTTGGGTGTGTTTGAATGGCAAATCAGAACCTACTAAATTCTGAAAACTGTATGCTTCGCAGAGACGGAACCACACTTCCTAACAAACCACAATTCTTTAAAGCAGCAGTTTCGGATAAATCCGGGCGAATACAAGGTTTCCAGTTAGTTGATAAACACCAAGGTGAGTCTGGCAGCAACAAGGAAAGTTACCAACAACCACTGTAGCAAAATTGCCTCATGTTCAGAGTTTTCCAACTGAAAACGAGAAATCTATCCAAAGTCTGCCAAACCTTCTGCCTTTTGGAGTAGATGGTTCAGCACGCCTTCCGATCCTGCCAAACCTGCCAAACCTGCCAAACCTGCCGTTTTCGGAATTTTGCAGTCAATGAAACACACATTCCGAACCTACCAAATCTACCGTCTTCAGAATTGGTACCAATCAAATATATCCCTAATTTTTAGATTTTCCTAGATTTTGTTGTAATTTTGTAGGTGAATATTGTTGAAAACAGTACCGACGAACGATTTCTTTGGTTTTTGATGCTGGAAATCCTAATGAAAGATGCAGATAATATGTTTTGCAAAATTTGAAAATCTGATACTGGGTGAGTAACAAACAGCTCTGTTTGAAAGGTCAACACTCCATTGATATAAAAAAATTACATAGGCAATGTATTATTCAATAATGGGCATGCTCAAATAGGATTCAGAATTTACCTGACTCAAATTGGCTATTTACTCCATTCTAAAATTTCGAGGGATTTCTCAAGAAGGGACCTTTAAAGGACATATGTCATGTTAGCAATTGTTAAATAAAACAAAGAAGTGTGGGGTGGAATTCCATTGTTTTGTGACCTTTCATTTCTGCTTCACAAATTTTCAGCCTCGATCCTGTGCTTTGTAAAAAACAATAGAGAGAACTGTATCATGTGAACCAATCAGGTTCATGACTAGACTGATGACGATGAGTCTCTTGTTGCCCTGTGCTCTTTGACTTGATGATGCCGCTTCAGGCAACAGAGACTCATAGTATTACTCTGAAAAACTTGGCCCTATTTAGGCGCAAACTTTGCAATTTCTCCAGTACCAATCAGATTGCAAGATTTGGCAGAGAACAATGATGTCGAATTCTCGATTCGAATGATGCAGTTGACTAGATTTTGAACAAAGTTGCTACGGCAGGTGGCTGAAGTTTGCTCTGGTTTGCTTTGGTCTTAAAAAATGGAAAATGTAGCGTTGAGAGACTCAATTGCACTTACCAGGTAAAGCGAACTTCCTTCTTCAGATTTACACAAAGTTTCCTTGATTAAATGTCTGCTTAACGTGGTTTTCATCGCATTTTCTTTCCGAGGAGTGACCGCTGAACAGAGGTACGACAGTCGTTCGATCCTGCTTCGATCGATCGAATCATGATCGAATGCAGGAGATAGGGCCGGGGTTTTCACAGTTTCATTACGAGTTCCTCTTGAGCAAGGTTTATCGCAGGTATACAAGGGACTCATCGTCATAAGTCTAGTTCATGACTAGACTTGCTCCAAGTCTATTCCGAGATATATCAGCACTAAGGAACATAGTTACTTCTGGTTTACGCCCCCCGCAGAAGTAACTATGTTCCTTAGTGCTGATATACCATGGGATAGACTTGGAGCAAGTCTAGTTCATGACATATGTACTTTAAGAAACATTCAAAGCAGGTCCAAAGTCATGATCAGTTTTCTACTGTATTGCACAGCAATACGATCTCTGCATGCTTCAATCGACATAGCTAAAGGCTGGCTCGGGCCAGGTTGAAAATACAATCTATTGAATTTGATAACTTCGGCACGTGTGGCTTTATTGTGGAGCCAAGAAAACAATGAAAGCGTAGGCATTTTCTATAGCCTATTTATAGCAACTACAAGGTCTATTCCCTTTCAGCATTTGGGACAAAACGTGGCATCCCCTTGACCATGTCAACGGCATTCTCGATGATTTCAGATTCCCAAAAGGGTGATACATGCTGTGTGCTGAAGTTACTCCTGTAAGGCAGAAATGCTTACGAAATTTGCTCATGACATAAGTCCTGATTTGAAGGTTTCTTCTTGGTCCGTCAGATTTCCGAACTGGCTGGCAGATTTCAGTCAAGCAAATCTAAAAAATGAAATTGAGCATGTCAATGATCAAATAATATATTTGCCAATTATTGTCTTGGTATTCAGGGAGCCGTGAGCAGTGACAAGGATCGTCCTCAGGGCCGTCGCGAAGTTGGCTTTGCAAGGGGGGGGGGGGTGTGTAATGGTCTAAATTTGCCGAAAAAGGACGTGGTCACTGGGTGTGGTCATTAGAGCTAGTCATGTCTGAGAAGAGTGTCTGTCTATTGGTTCTCTTAACTCGATTTTTACGCCATGCTTTACTTGGCATACATAAACGAGATATAAAGAATTAGAAATCATAAGGGCTTTGACCGTGAAATCAGATGTTTGGACAAAATTTGTCCAAACAGCTGATTTCACGGTCAAAGCCCTTATAACATTGAACTCTTTAAAATTGCCATAATTTCTAAACGAAGACAGATATGAGCGTAAGAATTTGCTTCCATGCTAAACTTTGTACGCAGAATAAGATTTTAGCCTCAAAAATGCAACAATTCAAACAACAAAAGATTTCCGCTTTCGCACCTCTTATCTTGAAAAGGTGGATTGTCAGGTCATGTTTTTGTTTACATTTCCGGTCTATCACTATTGCTAAATACTTCAAATCTTCATTTCTCCAGTTATATTCATCTGATTTCGATAAATTTTTTTTAGATTAAAAATCTCAATGTCTGCACAATTAAACAACGTATGAGTTTCATAATTGATTTATGTGTTTATTTGGCACACATTATTCAAGGAGTGTTTTTAGTAGTAAAACAGCACGAGACCCGTAAAATTCTTCTTTCCTAGTGCAAATAACAAAGTGAGGAAAAAAGAGTCTTAGAAACTCATTTCCCATTAAACTCTATGTATCGATGAGGATTTCTGCCAAAGGGTTCGTTCAGATTCGTTCAGGTAAAAATTTCATAGCTGATATAAAAAATCGTGTCATTTAGGCCCACGTGTGATATTTTCTGTGATTTATATCTATACGTATATTTACGTGAGACATGCAGAGACAAAAACAGGTCCCTAATTACCTACTAAACTAAAATCCGTGCAGATTTTCTTACTACATATCCCATGAAATAAACCGACCCTGTTGATATGAAATTAAGTGAACAGATGGGATAACAGAGAATTTCGTAGCTGATCACGGAACACAATAAAAATTTGTTGCATGCTGGTTAATTGATTGCAGTACTTTCCATGATTACATTTGTTGATCTATTTTGGCCTCAAGAGAGTCAAAACAATTATAAAGTCATTGGATGATTTGATCTCTAGAGGATCGATGTCAGAGTTCTGGCCAAACCATGGGCAAAAAAAGCGCCTTGTTTGTAGCTAGGCAAAGAAATTAAAGTTTATTACCTTGACATTACTGTCTTACTTTGTTGCTTTCTCTTCGGCTGATCCAGTGCTGGGGCAACCTCGTCCCCACGTCCCAATAAATGGTGGTATATTTTGACTGACGTAGGAAACTGGCCCTCGGAGCCAGGTTGGTGCTAGGGATCAAATTCAAATGGCTCCTGCGCGTCTGAACAGTTAGTTGCTACACAGCGTTCATCCTCGTTTCAAGCGCGAAGGAGCCAGTTGAATTTGAATTCTAGCACTGGTTAGGCTTGGGCCAAAGAGAAAACAACGAAGAAAACTATGGCAATGTTGAGATGACAACTTTAATTTCCAAGCTACAAACACGGTGCACTATTGCCCATGGCCAAACAAGCAGAAGTCGTTGATCAAGAATTCGACTTTTTCATCAAATACCGAGTGAACCTGAGAAAAGTTTCCACTTTCGAGCATTCATAGCAAAAAGGGTTTCTTCACGGATTTGTATGATTCAAATCCATTAGTTTAAAGTTGAAATACCGAAGTATTTGTGTGATTTTGTTCACGTTTGTACAAGCATTTAAACTGTAGGTGAATTTGGGTCTACGAAATTGGGCTTAAAAACACTTGATCAAATCGTGAGGACTCCCTTCACAACGAGCAATACGCAGGGGCATTTCCCTTCTGGTAAGAGTTATAGGGCAAAGATTTTCGAGCAGATACTAAGGATTTTCAGTTCCATAGCAATAAACACAATAAATGAGTAGAGCATATCTCTTGTGGCAGGTCTGTTGTGTTGGTTCAATCTTTGTTGTCAAGCACCAAACTCGCCTTCGTGTTTTCAACTTGAAACGTCGTATTAGCCGGTATTTGCCAGTATGAATCTGAAACCTGCCCTCCTTGAGAATTTTGTGTTTGATTGAAAAATGAGATTCCATCTCTGCGAAGTCTACCGTGTTCAGAATTAGGTAGGTTTGGAAATACCAATCAAATACACGCTAAGACAACCTTTACACTGTGATCGTACAGGTAAGATCCGCTACTAGAGCATTTACACTGCTCCAGAACAGTATTTTCAATTGATAGTAGGCAGAAAAATGCTGCGGATTAGCAGAAACAGCAGAAACAGTGTGAAAGGGAGGCTGACCCAATGCATTTCTGTTGCGGATCCGAAGTGGTACCGATGGAGTGTAAAAGGGGGCCTAGTCTGAGTAAATCTGACAAGTAAATAGCTGGTGGCTGACTTACCCCACGGATAAACGACTCGATTTTTCATGTCATTTCCACTTGACAAAAGTGAAGTGGAAAATCGATTCACTTGGCCACGGCAAGTGGAGTTAAGTATTGTCGAGTGAAGTTTGATTTTGATAAAAAAAGTCGAATGAAAAAGGTGTTGTCGAGTAAAAAGCGAATCGTTAGGACATCTTGTCAAGCGAGTTGAAGGAAAGTGTGCGCCCCGGCAGGGGGTACATGACTTCATGACGGTACATGACGGGAGTCTGCCGCACGATTTCAGAAAACTACCCTCTTCTACTTACCGAAATATGACGCCATACCCACCTTTATGATGAATCTTGGAGGAAAACTACCCATCTTTGACCATTATTTGCCAATATCTGGAAAACCCACCCATTTGTATGGAAAATCCGCCGAAAAAGTGACCCTTGATAGAGAATGTAGGGCTCTAAAACCCATCTATAGGGACGTCACATACCCGTACGGTCAAAATGTCATGTATCTCCTCTCCCCCCTCCCCGGGCCGTGCACAATAATATGTCATTTTGAATCGCCAAGTTTTGAATTTGGAGTGGTTTAGCAATGGAAAGAAGCTCTGTGAAAAATCGAGTGAAAAGTCGAGGGTAAAATCGAATCATTTGGTCACCATGCTCGACTACGCTCGACTTTGAGATCAAATGTTGAGAGAAGAATTTAGTAAAAATCGAATCGCTTGGCCAAGGCATTAAGGCGTAAGAAAGTCAAAATCAGTGACTTCCCTTCAAGCCAGATGACTTCATATTCTCCTTTACTGTCAAAATCTAAAGAAAATTTAGGTGTAGGCTACTAGCAGTAGCATTAGTTAGTGAGTGCAGCGTTTTGAGAGATTGGAACAAACTGCACCATCATATGGAATAAAAGTAATAAGCCTTTCTCATTTTGTTCATGCTGTAAGATTCCTTTACCTCCTCCCCTGTCTCACAACCCCTCATTCTTGCAGTCAGCTCAGTTCTGTTGGCATTGCATCACAAAATTACTGCCATCCTCTACGCCCCACTGTCTTAAGACCGAAGCGAAGTCAGACAAATACGCATTCATTCCATGGAATAAGAGACAAAGAAGGCTTTGATGTCACTTCCTCAGACGTTTTCGTTATTGTGTGATGAAAATAGGTTATTTAGAGAAAGGCGAATTGCAGGACTGCGATGTTTCCCCAAACCGACAGAAAGAAAGAGAGATCGCAGTTTCCTGATTCTTTGAAATATAATGAAGCTGACGCTGCAACAAGAAGGATGCTGCAAACAACCAGCTGCAGCATAGTGTTGGCAGTAACTTATTTCGTTTGATTATAGAACAGCAGAAGGCCGGCCACATGAAGAAATCACTTTAGACATCAATTATGAAATTATTTATAAATCTTTTGACTTATTACGCAATCAGATTCGGTACTTGGAATAATCAGAAACATAGATTGCTAATTCCACGATAGTTCTTGCGAATTTAAAATTTAGTGTGCGGTTTTGATCCCTGCGATCAAAAATTCACCAATAGATTCGCCTTTCTTTGCAAACAGCAATCGCGTACTAGGCTGCGGATGAGTGCAAAGGAAAAATACAGGCAGGCTTTGTAGGAAAGGAGAAGATTAGTGAAAATGCTAAAAGAGAGATGTAGCAACTGAAACGCTAAAATCCTGTGCACTGTTATTTCCGTTCAAAAATTGATGCTGGTTTGAAAAAATAGATACAGAAAAAGTCTAATTGATATGAAGCTTTGTCAAAGATTCGACTGAGATTAACATGAGTGCTAAAGTACAACCAAAAGCAGTGAAGAGGAAAACTGTTTTTTGGCTATGGAACCACGATTATTTTCCAAAACAGCGCAGACTACCGGGTGAGTCAATAAAAACGCCCGGCGTTTGAAAAAATCCTGCTTCCTGAATATCAGAGCAATGATGTTGAAAACAGCCTTGTTTTATCCCCGGTAGGTCAAATTAGGTTCATTAATTTACCCGGCTTTAATCGGTCATTCCTTCCCGTTGAAATAGGAGATTTTCTGCTGAAAGCCCCTTTCGAAAACCTTCAAAAAACGAGCAAAAACAGCAAGCAGAATTTCCCTTTGTTCTCCTTCCTAATAATGACTCTTGGATGTGTTCGTGTATTTTGTCCCCATGGTAGAATGGAATCCCCTTGAATAAGTTATTCACACTAAGGGGAAGACTTTTCAACCCGCCAAAACGAAAGCACGTGCTAAAGCGAGCTGAAAGTCACATCGCTGTGAGGTAAACACATTAGGAATGTTTGCTTGTAATTTTAGCACGTTTCTAAGGTTTTTCAAAAGGATTCGTTTTAGAAAATCGCCCACAGAATCTGAACGGAGTGACCGATTCTGGCCAGGAAAATTTCTAAAAATAATTGAACGTGTTAGCTATTTAATCAAATATTGCAAAATATCACTGCTTATATATTCAGGGAGCAGTAGCCTATCAAACGCCGGGCGTTTTTTATGACTCACCCGGTAGATATATTTGCAATGCCGATGCCAGCCATGGCTGCATAGAGGGAGAAGAACCAAACTCTCCGAAAATTAAACTATCAACAACAACAGCAACAACAGCAGTTCTAGAAACATAACGTTAATTGTATGCATTAGATGACCGATCTAGCTCCTCAGTAACTAAAACTTACTAATATTTCCCTATCCAACCTTGAAGTCAACCCAAGGGGAGGTTGGTACATGACTTGCGGATGGACGTGGATCTGTCGTCCGGTTTTCAAAAAGCTACCCTCTTCTAATTACCGAAAGTTGACGTCATACCCACTATTATGATGAATTTTGGCGGAAAACTACCCATTATTTACAATTTTTTGCCAATGCAAAATCCATCCATGTTTAAGGAAAATCTGCCGAAAAAGGAACCCTTGTTTAGAGAACTGTGGACCCAAAAACGCACCCATATAGACGGCACATACCCTTACCCTCAACGTGTTATGGTACCCCCCCCCTTCCCGGGCAGTCAACTCAGCTAGTGAATATCAATCAAGAATACGCCATAAATTTATATAATTCAAGCTGGAAGTTATTTATTATCGCTAACGAATTCATATTTTTATGCATAATTTCTCCTCAAAATCTTGCAAAAGTAGACATTTACATCCCAGAAATCCGACAAGAAAGCAAAAATTTCCGACAAATGGTTTCCTGGAGGGCGCGCCACCCGCATCCCGCCATCAACTTAGGCCTTGATCTTTTGAAAGAGCTTAGTATGTAGAACTTAAACCTTGCAAGAGCAATAAAATTTTGGCAGAAATAACCTCGAAATAACCCGGAGCTCACTGTTTCTTAAGAAGTAAATGTAAAGTTTCGTCTCGCGGATTTTGTTTATTTGATTCAGTAGCTGTGTGGTAACTGCTTCCTTCAAGCCCTAAATACCCGACAATCATAATACCTTCTGCTCAGCTTCTGAATCAAATAAACAAAATCCGCGAGACAGTACTTTAGATTTATTCCCCTTCTTTCGTAATAAGCACATAACTTCTCCTAAAACCACCTTCAGGACACCTTTTGCGGCCGTGCTTGTTTTCGTTTCATTTCACTTTTATTTAACCTTTTTTATACATGATATATCATCAGTATAACTGTGAAACAAAAAGTATAGAAATAATATTTAGAGTATTCACAATTTATCTACACAAAATATATATCTAAGATCGTACTGTTCTTTGAGGAGGTCATGATTCAGGAGGGTCTTTGATGTCTCATTGGCCAAAAAAATAGTTTCTAACCTGCTTTTTAAAAGAAGCAGAAGATTCTAAATTTCTTAGGGTTATCATCTTAGGGTTATCATTTCTTGGCACCATGCAAAGCTCTTTCTAATCGTCTCTAGCCTAGGCCTTGGTATCTGCACGTTACTCAATCTCCTTGTTTCTATTTTGAAACCTGAGATATTTTTGTTAACTTGTGCTAACGAATTTCTGGACACTGCTCATAAAGAGTTCCATGTATCATCACCGCTTGACCAAGCTTAATTAATTCATTCATACAGCAGATTGTATTTTGTCTTTAACAGGTGCAGACTGGTTCACAGTAATTGCCATACCCTGTAACTTTTGTAAGTTATGGAGTTTAGTTGCAGGAAGGTGACCCCATAGTAGATTGCCATATCTGAAATGACTTTCCACCAATGCCCGGTATACTTGAAAAAGTTTTAACTGGGGTAGCATTTGTCTAGGTTTTCTGATTCACTGGTTTGGTTTACTGGTTGAGAGAATTTCCTTTGTCTGCAGTCGCTAATCGTTTCGAATTGAGGTGTCAATTGAAGCAACTTTTTCTTTTCTATTACAATACTTGATCAATATAATTTCAAATACGGTTTTTGCAACGCAGCCACCATGTTACCTCACCGTTACCTACAATCCTCGAAAAAGGTTATGAGACAAGCAGCATCTAGGTTGTCGTCAGCGTCGAGCACCGTATTTTCAGTTATAAAAGGACTTTGAGTATTGCAAACCCCCTCCGCCCGAATCAATGTTGTCCAAAAATGATTCCTGGATGCATGTTGGTGACTATCGACACGTGCTAGCCTCAAACAACATTGATAAGGGGGGAGGGGGGCACTTTGAACCCGTGAAAATGTCACAATGCTCTATCGTCTCATAACTTTTGTCCAGGACTGTAGTCCCCTCTTGTATGTTTTCTTTCTTTGTCAGTCGTTTCTTGTAATTATTTGCAGTGTTAAAGGTGATCTGAAGCGAAAATTTTTATTGATGCAAATGGATAGCACTTTTGAATAATAAAGAATGTCGTTTATCATTTTGTGATACCTTGTTTCATTTTCGAATTATACACTATTTTGTATGATTGGCTGATGACGTCATTTTGTTTGCAAAAAGTAATGAAAATGTACGAGGCTGGCTATGTTTCCTAAAGGAAATTGACTCCAAGAACATTTCTTAAATTGGCATGCCTTTCTAAACATGATATCAGTCCATGAAACAATTTCTATTACATTTATTCAACCCAACTTAAATGTCTCTGACAACTGTAACCTTTCAAAACTTAGATACAGCTATATTCAAGTACATCATCCTAGCAATTTGCAAACAAAATGACGTCATCAACTGAAACTTAATATCAGTGGATAACTTGAAAACGAAAAGAGGTATCAAAGAAATTTAAACAGGAGTCCGTATCATTCGACAGTGCCATTAATTTGAATCAATAAAAATTTTCGCTTCAGATCACCTTTAACGTATGTTAAATTGGACGTTAAACGTGAAAGGGCGACGCAAACTTGCCGTAAGGGAGCAAATATAATTGATTCTTTTATGAAAATTTAAGACGTCTAATTTGAGGTAGACTTTAAGTTCTTTTTGCCATTTTTCTAATTTTCTTTTATGTTAAGGCTGCGGAGTTGCCGTAGATTTTTGGTCTCCGTGGTATTCGTAATAATAAAGTAAACAAGATTCATGAACGAGCTCTACGGATCGCACACAAAGATAGTCACTCTTGTTTTGGATCCCTTTTAGAAAGGAATAATTCTGTGTCTCTTCATCAGAGAAATCTGCAGTTATTGTTGGTCGAAATTTTAAAACTAAGGAAAACCTGCTGAATCCAAGTTGCATGAAAGATATCTTTGTTGAAAGAACGGAAACTATAATCTAAGAATACACTGCAGTTGCCAAAAGCCAGAACAACAACATACGGAATCGAATCTGTATCATTTCTAGGCTCACTGCTTTGGCATGCATTGCCAGAAAGTTTGAAAAAATCAGAAAATCTTGCAGTATTCAAAAGAAACTTAAGGAGCTGGAAAGGACTGGACTGCAACTGTCGACTTTATAAAATATACATCGCAGATTTGGGGGATTTATAGTTGATTTTTACGATTTTGTATTTGTATAACTTATCATGTGAATAGGTACATGTAGTTGGCTTTAATTAGCTGTAGTTAGCTATCTTTTCTGTCACTTGCCAAATTTAAATAAATCATTTATTATTATTATTATTATTATTATTATTATTATTATTATTATTATTATTATTATTATTATTATTATTATTATTATTCATTGTTCACTCGGCGGTGATGTTGACTGCCGGTTGACTTCTGGATAGCAGGCCAAATCCCTTGGCTTTAGGTATCCAGTACTTTTCTTACTATCTTTGCAGTTCCTAACAGGCAAGCTTTCTGTAAAAGTTCTGTGCTGCATTCTATTTCAATCTTCTTCAACCAGTTTTCAAAGTTCTTTCCAATCGTACCCAGAGCTCCAATGATTATTGGTACAATCTTAACTTCTCTTACATTCCAGAGCCTCTTAATCTCTCTCTTCAAGTCTTGATAGACCTCAATTTTTTCCTTTTCTTTTCTTTCGATCCTGGTATCGAAGGGACAGGATATGTCAATCAGCAAACACGATCGATCCTTTTTATTTTCAAAAACAATGTCTGGTCGGTTATGCTCCAGTCGATGATCTGTCTGTATGGGAAAATCCCACAATAACCTAATGTCTTCTGTCACAATAACATTCTCTACTTTATGGTTGTACCATCTATCTCCATAATCTAAACCTAGTTTTTGACATAACTTCCAGTGGACAATTTGAGCTACTTTGTCATGTCTCCAGCCTTTATATTGTACTTGCGCTAGCTGTTGACATTCAGATACTATGTGCGCTATCGTTTCATCTGCTTTTCCACATAGTCTACATTCTTTTGATACATTTTCTTTGTAAATGATGTTCTTTACAGAATTCGTTCCCACTGCTTGCTCTTGCGCTGCAAATATAGTGCTCTCTGTTTCTTTCTTTAATCCTGCATGTTTCAACCAATTCCAGTTCTTATCCTTATCCATTAAATCTTTTGTAGCAGCAGCTGTTTGCCCATGCAGCGGTTTATCCATCCACCCGTTCTTATGCTGTTCTTTATTCTGCCGTTTCCATACTTTGGGATCTTTGATTTCATTTGATCTCAGTATTCCTTCCTTTTCAATTGATCTCATTATTTCGTGGGCGTTGTTCATCACATACCATCCAAGACTGTTCTCCTCACTTCGTACAGTCTCTTCAGCTCCAATCAAGCCCCTCCCTCCTTCCTGCCTTGTTAAATACAGTCTGTTCACATTGCTTTTAGGGTGGAACGCTCCATACATGGTCAGTTTCTTTCTTGTTTTTCTATCAAGTTCTTGCAGTTCGTTCTTGGTCCAATTTATCAACCCTGCACCGTACCTCAGCAATGACACAGCCCACGTATTTATTGCAATGATTATATTCTTTCCATTCAGTCTTGATTTAAGAATCTTTTTCAACCTTCGTAGGTATTCTTTTTGTACAAGCTCTTTCATAGTTTGATTCATAATCTCATCTATCTCTAGTATGCCAAGATACTTATATCCTTCTTCGTCGACACTTTTAATTGATTCACCGTTTGGTAGCTGTATACCATCGCTGTTGACAACTTTTCCTCTTTTCATTACGACCACTCCGCACTTCTGGACTCCAAACATCATACCTATGTCCTCACTAAAAACATTCACCGTTCTTACCAGTGAATCGATCTCATTTTCATCCTTTGCAAACAACTTCAAATCGTCCATGAAAAGGAGGTGATTTATTTTCGTTTTTCCCCTTTCAAGTTGATATCCAGCCTTACACTTTCGGAGTATCATCGACATTGGCAAAAGACAAATCACAAAGAGTAGCGGGGAAAGGCAGTCACCCTGGAAGATTCCTCTCTGAATGCTTACTTCACCTAATTCTTGTTTCCCTGCTGTTAATATCGTTTTCCACCTAGGCATGCTTCTTCTAATTAGCTCCTTGAGGTTGTCTGCAACTCCAATCATGTTAAGACATTCTATTATCCACGAATGTGGCACCATATCGTAAGCTTTACGATAGTCAATCCAAGCAATGGAGAGATTCGTATGTCTTCTTTTACAACTCTTTATAATGGTCTTATCGATAAGTAGCTGATCTTTTGTGCCCCTTGCCTTCTTCTTACACCCCTTTTGCTCATCTGGGAATAACTCTCTCTCTTCCATGTATGTGTAAATCTGATCTGCAACAATTCCCGTCAAAACTTTCCACATAAGTGGTAAACATGATATCGGTCTATAATTGTCTGCAGCATTACCTTTGCTAGTGTCTTTCACACACAAAAGTGTCTTACCTGTTGTCATCCATGTCGGTACAACACCAGTTCTCATTATTTCATTGAGTTGCTCTGCGATTCGGTTGTGGAGTCCATTCAAGTTCTTGATCCAGAAGCCCTGCACTCCATCAGGCCCTGGGGCCTTCCAGTTTGGAATTTTCTTTAGCTGTTCCTTCACCTTTCCTTCTTCAATTTCTATGTCTTCTTGTTGATGGTTTAATCCTGTCATCTCCTCTTTGATGTCCTTTAGCCACTCAGCCTGGGTGTTGTGCTCAACTGGATTTTCCCATATTGAACCCCAGAATCTTCTTGCTTCATCTGCATCTGGGATCAGACTTTCATTTCTAACTTTTCTATCTAATTCCTGATATAACCGCCCTTGATCTACTTCAAATAATCTGTTTTGACGCTGTTGTTCATTTCTGGCTTCATACCTCTTAATCTTTGCAGCTTTCGCCACTACCCTTTGCTTCAATTCCTCTATCACTACACTAACGCCTTTTTCTTTAACCCTGTACTTGTTATTGATATATTCCATTCTTCTGTTGCTGTGCATTTCATTATTCTGTCTCCTCTCAAGTTTACTAACAGCTGTCCTCAATTGTTTGATATCGTTGTTAATGCGTCTCTTCCACCAAGGATCTTTCTTTGGTCTTTGCTCTCTTTCTTTCAGGCCCATTTTATAGGCTACATACCATATCAACGCAATGATAAATCTGTTTGTTTCGGTTATGGTGGGTGTAATGACCTTTTTAATAAGATTTTCCAGCTTTTTTATTTCTCTTTGTATGTTCTTCTTATTCACCGTTTTGAATGTTACCTTTGGTGGTTGCTTCTTTTCCACATAAAAAGTCCGTATGGTAGTCAGCTGTTCCGTCTCTTCCTCGCTCAACATAACATCTTCCCGAAGATCAAATCCCTCAATACTATCATTGTCGTTCCCCGTCCTATCTTCTCTGTCACTTTGTGCTTCTGCTCGTGTTTCTTGTTCCCCTTGAAGCTGTGTCCTTTCTTCCTGGTCATTCATATCCACTGTTACGTAAGTATTTTCTCTTTCGATTTCCCTTCTAATTTCTTCAAGCTCTACATCTGTTAACCATTGATTAACTACAATCGCTCGTGCCTGATCCATCAATCTCTGTTCGCTGATGTCGAACACCCCTTTGTCTCTCCATATTTCCATCATTCTCTTTCGATATCCTCTTCTGTTAGGCTCACTTTTCAATTTACAATACATTACCAGTCTATTGATAGTCTTACTCCATTTCTGTCTGGCAGTTGCTTGATGACGACCGGGCCTGCGCTGCTCGTCCACAGGACACCTGCCGAACGAGGCACCTTCATCATTGTTGATTCCAGTACCATTCACGTTGTTGTTTGATGAATTATCATTAGGCATTTACACTCAAAATGAGGATGGTTTTATCCGGGTTTTCCTTCCCTCGGGTGTTTTTATTTTAACGTGACACCATCACTAGGGGGGTTGCCAACCAAGGCTGAAGAGTCCCCCCCACCCATGAGACAGACTAGCCCCCGCCGGACGCCAACCCGGTACTTCATGGCCTCGGGGAGAGCTTACAGGTGCTACACCTTGCTCAAGGGTGACCTGGAGGTAGTTGTGGCAAAGGGTAACCTCATTCGCCCACGTCGAAACTCCACAACCGGATGCAGTTTAAAGTCATACCCAGGACTATTTATTATTATTAGGATTATTATTATTATTATTATTACTATTATTACTATTATTATTATTATTATTATTATTGTGAGTTCATTTCACACCGTTGTTGGTGGATTTTTCTTGAAGGTCCAGTAGCAACAAGCCTCCTTAGAGCTCCAAGACTTTCCTTACGATCCTGGCTGTGTTCAGCAACGCTGTGGTCTGCATAGTGTCAATTTATTATTATTATTATTATTATTATTATTATTATTATTATTATTATTATTATTATTATTATTATTATTACTATTATTATTATTATTATTATTATTATTATTATTATTATTATTATTATTATTATATTCGTCCTTGCAGTAAGTAAAGTAGTTTGTAAGTAGCGTTAGACAAGTACCTTGTATTGTAACAACATCTGCCCCTGCTGGGTGAGTCAGAAGAACGTTACAACGTTTGCAAAAGCTGTATAATTTGATTTTGCTATTAAACCAACACCAAATGCGCTCTGTTCACTATTTCAATTAAATCCTGCTAAATTCAATTCAGATTACTAAAAACAGGAATTGGATGATCGTCAGTAAAGTGTCTATGTACCTGCAAAGTCGTTTTATTTTTACACCACACCTCAGAATCATTTACAAATCGCTTAACAGGTGGGCTTGTTTGACGCCAATCACAACCTACCATGGTTACATTTAAACATAAACCGGAAAAGATACGCCTCCGGACGCGTGCTTGATTATGAGCCGTATCTTACAATTATCAGATTGCAGAAAATGCTTAAATTAGATTAGCAATAAAAATAATCAAGGAGTGTTGGCTAGTGCACTCTAGGTTTACTTTGTCGATAAATCTATGATTTTGCATGAAGCAGATCATCTTCTAGATAACACCGACAATTCAATTGAATTGAATTCAATTCAATGCATGATAATAACTTCGTACACTTGCTAACTGGCTACACTAATAACAGGAGTGTCGTTAAACAATATAACAAAACAAATGAATGAATTACAGAAATAACAACAACAACAACAACAACAACAAAAACAAGATTAATCTGAGTACATAGCAGTGACAGAACTAAAGCAATAAACTCATATAGGTGAGACTGGGGTTACAAATAACAGGGGTAAGTTGTAACAGAGGATATTTCTCTGCCGCTATTGCCCACCAGCTTTAGTCTGAATGAATGTCTTGTTACTATCATCAACTCAAACTCTGGTTCTTTTTGTTCTTGCCGGTGGTTATCTGTTTTAGAGCTGCAATCCCCATTTTTGACTTGGAATTAAATTTTTAGTTTTCAGAACTATTCATTCTGCAGCGTTCCGTAGTTAGTGTGAATTCCTAATTCCCATGCAGAATTAGAGTTAAACATGTATTGCTTCTCGTGAAATCAACCTTGAATGCTGTATTGAAATGTATTTTTACAAAAAAGGGCATTTTCAAATCTCGTCAGTCTGGGGCAAATTGTAACAAAACATGAAAGTCCACTAAAACACAAGATAGTTCTTTCTAATGGTTATTCAGGCAAACCTTTCTCTACAGTAAAACCCCGCAAACAAGAACATAGCAAAATAAGAACCTGCAGTCTGATTTTGTGGGAAAAGACACCCAAATATAAGAACCAAATACAGACTGATTTCTTCAATGTTCTTATGAGATGGTACACTTCATTAAGAAATTTCATCAAATCAGTAAACAATTTATTGACAACTGAACACCTCCAACAGTTTCATAAATATGCAAATTCTTTTATCTAGCTGTATCATTTAAATTGCTTTGTCAATAACAAAAATACCAAACCTTCTGATATTGAAATGAAGTCATTATACCCTTAAGTATATTTAACACATACTGTATACTGTAGCTATACATTCATCATGGTCATAACTGTCCATGTGATGAGAATCAAACCCTGTAAGTCATAAGTACCTCATTTGTAAGAACCTAGCCAGTCTGTCTTTTAGAAAAGTATGTTCTTGTTTGTGGGGTTTTACTGTATACGAGTAAACGGGGTTTTACTCTGTATACGTAAACAATTGCTCGATATACTTCTCTTGATGCTCCACTTTATTCATGAAACTGGTCCTTTTGATTAGAATTAGATCTCAGTTATAAGCCATACTTCCACTAAGTCTCTTGTAAGTAAACGTAGTAGTTATGTGTTAGCAATTACACGTAATTTATGTGTAAATTACATGGAATTAGGTTGGAATTAATTAGCTAACTACTTTTAGCTATTTTACCGTC
This sequence comes from Aurelia sp. 4 Dawson et al 2005, assembly GCA_964019985.1. Lineage (NCBI taxonomy): Eukaryota > Metazoa > Cnidaria > Scyphozoa > Semaeostomeae > Ulmaridae > Aurelia > Aurelia sp. 4 Dawson et al 2005. The sequence continues at coordinate 15,825,661 of OZ026500.1, read as the reverse complement.
ATTTAACTGTAAAGAAATTGATAATAATAATAATAATAATAATAATAATAATAATAATAATAATAATAATAATAATAATAATAATAATAATAATAATAATAATAATAATAATAATAATAATAATAATAAAAGGGTCAAGGGTTATTGAAGGAGTAGTACCTTCCTATATGGCCTTTTGTGGCGTCCTAGACTGGCCTCCTCAAGCCCAGCACTATGTGAAGCGCAAATCAAAAGCCTCTCCATAGTGAAGACCGTCCGTGCGTGGTGAAGAGCCACATCCTACTAGAGGTGACCCTGTGTGTTAAGCAGAACACGGCGGATCTAGGGGAGGGAAAAACCCCGAAAAAAATCCGTAATTCAAGGTGTCAACCGTGCTGATGAATGAATGGTAGCAACGTTATGCTGTCACTAACGGAACCTGGTAGGAACTGGCAGACCTATCTAGTAAATAGCCTTGTCCTATGTGCCGGGCAACATAGGATCGACAGCTTAAACCCGTGCGTCTGAATTCTAATTATATGGGAGATATTGATCATGATAATCAAATTGAACAAACAACTAACGAAGCCCATGGTGCTCCAAGTATAACAGTGGCACAAGAAACTTGTGTTGATGACAATGGAGACCATGGCGAAAACAGTGTGCGTAAGAGAAATTTCGGAGGATGGACAGAAAATGAAAAGACCAGAATAACGCAAATCGATATTGAGGAAAGGCAAAAAGGACCTGGTTTTATGAAAAGAATTAAAGAGAGATGGGACGCAGAATTTCCATCAAGGAGACACATAACTGCCCAAAACCTTTGCGACAATGCTAGGCGCTTCAGAAAGAATTTGGAGATGCAGGCAGTACCACAGGTGGCAAATGACAGTAGGGAGAGTTCAACGAAAGAGAAGAACCTCCAGTGGACAACAGAAATGAAAGTAAAACTTGTTGAGATTGACACCGAAGAGCGACAGAAAGGGAGAGGGTTTATGAGCAGAGTTAAGAGCAGGTGGGACATGGAATACCCAACATACGCAGCAACGATGGGAGCACAGAGACTTCGAGACAATGCGTCAAGGTTTAGAAAAGAGAAGGAAATATCTAATTTGGTACTTGTTAGAAAAAGGAGTCCGGTTGGCCATGTTGAAGAGGAATTAGAGCCCTGCAGAACAGGGGAATGTAGTGGCAGAGACCAAGGAGAAAATGAAAACGAAGAAGAAGTGAATATATCAGAGGAAGTTATGGAAGGGATACAGGATGGAGTGGAGGATTTGCAAGCAGGCTGCGAGAACGAAATGACTGAAGAAGATAAAGAACTTGACAACATGTTTTTAGCTGAATTGGAGAGATTAGAAAGAAGTAATTTTAACGAGATACAAGAGAGAGATAAGCTACCAAAGCTAATGATGCCAGATGAGTTAGTTAAGAGATCGAATAGAGTACTAAGTAAACATCTTGATGAAAAGAGTGACATTCCTGAAATAACAGATTTTGTTTATGCAATGGGAAAAGCAGTTGCGTCAACTTTGGGTATCAAAACAAAGGAAAAGAGACAGAACATTAAAGCAAAGGGTGGGAACAGACGAGAGAGAAAAATTAAATGTGAGATGAAAGAGTTGAGGCAATGGATAGCAAGGATTAGTAATGAATTACATCGCAGGAAAGAGCGTCGAAGAGCAACATGGAAGGAAAAAAATTTGTTGAAGGAGCTAAAAGTAAGAATACAAGGGAAGAAAACAACCACCACGGCATTGATGATACATCGGGAAAAACTGCTTGACAAACTGCGGTACATGAAAGTGAAATTGGAAAAGATGTTGGCAAAAGGAAAAAGAGTGAGGAATAACTTGTTGTTCAGAAAAGATGAGAGACAGTTCTACAGGAACGTCAATGAATCACAGTCAAGAACGGGGAAGGTTCCCAATATTAATGAATTCGTTGCTTTTTGGGGAGGAATATGGGAAGATGAGAAGGTCACACCATTCCTACCATGGATGGATGAAGTTGCAGGAAAGCTGAAAAGAATGGTAGTGGAAGTGAAAGAGTTTGATGTAACGGAAGAGACGCTGATAGAGGTAATCAAGAAAAGAAAGAATTGGTCCTCACCTGGTATTGACGGAATACAGAATTACTGGTGGAAAAGGTTTAAAACTGCGCAGCAAGCCTTGTGCAGAGCATTACGAAAACTCAAGGAAGATCACAGCTTAATGCCGGACTGGTTTCCTGCTGGACGCACAGTAATGCTGCCTAAGACTGATGTGCTAAGTAACGTAAAGGAGCGAAGACCGATCACATGTTTGAATACATCTTACAAGATCTACACAGGAATCATTGGAAAGTACATGAGAGAACATGCGTGCAACAATGGAATTTGGGACGAAGGCCAACTTGGTGGTGTCGAGGATGTCTTAGGTACCGTGGACCAATTGATTATAGACAACTGTATCATGGAAGAGCTGAGAAGTAATCACAGAAACCTTGCAGTTGCTTGTTACGATTACAGGAAAGCATATGACAGCGTCCATCACGATTGGATGTTACGAGTCTTTGATTGGATTGGAATTTCAAATGATATTAGGTTGGTATTGCAAGAGCTCATGAAAAGATGTAAGACAAGATTAGAAGTGTGGGACGACAATAAAAAATGTGTCAGCAGATGGATAAACATTTCTTGTGGTTTCTTACAAGGAGACAGTTACTCTCCAGTTGCCTTCTGTTTAACAGAGATACCGGTATGCATCTTACTGTCCCAAACGAGAGGATATAGGATGGGTCCGATAGGGGAAAGAGAAGTAAATAGAGCTCATAGTCTCTTCATAGATGATCTGAAAGTATATCAAGAGAGTCATCAGCAACTAGTAGCAGTGAATGAAATGTTGGTCCAAGCGAGTCATGACACAGGTGCTTGCTACGGGATATCAAAGTGTGCAGAAATAGTATTTGAGCATGGAAGGATGGTTAAAGGTGAAGGACTAAATATTCTAGAGGAAAGAATGAGGGCATTAGACCCCGATGAAAATGATACCTACAAATTTCTGGGGGTAGAGCAAGCAGAAGGAATCAAAGTTAAAGAAGTGTTGGTAAGGGTTAAAGCCGAGATGCATTGACGTAGAGCATTGCCATTTGGTAGACGTAGTTTTTCGTTTCAAATGGCATTATTTTTGTAGTAGGGTATAGTATTTTGTAAGTAGTGTTATTAGGTAATATTTCTTGCAAGTTTTTAGGTGAAATATATATATAAAATTGCTCCATATGCTTGATATAGATTTAGAAGTTACTGAGAGCGAAATCGAGCGAAATTGGTACATTCAGCATAGGCATAGGTTTCCAATCTTTAAAAAGGTGGGTGTAAAATTCTATGACCTATTTCTCTGGGGTGAATGGCTTCAAAGAAACTTTAGCTATTTTATAGTAAATCTGCCGTTGGACTTTTCTGAAATCTTTAATATTTTCAGAATTTCAGTGTTTTTCTTCTTTTTTAAGAATTCAGGAAAATTTTCAAAAAAACAAAACTGTCGTAATTTCTAAACCTGTCGACGAAAGATCAAATAATTCTTTTCAAGAAAACCATAGTTTATAGATATCTACAATATGGTATCAAGCAAAACTCTTTCACTCTCCTGGTTTATGATTTAGAGCTTGATGACGTCACATCATAAAATGAGCTGAAATATAAAATAGGCTGTAACTTCGACAAATATTCAAGATTTCTGAGAAGTCCAACGGAAGAATTATTGAAAAGTGGCTAAAGTTTCTTTCAAGTCATTCCTTTTAAAAAAAATAGGTCACTGAATTTTACACCCGCCTTTTTACACCGATGTTAAGATTTGGAACTTATGCTGGTACATTCAGCAGGTGATTTGCAAGACTTTCAGATCAGCGAAAGCAGCTAAGACATGTGGTGTGTGGCCTGCGCATAGCCTCAGCTCCTCCTCACCGGAAAAGAGGAGGAATTGAGGCTGCACACAGGCCACTGGTGAGCAAATGATGAAATAATACTGAATGCAATGTATCTCATCTAATTTTGAGTTTATTTGATTATATTTTACCCCATTTTGAGTTATTTTATGCAAAAAGTAGCATCATACTAGCCGACAAACTTTATTCATTGTTTATTTTGTTCTGTTACAACTTGCCCTAGTACTGCACCTGTTACGACTTGCCCCAAGCTAAGGGCAGGTTGTAACACTCCGATCTCGATTTTCATTAGCAATTTATAGAAAATTTAAAAGCGCAATATTTGTGAAACAACATGTGTCCAATAGCCAATGGTCAAACACAACGCATGATGGTATGAAAACAGGTCTGCGTTCTGCTTATAAGGAGAAAAATTTCATTTTATTGAACAATGTTACAACGAGCCTCGGTCTCCCCTACTGTAAAAGGAAAAAGTAGCTTTAAATATAAAAGGTGTTAAAAGGTGTTGCGGGTTAAAAGGTTAAAAGGTGTTAAATGGTGTTGCGGGGTGAGTGGCCGAGTGGCTTATACAGTCTTCGTCAGGTGACTGAAGTTAAGCTTGGTCGAGTGAGGTCAGATTTCGGATGGGTGACCACTGAGGCCTGACCTTGCAACTCACCTCGCCGTCCTTCGGAAGGGACGTTAAACTAGGGGTCCCGTGCCTGGATGCGGCATGCACAGTGGGCCTAAATTAGCTTTCAGTAGCTAGAAATCCTGACAAGCCCACTCAAAACAAATTGAAAACAAACAAAACAAACAAACTAACTCTCTATAGACACTGAAACAAGAAGGGAATGGGGTGGTAAACAGATCATGTGCAAGAATAATTATCTGCGTTTCGGTCTGACAATATCACTCAAAGACTCAAGAAAGAATCAAGTGTTTGATAGTGAAGAATTGGCAGGGAAGGAAACCCTTGTCAGCGTTGGAGAAAATGACATGGAAAATCAGCCTGAATTTGTACCCTTAGGAGTGGACTTGCCCCAAGTCTATTTCCTCAGTCCCTCTGACCTTTCACCTTACGGTCGCTAGCCCAAGTCTATTTCCTCAGTCCCTCTGACGTTTCTCCTTACTGTCGTTCGCCCAAGTCTATTTCCTCAGTCCTTCTGGCCTTTCACCTTACGGTCGTTCGCCCAAGTCTATTCCCTCAGTCCCTCTGACTTTTCACCTTACGGTCGTTCGCCCAAGCCTATTTCCTCAGTTCCTCTGACCTTTCACCTTACGGTCGTTCGCCCAAGTCTATTTCCTCAATCCCTCTGACCTTTCACCTTACGGTCGCTAGCCCAAGTCTATTTCCTCAGTCCCTCTGACATTTCACCTTACGGTCGTTCCTGTATTTACCTGGAACGACCTTGTGTGACAATGCTCTTTAAAATCAACATAATACTGAACATTGTGTGACTATGCTCTTTAAAATTAACGCAATGCGGGCTGAAACAGGGTCAATTAAAGGTAAAAAACTATAGATAAGCACCTTTTCTTTGATTCTCATCTTTAGGCTCGCAGACTTACGACTCCAGTCCTCTCCTAGTGATGGTGAACATTGCAAACTGACCGATGGCCTGGAAATTATGAAAATTTACAATTCAGACTGTTCTGAGAATTCAATATAATTCCGTATAAGGTCAAAACAATATGCTGCACACAGGAATCTGACACAAGAAACACATTATCAGTGGGATAATTTGCTCTCTTTAAACTAGACCTCAGGTAAACTAGACCACGAATAAAACCAAATGATTTTTAGGCTTGAATAATTTCCTTTAACGCAAATCTCAGGTTGTCTTTCCAATACTCCGTATTCTTATAAAAAATGAGTGGAGCGTCTCATTTCGGTCTTGCGTTTCCACTGAAAACGATCGAAAACGAAGACATTTGAAAACACAGTAGAAAATGGTGCAATTTTAGAAGGGAGACATTTGAAAACGCATCGCTTTCATGAAAACATGGAAAACGAAGTCATTCGAAAACGCTACAACAACAGTAACCAACCTGGCGCCAAAAAACAAGGAAAAGGAACTGTCTGAACAAAGGAAATGAAAAGAAATGAGAAAGGAGTAACTGATATACTTCTGTTTTCGTACCAGGCTTTCTGCGTGAAAACGGAGTATGGAAACACAGCCTCACTTGATATCCAATTTAAGATTGATTTTAGTCATTGTTCTGGCATTGTCAAAGACAGCTTCCGAGCACAATCTCAGGGAATCGAGGTACCCATAATAGACGATAACGCTAAAGATGGCGGAGAGGGACTTTTTACCAAGATGCACTGCTTTCTTTCATCGAATTTCTATCGAATCATCAAAGATTCAATATTCGAACGCAATGCATCTTGGTAAAGGTTCTTCGCTGCCATCTTTAGCGTAATCGTCTATTGAGGATGAGTATATGCGAAGGTACAAACAGACTTTTGCTCCAGAATTGGATGGGTCGTAATAGAAATGGCACCCAAAACTGGGAAGCATCAGCAAGGGCAGATTTTGTAATACAATAGCAACAGTTGCTTTCGTTCACACCTCAATTCAAAGAGCTAGCGAATGTAGACAAAACAAATTCTCTCAACAGGTAATTCAAAACAAACATAGCCGCAAAGTTGCACTGTCAATCTCACTTGGTGCGGGTGAAGGGTGGTTTTCAAAAGAAGTTATGTGCTTATTACGAAATAACAAGGGTAAATCTAAAGTTCTGTCTGGCAGATTTTGTTTATGTGATTCAGAAGCCAAGCAGAAGGCATTACAATTCTTGCATATGTAGTACTCAAATGTTAGCAGTTACTCCTCAGCTCCTAAATCACGTAAACAAAATCCGCCAGACAGAACTTTAGATTTACCCTTCGTATTTCGTAATAAGCACATAACTTCTCTTAAAAACCACCCTTCGCCCGCATCAAGTGAGAGTTTGCCGTGCTGGTTTCAGGGCAACTTTGCGGCTATGTTTGTTTTGAATTACTAGTTGAGAGAATTTCTTTTGCCTGCATTTGTTAATCGCTTTGAACCGAGGTGTGAACCAAAGCAACTGATGCTATTGTATTGCAAAATCTACCCTTGCTGGAAGCATCGCAAAATAACCATAACTAAAACTGGACCTTAAAACTAAACAAAGCTCGAACTTCAGCTTGGTTTATAATCTCTACCCAAAACTGGTACAACATTTAGATTATATGAAAAGGGTACCCGTAACAGGGGGAATTGTCAAATATACACTCAAACTGAGGCTCGCCTACTCAATTTTGGGGAGACAGATGAGATCACCTCTGAATTTCCTGGATTTGCGTAAAGTGAAGCTAGGAATCAAAGATTTTATCCGATCTTCGTGGCTGAAACCTTCAAAGATTCATTTTCGTGGAGTGGTCAGACGGCTTATAAGCTAAGATGATGAAAGAAACTCGTGAAGACTTTCTTCTTCTAAGTTTTCAATTCTTTGATAAAACGCAACCAAAATAAAAGATTGCTTGAAATTTCCTAAATTTTAAGAAGAAATCTTCTCTCCAGATGTTTGGGTATACATGTTTGGGTGCCGGTTTAAATATCTCACCGATGAGACAATGAATCTTAAACGATAGAAGAAATTCTGGCTGAGAGACAATAATAATAAAAATAACGACTATTGTCAACAAAAGTGCGGTCTTAGCCAATTTTGTCTGTTGGAGAGGTCATAACTCCTTGAAACCGTGAGATATTTAAGCGGACATTCAAACATGCATACCCAAACATTTGGGCAGTATATTTCTTACAAAAATTTCGGGAAATTTTGAGCAGTTTTTTGCCTTGGTTGCGTTTTATGGAGGTAGGTAAAATTCAGCAAAATCTTCTTACATTTCTTCTGTCTTCTTCGCTTATTCGCCGTCTGATTGGTCCGTGAAATGAGATCTTGTTTGCTGCAGCCTATGGGCCACGAGCAAAGTCGGCTAAAACATTTGATTCCTATCTTGTTCAAGAGTATTTCAACTCATCAAAGCAATCAAATAATTCTTTATACCTGTCTGCTTGATTTTGTAAGAACTGCACGACAAAGTTTTGAACCAGGACTTCGGTTTTCAATTGGTTCAAAGTATAATCTTTTATGAGGTACTATTTTCCACGACTTCCCCAAAGCTGGTTTGTGCTCTAACCTGGATTCCGGTTCTCGATCCATCACCACGCCGTTTACTACCTGTTTTGTGAAGGAAAATAAGTAAGAGTCAATGAAAGCAAAGCGTACGGCATATTTGTCAAGTTGAATTCACCTCTCAGCCAAGTTGAAGTGACAACACATTGTTTCAAGGAGAATACAACTGATATGGTGTATCAGAACGGGATGATTGGGACTTCGATATGCTGGGTGGACAAAAAGAACTCCACACTTTCTAAAGTTTGCAATAGGGAGGATACTTTGAGGTATTGGAATGGAATGAATTAAAGTTTGGCTGAAGGGCGTAAAGCTGAGTTATCCTTTGTAATTTTTCTGTATTTTTGCGAGAATCATATGCATACTGGGTGTCCCAGAAAAAGCGCAACAGTTTTGATCAGGGATAGCGATAAGAATTTGGATCGAATAAACCCAAAATAATTTTTTTAATAATCGTCGATAGTCAACTTGAAGGTAAATACCTTGTTTGCTGATATTAGTGTCTTGAATGTCGGAATATTAATATTGAAAGTCCAGATTTGCCTCCACTTCCAAATCAGAGCTTTTGGATTTTGGCCTAACTGCAAACGCACTGTTTAGGGGAATCTCCATAGTCATAAATATAACGTAGTAGTTATGAGCGAGAACCCATACTTTGAGCAAACATTTCAATAGAAAGTCGAAAGATTAACATGGACAAAGATGTTATTGCATATATACACAAAGGAATATGTCTCTTCAATCAAAGTGCACCCGAAAAATAGCCACCCACAAGTGAGCATTTTAAAGGATCTTATTCAAGGGTACTTTCCCGTGGGTATATTTGATTGTGTTTCGTAATAATGCTGAGACAGATTATACACAATGGATTTTATTCAAACAATGAGGGTTGCGAAACTAAATTATTTTTAACACTCACTCAAGCAAACTAAATCACCTGTTTAACAGATGCCATTCTAACTTTTTTAGACTTTGTAGAATAAAGAAAGATTTCTCTTGAGGGCAAAATTAATGTATTTGGTTATGAAGTTCAGTTTTGAATTTCTACTGAAATATTTCCTCATATACTCGTATTTTGCGGCAATTCCAGAGATTCCCGAAACAGCACGTTTGCAGTTTAGGCCAAAACCCACAAGCTCTGGTTTGGAAGTGGAAGCCAAATTCTACTTTCAACATTAATGTTCCTACTGTCAATGCACCAGCATCAACCAATAAGGTATTTATCTTCAAGTTACCTATCGAGGATTATTTCAAAAATCATTCTGAATTAATTGGATCTAAATTCTTGCCGCTAGCTCTGATCAAATCTGTTGCATTTTTTCTGGGACATCCGGTTCTCTCGAGTACCGAATAATCGTCCCCCCGCTTATTAATTTTTGAAAAATTGTTCAACCCCCCCGTTCTTATTCCAACCCCCCCCCCTTTTATTAATTTTTGGAAAAATGAAATGATATTAGACATAATTTCTGTATAGACGCAATAAAAAGTCTCAAGAAGTGCATTCAACAGAACTAGAGTTCAAAAGTAAATGTATAAGTAACATCACTATTCACATAAATATATAACAGATACGTGTTTACATAAGAAAAGGGCTATTTTCTACTTCTCCAAGCAACCCTCCCGATTATTCCAACCCCCCCGATTATTGTTATATCGAGCCATTTCCAACCCCCCCCCCCCGATTATTCTAACCCCCCCGTTTATTCGGTACTCGAGAGTAGGTAAAATAGAATTTCTGAAATTTCTTAGCTTCGAAATATGTGAAAAAAGAGTAAGTAATCTCCTTACTAACAGTAACATGCAAATACACTTCATTTACTGCTAGATGGGCAACGAATCAACGCAGCTGGTCGGCGAGTGTAGCGATTGTATCAGACCTTACCTTGGGTACCAGAGCCTAAAAAAACAATAGAAAGAAAATTTTTTCTTTCTTTTTTTATTTATTTTGTTTGAGGATCTGTCACCCAGGATTATCAGACCTCCAACGTCAACTTCAATGGCAACTTCTTCATCAATGATGACTGTAACCACGGCTCGCAATAATGTTCAGAATTAAGAATAATGATATTACAATCTCATCATGATCCTACATCATGATACAAACAATGTGAACAACTAGATCTCTCTCTTCAGGAGCATGGAGGCATACTCAGATGAGCACAGCATGTGACAGCTATAAATACAGTTTCTTTCCAACAACGATTGTTGATTGGAACAGACTACCCTATATAATCATTATGATAGAAGATATGGAATGACTTAAAGCCGCAAATGCAAACCATGTACTCGCCTACTGAAATGTCTACATTTGCTTTTATGTAAAAGATTACAGGAGACAGAGGCAGAGACACAGTTCCCAATCAAACACAATGTTCTTCAAAGTAGCAGGTTTCAGATTTATCCTAGCGAAGACGAGGTTTCCAGTTGAAAAACACGATGACGAGTCTGGTGCTCGGCAACAAAGAGTAAAGCTACCTGTTACCGTAGCAACGCGAGCATAGTTGTCCCGTTTTCAGAGTTCTGCAAATGAAATCGAGAATGTCTCCAAAGTCTGCCAAACCTTCTGCCTTTTGGAGCAGAAGGTTCAGCAGACCTGCCAAACCTGCCAAACCTGCCAAACCTACTGTTTTCAGAATTTGTAACGATCAAACACAGACGAAGTAAGATTAGTAGAACGATAGTGGTAAAGGAAGAGCATATTCGAAAGATAGAGTTTGAATGCAAAAATGGTGGTGACGCAACAGGGATAAGCATACACTATCCATTGTTGCAAGAGAACTCTAAAAATGTCCTTCCACATGATACCCTGTCACATGATTTTTATCAGAAAAGGATGCCCTGTCATATAATTCTTACCGTAAAAGGACACCCTTTTGAGCGGCACATTCCGTTTAGTAAAGTATTGTAGTACCCCCCTCCCTCGGGGAGGAGATATATAATTTTGATCAATGGTCTCAGGCCTCATTTCACGCATAGCGAAGTTCAGGATTGCTTTTAAGTCAAAGTTTACTGATATTTGCAATGTTCAGAAATGTAGAACGAAATTACAAAATACTTCAGCATTTCGGCCATCAATCAAACTTTGATCGAGTCCAGTACCTCAGGTAGTCACTGTATCACAAATTATCAAACATGTAAAATTCATTTTGGTCCATCTGGCACATAGGCTACGTTCAAAGTGCCCCATTTTTGTTTCTATCCTTTTTTGTTGATGAAAACGCTGCCCGTTCACATTGCTCCAGTTTCAAATGAATATGCTATGAATACGATAGGAGTTCACAGTGCTCCAGCAAAACGGTGCTGTTAACCCTTTTCAAAACAAAGCCGTCTGTTAGAAGCTGTTAGAAAGGCATCAATGGCGAGTTTGAATGCCATTGTAATTACACAGGAACGCGAAGCGTTTCAAATGTATTAATCTTTGGTGTTCACACTAAAAACGGATCTTTTTCAAACACAACGTTTTCAAATTTGGGCGTTTTCGTCAGCGTTTTCGAAAAGTTCCGTTTTCACAGCGGAGATAGATGAACGCAAGGCAAAAATCTACAATTTTGTGCAGTGTGAACGGGCCGTTGATTGCTCATTCTTTCACTTACCACTGTGACAATATTATGCTCAAAAGCTAATCGCTTGAGGATTCTTCCAATTTCCATCATCAACATATGCCCTTGTGTTTGTCCTCCTCCCAGTATAGGTGATATCAAGGGTGTTATTGAATCTAGTATCAGCAGCTTCATTTGGCAGTAGAAGAACTCCATCTAAACAGAGAGGAAAACTTTAGAATGGTGTGGCAAATAACACGTCATCACAACCTCGAACCCAGGGTAACAATGGGCGGCCAGTTGTTACCCTGGTGCCTACCTGACCCTGGAATCGAGGTTGAGGTCATCAGTTCTGAAAATTTGTTCTTCTCAGTTGACCAACTGTCCATTGGCAATTCTACTTGATGAGTATAAAAATCAACATGTTCGCAAGTCTGTTGTTTGCTAAATGGAATTGTTTGCTATATCTCGTAGCTGCTATAAATAGGTTCCAGAAAATGCCTACCCATCCAATGTCCACAATGGAGCCGCTCGTGTCGAAGTTATCAAATTCAATAGATTATATTTTTAATTTGGCCCGGCACAGCTTTTAATCAATAAGTTGGCTATCTATCTTATAACATATTGCTTGCTTCAGAGCTCAAATTAATTTCCTCCCTGGTACAGGAAGCTAAGCACTTTCGTTTCTGCTTAAACTCTTCTCCTTTCCCTATATGCTGCTCCATTCTATCTTTTTCCATTTCTCTCCTCCTTACTCTCTTTTCCATTCCTTCTCTTCGCTCATTTTCTTTCCTTTCTTTTCCCTTTCTTTCTGTTTCTTTTTTACTCAAAGAGTCAAGGATTTAGGTAGCATATTCCTGTGAGGCGTGCAGTGTGCAGTGTGCACAACGGATGTAATTTATGGAATCCCCAATTGTGGAATTTCGGAACCCGGAATCACGTAACTATGGAATTGCAGAATTCGGAGGTGCTGTATTACTGGAATTAAAGGAGCAGTTGCACCGTTTCGGCATATTTCTCACAAATTTGCATATTTTTATATAGATTTTTTTCATATTTTTACATAGCTCTTTTTCCTGCGTTCATTGTAAGAGAACTTAACAAAATAGAAATTCTTTGCAGGTAAACAAGTATCAAAGAGTTCGCTCCCACCCTCAAAGTTGAATCTTGAAGTCCGGATCTTGAATCTTGCATTAGTGACTCACGCCTGTTTAATGCATAAATGTGAAGATATATGCCTGTTAAAAAACAGCTTCCAATATGATCAAGGGAAAAATATATTGTCAAAAGACTTCACATTTCGTTTCAAATTCATAAGTCCCAAACTGTGACTGCACATTTTTCTTGCATATGATTGTCATAGACAAAATAAGTGCACTATCTTCACTTAAAGGGCTTTGTTAAACGGTGCTTGTGTCCCCCCTAAGCCCAAAAGCCAGCAAAATTGTCAAAGAAAAATGGCATAAAATTGATTGGGTTTACCTTTCGACTGAAAAATTACGTCAAAATCCCCCCTCCACTTCTTTCGGATTTTCAGAGCTGGCACCGCTACTGAGTGCTTGCGAGGGAGGACTCATCCATACCGCTTCAATGTCAGTCTGTCGTGAACATGGTTCTTTTTTGGGCTGGACATTCATTTCATTTTCTCATTTAAAATTATTTTGACACGAAAAAACCCTTTAGCAACTAATATAAAAAACTTAGCATAAAAGCTTTATTAAGCTTCCCCACTCTATTAAGCCCCCTCTCTAATAAGCCCCTTGCCCCTGAGCCAAAGTATTGAATAAGCCTCCCTCTCTAGTAAGCCCCACCAGGGGCGTAATGGAGCTTTTACGGTACTTACAATTTGAAATTTAAAAATCAGATTTCTAAATAGCCAAAAATCCTAAATACCTAATCTGCTGTTGTTCCAGGGAGTCGTGTTTTAAAATGAGTCTAGCCCCTCAAATGCGTTTTAGTCGTAGTTTAAAAAGATTTAAAGTCGGTAGCTCACGAATCGTGCAAGGTGTATCATTCCAGACTTTCAAAGATGCATAGTGAAAACTCTTTTCGAAAAATTCTGTCCTGCATCTAGGGATTTGAAGATCCTGAGAATTTTTTGTATTGTACTACGAAGAAAGCCATGATTGGGGCAAGAATTTACCAAAACGGTTTTCAGGACATGGTTTGTTTATGATCTTGTAGGTCATTACGTTCCTGTCATAACGGATAATATTTTCCACATTTAGCCAGGAACAAGACCAACGATCGTTTATTTTTCCATTCTCTACCGGGTGAGTAAAAAAAAAACGCCCGACGTTTGAAAGGCTACTGCTCCCTGAATATATAACCAATGATATTTTGCAATATTTGATTAAATAACTATCATTTTCAATTATTTTTAAAAAATTTTCCTGGCTAAAATCGGTCACTCTGCTCAGATTCAGTAGGCAATTTTCTAAAACGAATCACTTTGAGAAACCTTAAAAAACGTGCTAAAATTACAAGCAAAAGTCCTTAATGTGTTTACCTCACAGCGATGACTTTCAGAACGCTTTAGCACATGCTTTCGTTTTGGCGGGTTGAAAAGTCTTCCCCCTAGTGTGAATAACTTATTCAGGGGGATTCCATTCTCCCATGAGGACAAAATACATGAGCACATCCAAGAGTCATTATTGCCAGGAAGGAGAGCAAAGGGAAATCTTGCTTGCTGTTTTTGCAGGTTTTCGATGGGGCTTTAGGAATGACCGATCAAAGCTGGGTAAATTACTGAACCTAATTTGACATATCGGGGATAAAACAAGACAGTTTTCAACACTATTCAACACCATGATATTGAGGGATCAGGATTTTTCAAACGCCGGTCGTTTTTATTGCCTCACCCGGTATTATTGACCGTGCTCGGGATTGAAGACGTTGACGAGTAGCTAATTTCATTTTACACAAGCCACCCCAAATGCAGATAACTCTCGAACGAGCATAATGCACATCGAAGGCTGAGATTGTGGTAAAATATTGTCTAAAGAAGAATCAAGAGCGCTAGCGACAAAATTAAGGCTTACCTTACAAACAAGTTTTCGTTCAATAGTCTTCAACTCCGCTAAGAGACTCATTGCATCAAAGATACGCAAATGTTGCATTCTTGGTAAGGCATCCTGCAAAAACTAACGGAAAATGCAGCAGATAAGTTACTGCTAATACGTTTGCACAGGGGTTTCTAAAGCAAGTGAGTATGAAGATTTGTTGGAACATGAAAATTTTATCAACTAACAAGTGAATCAGAAGATGTATCCACTCTTTGAAACATTGTGTGGGAATAGCTACGACACTAATTTGTAAAACATTTTCCACTCAACGATCTTATTGGGGCTTCAATTAAACTTTTGAAACTTTTTGCAAGATTTAGGTTCTTTTTTCCCACCTTTAAATATCTGGGATACTCCATCATTGCCCAAGGAAAATGTTTGCCAGAAGTGAATAAGAATAGCTTTGGCGAAAGATGCATTCAACAGAATGAAGTCAATTATGAAGGACAAATACATCGCAATGAACACCAAAATAAGAATCATGAAGACATAAATATGGTCAGCCCTGCTTTCTGATGAAGCAAAAGCGAAACGTCATACGGGTAATCTATATTTCCGAAATTCTTTATCATATTTATATAGTTAATAGAAAGGAGCTTATGATTTATGGTCAGTTCTGCTATGTATGTATGTTAAATTTGCCACAAATTAAAATATTTACAATGGTTAAAAATATAATATACAAAATAGATACAATTACAATTTACATAACAAATCTAATAAAAACGATTTAAAAACACCCCTAATTATAGTGGCAGGGATAGCATTAAAAGATCGAGTAATCTTATTTCCATAATGGTCCCCTTAGAGGTGGTTGTAAATAATAAGAAACAAATAAAATTGTCTGTCTTTTATATATATGGCATAATTTCTTTATGGATGTGAAAGCTAGACAGTAAGTGTCCCGCATATAAGAAACGATATTTTCAATCTGAGGTCTGATTTGTTTCTTATAAAATGAGATGCAAAGTGCAAATCAGGGTATAGTTTCTTAAGCTTCTTATTAGAAAAATCACGTACTTATGTACTATCTTGAACTACTGAGACACAAGCTCAATTGTCATATAAACTACACAGCATAGGTTCCAAATCTTTAAATCTACGAAAAAAGTCGGGTGTAAAATTCAATGACCTTTTTCTTTAACCAGAATGATTTGAAAGAAATTTTAGCAACTTTTGTATGATTCTACCGTTGGACTTTTCAGAAACCTCGACTATTTGTCGAAATTACGGCCTCTTTTATATTTCAGCTCATTTTACTATGTGACAGATTGAGAATAGAATAGCGGCAGCCGAGATGTGGTTTTTGAGAAGAATTTTGCGAATTTCTTGGGTACGTAAAGTCACAAACGAAGAGGTGTTAAAGGTACACTATCGTGGTGCTGATTGGATAAACAAGACAATCAAGAAGAAAAGAATTAGGCAAGGTTCAGTAATTTCGCTGTACAGTGAATTTCACGAAGTTGATAATGATCTGATTCCCTTTATTCTCGAAACAAAGTATGATCCAAGAGTATAAAGGCTTGGTAATCACTCGAACGCCAGAGCTTTGTTTGTTTTTTATTTCAACATCACAAGTAGCCAATTACAATCACGACAGTGTGCCTTTAAGAAAAGCTTTTGCAGCATATTCGAAAGAGACAGATAGCATTTCTGAGTCACGTGTATCGGAAAGACGATTTAGACAGAACGGTGTTGACGGGAAGAATTCAAGGGAAAAGGGATCGTGGTAGACAGAGGCTGACATATCTACAAAGTTTGAACAACTGGGAACAATTGGAACGAGCAACAGAACAGAATTTCTAAGACCAGCAGAAGAACGGGAGGTCTGCAGGCGCATGACCGCCGATGCCTACAACAGGCCTGGCACCTGATGAAGAAGAAGGTGCTTTCTTCTTTCTGAAATAACGATTTATCCCAAAATAGGCTGCTTATCACCATATAAATTTTGTAGTTGTGATTCCCAGCAAGCAAGAGGCATTTACAGGAGAGCATAGTAACAATTCAATAGTTTCTGTATCACTGGAAGGCGCTTAAAAACATTATATCATGGGTCGCAGGAAACGAAGTAATAGTTAAAAATATAAACGTAAACAGACCTGTGTCTTTATAGTGGCTTCTTCTGCCTTTGTTAAGAAGCCACTATAAAGACACAGGTATGTTCACGTTTATATTTTTAACTATTACTTCGTTTCCTGCGACCCATGATTATATTACTAATTTGAGGTACTGCTTTGAGCAAACAGTTCAATTCAGTTACCGAATGCAAAGTGAAATGTTGTTGTTGTTGCTATGACTGGGATTGTACATTAACTCTTGCGCTAAAGATGGCGTCAGAGAATTTTTTGCAATGGTCTTCTGCGTCTGAAAGAATTTCGATTCGTTGGATCGTTCGATTGGTCGATTTATCGTCGAAAACAAAGGGATAATACCGGGTGAACCAGAAAAAAATTCCCACTTTTGAAAATTCATAGCAACAAGAGTGCTTCACAGATTTGAATGACTCAAATGCTAAATGGAAGCCGTTAGATTGAAGAATTTTTGTGAATATTCTCGCTGTCTCACGAGCGCTAGAAGTTTAGGTAAATTTGACTATATTAGAATCTTATGGTCGCAAAATGACTGAAAAATGGCCTAAAACATTGATTGAATCATAAAGGACTCCTCGCGCAGATCAAATCCAATCGTTCATGAGTGAGAGATATCCACTGCTCATTTTTGCTATGCGACTGAAAATCTTTAGTATTTGCTTGAGATGTCATATAATTCTTGAGAGAGGTGAAACGCCCATTGCGCAGTGTTCTCTGAAAAGAGATTCCTGAAAATTTGATCAGTTTTTCCGCCTTTTTCCAATAATTTTGCAGCTATGAAATGTCTACGATGTACCGGGTGAGTAAAAAAAAACGCCCGGCGTTTGAAAGGCTGCTGCTCCTTGAATATATAAGCAATGATATTTTGCAAAATTTGATTGAATAGCTAACATGTTCAATTATTTTTAGAAATTTTCCTGGCTAAAATCGGTCACTCCGTTCAGATCCTGTAAGCAATTTTCCAAAATGAATCCCTGAGAGACCTTAAAAAAACGTACTAAAATTACAAGCAAAAGTCCCTTATGTGTTTACCTCACAGCGATGACTTTCCACACGCTTTAGCAAGTGCTCTTGTTTTGGCAGGTTGAAAAGTCTTCCCCTTGGTGTGAATAACTTATTCAGGGGGATCCCATTCTCCCATGAGGACAAAATACATGGGCAAACCCAAGAGTCATTATTGGTAGGAAGGAGAACAAAGGGAAATTTTGCAAGCTGTTTTCGCTCGTTTTTTCAGGTTTTCGAAAGGGGCTTTCTGCAGAAAATCTCCTATTTCGCCAGGGAGGAATGACCGATTAAAGCCGAGTAAATTACTGAACTTAATTTGAAATATCGGAGATAAAACAAGACAGTTTTCAACATCATTGCTTTGATATTGAGGAATCAGGATTTTTCCAAACGCCGGGCGGTTTTTTTACTCACCCGGTGTAATTTACCGATACTTCTAGTGGTGGTAAGCCAGCAAGAAAAATAAAGAAAATTGCTTTGATCTTTTGGCTTTTAACTGAAATTGGAATCATTCAGATCTGTGAAGAACTCTTGGCGCAATGAATTTTTAAATTGGAAACTTTTTTCTGGCTCATCCAGTAATAAAAATGTCTTAACGTTGTTTTTAGAACAATCTTTTGTTGTGGTGGCCCACTCATATGTTGATTTCACGGAGATAATGGCCAGATTCGACTGCCGCTATATTGCTGAACAAAAAAGCTAAAACCTTTGACCGTATGGCGTATTAAGAGCATGAAGCCGATAATTAAAAACTGAAAGCTAAATCTGTTGGTCAAAGATCGTCTTAGGTTTGAAGAGCTTTTTCGGGTAAAATAAGTGAGCCTTTAAGGCAGTCAGTCCCTTGATGAATGGAGCAAATCGATAAACATCTTTATTGAAAATTCCAATAATTTTGCAGCTATGAAATGTCTACGATGTACCGGGTGAGAAAAAAAAAACGCCCGGCGTTTGAAAGGCTGCTGCTCCTTGAATATATAAGCAATGATATTTTGCAAAATTTGATTGAATAGCTAAAAATTTACACTAATCAATTTTATTCAACAAGAGCAAGGTCATCCATACTTAATTATGGCCATGATTATGGCCATGAAAATCGCGCATGAATAACTTAGCTACCCTTGGATGAGGCAAATTATCGAAAATCCAGACAACCTTTAAAACCTCAAATTAGATATCACGTGAGATTTCTGCTGAAGCAAAATCAGTTATATGCACCTTGTTTGAACGGGAAGGACTTCGGAATTTCCTTTACTCATACAAACTATTCATCTCCTTTGCCTTCACTCCTGCTTCTGAAAGATATCAGACTTTACGAAAAGAGGTCTACCAATTTCCTTTGCACTCTGATCGATAGTTCAGAGTTGCAGTTTTGATGAACATCCTTGAAAGATTGCAATTCTTTTTACATACTCGACTTCCGTACAAAACAATGTTTACACAGATAGAAGCATAATGTCAGATCTTTAAAACGATGAGTGCCAAATTCTGTCGAACTTTTCTTTGAACTAAAGTGTTTGAAAGGAACTTTGTGTACTTTCCTGTAATTCTGCTGTGGAAATCTTTTGGAATCTTGATTGGTTTCAAAATGGCAGCATTTATTTATTCATAGGTTGTGACCTCATCAAATTTCTAAATCCGTGACGAGAAGAATTACAGATCTCTGCTAGCAACCATGTTGTAGACAAGACTAGATTACATGTCGTAGTTTCGCTCTTTGCCTGAACTGATATCGCTACAACTACGACTCATTCCCATACGCTTGCGGAAACCGTAAAATTTTGCACTGATTCTATTTGAAACCTTTCCGCTGCTCCACAAAAGAGTTCGATTTAGCAGTGTTGGAGTCTCTATCACTATTGTGTATATTCGAGCATTCTACGCAATGTATCAATCTGTCGTTCGATTCATATTCTTTTTTAGATTGTAGCGGTGGGCCTAAATCAGCCGCTACTTTTTCCTCACAACCACTAGGTCTAAAATGCCTTAAGAATCAGTTTTCTAGAACTGCTGCACCATTAAATTAGGTATCAGTACTTCGGTAAAGGATCATTCTTGCTACAAAAGCAAAACCGCCTTGCTCTAGCCACATGCTGATAGGTAGACGACGGGGCGACAGAATCCTGTCGCCGATTGAAATTTTTCGCCGTTTTTACAGCTCTATGTCCATAAGGCCCTCAGTGAAGCGATAACAACAACAACAATTCAACTCAGTGAGATGAGCTTAACTTGAGGGTCCTATGGTAGTGAGGATAGTTGTAGACTTTCATAAACTATTGTTTTCTTGACGATTATATCAATCTTCATCAAGTAATTAAAGACTTACAATGATTTTGATTGTTTCAAACTTTTGGATGGATTTTTACAACATAATCAAAATGCCGTCATTTTGAAAATAATAAAAGTTTCAAAAAATTGCCACGGCGGATTTGCAGCAAATTAACAAAGTTCCTTGAAAGTCATTCAATTCATGGATACAATTTTACACCCACCTTTATTAAAGATCTGAAAGATATGAGCCTGTGCTCCTCTCGTACATCCTTTCCTAAAAACTTAGAAAACACAGATGAAATTCTGAAAATAATCATAATGTCAGGAACGATCTCTCTGGGATTATGGTAAATTGCATGAAGTTCCCTTCGATAAGTTCAGTTGATAGAACGGTCAAGAAAACTTTATACACTTCATTTTAAATTGTTTCAAAGATTCAAGGCAATGCTTATGATAACCTTTCCTAGTGGTTACGGAGTATGCTTCAAAACCAGGTCGTCCCCAGGACTTTTTGTCGTATTGGGAAGGGGGTTGAAAAGGCCTTTTCGTCTCCATCTAAATATGGCAAAAGGCCCTGGAGATGAGGTTGGCACAGGTAGATTCTACCGTATTCCAATGAATTCGACAAATTTTAGTTTGTGCGAGACTGATTTGGTCGTTGACACAAATAAGTGCAAGTAACGAAAAGTTTGTGAAACCGTTATCAAATTTGAATACTATTCAAAAGGTACAAGTTTTTCTGTATGCTAGGAAATAAAGACTTACTGTAACAACAGACATTACCTGAGGCGTGCATTGACCCTTCTGAGCGGCTAATATCTCTAGGAATCGCTCACAAACAAACGAACCACTGGCATCAATGTAAAGTACACTGCCGTCTGTTTTTGCAATCAAATTTGCACAAGTTGTCAAGCAAAACTGAAAGATGGAAAACAAGTGATTTTAGCAGATAAATGTACTCATTGCAAATAACCAAAACAATAAAATATTGGGTACGCCTTGAAACACTATCAACGTTTGTCAGAACATAGGTGGTTAGACACCGCAGTCATGTTTCAGTGTATTTGATTCTTGAGAGGAAAAAATATACGTTTCTGCAGAAGAGATTTGAACCTATACGCAGTCTCGTCCACAGAGTGAGTTCGTTGCTCTACCTCCTACCTGTACTCTGGGATACTAGTGGACGTTCAGCAATCTGATTGGCTATTCGCCATTTTGCGCGGTAACTCCGTTTTGCGTGGGGTAACGGCCGCAGCATGTTAAACTTCGACGTAAAACCATATTCTTTACCTATTTCGACCATCATTTGCAATTTATTTCCGAAATTCGAAGAATAACGAGCCATTTCATTTCGGAAGCTGCGCTGAAACTTTCTCTTATTTTCAGCTTAGGCCCATTTTCGCCGCAAACAAACCGTGGCTAATTTCACATTTAACAAACTTGCTAACTCCAGATTATCGGTCGAATACCTTTAAAATGGTTGAAATATGGTCCTCAAAGTGTTTGTTTTTAGTATCTCGATTTATATATTACAGAAATAGCGCTAGAGCAACGGGCATTTTTCATCGCTTGGCGTTGCCTAGCACACTGCAAATCCATCATGGTTGCAAATCTGCCCATTTTCTGGGCAGATTTGATCGAAGTGTACCAGGGTGTTCATTCGGTTTCGTGGTCTGCGTAAGACGTAAGAGCATCCTAGGAACGAGGTTGGCTCATATGCTAGCAGCAAATAATTTCATCCTCTGCCAAAGAACAAAGCGGCGGCAATGAAGCACAACTGCGGCATCTGACCATAGTTTGGACGATGAGTCTCTTGTTTCCCTGTGCTCTTTGACTTGATGATGGCGCTTCAGTCAACAGAGACTCATAATATTACTCTGAAAAACCTGGCCCTATTTAGGCACAAACTTCGCGATTCCTACAGTGCCAGTCAGATTGCGAGAATTGTGAAGTACTAGGGTAAGGTGGGGTAATTTGGGTCTAAATTGGGCATTTTTCGAAACTAATACAGTATCCTCACACATTCGTTGGAAATATTGAAATTCTTGTTTCGTTTTACTTACATTGAATTTTTGTTCGTTCTTGGAAAAACTTATTCCCGTTCTTTAATTTGAAGTCTGAATATTATTTTAAAATCTTTTACTTTCCCCACTTTTGCATGTAATTTCAACCTGTCGGCAGGAACCTTGGGTCTATTCGAGAAAGACGGTATCTATTTCGTCAGGAGTATTGTGAATTCACAAGAATAAAATTTTAGACTGCTTTTATGGATAAATGTGATTGAATTTTCAGAGTTTCGTAGCCACAGACTTGAAAACTTGAAAGGAGAATATAAATCGTACCACCATCGGTGCATACTTAGGCCCATTCTTGAAGATGGAAATGTAAACAAAGTTTCTTTTCGAAATGATATTTAAAAGAAGTGAATCCTCGTGTCTCATTCTGAAACCAGTAAAATAAGAATAAAATCATGTACCTTTGCTGCTTTCGATATTTCATCCAGTTGCTTGCAGTAATATCTCAATTTTTGTTTTGATTGGGAAGCCATTGCCAATTCTTGCACAACGCGACTCGAATCAAAATCCTATGAAAATCCCCATGGACCCAAATCACCCCACCTTGCAAAATAATCAAAATAAAATCTAGCGAATCGCAAAAACTTCCGAAAAACGTTCAGCACCCTTCCACATGATTGAACATGCGACTCATAATGATTTGTTGACGAAAAGAAGTTGCAAGTTGGCATAAATCGAAAGTTTCCTACGCTGTCAGATCATGATAAAAGCTTAGGCCGGTGAAAATCAGGAAACTGAAGCACTAGAAATTATCAAATAATTCTTCGACACCGCTTACACAACTCCTGAAAGCATAGTTTTCAATCCCCATGGAGCGATGAATCGAAATTTTCAACTTACGATCGCTTTAAAAGCGAAAAAGCAAATATACCCAAATTATCCCGTAGACCCAAATTACTCCACCTTACCCTGTTGTTACAGTGTAAATATGATAGAGTTTTCGATGCGATTGAAGAATTGAAAACACTCCCACGGGATTGAGCTTCGAAACCGTGATTCTATCATTTATGCCCCATTCACACTGAAAGTTAAACCAGCTTAAACTAAACCAGGTTTTCGAATAAGGCCTTCTGATTGGTCAATCCAACAAATTCAGTCATTTGATTGGTTGAAATTTAAACTGGCTTAGATAAAGCTGGTTTAATTGTGTCAGTGTGAATGCAGTATTAGTTGATTAGCGTGTAGTTTAGTTCTTTTTAAAGTTACGTTTATTGGTAGCTGCCAAACATAATTATTTCATGTAGTGCATAATGGCGTTTATGATGATGATGATAACTCCATTGATGATTGAAGAAAATTGGGCCAAGTTTTTCACTGTTTCATTACGAGTCCCACTTGAGCAAGGTTTACCGCAGGGATGCAAGGGACTCATTGTCATGAGTCTAGTCTAACCATCAATGGTCAGAACAGGGTTCCGAAATGCAGAACAGCACATTCGTTTGTAAGTAGGTCGACAATTGACCATCTGAATAGACATGTCTTTTCTGAAAAGAATCAGAAGTGAATTGTATTTTGTCGCATATTTTAGAATTTTTAAATTTGCACAATAGTGATAGAAGCTCAAATGCCACTCGATGGAGCCTCGCGTTCTCGCGTGTAAAAATGTATAAAATAACACTCGATCCAGGTTCTTTTGTAGAATAGCTAGAAGATCTATGAAAGAACAAGTCCGGGGTTAGTACAATTGTTGATTATTCAAAAGATTATACTGTTGTGAATGGCGTGTAATACTTTTTTAGCTTTTCTCTCTTTTTATCTGCGAAACTACATATTCAAATCTGCTAAGAAGTGCGAAATGACGTCATTTTCTATGACGCCACTTCATGTTGACCTGAATGAGGCTACCAAATGTTTTGATACATAACATTCACATTACTAGCCTCCTTATTGTGGTTTCGCACACTAGTACAAAATACAAAGTGACGACGAAATATTTGGCCTAAGTTACGAATACTCATTACAAATTCATGAAAGTTGGAGGCATCAAAACTTGGAAAGAACTCACGACTGGTGTTCAGCAGTTGGTAAGGTTACTTTTTAGAAATAATTTTATCAACCCCGGTCTTGTCCTTTAAGAAGCCCTGAATCCAATTTTTCTGCCTTTCAGATTTATGAACAGAAGAGACTTTAAAGAGTTTGACACCGAGTTATCTGACGAGCAGTTGCTGACTTTTGGTGCAAGAAAGTCGGCATTACTGGCTGCCTCAAAACCATAGGATTTGGTGTTGTCCATCAATGATAAAGACAAAGAAATCAAGCCAAAAATGAACCTAGCCCAGTTCTTCAGATTTTCGATTATGCATGAGAGTATAAACAGAAAGCCCCATACGGGTCAAGCAACAAGGCTTAGGCGCAGTCATTGTAAAGCATTATGTCAATAGATGGCAGCATTGGACGTCATGAATGTAGCTGCAAGGTCAAATGGATCCATTTTAATCTCTTGATATCTATTCCTCCAATCTTTGAAAAACAGGACTGCTTATTTCAAAATGCTCAAATTCTAAGGTTTTATGGCTATTTCTGGGAGTGAGTTGGTTTCACTGGTACTCACATGCTAAAATGATCCATCAATTGTGATGAAGACGAAAAGTCCACAAAGTTTTGTCTGAAGGGTTACAGTAACCTTAAAAACACAACGCATACTTGAGTTTTACCACTTCCAGGGACTCCACAAATCTCCACAAGCTCACCGGTCCAGAGCCCTCCATCCAGCAGTACATCAAGACTGTAACAGAAGGAATTAATTATGAATCTATCATGATTAAACCAAGGCACCAACCAAACAATAGCATCAATTAATTTCATTACTTGAAAGGCAATAGTACTTACCTGATTTTAATTTTCTTTTACTTGAAAGGAATGATTATCTTTCGAGAAGGTTTGAGAAAGCTGTAGGCTTCTTAAATATAAGAGTTTCACAAATTTAGATCAATACCCTTAGCCTTCAAATAAACCCCCACCTTTGAATAAGCTCTCCCCTCAAGTAAGCCCCACCCAAAACTATTTGTTTGCAAAGGCCTCATTCTCTAATAAATCCCCGTTGACAATATTGACGTTTAGGAAGACGGTCTGGGGAGAGCAATATTTCTCGGAAAAATGGCGGACATAATTCTGATAAATGGCTGCCACAAAGCTTTCACGAACGACAAATTGAACGCTATAAATCTATTGGTTTCAAATTCACGTTGCAAAATAAGGAAATAACTTGCCCAAAAATTACTTGAAAGCTTTTACGAGTTTTCATTGGTCTCTACTCGAAAGCGCGGAAAAGAAAACGCGAAAATTCTTTGTCTAAAAGTAGTTTGCATTGTTCATCCGTTATTTAGAAAAATAGAAGATGTCTTTGCCTATTAATCTGTTTTTATCTTGTTCTGAATGAAGATGATATTTCCCGCGATTTCCGCGGCTTCCGTGTTTTCGACCTGGCCCCCGTATATAGCTCAAAATGAGGTTTCCTAATGCACTATGCCGTACTCTTTAATCAGTGAAAACAAACATCTCATCATCTTTAAACATACCTGGATCATTGACAAAAAAGATCAAAATGAAAATTTTTCTGATAGGTATATTGTAATTCTAGTGACTTTTCGAATAGGAGTACTTTTTGGGACACTGGTAAAAAAGATCTTAGTCAAAAAGTTTTCTGAGTTGGACTCAATAAAAATTTTTCCTTCCTGGTAGCAAGTTAAGTACTTTTGTTTCATCTTACACAATTCCTTCTTCTTTCTCTATATACCACCCCCATTCTATCTCAAATTCTTTCTCCTTTTTTCTTTCCCTTCTTTCCCCTTTTCTTCCATCTCTTTTTTCTTTTTTCCCTTTTTCCTTCCTGAGAAATTTGAGCATTTCAGCTATCTTCCTGGTAGCGCCGCTCGTTTTTTTTTAGCCCTGGTTAAAACATACAGGGTGAGTTCAGACTGGAAAATTTGTATCTTGCGTTGGTAAGTTGAGATGGCCTAAGCAAGAATGCGCGGAAAAATCGCGGTTGAAAATAATAGATTAAAACAACAGATCGTTTACTTATCGTCAACTGTGCAGTTTAGATTGAAACCGCATACGTTCCTTCGCAAACTTTCCTGTCTGGGTGTAAGTCAAATAAATGTTTACACGTTTAGAGGGTTGTGGGATAAACAGTATGCAGCCAATATTTGAAACTGAAATATTAGGGCGTATTCTTTTGGGCACCTTCTGAAAACGGTAGAGTTGGTAGAAGATAAAATCCCATTCTTTTGGTACCCTTCTACTGAAAACGGTAGGGTTTGCAGAAATCAGATCGCTTTTCATAAAAGCCCATTCTTTTGGTCATTCTGTTTTCGGTAGACTTCCGAGAGATTTTTGACGTATTCTTATGGGCTTTCTGAAAACGAAAGAGATCCGAGGCTTCGGAAACCTTCTGTTCCTGAGCTGGCAGACTTTTGAAAGATCACAGAGAGCATTTTTTCGTGAATGAAACTTTTCAAAACATTCGAAAAAACAATGACACTTCGCAGATTCTTTTCTCTTGGGATGGTCATAACAAAAGTACATTGCTTTGCAATGGTTTCAATTCGCTCGGTCGAACAACAACATTCTAATTCTCATTTTTTCAGCATTCCATTCCCATTCTTTTGGCATTTTTCTCTGCGAAGTCTGCCAACCCTACCGTTTTCAGAATTGGTATTCTTTTGGCATTTTCCTCTGCGAAGTCTGCCAACTCTACCGTTTTCAGAATTCCCATTCTTTTGGTAACTGAAATTTTTCTCTGCGAAGCATACCGTTTTCAGAATACTTCGCAGACTTCAGATGCCCAAAAGAATACACCATTAATCTACAAGTCAAGGGTGACTTAGATGAGAAAATTTTGTTTGGTAAAATCACTGATCTTGGCTTATTATTAGGAAAATGCTGGAAAACGGTTTGTATGGGAACCAAGATTCCCCATTCCATTCTGGTCCATCATTTTCTTGCTATTGAAATTAAAATTCATCTCTGAAAGTGACAACGACATTGGATCTGAATCTATATGTCAAATAAATCATGGACCAGAATGGAATATCTCAATTACCGGCATTTTACAGGCATTTTGCTAATTGTTTGGGCCTTAAAGAGAAGTGATTTTCTGAAACAACATTCCTCAACTAAGTTAGCCTTTGAGAGATAGATTAACATCTCAGTTTTGAACATAAGTCACACACTGTTTATTCCACTTGTTGCCAAAGTTGCAAACTTATTTTTTTGACTCACCCAGTACTTAAAAACTTTCCAAACATGATAGCTCTGAAGCAGTAGATAGTCAACTTACCATTGACAACCTGCAAGGAAAACAATATAATTATTTGTAATTTATTAGGATTCACCAGCTTTGCACTGCTTAGGCATATGTGTACTGTATATTAACTTGAAAAATTCTCAAGAAAATTTTTCAGAATTTTACACATAATGCAGATAAGAGCTCTTTGAGGTACAAGAGACTACAACATTTAAATAAAAGAATTTCCCAAGAATGCATGGAATTTCAAGAAACTTTCTTATTTTGAATACTGTAAAACCCTAACCCTTATAACACCATAGAAAACATGAGTGCTAGGTCTCATACTGATTAACATAAACAAAAATTTTCAAGAATTTTTCTAAGATTAAAATTTTCCTGTCCATGTAGCAAAAACCCTTTGACTTGCAAAAAATTCCACTTGTAAAAGGACCATGATGGAAAAATGGTGCTCTTCACTTTCAAGGCCATCCTTGCCATTTTGAAATAGGGGTGTTAATCATTACATAATCATTTTCTGGGTGAAGTCAGAAAAAACACATGTTGCAAGTAAAAAAGTAAGCTATCTCTAGTGGAAAATTTGAATTCCAAAACCAATATCTAAGGATTTTTGGGGTTGTAAACCCATCCTTATGGGTGGCACGTACCCGTAGCTGCATGCATGGAAGTTACCACCCCCAGATAAATATGCAATAATATATATTTCACATTTCATGCTTCATATGTCATGTTTTAAACATATTTATGCAGGGTGACAGAGCATTGGGAGTGCGAAGAGAATGTCTGAAGAAATGGAGAGTCACAGTGACCAACCTTCTGATAGAAGATGGTACCTGATGATGATGATGCTGGAAAACGACATTGAATCTGAAGATGATAACACATATTAAATGTTACCTCTCTCCAACATTAAAGCAACAATATATCTATTTGAGAAGGATTTGGAAAACCTTCCACAAGGGTGACCCAAAATCACAGCCAAATTCCTCCAGATTTCTTCCTTGTGACTTTCAGATGCTTTCAGCACATTTTTCCCTCTTAGGAGGAGGAACAAGTCTCCACATGCTTCGGTATAAGAAAATAAGTTGGGGATTCCACTCTCCCAGAAGATCAACAGCTAATACTTATAAATGTAGTTGTTGTTGGGAAGGCAAAGCAAAAAATTTCTCTCTGTTTTTACTTGCTTTTGCAAATTTCAAAGGGGTAGTGGTATTTTTGCAGTACTTATTTGGGTACCCCGGGGATTAACATAACATGTTGAGGGTACAAGTATGTGCCACCCATATGGGTAGCTTTTTCGGTCCAAAAGTCTCTAAACAAGGGTCCTTTTTCACTAGATTTTCCTTAAAAATCGGTGGGTTTTCCAGAAATTGGCAAAGAATTGTCAAAAATGGGTAGTTTCCGCCAAAATTCATCATAAAGATGGGTATGACAGCAACTGTTGGTAATTAGAAGAGGTGGGCTTTCTGAAAACCAGGTGGCACTGACCCCCATCCATCCGCAAGTCATGTACCCCCCCCCCACTGGGTTGGGTACATGCTTTTTTACTCACTAGATGCCTGAAGCATCTCATTCCAAATCTTTAGATCAGTGTGAAAAGGTTTGTGTGAAATTCAATGACCTATTTCTTCTAATTGAATGGCTTAAAATCAACTTCAGGTACCTATCCATAATTCTACCATTGAACTTTTCAGAAAATTTGATTTTTTTTCAAAATTACAGCATGTCTCATAATTCAGCTCATTTAAGGATGTGACATCATCAAATGACAAAAGTTAACTGCTGCTTGATATCATATTGCAGACATTCATAGACAGATAGTTTTATAGATAGTTTATAGATAGTTTATAGATAGTTTTATAGACAGATAGATAGTTTTCTTGGAAATAACATAATGCATTGTTTAAAGTATTTATGAAAATTTTTCTTGAATTCTTGAAGAAGAAGAAAACCACTTTTCTGAAAATAGAGAAGATATCAGAAAAGTCCAATGGCGGAGTCATGGCAATGGCTAAACATTCTATGCCTCATCCACTTCAAAGAAATACAGTAGGTAATTGAATTTTACACCTACCTTTGCAAAGATTTGGAGCATACATATTGTATGCTTCCTTGCAATGGATATATCTTTGATTTTCAATAGCAACTTTTTCCAACCATGGTCATGAAAATACACGTTTTTTATAAGAAACTGAATTATAAGAAACTAGTACTAGATGGCCAAAATTTTAAGAAGCTCTAGTACTATGTCTGAGAAGTACTAAGAAATTTTTCAAAGTTAAAAGCATGGGTATTGTAGCAAATAGATCATTGAAACTTTATTCTTAAGCAATATTATCTAACCATTTGTGTTTTCAACATAACACAACACTGTTTATTCCTTAATCATGTTTTTAAACGTCAAAAAACATATCTGGTGCAGTGTTAGCGACCACACTGATAATTCAGCGTTCAAAAAATAACAAGCCAATTTAGAAACTTTTAGCACTAAAATGGACAAAATTTCATGTGAAATTAAGAAACTTTTAGTACTATGGCCTGATCCAAGTTTCTTATAAAAAACCACGTAGTTGATTCATCATACCTGTCGACAAAATCTTTGTGCATTGTAGAGATTGCTCATATAATAATTTTGCATTTATTGGGAATGAAGTGTTGGTCCAGCTATGACTAGTTGTCATTTTCTTATCTGAAGAAGAAAAAGAGATTAAAGCATTCAATTACTTTTACTGTAACTATCCCAAGTGCTTCAGTATCTAACATTGTTTTAAATGTCTGTGCAATTCACAATCTCCCATGGACAAAAGATCACATCATTTATCTGTTGTTATGAGAACTGCAGAAACTAAAAAAGTTGATGCAAACTGCGTTCAGAAAAATATGGACCAAAGAAAAGTTTTGCAATTCACCAACAAATGATTGTTTCTTATAAGATTTTCCTGCATACAATTGGCAAAAGAAGTCAAACTGATGCCTGGGTCATTGGTAAGAGAATTATTGACCTGGTGAATTTTAACAGAACTTTTTCAGTGTAATGGAATGGGTTTTGAGTAAGGAAGCCCAAATGATGCCTTCCCCAGAGACCATTAACAGCTATTTCAAATTTTGAGATATGATAAAAGTAAATGACTGCGGGTCATTGCTCTGGTAGGTATCTTTTAGCTATTCTGCAAAAGAGCCTGGATCAAACGTTATTTTTATACATGTTTATACACAAGATTCGATCGAGTGACGTTAGAGCTTTTATCACTATTGTGCACGTTTGAAAATTCTACAAAGTGTAGCAAAGTATTGTTCGATTGAGATTCTTTTTCAGAATAGCTAAAAGGTCTATTGCTGAAATTCTCATCTATGCTGCATTCACACTGACACAGTTAAAGTGGCTTTATCTAAACCAGTTACAATTTCAACCAATCAAATGACTGGATTTGCTCGATTGACCAATCAGTAGGCCTCATTTGTAAACCTGGTTTAGTTTAAGCTGGTTTAAGTTGCAGTGTGAATGGGGCAGTAGATACGTCACAGCACTGACGTCACAGCACTTACTGTGTTATTATAACTGGTGATTTTAACTGCCGTTCTACAAACTGGTGGGAAAATGATATCGAAAATGATGAGGGAAAACTCTTTGAACCACTTACAGCGGACCTTGGACTTCATCAATTAATTAATGAGCCAACGCACTTAATTGGAAATTCTAGACCTTGCATCGATATTATTCTCACTGATCAGCCAAATCTATTCCTTGAATCTGGTGTCCACCCCTCTTTACATGAGAACTGTCATCACGAGATTATCTTTGGTAAATTGAGTGCAAAAAATCTGTCTCCACCTCCGTATAAATGCAGAATTTGGCATCATGATAGAGCAAATGTCACTGCAATCAAAAAAAGTATTGAGATGTTTCCTTGGAGTGATACCTTATCAGAAATAATATGCCCTGATCTTCAAGTTAAAACTTTGAATGAAATTTTATTGAATATTTTTTCAAACTTTATACCAAACAAAATAATCACAGTCAGGTCTCACTAGGCACCTTGGATGACGTAGTCAATCAAAAACTTCATCCAGAAAAAGAATAGAGCTTATAATACCTTCATCAGGAATGGACAGCCGGGGGACAGGCTGGAGGCAATCACTAACATGATATTCCAAGGATCCAAGTTAATTGAGGACGCTAAGGACAAATACTTTATGAAAATAGGTAGAGCCCTATCTAACCCTGACACTGGAAAGAAACTGTATTGGTCCTTGATAAATAAAATCTTGAACAAAGCTAAGATACCCATAATCCCTCCTCTTTTGGAAAACGATATATTTGTCATGGATTTCACTGCAAAAGCAGAAATTTTAAATGATTACTTTATACAACAGTGCACCACAATCGATACTGGTAGTGAACTTCCTATGATATTAGTGCCCAATGCTCCACTGCTCACTGGCTTTTCCATTTCTGATGAGAAGATCTTGAATATTATTTGATCATTAAATCCAAATAAGGCTCATGGCTGGGACGATATCTCAGTGCGTATGATAAAGATATGTGATGATGCACTCCTTCTACTCCTTAGAATAATACTTGAGTCGTGTATGAGCCAAGGTATTTTTCCTGAAGTCTGGAAACAAGCTAACGTAGTTCCCATCTGTGGGATATGGCGTTTTTTACGTATTAACATTTTTTTTGTATGTAACATTAAAAGTGGTAAAAAGTAGTAGTCACGTGAGCCGTTGCTCATTACCCCCCGTCCAAGTGGGAGAAACAATGAGCCTTCGAGTTGACTTGAAATAAAGAGATTAGAAACATGCTCGTAGTGTTAAAAAAGCGATAATATGATGTGACACGCTTCCACAAAAAGTCGACCGAATTTATTATGTCTTAGATCTGAAGGGCCTGACATTTTGGTAGCAGAGGGTAGTTGCTATTTTAGCAGCCCCTCACGGCCTAACTGCTTAGCTGTCGTACTGGATGTCATAAACGTTTGGATTCAAATTCTTGTTTGAGATTTGCATAGAAAAGTGTCGGAGTTTTGTGTAGAAAATTGGCAAAGGGTTGAGCTCAAGATGGCCAGCAGCAATAGGGCAGAGGAGCTACAGTTGTCAATTGAAACAACACTTTACAAGATATCGGAGGTGAAACTCAGAGAAACAGCAAATTATTTGAAGGTCAAAGATGTAGAAAAACTGTCGAAGAGATTGCTAATCAAAACTATTCGCGACTTGGTTGATGAAATATCTGCTGCGGATGAAGGAGAAGAGGGCACAGAAGACAAGATTTTAACACAGTTGAAGGACATTATTGCATTCATAAACGGAGATCCACCGCCGTTGCAGAAGACAGTAGGCGATGGCGAAGACGACAGTGATGGGGATATAAGTGAAGGCGGAATCGATACAGAAGAACTGGAGAAAGCGAAGCAAGAGTATACGTTGATGCAGGAAGATTTCTTGAAAATGCTGCAGTTGCAAGAGGAAAAGATTGCAGAAGCTAAGGATCGTATTCAGAAGCTTACCAAGGCTCCAAGTTCTCGTATTTCTGACCCAGTTCGCAGTTCATCACCCCTCACACCAAGCAGAAGAGGTAGGGAAGTTTTTACTTCTGAAACAAAGGTTCCAACTCCAAATTCAGCTCATAATGTGTTTCGTTTCAAAGATCTAAAAATTCAGGGAGTAATTTCAAACGAGAAAAACCGCCTGTCTTTCACAAGTTTAAATAAACAAATAGACAGTGCAATAGAAAAAAGTTATCCTGAGAAAGAAATCGTCGATGCTGTGATAAATGCAATTTCACCTCAACTCCATTTAAGATCATATTTAGAGGGCATGAAAAATCTGAGTTTGAAAGAACTGCGGCAAATTTTGCGCAGTCACTATTGCGAAAAGTCTGCCACAGAGGCATACCAAGAATTAACTAATGTGGTACAGGAGCCCAATGAAACCGCATTAAATTTCTTGATGAGAGCCCTAAAGCTCAGGCAACATATTATGCTTGCAAGTGAAGAAAAAGAATCAAAAATTCGTTATGATGATAATTTGGTTCAGAATGTTTTTATCAATGCCGTAGAAACAGGTTTAGCCGATGACGCAATACGTACGCGTATGCGCCCATTTTTGGAAATGTCGCGCGTTTCAGACGAAGTTTTGATACGTGAAATCAACATCGCAATGACAACAGAGAGCGAGAGAAGCAACAAATTTGGAGCAAGGAAACGCCCTTCAAAGAACAATCAAGCCTCGGTTCAAGCCACTGAAGTTGCAGACAAGCCAACGACAAAGGAAACAAAAGCCAACAAACAAAATACGCTGCTTGCCTCATTGGAAGCTGTGCAGGCGGATGTCGCCATGATCAAAGAAGCGATGAATTCTCAACAGTCAGAAAAAGCAGGAAGTACAGAGAAGTCAAGAAGACCCCCGTCCGCGTGTGAATCTTGCATTGCAAAAGACGAAACCGTGAAATGTGACCATTGTTTCATCTGTGGTTCCAGCGAGCATTTTGCGCGTGGTTGCAAGCAAAGAAAATTCAAACAGGGAAACCGGGGGCGGCTGCATCAGAGGGACAGGGTGTAGCTGGAAACGAAAAGTCCCATTTAAAGTCTTGTGGATTTTGTGACAGTAAAGAAAACAGTGAATTTGAATACATGCTTTGCAGTCAGTGTAGAGTTGTTCATTATTGTAGTTCTATCTGCCAACGTAAACACTGGTCTGAACATGGTCCAATTTGTAAAGCTTTGAATTTGCTGGCCCCAGACCCCGATGACTCGAGCTCACTGGAAAATGCAGCAAATAGTTTCGCATGTCATCTTACACCAAAACAAAAAGTTCGACTTTCAAGCCTTGTTGGAAACAAATGTATCGTTAAATGCAAACTGAATGGTCAAAATGCAAGTGTATTATGGGACACGGGTTCACAAGTTTCTTTGGTTTCGAGTAGTTTTCTGAAAAAGAATTTTCCTTCTCAAGAAATACGAACATTGAGTGAATTACTCGATTTTAACGATGGCTTAGAATTACGTGCAGCTAACGATACGCCCGTGCCATTCAATGGATTTGTAGAACTAGACTTTGAATTGATGAATGGGTCTGAAGAAAATATGCTGAAAGTACCTTTTCTGGTTACCCATACCAAAATAGCTAATCCGATAATCGGATATAATGTTATCGAGGAAGTAGTCAAGTCATCTTCATACAGTTCTAAAGACAATGACGTAAATAATATTGCATTCGTAAATTCTGTGAAAGAATCCTTTCAACAGGCTACCAATAAAACAGTGCAAAATATGCTTGACATTATTCTTGAAGAAAAAGTTGATGAATTGACCATAATAAAATCTCCAAAACGCGTTGTTGTACTGCCAGCAAAACAGCTTTCTAAAGTTACATGCAGGGGGAATGCTCATACTTTCGATGCCAAAACACAAGTCCTCTTTATTCCTGAGGAAAACAGTACGTTGCCCTCCTGTTTAGAGATCAAAGAAACGTTGTGTTCATTACCAAAAGGCAAATCTTTTCGCCTGAATATCGAGATTAATAATCCTACAGAACACACAATCACGTTGAACAGTAGAACCGTTTTAGGCCGTGTTGAGCTTGTGAAGTCTGTGACGCCATTAGATGTGAAATTGAAAAGTGAACAGCGTTTTGATCGAGATGAAAGTTCTTCTTTGGATACTAAAACGAGGTCGAGCATGGATAGGAGACAAAATCACAAAATTGAAGCAAAAACAGCGTCTATTGACATTGACAGTGAAAATGAAGTATTTCTAAATCAATTTGACCTCAGTTCGTTATCTCCAGAGCAAAAACAAAGCGTTTCTAAGGTTCTCTTGGAAGAATCCGAATCTTTCGCACAAGGAGATGGAGATATAGGCTGCGCAGAGGGTTTGCAGTTACCGATAGACCTTTCTGACCCGACGCCAGTACAACAAACTTATACCTCCATTCCCAAACCGTTGTACCCTGAAGTCAAGCAGTATGTTGAGGATTTATTGAACAAAGGGTTTATCAATAAGTCACGCTCGCAGTACTCCAGTCCCGTCGTATGTGTACGTAAAAAAGACGGAACCTTGCGGTTATGTATCGATTATAGACAGTTGAATTCTAAAACTATTCCTGATCGACACCCTCTACCAAGAGTAAAGGAGACCCTAGAAAGTTTAGGGGGGAACAAGTGGTTTAGTCTTTTGGATCAAGGCAAGGCTTATCACCAGGGTTTTGTGAAGGAAGAACATCGTCACCGTACTGCCTTCATTACGCCCTGGGGGCTTTATCAATGGGAACGTATTCCTTTTGGTCTTTCCAATGCACCTGGCTGCTTCCAGCGTTTTATGGAACAATGTTTAGAAGGCATCCGTGATGATATCTGCATTCCATATTTGGACGATGTACTCGTTTATAGTAAAGATTTCGACGCCCATCTTGAAGATATTCGTGCAGTTTTGAGGAGATTACGTGAAAATGGTGTAAAACTAAAACCAAAAAAATGCGAATTGTTTCGAAATCAGGTCAAGTACTTAGGACACATCGTTTCAAGTGAGGGGTATCACATCGATTCTTCAAACGTCAAAGCCATTACATCTTTAAAAGAATGCAAACCTAAAACTGTTGGTGATATTCGGCGAATTATTGGCCTTTTAAATTACTATCGAAAATACATTGCCAATTTTTCACAAAAAGCAGCTCCATTATTTGATTTACTGAAACAGTCTGACAATGAGAAAGCAAATAAGTCGAATGACAAAAAATTTAGAGCTCAACGAAATCAAAAAAATAATCGTCAACCATCATCGAAAGAAGAAATAGAATGGACTTCCACTCATCAACGTTCCCTTGATGAACTGATTGATTGCTTAACGAGTCCACCTATTTTGGGATATCCTATATATGACATGCCTTATGTGTTGCATACAGATGCCAGCCAGTTAGGATTAGGTGCCGTACTATACCAGCGTCAAGATGGGATCATGCGTGTAATTTCCTACGCGTCACGAACACTAACACCAGCTGAAAAACGATACAACTTACACTCAGGGAAACTTGAATTTTTGGCCTTAAAATGGGCAATATGTGATGAGTTCCGAGATTTATTGTACTACGCACCCTCCTTCACCACTTATACCGATAATAATCCGCTCACGTACGTTATGACGTCAGCTAAGTTAAACGCAACTGGACACCGTTGGGTGGCTGATTTATCAAACTTCAATTTTACGATAAAATATAGGCCAGGTAAACATAACGTCGATGCAGATGTTCTTTCTCGTATGCCTCTAGACATAGAGAAATACATGAAGGATTGTACAGTAGAGATATCGGACGAAGAATTTCAAACTACCGTTTCAGCAGTTTCAAGCCAGTTTACAAACGAAACAGTTTGGGTTTCGGCACTTTCACCGAATGAAAACAATTTTACGCTCCAGGATAGCGAGTTAAAACCTCCAGCTAGTGATATTCGTTTAGACGTAGACGATTTGCAACGTTCACAACGCCAAGATTTTGCGATATCTCGGTTTATTCGATTGAAAGAAAATGGTTCCAAACCTAGTTACAAAGATCGTATTGACGAGCCTCGTGCAACCAAAACCCTTTTGCGTGACTGGGATAAGCTTCACATTGATTCTGACGGTATTCTCAGACGGAAAACTAGCGAACACGATCAAATAGTTTTGCCTACAAAGTATCGTACCTTAGTTTATCGAGAGCTCCATGACGAAATGGGTCATTTAGGCAGCGAAAGAGTTTTTCAGCTCGCTAACCAGCGATTTTATTGGCCAGGTATGCGTAATGATATTGAGCATTACACAACTCGTGTTTGCCAATGCTTGAAACAAAGACGTCCACATGTACCATCGAGAGCACCTATGCAGAATATCGTTACAACTCAGCCTTTTGAATTAATTTCCATCGACTTTGTTCATCTTGAACGCAGTGTTGGCGGATATGAATATATTCTCGTTTTAATGGATCATTTTACTAGGTACGCCCAGGCCTATGCAACGAAAAACAAAGCAGCACACACAGTCGCAGAGAAGGTATACAACGACTTTATTCTAAAATTCGGATACCCTGCACG
This sequence comes from Aurelia sp. 4 Dawson et al 2005, assembly GCA_964019985.1. Lineage (NCBI taxonomy): Eukaryota > Metazoa > Cnidaria > Scyphozoa > Semaeostomeae > Ulmaridae > Aurelia > Aurelia sp. 4 Dawson et al 2005. The sequence goes on along the minus strand of OZ026500.1, from coordinate 15,788,256 downwards.
TATTCACCATGACCAGGGAGGGGAGTTTGAGAATCAGTTGCTAGATAGTTTAGAGAAACTTTGCGGAGTTCGTCATTCCAGGACCACCCCGTATCATCCACAAGGAAACGGACAGGTGGAAAGGTTCAATCAAACCTTACTCGCCATGCTACGCACACTTCCGGAACAAAAGAAATCACGGTGGAAAGAGCATCTTAATAAGGTTGTTCACGCATACAATTGCACGAAACATGCATCAACAGGATTCTCGCCATTCTTTTTGTTGTTTGGCCGTTCTCCAAGACTACCTATTGACCTCATATTCGATACCAAACCGACCGCAGGTCGCAACAGCGCCGAAGATTATCCAGAATATACTCGCAAATGGCGTAAAGCGATGACAGAAGCATACCAACTCGCGTCGAAACGATCTCAAGATGGTCAACGTCAGAGTAAGGAGCAATATGATAGACGTGTCCGTTCTACCGTTTTGCAGCCCAATGATCGTGTACTGGTCCGGAATCTAAACGAAAAAGGCGGACCAGGAAAATTGCGCTCTTACTGGGAACAGGAGATTTATCGAGTTATCAAACGTGTAGAAGAAAACGCACCCGTATATCAAGTAGTATCTGAACGGAATCCAGACGGACGTGTGCGCACTTTACATCGAAATCTTCTATTGCCATGTGACGATTTACCACTTGAACCTACGCAACAACCAAAGCAGAAGAGACCTCGGAAAACGCGTCAACAACCAGTGGTATCACCAAACGATGCCGTTCATGAAAATGAGGATCCTGACAGTGAGGATGAGATCATTCTTTGTTTTCAAGGCGATGAACCGAGAAAGCAGTCAAGCTGGCCTCGACCGCCAACTCCGTTTTATGCACCTGAAACAAACGAACAGGAAGATCCAGATGCCGAATCAAACACTAACAACGTTCAAGAAGATCTGTACGAGCCTCCTAATATCGAACAAGATGATGTTATTCAACCTTCTGTTGTTACCGAACCAGATATGCCAAGCACGACATTTCCGTCGCCCGATACATCATTCTCGACATACGTAGGCTCGTCACCGGAAGTTTACAGTCGACCACGTCGTGTGATTAGACCTCCTGAGTATTTACAGTACCCTTCGTTAGGAAATCCAAGTTCATTTCCAGTCGTAAATATGATGCAGGCACCACAACAATTGACAATACACCCAAGACTGGTATATCCGAGTTATCCGATCCCGAGTTTTCAGCCTTCGTTTTATCGTCCGATACAGCAAAGACAGACTTTCCCAATATGGAACATTCCTGTTGGATGTCGCTGTTAAACAATCATCAGTGGCATACGGACCACACTCAATGTACACATTTTTTTATTATCTTTTTATTATTTACATATATTCACCGAAGACTCAAATTGTATATCGCAAGATGTACGCTAATCGTCGTTGTTCATGTTGAGAAATTGACTCATTTTGACTTATACCTAAAATCGCCTTTTCACGTCGTCCCGACAAGGTATCAACCTTACACTTGAAGAAGACTATTGTTAAGAACTTAAATCGTCGCAAGACAGTACTTTTAAACGAAGAGACTAGACTTATCATTTCTTTCGCTCGTTTAAAATGGTTTCAGCGGACGTAGTACTACCGCCTGAGACCATATAGATGGAAATGATTATGTTGCCGTTTGAGAAATCCGAAGATGGAAAAGCAAAGGAATCTTCGACAAGCGAAGTGTTATTTGAGACGTTCGAAGATCAAACTGTTGAAGAATTTTCAAGACAAAGAACATCAATCAACTCTAAAACGTTTCTAGTTATCATCGATTATCGATTTCACAGTTCCGGAGAACTGCTTTAAACTTAGAGGGGGAGAGTGTGGGATATGGCGTTTTTTACGTATTAACATTTTTTTTGTATGTAACATTAAAAGTGGTAAAAAGTAGTAGTCACGTGAGCCGTTGCTCATTACCCCCCGTCCAAGTGGGAGAAACAATGAGCCTTCGAGTTGACTTGAAATAAAGAGATTAGAAACATGCTCGTAGTGTTAAAAAAGCGATAATATGATGTGACACGCTTCCACAAAAAGTCGACCGAATTTATTATGTCTTAGATCTGAAGGGCCTGACACATCCATAAGAAGAACAGCAAGAACTTAAAACAAAACTATCGTCCTATTTCCCTTCTTCCGATCTTTGGCAAAATTCTAGAGAAGGTGATCTTCGACTCCATTTATCAGCATCTAAGCACGAACAGTTTATTAAACCCAAATCAGTCAGGATTTCGCCCAGGAGATTCAACTGTTAACCAGTTGATGTCAATCGTCCATTCCATATTTTCAGCATTTGACTGCAATCCCACACTAGATGTCCGCTCTGTTTATCTCGATATTTCAAAGGCCTTTGACAGGGTCTGGCATCACGGTCTCATATACAAATTGCTCCGTTGTGGAGTTTCTGGTAAACTACTAACACTAATGCAAAGCTTTCTTGAAGACAGAAAACAGCGTACTGTCTTGAATGGTAAAACGTCAACATGGGGTACCATTTCAGCCGGTGTTCTGCAGGGTTCTATCCTCAGTCCTCTTTTCTTTCTTATCTACATCAATGACTTGATTGATGGTCTAAAGTGCAATGTGAAACTATTTGCCAATGACACATCAATTTTCACAGTCGTTCATGATCCACATATGGCTTGTCTTGATATGAACCATGATCTGAATCTCATCAAGTTGTGGGCACACAATTGGCCGATGTCCTTTAATCCTGACCCAACTAAACAAGCAGTTGAGTTGACCTTTTCCAAAAAGAGAATTCAAACAAATCACCCTCCCATCTTCTTTAATGGTGCTTCAGTAATGAGGGTCCAAGAGCAAAAACACCTTGGTGTCGTACTAGATTCTACAGTAAGCTTTCCTACGCTAGCCATATCCAGTCAGTCATTTCCAAATGCAGACAAGGAATAGGGATGTTGAGATTCCTCTCGAAATATTTGCCACGAAATACACTTAATGAAATGTATAAGCTCTATGTTCGACCGCACCTGGATTATGGTGACATAATATATCACATTCCCCAAAATATATGTGAATTTAGTCAAACTGTCACTTTGAATAATTTAATGGAAAAACTCGAATCAGTTCAATACTCCGCTGCATTAGCAATAACTGGCGCTTGGAAGGGCACATCTCATCAGAAAATCTATGATGAACTTGGTTGGGAATCGCACAATCTCCGAAGATGGAGTAGACGCCTTGTTCTTTTTTACAAGATCATAAATAATTTGACTCCGGATTACACAAGGAGTCCTGTACCTCAGCTTCAGGAATCTGACTACAGTCTTCGCAGAAGAGCTGCAGTAGGGTAAATACGTGTGAGAACGGAGAGATTTAAATCAAGTTTCTATCCTAACTTTTTGTCAGAATGGGAAAAGCTTGACCCTGAGATTAAACAATCCTGCTCAGTGAATGTTTTCAAGAAACGACTATTAGCAATCATCCGTCCACCTTCAAAACAGGTCTACAACATTCACGACCCAAAAGGTTTATCAATTCTGACACAACTTCGTGTTGGACTCAGCAAGCTGAACTTTCACAAATTCAAGCATAACTTCAGCGATATTTTAAATCCTTTGTGTCTGATAAAGATGGTGTTGAGGACATGGAACACTTTCTGCTGCTCTGCCATGCTTATGATGAAGAAAGATGTGATCTTCTCGGCAGTGTAAACGCGATATTGCGCCAATATGGATTAACAAACCTCATAAATGAAAATTTACTCCAAATCCTCTTGTATGGACACGAAAAGGTATCCTGTGATTTAAACACAAAAATTCTTGAGGCAACGTTAAAATACATTCAGGCCTCAGAACGGTTTCAATAAGTTTGTAAGTTTGCTGTCTCCTCTCTCTTGTACTTTGTTTTTCGTACATTTATTTTTTGTGGTTTAGTTTGTCGGAAATATCTGTAATTGTTGTTTTCCTATTTGTTATTTTTAATATGATATTTGTAATATTTAATGTAATATAAATTTGAATATCTATGTTAAATGTTATGGTCACAGGGTTGCTAATGCATTTCCATGCTCCTCGTGGCATCGTCTTGTAACCTTTTTTTGTCTATTGTAAAATTTTATTGGAATATATATATATTATTGGAATAATTTCTATTGATACTTCAATGAAAGTCATTACTCTTCAAATGGAAAATGAATGCAGGCCCAGCCCTAAACCAGTCAAGGTGTATTCCATGTAAAACTTGCACTAAAGGTACACTGAGTCCTAAGCTTTTGTACACCAGGTATTTCCAGGGAGAGAGAAGCTGCTAAAAATCAAAAGTTTGAGGACATTGTCATTTTTACACAGACGTAGACAGATTTCCAAACGCCATCATGCCAAGAACTAAATTTACTGAAGAAATGATGCCGCTAAGCCCTTCAGGTCTACGCCGAAGATCTTTGGGCCTTAGTGCATGAAATGCGCTCTGGTAAACAAATTGTGTGCCTAACATATAAACAACCCTGGAAGGGTATACCATCGATTTATCAAGAAATATTTTAAATGGGGCTTTCATTGGCTGAATTTCGAGAGATTGGGTGATTTCCACGTGTTCTGGGGAACCAGTGAGGGTTTGAGCCATATCTTCTGTACTGTAGGCGTGTAGGCAATAGGCCTCAGGCTCATGTTTTGAAAAGGAAATGATTGGCCTAGAATTCAACCCAAAATGGAAAAAAAACAGTTAAGCATTGGAAGCAATTAAACAACGGTTTGGAAACTTTTTTACAGAACCAGAACGCCCATGAGTGCCCATACATACCTATCTAATTTCTTTACTTTGTTCACACCACAGCTTTGTCATTTTGAGTACGTCGCCATGTTGTTCTTCGACTTGAAAATGTATCTTCTGGTCTGAATGTCTGATAACTGTTTCCTGTTTTTTGTTTTGCGCTTTCGCGCCAATCCATGTGTACGAGGCAGACAATCGTGAACGAGGAAAAAACTCAAAAGTCTCTGCGGGGGAGACAGGTTTTAGCACATGCTAAAGATCAGGAACTCAAAGTTCAAAACAAAACAGAAGAGAACACAAAAGGAAAGAGAAACAGCGCGCCATTTTGGATGTGCGTGGTTGGGGGACAGAAGAACTGTATCCAGAAGAGAATCAAATCAAGTGAAGATCAGAGGAAAGATGGCTCAGCTTCGACTCGATGCCTCGTATTACAATCCTTGTGACTTCATCTTGGATCCAAAGATCGCTGAGAAACTTAATAAAAACGTGAGAATCTAGTCTCTTGTACGCGCCTTCGCTCATCTGTGTTGTGTTGTTGTTCTCGCTCTGTACCTTGTGTGGTCACACCGTCTTATTCCTTCCCCGTTTCTTCTTCTCTGGACTTTTGAGCTTGAAATGGTGTATTTTTATGTAAGCATGAAGGTCCGCTCATCAATTACAAATCGAAGGCCGATCAAGGTGTGCTCAGAATACCTGATGAGCATTTTCTCCGCACACCTTTTTTAGGTTTTGGTCATTGGTTGTCGGCTGGCCGGTAGGTTTAGGATCAGGCACAGGTGTACGGTTCAGGGGTAACGCCGAAAACCTTTCTCTTTTCTGGACGCTGAGGATCTTCCTAGAATTGAAAGCAACCTCCCCCCCTGAGATTAAACACTCTGTCCAGTCTCTGTACCACTACTACCACTAACATATATACAGTAGCAGAACCAAGGCTGGGGGGGGGCGTTGGGGGTCTTGGTACTTTGGTGCAACCGTGATATGATTTGACCTGAATTTGGTCTTTGATGAAAGGAATGCATTTGTACGGCAGAGCATTTGGGAATTCCAAACGCTTTTCCATGAAAAGCAGGATGTCTCTAACCCATGTGTAGAGCACTGCACCCTGAATGGGTCTAATCACAAATAACAAATTTTTTATATTCTTATTTAAGACTATGACTCTCAGAAATCTGTCATTCATGGCTGTAGACTTCAATCCTTGCCAACCGTTATTTCTAAGCTAAAAATACAGTATTTTTACTCATGTTTGCTCCCAAAACTGTGGCTAACATCAGCAGCAGTCAAAACAATAGCTTGCCTCAATTTTCGCCCTGAATGGGTCTAGATATTGTCAGGGCCTCAGCAAGGCACCTTGTCAGGTCACCTGGCTTTTTACATTGACAACACAAGGACAAACAGGTCATTTCTTTCCTGCACCAATGAAGCTTAAATTTATGTAAAACTCAACTGTTGCGGTAATCCTCAAAATTGATGAGGCACCAAAGTTGATGAAACCCTAAAAATATATCAAAATAACTAAAGTAGCATTCTTCCTTTCTAAACTGACACAAAACCAGCACATATAAACTGAATCGTTATGTGGAGTCATTGGAAAAGAATAGACCCATTCAGGGCAAAGTTTTCCTATTCTATCTGCCTCCTGAAAAATACCCATAAATCAGCAACAAAAATTTGCAAGATATTGCAATAAATGTTATAGTTTAATCTTGAAAGGTTGGTTTGAATTGTGAAACAGTTTAACTGGATATCATATGTCCAAAAGTGGAAAAATTACAAGCCAACCCATTACATGCAATATCAAGGCAAATGGAAGATTTGACGAATCTTACAAGTCCACTAAAGATAGCATAGCTTTTTTTAAATATCCCCTTCAACAAAACACAGGCAAAGAATATCATGAAGAACAGAGTCAGCAAAACATTTTCATTGGATTTTTTAAAATATCAAACTCAGGGGCCTTTTACTGTATTTCACGTCAAAAGAGGAGCATGTGATTCTGATGAATAACAATATTAGACTCATTCAGGGCACAAGTACTCTACAGTATACAGTATGAATTTTGGCTATTTGAGGATGCAAGGTCCATTCAAATTTCCTCAGTTATGATAAAAATTCTGAAAAAGCTACCCATGTGCCAGAATTTACTTTAAAAGCAGACCCATATGGAATTTCAGATGAAAAAACCCACACTTATGAGTGGCACATCCAGTATCACCAACAATCAAGTGACCCCCCCCCTTAGGATTACAATGACAATCTATTCAAACTGGAATTTGAACAATTCAATTCCTGCTGCCCCCCACCTGCAAAAGACTCCATATTAGGATTCTCCATAGGTGCCTCCCAGGGAATTTGGCACTAGTTACAGGCCACAGGAAAGTTTTCTTCCCGTAATATGTCCTGCAAATTTTACCGCAACAGGAACCATTCACTTTTCCATGTGCATTCCAAGGAAGTAACATTTTCTTGGTATAGATGTGCCACCACACCAAGCAAGGTCAGTAAACATTGCTACACACTGTGCAGGCATAGAACATATTTGATATTACTAGAAAGCTTTTTCCTATGATTACAATTATTGAGTCCTATGTATGAACGACTGTAAATTTTTGAAACAAGAATTTTTATGCAGGAAAACCATGTTAATGTGCTTAAGACCCGTAGTGTAGACCATCCAGAAAGGATATGCTACTTTCTCAAAGCTTGTTAGAAAAAATGTGTCCCCAGAAGATTCACTCTTTGAAAAAAAGTTTGGAAGCAACTGCCTGTGGCAAGACATCTTCTTTGTCTCTTTTTCATTTGGCTCTTGCATTTATAAGGTATGTGTCTTCCAATTCGTTGCAGGTTGAAATTATTGGAATATTGAGCATCATATCATCATCTCTGAGGTTTGGTAGCAAATATGCTATTCATTTTTCTTATTATTTTAAAACGTGATAGTAAGATCTTATAATTTCTTTATTCTAATTACTACACCATGGGATGATTGCATGGGATGCAAAATACAATGACTACCCCATGGCCAGTTAATAAGACACACAACGTTAAACTACATACAACTACATTACTAACAATTAAAAACTAATGGATACTGTCTGACATTAGATGTCAGGTCAGGGTTGCAAAGAAATAATGTGGAGTGAAGTGAAGGTGAAGTTGCATTTTTTCAGCGCCAAGCACTTGGATAGCAGAAATAGAGCAGACCTAATCGAGTCCGCAACCCCTTGTCATGACGTTCAAATAGGTGGGGCTCTTGAACACACTCCGCCTGACTGTTCTTTGTCAGATGATTGCACTATGGCGCCACACACCTTCATGCAGTAAGTGCAACTCATTTGTGAAGTTTGTGACATCTAATGCAAAGTTTATGGTGGATAAAACTACCCAACATCTAATGTGAAACAGAATTACAAATACAAAAAAAATACGTTAAAAGTATTTGGCAGTACTGAAGTTGCAAAAGATGTCAATCAAACCAACCAGTTCATCTATTTCAGCTGCCTGTAGGAAAAAATTCTCAAACATCTACAGTAGACTCTTTGATTGATTCTTTGCTACCACATGATTGCCAGGCTAGCAGATATAAAACCTGTGACAAGTAGTTGAACCAAAGGCATGCCAATAAGTTTCACTTGTTAAAAGCTGACTAAAGACATGCAGGCCAAACTTTAGATGACCAATGACATTTTCAGCCATACATTCATGTTGCCCATCAAATTATCAAAACAGCTTTATCAAAATTAATAACCTTTTGTAGTGCTGTATCACCCACCATTCATGAAATTTTTTTGTGTTAAGCAGAACTTTTTGTCTCTTTAGCATCTTATCAACTGGATCTGTCATTGTCTTCATCCTGTACCACAGAATTTGCAGAAGTCCAGATGTAAGTTTGCTCTCACACTTTTATGACTGCAGTTGAACAATCATTCATCACAGTCTTTTCCTTTCTCATGATCGTGGAAAAATTTCTGAACCTTACTAGCACTGGCTCAGTACATTGGTTTTCCAAATTTTAGAATTTGTTAAACTCAACATCTACTGCAAAACAGGTTTCTTTCTATCAGTAGTTATCGGTAAATTGTTGTATGTAGCTATTTGTAATCGTACATTTGATTTTAGTTTAGTTCTATGTTTTTTATGGAATGGCGTCAGGGTAGTCAGGATATTATGCTCCTTGGGGTATCATCTTTGTAGTGACTAAATCAGATATGTGTTAGAAAGGAGACAGTGTTGGGAATATGATGAATTCTCATAACACACAAAACACATCTCTAAATCTAAAACATATACGATACAGTTAACAGTCCTTTAACATTTTTATTTAACAATTATTACAGTATAGTAATAATCAGCAATAGTAGGCAACTAAATGTGTTTTAGGTGATATGTGGAGTGGAGGGTGGGGAAAAACCAAAGATGTTATGTGTCCATGAAGATTTGGAAGTGAGAGGCAACTACTGGGTGAGATCCCTAAATACAGTGCCCTACCAGGAAGTTCCAAATACGTCAAGGAATTTGTTTTACGTAGGTATCTAGTCTCTGATAGGTTACCAAGTTATGGCATCATGTTTGACTCACCCTGACTGATGCAGGTATGAGGAACTAGGCCCTATTGACGTCAAGACAATATTGCCAAATCCAAAGCGGACCTAGTATGAATGGGAGACCCTAGGCCCTCCAGAATTCAACCTATACCCAACACTTGCTGATTTAGACTAACATTTAGTTATTACCTAAATGTACACCTAAATCAGATATGTGTTAGAAAGGAGACAGTGTTGGGAATATGATGAATTCTCATAACACACAAAACACATCTCTAAATCTAAAACATATACGATACAGTTAACAGTCCTTTAACATTTTTATTTAACAATTATTACAGTATAGTAATAATCAGCCAAATCCAAAGGATGTTGTGTAGGTGGAATGTTATTGTTTTGGTATTTGTTGTGAAAGGAGAGAGGTAGCTTTGATTCTGATATCAAGGGGAACAGTGAGGTACAAGAGGACTGCATTAGACTTCCAGTCACCCAAAATCTTGATGATCTCAAGGGGTAGCCCAGCTTGGAAGGCCAATGAAGCCCCCCCGCGCCGAAAGGAATGGGAACCAAATTCCATTCCTGGGAGGCCACAGTTGTTCAGGCATGTACGCAGCTTAGCCATGAATAACCCATAGGTGAACGGCCGAATAGCAAGGGAGGAATGAACCCATTGAAAAGCCTGGGAGTCTTGGGATACGTGGGAGGTGAAGGCGAAAGCTCGAGAGATGGCAGAAACTGGGCAAAACGGGGAGCCTGGGGATGCTATCAGGGGTATCTGCACCACCTTTTCCCTAAACTGAATGGTTTTGCTCCAGCGCACCCTATTGAGGGCACCCCCCGGAAAGAATGAGAAATCAGCCTTAGTGAGCTGCTTATCAGGATCAAAGCTTCCAACCTTATTAATGAGTAAATGTGATTTGCGAAACATACCAAAAAAGGCAACCAGACATATTGCCCAGAAGGCAGCATCAACACTGTAGGTGAGGTTGAGCTGTGAATGAATACCACGCAGGATATCAAAATTGATAGGGAGCTTCTGTTGAGGGGCATTGCCATGAACTCGTTTGACCCCTGTGAGAAGGGAAGAGAGTTGCCAATTCCCACTGAGAGGGTTGTTAAGGCCAAATTCTTTGTGCATCAGGCCAATAATGCCAAGATACTGTTTGATGCTGGAGAACTTTAATGACCGAGCCAAATATGCAGCGTAAAGGCAAATCCCATGTGTAGAAGCAGGTACTGAAGGAATGTTCATGAAATGACAAAACCGGAGGTAGGTATCGCGATGTGTGCTATAGGTCTTTTTGGTGCTTTGGGCAAATGTCTGGTTGCGAAAGAAAGCAATCTCCTCAGTGAGCTCCCTGTACACCTGTGCAGAACCTGGAACAGAGAAACAAAGCACTATTGGGAGACATGTGGTTGACAAGGAGCTCACGGGAGACATGGTGTGAAGGTGTGTATTTACAAAATTCTGAATACAGCTGTAATAATGCAACGCCGTTATGCATACGAGAAAGACGGTCTGCACGAATATTGTCTATGCCTGGAACATAAACTGCGGTTAAACGAAAGTTATGAATAGCTGATAGCCAAAACAGATGCCGGAGCCATGACATGACCATAGGGTTGGCAGTAGTGCCCTTATTAATCATGGCTACTGCGGCTTGATTATCACAGTGGATAATCACATGGTGGTTAGCCCATTGGGGACCCCACCTCCTGACAGCTAGATAGATTGCAAATGCCTCTTTAACGTTAATATGGAGGGGAGCTACAAGAGGGGCATCCGCAGGCAGAAAGGAATAGGCCCAATCCCCCCGAAAAAAGGTGCCAACGGCATCCTGGGAGGCATCTGTTTCAACATCAGCTATTGGAACTTTGCTGTGAAGTAATCGTTTGCCGTTGAAGACAGCTAAGAAACTCTGCCACCAGAATAAATCCTTACGGAACTCCGGAGTGAAGCAAAATTTGGCAGAAGCGGAACGAAGCGAATTCAAACTGTCTAAAATACGACGTAAAAAGGTGCGCCCCCCATGCACCACACGGCAAGCCCAATTTAGCTTGCCAGCAAGTTGCTGAAGCTGGCGCTTGGAAGCGCGTTTTCGTGCAAGGAAAGTGTTGATCAGCAACCTAGTTTCCTCTAGTTTGCTTTGAGGCAAGGAGAGCTCCATGGCACATGTGTCAAAAACAATCCCCAGAAAGGTGAGCTGCTGGCAGGGGGGAACCACCTTGGATGGACTTATTTGAAACCCGAGGTCTAACAGCAGCTCACGAAGAGTAGTGAACGCAAGCTCACACTCTGCTTGGGAGGGAGAAACGATGAGGAAATCATCTAAGTAAACGACGATCCCCTGGAACCCTCTGCGGTGCATCATGCGTTTGACGCTTTGTGTCAAGCGATGGAATATGCCAGGAGATCTCCTACCCCCAAAACAAAGGCGTGTATCATACAAATAGGTAGGACTGCTGTCTCCTGAAAAGGTCCACTTTAGGCCAGTAGCAGGATAATTAGAAGGGTGGATGGGCACTGACCGGTAAGCGTGGCGTAGGTCGATCTTAGCAAGATAATAGTTTTTATCAACAAGCTTGACGGCATCATCAATGGTCTGAAAATGGAACTTGTCTAGGGAGGGGACATAAGAATTAACCCCCCTTCCTACAGGCATGCTACAGTCATGAATAAGCCGTACTTCCTGACTGCCTGCCTTAGGCACCGCACTAATAGCACTAACGATAGTAGGTTTCGTGGGGGTAACAACGTAATTACCCTCTGCTATTTCTTCCCGAAGAGTTTGCTCCACTTTATCTCTTGCTTCCGGCTTTGTTGATGAACTATAATTGTCCATCTCGGCAGGAGATAAAGTTGAAGCAGCTGGAATAAGCTCAAACCCATTGATGATGCCCTCAAGCAAAAATTCTCTATCTTTATCTAATTCCAACTCAGCCATCCACCTGCCCTTATTTAAGGGGGAGGGCACCCCCACCCCCTTTGGGAGTCACCCAGAGGTAGGCCCTGGGGAACCATGCTGAGTTGCTGGGTGGGAACTGCTACAGGCCTTGCCCTTAACTTTACGGTTACAGACGTGTGCAAAATGGCAAGGGCTGTTCTGACAGCCTGTTGAATTAAATTTGCGGCAAATAACCTTGTTGTCAGCTGAGTATACAGCTGTGTTGGGCCCCACAAAAGACTGATTAAACGAGGAGGGTTGGATGGAATTATTCTGTTTGGGCTTGACCTTAGGCACGAGAGTGATTTGATGCAAATGGGTGGAGTCATGACTCCATGGAAAACTATAAGTGGCCTGAAGCTGGCGAAATTCATCATCAAACTTCAGGACACTTGTCCATTCATATTTTCCTGCCAGTTCCATTATCTTGACAGTATAGGCAAGATAATCACGTACGTCTCTCGAAGTTGGGAGTTTGCAGGAGAACAGAAGGCTGTGAAAAATGCGAGTGTTGGCTACCACCCACTGCGAAAGTGACACACTCTCGAGCCTAGGCCGTTGCTGCCCATAAGAAATAAGCAGACGAGAACCCCCCATGTCAGACAAAGTTTGTTCAGTCTCTCTTGGGACCAAGCTGGAAGTATAATCAACTATACGAAGAACCTTCTCACCCAATGGCACAGCGGCTGGGGCCAGGAACATGTCAGCATGGTGATCACTCCTCGCCAGGAACTGGTCATGCAAGGAAACTGGTTGGTTGGCGGCGGTCGTGACGCCATTCACAGGAGGAACGGTGGTTGTTTGATTCTGGATAAGTTGCCATGGCAGACCAGGTTGTACTGCAGGCAATGACGTCCCCACAGGACCAGCAGGCAGGGCATGACCTTGTAGAGATAATGGAGGCCCAGAGCCAAGAAGCGACGAGAGAACTGGAGCTTTTGCCGCATTTTTTGGAAGTTGCTGAGCTGCACTTAGGCCGCTAGTGATAGTTTGTCCTTGTTGTTTATGTTGCTGCTGTTGCGCAACTTGCTTTTGTCGTTGCCTCATTGTCAAAACACTGGCCTCTTTGTCTGCCACCTTCCTTCTCAGGCTGTCGAGGTCAGCAAGGCGACGTTCTTCGAGAGCCAGTTGACGGAGTTTAGCTTCCAGTGCCAACCTTTCTGAATCATCTGGTCCAGTTGGTGCTCCCGTCTGAGGCATGGAAGGATTCATTGCAGAGGCCAAGCCAAAATCAGCATCGCGAAGGGTGGTAAAAGATGTTTGATCCTCGCCACCGTGATCTGCGTCATCCTCAACTTCGCCTTCACTCTCTTCGTCACGACCTTGGCAGTGAGGGCCTGGCTGACCCCAAGAATGGTGCTCGTGGGGTTCGTGACACCCGGCACATCGTCTTGTACGGCGAAACTTGACTGATGTATCTTCATGGGACGATTGATGGACCGTAGAATTTTGAGAAGCCATGATGTCTGGCGTTGATGTTGCTCGGCGAAGTGTAGCCATCATCGACGGATGGAGAACGAGCGTAAAAAACCAAAGATGTTATGTGTCCATGAAGATTTGGAAGTGAGAGGCAACTACTGGGTGAGATCCCTAAATACAGTGCCCTACCAGGAAGTTCCAAATACGTCAAGGAATTTGTTTTACGTAGGTATCTAGTCTCTGATAGGTTACCAAGTTATGGCATCATGTTTGACTCACCCTGACTGATGCAGGTATGAGGAACTAGGCCCTATTGACGTCAAGACAATATTGCCAAATCCAAAGCGGACCTAGTATGAATGGGAGACCCTAGGCCCTCCAGAATTCAACCTATACCCAACACTTGCTGATTTAGACTAACATTTAGTTATTACCTAAATGTACACGTTAAGTGTGTTGTAAGTTAGTGTCTTAGGTAATTTGTCTTTTGTAAAAAATTTTTAAATTGAATATAAAAAAAATTCAGTTGTGTTTTGTGTTTAAAATAGGACTTATTCCAAGCAAATATAACCCATTTCATGCAAAAAAGATTTGATCAGTAAGCTGTGAAAAAGGACCTGGTTTTGAAAATGTGCTCGAAACTTGTTATCCAAAATCTTTCCATTCAAAGCATACATGTGTTGATCCACATAAATCCATATTTGATCAAAGATTTGTTTTGTTCATAGGTGAACTCTTTGTTCCATCTATCAGTGGCAGATTTTTTGTTGGCCATATTTTGGGTGATTGGGCCAATTATTCACTTTCGATACCACAAGACAACACCTGGATCGGTAGAAAGTCTTAAATACTTTTGTGCAACATGGCAAGCTCTTTGCGAGGTATGTACAGGCAAAATTTGTGTACAGCAGTTGTAAACCCTGGTAATTTTTTCATATTTTGGACTGGGATTGACAAGGGCTGTGAGATTAATTCATTTTCATGTTTGATCAGGTTGATATGTGGGTTTATTTGCAATGAGAGAATTTTTAGATATATAATAACTGTGTTCAGAATAATTGCATAGTGAAGAATATTGTCAGAGATTGCATCCACACAATTCTTACACAATATGAAAATAGCAAAATTTGATGGTATCAACATGTTAGCTACTGGATGAGCCAATGAGAACAGTCCCTGCTCAAAACGCCACTGCTCTATGGATATCAAGACCATGATCTTGGCAAGACCATTATATAGTTTGGTCAAATATACTTTTAAGTTTGTCCAACTCAAATTAGCCACTCCGTTCTGAAGTAATATGAATGATTTGCTAGAGATAAGCCGCTTCAAGAAACCATCAAAATGTGCCCAAAATCATCACCAAATAATTGTACCATTTCTGTCTGACACAAGCCTTACAGTAATGACTTTGGTACTCTTTAGCATGTCTTATCCGCTTGAGAAGTTTAACAAGGCTTCCCCAGTGTGAATAAGTTTTCAAGGGTAAACAAGTAAATTACATGACATGTAAGCACTTTGATGCAAATTGAAAGAAGTGATGTTTCGAGCATAGCCCGTTATCAAGCAAAGACAACTTAGTAGAATTGACACTAATCAAGCAAAAGAAGAGCAGATTTAAAGGATGAGGATAGTAATTAAGGGAATCAATTTGACGTAGGAAGGACTGGGAATAGGAAAGAGTATGAGAATAAAGCTGTGATAATGGTATGTAAGGTACGTAAAGTGCTTGTTGAGTCCTGAAGGATACAAAGTTCCAAGTGTAAAAATGATACAAAGCTTTAATCCATATTCCTTACTTCTGCTGGCAGAAAGCAGAAAGGCTTTCCTTCGCTTGATAATGGGTTGTGCTTGAAACGTTGCTTCTTTCAATTCGCATCAAAGTGCTTACATTTTATGTTATTTACTTGTTTACCTTTGTATTATGGCACTACACACAGCAAGAAGATTTTTTTGAAGTTTTCAAGGGGATTCTATTCTCCCAAGAGGACAAAATACATGAATACACAAAGTGTCATCATTGTTAGGGAAAGAAAACAAAGGAATTTTGCTCGTCCTTTTCACTCCTTTTTGCAGGTTTTTGAAAAGGCTATCTGCAGAAAACCTGCCATATCTACGGGAAGAAATGTAGATTAGAGCTAGGAAAATTACTGACTTTAACTGAACATATTTGCAATGAAATAACACAGGTTTTGATATCATTTCTGTGATATTCAAGAAGAATTGGCCTTTCAAACAAGGATTGTCTTTTACTCGGTAGTTTTGAACAATGCAATATCTGCAGTCTCTTATACTTTCAATCTCTGTGGCAAGGAAGCTGGATATGCAAAAAGAAATTACAGAGGCCTAAAAATCAATTACCTTTGTTTCCAAGATGCTGAAATTTGTTCCATTTTTGTGTCCCCACAAGACGCCATTCTCAAATTTTTCTTCTTTGAGTCTTGTTTTCAGATCCTGAATTTTTCTATTTCTACTGACAGACATTTTGCCATTTTCATGTGAACGCAAGTCTATAGCAATCTTGTGCTATTTTCAAATCATACTCTCAATATTTAAACCTATCATCGGACTGAAGTTTCAAGAACAAGGCAATACAGAGCCCCGCCACTCCTTTGGTTAATCGGAAATTTCTGGTTGGTTTCCCGAAGGCTTGTATAATATGATGCCATTGCCTTGTCGCCACAAGAACTGCTTTAGATCAGGGAGATTTGTAATAAACTTAAATGACATGGCAGTAACAAAATGTGTTTGACTAAATGGTATGAGTCAAAAAATTAGAAGCTATCATGCAGTAAAACTCATGCTAACCAGTTTTGTATTGTACATGGAAATATAAAGCCCTCAGTCTTATTGCACAGACCTCTCAAGCTTGGTTTGCACTTTGAAGACCTCAGGCTCTGTGTTTTTCTGTACAACACGAAACCGGTTAGGCCCGTTTCATAAGTTAGGCTGCGGTATGCCGAACCATAAAAATTTGAGTTCGACAGAGGCTCGACTTGGAGCGCCTGACTTTATAGGAACAAAACCTTTGTCGTGACATGCCGTGCCAAATTGTTATGACACATGTGCATAACACTGACTTTGGAAAATTTTCTTTTAATTTCATGCCTTTGAATATGTACATTCGTTCAATTAATGAGAAATTGATATGAAGACAAACACTGCTTCATCACACCATGATCTATTTACAATATTGCAATAATTATGGCTGTTTTATGTAGGCGTGAGTATAGTGTGGCACCGCGCGACTGAAGTTTGATTTGTAAGTCGCACCAGGTCGACCCAGTCGAAATGCCTTTAGTGTGTGGTTCGACTTAGTCGAACTAAGTGTTAAGTTGGTTTTATACTAGTCGTGCTGCGCCAGACCAGGCAAAATTTGTCTAAATTCACTCGGTTGGGCTCAGCGTGGCGCGACTTATAAAATGGGCCTTAGTATGCACATAATGTTTTTAACAAAAATATTTGTAATGGCAAAGAATATGTGAGATCTGAACCATTATTTCTCCAGGATGTTAACTTTCAAGAAAGCACTTGTTATATGCTGGATCAGGGCCGCGGAGAGAATTTTTGGGCCCCGGGTCAGAATGCTGCATGGGCCCCATGTCAAATGAGTTCCGAAAGGCACGCCGAAGGCGTACCCGTGCGCCAGAGGCGCATCCACCTAGGGGGGTCCGGGGGCATGCTCCCCCGGGAATATTTTTAAAAGTAAGGTTGCTAGAATCGCTCTGGTCACTATTTCCGCTTCTAGATACAATCGAAGAATCATATAACAAGCTACTCATCATGCATAAGAATCATTATATTATAACAACTAACAGACAGTAAACAAACATCTGTATGGGCATCTTTTTGGGATTCTTCAAATTTTTCAAACATCAAAAGTTGAAAAATTTTGAATTTACGGAATTTCAACCCATATTTCAATTATCTTACAATGAAAAACATTTTAATAAAAGCATTTGATAGAAAAGTGGAAGTGTAGAAGCCTAACAATCTCAAAAGGTCACCTTTCAATTTCGAGCAGCTACATTCCAAGTATTTTAAATTATGTAATTATCATTACCTAAAGAGTTGCACAACGAGAAACGATTTGCATGGCATTGCCTCCAAACGGTTTACCAGAAGACATCAAAGAAAATGAGCAGAAGACCAATTTATAAGTCTGGTCGTGCGAAGCGAAAAGAGAGGGACAGGAGAGAGTTTGAGGCTAAAAGGGGCAAAAGAACGCTATTTGATGTAGGTTGGACTTCGGGGAAGAGGGACACGGAAACGCATCTGGCAGAGCTAACACATAATAAAAAAGATAGCGAAATTTTGGAAGTAAAAGGATAGTATGGGGAAAGCTAGATAGATTTCGCAAAACAGCCTCAACCGTATGATCAAGAAAGACCTTTCCCTATCAATGAAGAAGAAATCGGCCAGCCTGTGCAAAACCCAGATGAAGGTTCTGTTACCAGCGAAAATTCAGGTGCTACAGAAAAGAGCTGTGATGCAACAGTAAGTGGTAGAAGTGAGCACACCATTGATGCCGATACTGGCCATGATGATAACATGCTCCTTGACCTTCTAGTGAAGAGCCATTTGTCAGATGAAGAAATCCAAGCCATGATAAGGAGCAATGCCAGCTTTTCAAGGAAACGTGAATTTCTAAAAGATATCAATGGGAAAGCCTTTCCAACTTCTGTTTTTACCAAAAGCAAATTGATGGGGAAGAGGTTGAGAGGGAATGGTTGATATGGAATAGCAGGGCAAACGGGCTTCAATGCATACCATGCCGTTTGTTTTCAAAATTACCTGGCTCATCAAAATCAAGGTTATCAAAGCCTGATGGCATTACTAGATGGACAAAAGTCCACTAAAAAGTTGGTGCTCATGAAAATAGCAACGATCATAAAAGCTGCTACATTATATGGAAAAAGAGGCAAAGTGACATCAAAGGCATTGGTACTTCAATCGAGGGTGCTTTTGCTAAGCAATTTCTTACAGAAAGGGAAAAATGGCAAAATCTTTTCAAGAGAATTCTTGATGTCGTACTTTTTCTTGGAAAGCGTGGTCTAGCATTTCGTGGTTCCACACAACTCATTGGTGACGCAAAAAATGGAAACTTTTCAGGTCTCATTGAACTGCTGAGCAAGTATGATTCACAGCTCTTTGATCATGTGACAAAAGTAAGAGAATCCCATGTATCTGGCAAAAGATTGCAGGCCCATTATTTGTCAGATGATGCCCAGAATGGTTTCATTAATGCTAGTAGAGAAATGATACAAGACCATATAACAAATCAGGTACTTTACTCAAAATACTACTCTCTCATAGCAGATGCCACGCCAGATGCTTCGCACAAGAAACAAACCACTGTTATACTTCGTTATGTGAAACAAGCTGAAGATGATCAGTTTCAAATCTACGAACGCTTTGTGACTTTCCTGGACTTCAGCAAGAAAAAAGGGGCTGAAATTGCTGCAAACTTGCTTGCATTCCTAAGAGATCGTGGTATATCGATCAGTCTTTGTGGAGGCCAAGGGTATGACAACGGATCAAACATGTCCAGCAAGTACAAAGGAGCACAGCAAGTAATCATGAAAGAAACTTCATTGGCCATATACAGTCCCTGTGTGTGTCACAGTTTAAATTTGTGTGGGGTACATGCTGCTGAATGTTGCCCCGATGCGATACAATTTCTTCAGCTCAAGCCCTCCAAGATGGGAAATCCTAAAGAAACATATTGGTGGCTCCCTTCATTCAAGTAGTCAGATAAGGTGGTCGGCGAGAATTAATGCTGTGCAGCCAGTGTGCCAGAAGTTGCCTTCTGTCCTAAAGGCAATTGATGAAATAGAAGATACGCTGGATATTTCTTCCGAAGCAAGAGCAGACATTGCCAACTTGATAAAATATTTCAAGTCATTTAAAGCAATCATTTTGGCAACAACATGGTTCAAGATATTGAAATCAATTGACATGAGAACCAAAGTCCTACAGCTACGAAACACAACGATCGATGCAGAAGTGCGCAACCTTGACTCTCTCCTAGATGAGATGAGATTGTACAGAGATAGCTGGGCTTCAATCTTGGAAGAAGCGTCTCTTGTAGCAGATGAGCTACATGTTCCAAAACACTTGAAAGAAAACAGAAGGCAGTCAAATGCATCCTTATCTCCGAGCGAAGTTCAGGAGAAAGCAGTTGCTGATTTCAAGATCAATGTTTACATTACTGTTATTGATCGTGTTATCGCAGAGATAAGCCGGCGATTCAAGTCTACTGCTGATATATGCAAAAGGTTCAGTTTTCTTTGGCTGTATCCTAAGATGAAAGAAGAGGAACTTGCAAAAAGAAGTGCTGAGCTCTGTGAAGCCTACAAGGATGACATATCTCCCGAGCTTTCTGATGAATGTCTCTTTCTAAAGCGTATCAATTCTGCAAATATTGCAGACGCTGCAAAGCCAGATGATGTGCTTCAGCCGTTGCAGCTGTTGAACAAGCTAGTCTGTTTGAAATTACAAAGCTTGTTTCCCAATATCTTCATTGCGCTAAGGTTGTTCCTTACGTTGCCTGTCAGTGTTGCATCGGCTGAAAGATCGTTCAGTAAGCTCAAACTCATTAAAGAACTACCTTCGCTCCACCATAGGTCAAAACCGGCTCAGGTCACTGGCATCGATGTCCATAGAATCTCACATTGCAGAGAAATTGGACTACACTTCTGTCATCGAGAATTTTGCGGATGCTAAGGCCAGAAAGGCATTTCTTAAATAGTAACATCAAAAATTGACCGACGAACTGGGTGAGCCTGAAGAAATTCCAACATTTGAAAATTCATTGCACTTACATGACAACACTTGATCGATTAATCGAATTTTCCTTGAGAGCCGAGATATTGCAGTAGTTTTGTATTTTTCTTGCGTATTTACAAGCTCTGGAAATGTAGATAAATTTACTCAACGAAAATCCATGATTGCGAAGTGCCTAAAAAATGGCCCAAAGCACTTGATGAAATCATAAAGAAACTCCTCGCACAGAACAACGAAGAATGTACAATAATCAGTTCTGCGCATGTTTGCCATGGCTTTGAAAATCTCCAATAGGTTTTCGAAAATCTGTCTCTTATCACACCTAAAAAAGAGGTGAAATGCCCTTGCCTATTTTTCCGTGTGAGGAGATTCCTTACGAATCTTGCAACCAAAAAGTCAGTGAAGTCGAATTTTCCTATATTTTCAGTGCTCACAAGAACGTTGGAAAAATCAATAAAATTTGTTCGTCTTTCATCTTTAACAAGAATCTGAATCGTTCAAATCCGTTGAACATTCTTGGTCTTATGAATGTTCGGGAATCTTTTCTAGCTCATCTGGTAAAATTAAATGGTTTACAAGATGTATTTAACTTTTACTGCTTATAAGAAAACTTTGGAACTATTGTTTTCAATCTCTTCTTGATTTTTGAAGCATTATGGCAATTGAGAAATTATTGATGGATGGGCCCCCTTATTAGCACTGGCCGTGGTCTAGAGGCCCGCATTTGAGCCTTATTTCGAAAAAACTCAGTTACTATTTATGGGCCCCTTATGGCTATGGGCCCCAGGTTTCTGACCCCCCCTAACCCCCCCTCTCCTCGGCCCTGTGCTGGATGTCATATTGTGTAGCTGTTGCAAGGGATCTGTATGCATTAGACGTACGTCCTGGAGTCCCCTGTGTCCCTGTGCTCCTTTGACTTGATGTTGAGCTTTGGTCAACAGAGACTCATAACATTACTTTTACGTTACTCTGTGATAGAATTTTCGAGTCGATAGAAGAAGAAGAACTGACAACATTCCCACGGGATTCTTGATTCGAAGCCATGGTTCCATCGTGATTCGATTTATGAAAGCAAAAATAGAGCCAGTGTTGTTTCAGTATGAGTCCCTGTTGAGCAAGCTTTACTGCAGGGATACAAGAGGCTCATTGTCGTCAGTCTACAGTTGCATAGGATAGGCTTTAACTTGGAATTTGAAACATTGTTTTAACCAATTGGAGAAACGGTTGCTGACTTAAGAGGCAATTAAGTAAAAGAAGGGATTGTTTCAAAACAGCTCTTTCTTTGCTGTCAAAAAATTTCATAATTAGCTCATGTTAGGACACTGTCAAGTAACGTTGATTCTTTATCCTCTTTGCCATAGATGGTTCACATCATGAGTTTCTTTTTGACCATCAACTATGCATTAAATGTGTTCCTACGTATGAAAGAGAAGAAAGACAGATTGTTCGAATATGATGACCCTTTCGACTCTGCAGTGAGTTCTTTTACTTTTTACATATTCCTTATGATTTAATAAAGTGTTTTCAGGCCTGTTTCAGCACTTCGCAACCATGAAGTTTGTTAAAGTCGAATTTACCTATGTTTTCAGTTCATACATAAACAAAATAAAAGGCAAAAAAATTCTTCAGTCCTTTTAACCTTATTGATGGTATGAATTTCTAACCATCATCTTTGTTTCAGGCTTCACGTCGAAGAGCAACTGTTATTAGCTTCCTAAAAACAGGTGCCTATCTTGGTTCATGGTAAGATGGTCTTTGTCAATTCATTCCTCTCACTAACTTCACCACCTTGCCTTCCACTTGAATTAAGTTTCGAGCAAGGATAAAAGCATGAATAGCTTTGCAGCACGCCATGTAACCGCTCTGCATATTTCTGTTATCAGCTGACACTAAGTTAGCCTACGCGAAGACCCGTTATTCTAAAGAAGAAATGGTCTACGAAACAATAAGCAAAAGCTTGCTACAGTGAGTTACAGATTTCTAGAACTTAATTTATGCAGCATTTGTTGATGCGCGTTTCACACATTATTTGAATAGCGGATTAGCATAATTAAGATAATTACTTGAGTGGCCGTAGCAAACTTTCACTCGTTGTTTCGTAGACCCTTTCTTCTTTTGAATTACGGGTCTACTCGTAGGCTAACACTAATGTGCTTGGCCGTTGACCAGTTTCCAAGTTGTTATGACACTTTCTGTTACATGTCTTATACCGCATCACACTGACGTATACCCCATTCACACTTGCAAGTAAACCAGTTTAAACTAGACCAGGTTATCGAATGGAGCCTTCTGATTGGACAATCCAACAAATCGAGAACATCTGATTGGCTAGATTTTAATCTGGTTTAGATAAAGCTGGCGTAACTTATTACTGCATTCACACTGACACAGTTAAGTGGTGACCTTTTTCTAAGGATCATGCAGATTTCGAAGTACAGTTTGACAGTATGCGGTAAGCGAAGTACGAAAGCGAAGTAAGTAGGATGCAATATGCGAAGTACAGTTTGACTGTAAAGCCCGATTTCCACTGAGAAAAATCTTTGCTAAATGCGAAATACCTCTCGCAAAAAACCGTCTGCTCATGCGCACTAAAATTTCGCCAGTTCTCTGCGCAAAAAGTTGAACTCGGTTCAACTTTTTTTCGCATTTCGCTTGCGAAATAATGATTTGGCCAATCAAGATGCAGCTGATGACGCACTACCGCATTCCTGGAATGACTGAAGGCCTCGTGGGTTTGGCAAGCAATTGTTTTGATTAAGAAATGGCGAAGACCATTTTCTTCAGAGATGATTTTGCAAGAATATTTCACACAGAGCGGAAACTGAAGAGCGAAAAAATTACTCGAGAAAAAACTTCGCGCGAAATATTTCGCTGATAATTTTCTGAGTGGAAATCAGGCTTAAGCGGTAAGCGAGTACGAAAGCTAAATAAGCAGGATGAACTAAGCGAAGTACAGTTTGACAGTAACTAATTTTATGTGCAAAGCACATATGAAATGGCAAACATCAAAACCAACTACGAAATAATTATTCCTTGGCTTCTTTGTTTACGCCAGTGCTTCCATCTCAAAAAAGTTTTTCTTTCAGGTTGTTGCCTGTTGCTTTCATCATTCCACTTTTGGTAGAGATTGCTCGAACTGATCCCATGTGTCAAATGTAAGTCATATTGCAATTTATCATTCTGGTGACATTAAAAATATTCACGAGCCAGATCATAACAAGCTCTCTGAATGGGAGTCGTCTAAGGAAATT
Organism: Aurelia sp. 4 Dawson et al 2005; assembly: GCA_964019985.1. Taxonomy (NCBI): domain Eukaryota; kingdom Metazoa; phylum Cnidaria; class Scyphozoa; order Semaeostomeae; family Ulmaridae; genus Aurelia; species Aurelia sp. 4 Dawson et al 2005. The sequence continues at coordinate 15,764,552 of OZ026500.1, read as the reverse complement.
TTTTTTGCAAATTGAAAAACCTCTGCCCCCATTCAAATTTCGTGCTCCAAAGTAATTTGGAATTCAGTTTTTACTTCTTTCAAAACATGCACTGGAAAATAGGGAATAGTCCGAGAAATGAATGAATTGCCATATTTTTGAAACTGTCTTTTTGGATGGTAGGAATGACCGAAACTGACCAAACAACATTTGAAATGATAGCTGAGCCTTTCAGCTACATGCAGATACCTTGTTTGTGTTCAAAACGTTTACTTACAGAACAATATAAACGATCTAACTCGAGAAGTTTTTTTGGGTCTCCCGGTAGAGCCTTGTTTTGGATCAAAAGGAATGCGTTGAAAATCTGTTGTAATGTTCTTTTCATGATAAAAGTAATGCAGAATATGACATTCATTACGAACATTTTACTCGCAGCAGTTGGTCTGTAGAACTTTCAGTCAAGTTACATGGCCTATGAAGACTATTTCAGACAAATGTAGTTAACGAAATAGAGTTTTAATAGATCTGATGAAAGATTTATGAGAAGCTAGCTCATTTTTCGCTTCCCATGGGAGGAAAAACACGCCCCGCTCGAACTCACATCCTTACTCGAAGATGAACAAGCAAAACGTTTCTGCATTCGTAGAAACTGACCTTAATTACCTGCAGTAGAGATAGAATCCTATCGCTGTATTTCTTTTATTGAGACTTAAGCCTCTTCATTTCATTTTTCATTTAAACTATTTTATGTATGGTAATCCACTCAATAAGTTATATAACTGTTTTACTGGGAGCCATTCTAACACAAAATCTAATAACAACTAAGTATATGACATATGTAATCCTATTTACAATTATCTTTGACAAAAAAGGAAGAAAAATGACGTGAGTCATAGTTTTGCTTTGTATTTTCTTCGTAAAGTGCAGAGCAATGAGGACGCTTTCACTCCACTATCTAGGTCATTGCAGACCTAAGCCCTCCTGTAAGCAAACGATTTCTGACGGGTTGATGCTCTCAGAGGTAGTAATTTAAGGCCTATTTTCGAGTTCTTCAGATGATGGGTTGCTAGCTACTCTGATCGTGGGTCCTTGGTAGCCAGCTAGTTCGAAAATGATGAGATATACCCTTCAGTTTATAAACCCTGCCCACTTGACTTTACGTTAATAAGCACAGTGCATGATAGACTGATTGCATATTCGTAGTTATCGCTATTGATAGACTGGTGGACGCTCCAACTACGACTCATGGACTTTGACACTGAAATTTGGGATGAAGTTTTCCCGGATTGATTTCATAACCAGATATGGAAACCATAGCAACACTGTACGAACTCCAGGCAATGTTGGATGGGCCTAAGTTGCCGGCTCGAACCTCCAATGTTAAAACAGTTCAGAATTTATGTTTTCAGTGATATTAGCCATGAACAAGAGCCACCAGTATCCATACAAATGTTTCCTCAATCCAAGAATCAACAAACCTTTCACAGTGAGCCAAGGGTTCCTCACTTTTAAGACCAATTAGCTTCCATGAACTTCACCACAGCATTGAGAATTTCCAAGTGTCGAGGGTCGCTTGCCTCGCATCTCGGACTACACTGAAGCCTCGTTCCAGAAAGCACACGTAAACGTGTTCATCTCCGTCTCAAAATTTTATATCAAAGTCCATAAGGCCCAGATTGAGCAAAAATAAAAAATGTTGTTGTTTTTGTTGTATTGTTGTCGTTGTCGTTGTTGCTATTTTGCGATATCTGGGACTATTTTGTGAGGCTAAGTGCATGATAGATGCTACTTCTTTTACCAGGTGTATCATCTTGCTGGATGCGCCAAAACCCACATCGGTGAGTACCACCAACAAAGCTCCTAGTGTGCCAAAAATCTTAGTACCCAACATACCAGATTGATTGTGATGAATCAAATTCTTTTTGATAGCTAAGGGATTGAAGTATTTTTTACTGTTTTTCTCGTGTACAGGATTTCTCATGAAAAGATTCCCAATTTCAAACTAAAATATCTCTCGACCTGCTTTTCCTAACACAATCTATAAAACGGTCATTAAAAGCTTGGTAATGCAGTTTATTGAAGGGGCAGGGTCACTAATGTAAACAACTTTCGAAATGACGATTTTGCAGTATTTTTGATAGGCCGTATCACAGAGATCTTCAACTATATTTTTCAAAATGACAGTGCAGTTTTGAAGATGGGCTCTTGAGCTTTGTAGGGAAATAAACGAAACACTCATATGTTGTATGATTGCAGAGATATTGTTGGATTTTTGGAAGCAACTTTCTAGTGGATCACCCCATCCACAAAAATCTGTGCAGAACACAATGGTCACGTGTGTGCAACAATATAGATTATAGAGATAACAGGTTTGTTTATGGATACGTGACCCTGCGCCTTTAAATGAGCCTAGCGTTTGATAAAATTTAACAACAATAATGAAAACAAGGCGTCGTCAAATCTGCATCGAATTTTCAACATTTGTAAGCAACGCTTTACAACATTGACATGGGCGATTGGCCACACCATGATACTTTGCCTATATTTTTTATTCATCTTGACATCAATGACACCCTTGCAAATGAATTATATCCTGAGTATCTCAAATCCTACCTCTGTAAACAGGACTGGAATTAAGGAGCAAAAACTGCTAAGCGCATCAGTCTGCATGTTGATTTTGTAAAATGCTGCTTACAAATGCTGAGAAATTGATTCACATTTAACGACCTGAAAAATTGAGTCACATTTGATACATTTTTCATGATTCATTTTAGGAGATGGGAAAAGTTGCCAATTACAATGGTTGCATTTTGATGATAATCACACTTGTGTTCTCTATTGTTACTATTATAGTAAGTAAACTTCTTTAAATATTGTTAAGGGATCGTCTCCAATCATCGTATAGATTTTATACGAATTGATACGAATTCAATCGTATACATGAAAAGGCGTTATACGATATAAATTCGTATAGCCGCACAAGAGATGAGGATTGTATGCGAATTGTTTGATTTCTATACGAATCATGATACGAATTTGATACGATTTTGATACGAATTGTGTATACGAATTGCTTATACGATTGTGTTACGACTTGTGTTTACGAATTGCTTATACGAATTTGATACGAATTGCATACGAATCACATACGAATTGTATGCGAAGCTATACGAATTCTAAAAGGTGACAATACGAATTAATTCGTATGCGGCTTATGGATTATCATATCAATATCGTATAATACTACAAATTCCCTATACGAATAAGATAAGAATATTTGGAGACGATCCCTAATCCATTTACCTCGCGATTATTGTTTTACGTTGTAGTAAATACGCAGCTGCTTTATCGGCTAGTTGCCAGTCAGTGAAATTTTCCGAGCAGACAGAAGTTCCATTGTTTACGATCAAAAATTTCGCGCTGCTATAGCATAGATTTCTACGGTTGAGTGAATTTTGATTGTGTAAAATTCCACGCCCATGGAATACTCCACCGGCTAGAAACTAGCCTTAGCAGTAGCATCCATCGATTTTGATTGAATAGACCTTTTAGCTATTCAGCAAAAGAGCCTGGATCGAGCGTTATTTTTATACATTTTTATACACGAGATTCGATCGAGTGGCGTTAGAGCCTCTATCACTATTGTGCACATTCGAAAATTCTACAAAATGTAGCAAAGTATCGTTCGATTGAGATTCTTTTTCAGAGTAGCTAAAAGGTCTATTGCCAGTATACGGGAAGTAGTTATTGTAAAGGTGAGGTTTTCCGAAAGGTGAGGTTTCACGTATTTCCATAATGCGCTATTCGAATGGAATTTACTCGACGCTGAGACAAGAAATTCAAAATCTCTGTTTCAGTTTAAGTATGAATTGCTTGAAATTGTTAGACCACTAGGAAACTCAATATAAAAAATCTGACATTTCAGGTCTCAAAATGTTGACAAAACTCCACGTGCATTTTAGTGCCCTAAATGAACATCGCTTCAAACATGCTTTTGACTGCCTCAGCCCACTTCGTTTCTGTTGTAAAGACAATATAAATAACAAGCATTTTCTCCTGCATTGTCCCCTATTTGACGTACTTCATGGAGATCTCTTTGACCAGCTCTCTGATGTTCCAGATGTAGATATCGCCAATATCAGTAATATGGATGATGATACTCTTTGTCATCGACTCTTGTTTGGAGATCCATCTCTAGGTACTATTGAAAACAGAGTAATACTGGAAGCGACGATTTCATTTATAAAAAATTCTGGCCAGTTTGATTGATACAGTAATATCAAACCAGCAGCAGTTCCCTATTCGTGATTCCCCATCTTCGTGTTTGTGCTATTTTCTGTTTCTCTTGTTTTGTTCCGCATTGCTGAGGTGTATTACTGGGATAAACCAAGCATTGTAATATTTTTCTCTCGTTTTACAGTTACCAGTTGAATAGTTCTAATTTCTTTGACCAGTAATCTGCCTTTGCTTGGTTGTTTTGTTGTCGTTTGTGCGCATAGTACCTTGGTTTCGTGGTTTTGTTCTTTGATTTTGTATAGAAAATTAATTTGATTTGTAAGTGCTATCCATAGTGAACACCCGGTGACTTAAAGTCTGTTTTCACTATGGATAGCACAGTGTAATATAACATTTATATATTGTAGTTTTTTTTTAATCTTGATTAGGAAAAAAAGGTTTTTCTACGGCTGATTAGTAATGCTACACGTGACTAACTTATTCATGCCACTTGCGAAAAATCCTTAGAAGAATGGGATCTCAAGCTCCTGTGAAATTCTATGTATCTGATTTAGGGGCAGAACATAGAGTACAGGAATACACCTTGTCAACTAAGCGGCCTCGTTTTGGAATTTTTCAAAATTTCTTCAGCTTGCGTCATATGAAATTTCTGGCCCCATATTCACATTCAGCACCCTAAGTTTAGTCTAATTGCAAATTTTCATGATGTTAGTGTTAGAAATTTTACTTTAATGAGGATGACAAATTTGAAATTCATAAGGGATTTCACCGTGACTCAAATTGATTATCACCATAAAATCGAAATCGCTGACTAAAGGAATATGAAATTTGCAATCAGACTAAACTTGGGGTGCTGAATCCAAGCTTCTGGTCAGAAATTTGGTATCGAGAAAATTTCCAAAACAAGGCCGTTGGTTGAAAATAGCCGTGCAAGCCACTATTCCGACTGCCATTAACTGAATGCTGGTATCTACTGTACAAGGAGAAGGTTCTGAAAACTGAATTTCTTGAGGACGGATAGCTTCAAAGAGATATTTAGAGGATGTTTAATCATTTAACCTGTTGTGCATCCATGCACATTTCTAAATTTGTAAACAGATAGAACTACAATATAAACGACTTATCTCCGTGTGCTCTTTTAAATATCTTGTGATATAGAGACTCTAGGCTTAGTTGCACCGTAAATATACGCATCATTTCGGCAACCTTAGAATACATCTTAGAATCTGGTCGATTGAACTGAGCTGCATCCCTCCTCTTTCTCTCCCTCCCTGCCTCCCTCGCCCTCTTTCTTGCTTTCATTTGCATTGTTTTGTGTAGTCCTTGTTATTTTCTATGTCTAAATGCTAGCTGCAGGGGAGATGTGCTGGTTCACACCCTATGCAGTTTCGTTTTGTGTAATTTTGTAGTTTTTTCTTGTGTCTTGCGTAGTTAGTTCCATTTGTAGTTATGTATTCTTGTACTTTTGTAGGTTTTGATAATTTGATATAAAAAATAGACCCACCGTAACTATTTTACAGAATTTGACCGTTTCATGTATGTTTGCTCCAGGAGGACAACGTTAGAATTTAAGAGACTTGACTTCTTGTTCCTTTTTGTTCTATTTCGAAAAATTTCTTTACGTAATTTCGTTTTTCCTCTTAGCTACTGTATTTATTCACACTCAAGATGTACCGAAAGACATTCCTAGGTAAGTATTTTGACAACTACGTTTACAAATAAGGTTAGGCAAACGCTGAAAAATGAAAGATTTAAAGTTTGTCCGACAGTCTGAAAGATTGAAAAGTAGGAGTTTCGTACAACGTCTTGCTTCGGGAGAACTTCAGAAAGTAGGGACCTCTGATACGTAATTACAAATTGAGTTCAATTGCGGTTGATCAAATTCAATACAGCGTGTCCAGTAAACTGTAATCCTCACCATGTCTTTCATGTCCAAAAATGCGTAACAAAACAGAGCGAAAAGAAATATTGAAATGGTTGTTGAAGGGACGCTTTCATTTTCGCATCGGCCTTAGTAATCAGTTGCCGTTGAAGAGCGCCACGCGATGATAACATTATATTCATATGGACAAAACACTAAACTTCACGTTACAAAAATCATTCTTGTAAAATTACACACAGCATTGATAAATGAAACCCACGATATATAGGTTTATATCTAATGCAGTTTATGTTGTATTCTCAAGCTTTATTGCATTATACTGTAAATTTGCAGGTTTCCGGACAAACAGACAAAGAGTTGTGATTCAGGCAATGGCCAGACGAGCTGCTGCATACGTCGTCGTTTTCATATATTGCTGGACCCCCGGTAAGTTTCCCTTCCATTCCTTTTGACAACTTCAGGCATGGTAGCCCCTAAGTTTAAAAGCTACTTTACAGGGGGTCATACATTGAAGCATACAATCGGTTATTGAACTATGATAATAAAAGTAATTGCTGTATAATTTTCCGAGTAGATTGCTGAAATCAGTAGAAATTTAGAAACGAATAGAAAGGAAAGACTCATTCCAAGGACTGCTAAGACTTCTTTTGAAGTAGTACTAGAAAAGTGTATGATGGAAAAGCCAACAAAAATTGTTTTTAAAGATTTACATACCAACCTCTGGCGAACCCCTGACAAGAAAGCTTTTCAGTGAGGAGTGAGAGACAAATTGCACTTCACGAGGATGTTCAGACTTAAAGCCTGGTTTTCATTAAATCGTAGAGCGATCGTAAGGATATCAGCCACGGTCTGCGATCATCTGTATCGTGCTCCCCATTTTATGGAAACACTATCTTGCGATCTTTGAGACTGTCAGGGATCGTAGATCGTAGAACTGGTTCAACTTTCCCGATCTTTCAACTTAACCCATCGCTTGTATGGGAATTTCATGAAAAGAAGCATGTAACTTATTATCTAAGAATACAAAATCTTTGCAAACTACCGCAAATACAGACACAGGGCTATGGGCAAGAATCACTGTCCTTTAGAGGTAGCTTCCTCTGGAACACCCTTGATGATACTATTAAAAATCAGCCAACACTTGCGGCTTTCAAAAAGAGGATCAAAGACTGGGCGGGTGATAAATGGACCTGCAAAATATGCCGCTAGTTATTCTTTCTTTTGTAAAAAGTATATTTTTCTTGTAAATATTTCGTGTGAATTAACACGCTATTATCTACTATTGTAAATACCAAAGCTTTAGATATATTTTAAACGAAATGAAATGAAATCGTTAGGACTTTCCCGATCTGGAAATGCTTTCATGGAAACACGCATCGCAGACGATCAGCGATCATCGCAGACTGCTTTTGTTCAAATATGATCACGTTGATCTGATTAGCCAATTAGATGATAGTAGTCGTTGTTTCTACGCTTTGTGGATTTGAAAAGGATCATGGTATAGGTGTATCGCAGACCGTATAGGTGAATGGAAACACTGTAGCCGGTGAATGGAAACACGCTGTTGAGTTCGCAGATGGAAGGTAGAGATCGGCGAAGATCGCAGACTGTCGCCAGTCCCCCTGCGATTTAATGGAAACCAGGCTTTAAGCAGCTAATCGCTTCAATTCAGTAAAAAGATTTAGTAAAATTTCATTGGTGATTTTGGAAAGGAGATACCAGCAGTGTCATTTCTATAAGAAGACCTGAGCGCACAGAAAGTGCATCTGTATGGTTTTTGGAGCTTGTTCATTTTATCCAGCTACTGAAATTATTTATTTCTTCTTCAACTAGCACTTGTCTTGGCTTCCATGCGTCTGCGGAAAAATTTCGGATCTTGTCCCGTCGATCCCAAGAAGTATGAGCCACCGCTGGTCAAGTATTTTGCATTGTACGCCGTTCAGGTATGTAATAATTTTCAGCGTTTTTGTATCCGGCGTATGTCATTCATAGTATACTCTGGTTTCCTTTTGTCGTACTCACTGGAAATAGTATGACTATGCTGAAAATCAACCGCAGATATGAGAATGCCAGTGAATTGTCAGATTGACAATTTATTTTCTATATCAGAACTTGTTTTCTCTGAACCAAAATGATATTGCTTATTTGCTAACCCACACAACAGACTACAACTATTTTGCAAATTTTCATAGCTCTCCATATACATATATACGACAAAAGCTCTGTAAAGCCCCCGGGGAGCTTTTATACTTTCAGACACTCTAGAGGGGATTTTAAAGAGTGGAGGTGCAGATTCTACATTCAATTTTATGAGCCAAATGCATAAATTCGGCACAATTTTCATCCCAAACCATATCAAAATCAACATGCAACCATATTTTCCTAAACAAAGTGAATACCTTTAGTAATTTCTGGAATTTTATATATGTGGGGGGATGGCTTAATAAAGAGGGCTTGTTTGAATCAATCTGTTAATCACGTTAATCCATTTTGCCTTTATAACAGAAATCTCGACCCTAACCTCAAATCTAAAGTCACATTTTAGTGAGAACTTAGATTCCAAAAGCCTCAGTGTGCCAAAAATCCGTCTTTTTCTTTGCGTCCGCGTTTTCATGGTATTAAAGTTTTGGTAACCACTTTTAGTAACAAGTCTTTTTGTCTAAGTTGATATGTTTACCTACGACTTGCCACCATGGATACACAGGTTCTCCTTTGATCTCCGAAGTTAAACATGGTTAGGCCAGGTCATCACCTGGACGGTTGACCACCTGGAACCACCCAGTATCATACGTACAGCACCCCATCAAGGTGTAAACTTTTACCTCAATTGGTAAAATTATTGTCAGAAAGCAAGCTTACCAACTTCTGAACGCCAGTTGTGAATTCTTTCCAAGTTTTGATCCCTCCAACTTTCATAAATTGGTTAACGAATCTTCGTAAGTTAGGCCAAATATCGTCGCCATTTTGTATTTTGTACTGGTGTGTGTAAGGCGCTATAAGAAGGCTAGCAATGTGAATAGTATTGTTCAGGATACTATCAGTGAAAGTCTTTCGGATTTTCTCCAGAAAGAAGAGCCAGACGCCCGTCGAAGCGCTTTAGAGTCTGCGCAGTATCGGTCTCCCTTCATCATTCCTTTGTGAAATTGCGCATGCACCAAAACGCTTCGCTCGTCCTATTGATTAGCTAGCCAATCAGAGTTTACGTCTTTTTCCTTTGTGATTTACAAATGGGGGAATTTACAGTATCCCGAACAAGGGAATAAATCAACGAATTTGGCAGTCTCGTTCAGGTCAACGTGAAGTGACGTCATTTCGCACTTCTTATCAGATTGAAATACGTAGTTTCGCAGATTAATAGACAAAAAAATTGAAAAAGTATTACAGACCATTCACAACAATGTAATCTCTTGGATAATCAACAATTATACCAACCCTGGACCTGTCCTCTAAGCCTTATTTTCATGGAGCTACATTTTCCGCTAAATGCTCGCTAGCAAGTTCTTCAGTGAAGGAGCATAATGGAATTGTAAAGGGCCATTGAGTATTGAATCAATGTGAAGGCGCCCGCAAGGAAGAGAAGCAGTGCTTCAGTGGAGGAGCACAATGGAATTGTAAAGTGCCATTGAGTATTGAATTAAAGCAAAGGCGCTAAGATAAAAGCAATAACTTTACTTTACTTTATACCCGGTGTCTCAAAAAGGTAATCCCTTTTGACTAAACAAAGGAACGAAATGATAAAATATCGGGACTTTTTGAGTTCATAGGCATAGTTGTTGATCTTCAACTTAAACATTCATATCTTGCATTTTAGAATCGTCCTCCGAACACCGGAGAGATGAGTTCACAAAGTCGAATTTTTGAATTGCACTTGAAACCAGAGATTTTGTAGAAGGGCCTTGTCATGATTTTATATCACAGGCATATTGCTAAAGAAATTCAACTTTGACCTGTAACATTTTCTTTGAATAGAATTATACCTTGAAGTGCTTCAATTGCTCTACCAGGTGACTGGTGAGCCAGAAAAAGTTCCCACTTTTAAAGATTCTTAGCACCAAGAGTACTTCACAGATTTGAATGATTCAAATTTCACTTGAAAGCTAAAAGATCGAAGTATTTTTGTGACCTTTGTCGCCGTCTTACCAGCACAAGAAGTATCGGTAAATTTAACCTTATAAAGAAAAGTTTATCGGTTGTATTATCATTTTCTTTGTTCCTCTATTTATTTTTGAGGCTGTGGTACCCAGGGTAATTTTCACTTCATTGTTACAGACTCTGTCAGCACCACTGCAAGGTTTCTTGAACAGCGTCGTTTACGGTTGGAGCCGAAAATCATTTCGTGATGCAGTTACGCGGGAATCAAGGCAGTTATTATCTGCTGCAAATACAACACAGTATGGGACGTGGGAATCCCCTTCATCATCATTTACCAGTTCTGGTGAAGGTTGGAGATCGTAGTAGCATCAGGTGATGTCTCTCTTTCCGTTATTCTTGAGTGTATGGGTGTGTGATAGACTTATGGCGATGAGTCTCTTATTTTCCTGTGCTCCTTGACTTGATGATGGCTTTTCGGTCAATAGAAACTCGTAATATTAGTCTGAAAAACCTGGCCCTATTTAGGTCCAAACTCCGCGATTCCTACAGTACCAATCAGATTGCAAGCTTTGTGGTGCAAATGTGATAGAATTTTCTATTCGATTGAAGAATTGAAAACACTCCCACGAGACTGAGATTGGAAGCCGTGATTCCATCGTAATTCCTTTGATAATTGCAGAAAATAGGACCATCTTTTTGACTGTTTCATCATAAGTCCCAGTTGAGCAAGGTTTACCTCAGGGATACAAGGGACTCATCGTCATAAATCTAGGTGTGTGATCGATAAATTGAGCACAGGTTCCAAATCTTTGAATCAGTGTAAAAAGGTGGGTGTAGCTTTCGATTACTTATTTCGATTGGGTATTCAATACGTGGGACCAACGAAATGAGTTTAATACTCATAAGATTATGTCTTCATGATAAAGAATATATAAGTGCGCAAAACATTGAGTAGAGCCTTTAGTTGTCTGAAGATCGCTAGAAGGCGTGAAACTCCGAGTAACAACAAATAACGTAGTCTGTTTTATTGCTTCAGTCCTGTTATAGCGATTCATGTATGATTCTGCCGTTGGACCTTCGGAAATCTCGAATATCTTTCAAAATTACAGCACATTTTATGTTTCAACTCATTTGTTGACATGACGTCATCAGGTTTCTAAATCGGTAACTAGAAGATAAACAAGTAAATAGCATAAGATGTAAGCACTTTGATGCGAATAGACGATTACGCTACAGATGGCGGCGGGGAACTTTTTACCAAGATGCTTTGCGTTCTAATTGCGAATCCTTAACGATTCTGTAGGAATTCGATTAAAGAACGCAATGCATCTCCGTAAAAAGTTCCTTGCCGCCATTTTTAGCGTAATCTTCTATTGAAAGAAGCGACGTTTCGAGCATAGCCCGTTATCCAGGGTTTGAAAACGGGCTATGCGCGAAACGTCGCTTCTTTCAATTCGCATCAAAGTGCTTAAATTTTATGTTATTTACTTGTTTATCTTTGTATTATGCCACTGCACGCAGCAAGAAGATTTTTTTTATCATAAACCAGAATGGTGACAAGCCTTTGCTGGATACCATAATCCATATTTGACTATGGTTTTTCTGATAATTATTTACTGTTTCATAGATATCTTTAGAAATTATGATGGTTTTAAGTTTTTGCAAACTATTTTCTTGAATTCTCAAAAGAGAAGAGAATTGAAATATTGAAGATATAAAATTCAAACGGCAGAATGATAGTGAAATAGCTCGAGTTTAAGCTGGAGCTCAAAAGAATAGATCATAGAATTTACACCAACATTTTTTAAGATTTGGAATCTATGCTAAAAAATTGTGTAGATAAAGCTTTGTCACTTCAAGTCAGTGCCTAGATCCCCCCGGGGGGGGGGGCTCTTAGCACATGTAGATACGAGGAGGTAAGTCCGATATTTTTGGGCCGAAAGTGATATTTTTCGGTCAGAATATTGACGAAAGATATTTTTGGGTTAGAATGAAACTGAAATCATTGCCATGATATATGTCGGCATCTAATCTAGTCAATATGATATTTTTGGGTGCTTCATAGCCAATTCTGACCTCAATTTGCATCGTTTCGGGATAGTTTATGTTCGTTGACAGTTGTCAGAGAATATTATGAGCTGATACTCCTTGGTTGCAGCAGAGCCAAACTGATATCTTTGCATTGCCTTAAAATTTCTCGAACTGACCCCCCTGTATGTGCATGTGCTGGGTGCCCCCTGGTGTCCAGAGTTGGGTGTTCTTTTGAACTTTATTTGGGTGATATGAAGCAAAGCAATGGCAGGTTTTGGGAAGATTGCATCTTTTCCCTTTCATATACACGGCATTTCAAAATGATGAGTATCACAAAGAAACCGATCTCAAGAACTGACTTTGCAACTGTAAACATTAGAGACTGCAGATGACGTCTTGAGAACAGGATGGCTAACTAATTTGGTGTGCAGCTGAAACGGTCTTTTTTCTGTCAAAAGTAGGTGGATAGGATGCAGCTCTTTGTTACAAAATGTACCATTGTTTGCTATCATTACAAAATCAGCCGTTGTTTTGTCATACTAAATACTTACCAATAACGATAGACAAAATCGGCTAAGGTTTGTTTACACTGTTTACATTCATTTCAAGTCATGAGACTAGTCTCTTGATAAAATTTCTTTTGACTTCTTTAACATATTTCGTGTCATGCAAAGTTGTGCCATGAATGCAAAAAGTAGAATAATACTGAAACTTCTCAAGAGTGTGGTCACATGACTTAAATGGATAAAACAATAGCCGATTAGGTTTATTGTTCTATTGTTTTATCATCGTCAAGGAGTTGGTTTAATGCTTAATCCTAGGGAGGTGGTCTGGTAACAATTCAGTTGGATGCTCTTTTATTTCTTGGGTTTTAAATTGATAATGTTTTCTAGATTCTTGAAGATTTCGGTCAATGTTTTGGGTTTTTATCAATTGGCTGATATTTTTTTTCTGAGTTTGAGAAAGTCTCTTTTAACTTTCTTAGGGTTCTGAGAAAATCTCTGTTATTTTGAGGGTTTTAAGGAAAATACCCGTTATTTTTAGGTTTGTCGGAAATCGCTGTGTTTATTTTGGAGTCAGCGAAACGTGATAGTTCTTGTCTGTGATTCTTTGGGTAGCAGCAGAATTTGCTAAGATGTACAACCTTATCGGCTAGCATTGTGAGTTGCCCTATCTTGTTGGTGCCTAGTATTTTTAGATAGCTGATACGCGTGGAAATAAATGAAAACTCAATTGACGTTGTGTGCGACCACTTCAGATCACGTGATTGTCCTACTGAATGAAAAGGGCGCTGTGAATAATGCGAGTAAAATAGACGATTTCCCAAATGTATGGACACTTGATCTTGACCTGAAGTGGGTATAAAACGTCAGCTGAATTTGCCCATTGGAAAGTATAGATTTAATATAACATGTAATGTTCTAATATCTGTAGGGATTTTGACTTGCTTTAAGTCTCTCTCACGGAAGAATCGAGGGAAGGAAAAAGGCGAGAGAAATTCTCGCCCTTTTTTCCTTCTCCCATTTTTCCCGCAAGAGACCTGTAGCGAGTAAACAAGGGTTCTAAAAATTCAACGTTGTTTATTTTTGTTTAATGCCGGTGAGCCAGAAAAAATTCCCCACATTGAAAGTTCATAAGACAAGGAGTACTTGATGGATTGGAATGAATCCTCCGCGCTTTCTCCTCCGCTCTTTCCCTCCTCCTCCGCAATCACTAACTCGCTCCTGGTTTTCTGTGTCTGGTATTCGCTACCTTTAAGGGGGCTCCCTGTTGTGATGAAAGCTCTTTTGTAATTGTTCTCATGCGTTTCTATGAGCACTTGAAAAAGACCAAAAACACTGGATCAAATCATAAAGGCTTTCCTCACACAGAACAATATTGATAGTACGATGTTTTACGGGTGAAAGATATCATCTGCGCATTTATTGCCATGGGATTGAAAATCTCTAGCACTTGGTTTGAAAGTCTATTTCTATGACTCTTGAGAAAGATGAAATGCCCTTGCATATTGTTTGTATAAACAGATTCCTCATGCTTTGGTCAAGTGTTTTAGGCCCTCGTTGAGTCGTCTTGCATCCAAGAAATCTTTGCAAAATGGAATTCATTTGTACTTTCAATGCTCAAGGGAACGCAAAAATATCACAAAACAACTTTGCTTTTAGGCTTTATACAACACTTTGAGTGATTCAGATCCATCATATAGTCTTAGTACTATGAATTTCCAAACGTAGGAATTTTTTTCTGGCTAACCCGATACTTTTTTGATAAAAACTTGGTTCACATTAGAGTGAAATTGTGTTGGAAATTCATTCAAATTGTGGCGGAAAACACGCTTCATAGTCATTTTTGATGAAATTTTGAGACATTAAATTTGGCGATTTTGACGTCATTTCAATATGATTTAAACCAGGGAGATATAGACGGGAGAGGAAACGCGCATTGCAATGCGCGAGCGTCTCTATAGTATCTCGCGTTTCACTGATAGTATCTATATCTCCCTTATTTAAACCTTTTTAAAGATACGCCTCTTCAACGAAGCGGCCTCGATTGAAATTTTGCAAAATTTCTCTAGATTGCTTCAAATGAAGTTTCTGACCTTAGATTTACATTCAGCACCAACATTTTAGCCTCACTGCAAATTTTCACAATCTTAGTTTTTGCTATTTTAGTTACTGTCCATAACAACGTTGAAATTTTATAAGAGATTTGGCCGTGAATCTGACTTCCCTAGCGATTTTGACGGTCAGATCCCTTATAAATTCTCAAATTGTTATCGTCATAAATCATAATCGCTTACTGCGCTAGGAATATGAAAATTAACACCATAGGCGTAGGAACTAGGGGCACTGGGGACACGTGCCCCCCAAGATTTTGCAATATACAAAGAAGTGCCCTTTTATTTTGGAAAATGCCCCTTTTTTCTTAAGGAAAAAGTGCCCTCGATGCGTCGTGCCCCCCCCGAAGTTTGAGATGCTTTCTACGTCCCTGATTAACACTTAGAGTGAGCTTTGATGTTGAATCCAAATCTGTGGCTAGAAGTTTCGTATGAAGAAATGTTTGAAGAAATTTTCAAATATTTTGAAATCGAGCCCGTTTGTTAAAAAGGTGTACTGCGCTATATTTTTACTCTTGTGTAAACCAAAATCTAACAGATTATATTGTAAATTTGATTTGCTTCATACGTGAGCTGTAAGTTTAAAATGTAAATATCATGTTGCAATTATAAAAAGGACGTAAATTTCTGGCGTCTTTTTTGTTAAGTTTCCTTCGCAAGTTGTGACTCAAGAAGACGCTCGGCTGGATTCCTGGATTACTTGTTTGCATGAGTTTGCACCACAAAGTTGAATCTACTTGAAATGACTTTGGTCTCTAGAGACCATCAACATACACCCTTGTTCGTATTACTGAATCACAAATAACCTGGGGGTAGGACAATACTGCTTATGACTACCGTAAATGCTCTATAAAGCCCCCACTTACATCAAATTCCAGAAATTACCAATTATTTTCCATTTATTTTGCTAAACAGGGTTGCATCTTTATTTTGATGTGGTTTGGGATAAAAGCTGTGCCGAATTTAGGCATTTGACTAGTAAAAGAGCATACTGAATCCACAAAATATCGAATAAAGGAACTGAAAAGCCATCAGTCGTATTCAAGTCATTTGATTTGCAAAAAAAGCTCCTCTCTCTAATAAGTCCCCCTTCTCTATTAGGCCCCCCCTCTGTAGTGTTCGTAATTAAGTAAGCCCAGGGGGGCTTGATAGATGTGAAGTGAAGGTGAAGTTGCGTTTTTCAGCGCCAAGCGCTGGGAACGCAGAGATAGAGCAGACCTAATCGAGTCCGCGACCCCTTGTCATGATGCTCAAGTGGTGGGCCCCTACCGGGATTCGAACCTTCTCCACCTGACTGTTCTGGCTGCAGTGTCAGAGGATTTCACCACGGCGGCACTACACCCTCACCTTCAGAAATAGAACTGTTAGGTTACTCTCGTATTCTGTCATTTGCGGTTGTTTGAGATCCATTTTTCATGTAGATTTCAAAATTTTGTTGAAGTCACAAACAAGTTTATGAGAATCCTTTGCAAAATAGTAGTTTATCAACAACAAGTGATTTTCCTAGAAGAACATGGTACGCACTTGCGAGAGAATTTTGGATACATCGTGGAGGAAGAGATTCACAATCGATTGATACTAATCACGACTTAGCACCGAAGGGCATTTCACTCCCAAAATATTTCGTACACCTTTGACAAAGAAGCTCTTGTTTTCAGAATGCATCAAAAATCTGTAGGTACCCATCGTCCTGAACATATCTCGCACACTTTTTCGAATAAGTAAGATGCCTCTCTCTTCTCACCAATTTCTCCGATATGATTTACTTGTTGACCAGACGTCCGCTGTTTCAAAGGGTTGCTACAAACTTCTTTTCTTTGTGGTGTCGCAAGAAATTGATTGAGACAAAATCTAAAAAAATTAACTAAAAAATTCGAAATCTAGCCAAATGGATGCCAAACAGCACAAAGTCTGAAAAGCACTTGTACTTGGTATTACATGGCTAAAAACCGAGGGGAGTACTTCACTATAAATTCATACGGGGGCGTGCGCCGCAAGGATTTCTGCTACGAACAAATCCCAGAAATTTGGTCCAATATTGATACCCAATCCCAGAACATTGAAGAAGTAACAAAAACAATTTGACGTCAAAGGGATAAGGATTGAGGGCTGGGAAGGAGAGTTTTAATCCTAAGTGGCCATTGGAACGAGGTTCTGATTTGAGCACGTTTTTAACACATAAACTACTTGAAATCTGTTCACCTGAAACCGAGCACATGTTTTTCGAAAAATGATTTAGTTGTACTTTCGTTCAGCACCCATTACCAGAATTTTGAGGATAACAGTAAACCCCAATCCCAGAAAATTCCAGAAATTTTCCAGTAAAAGTATATCCCAGTCCCACAATTTTCAGGCTAAAAAACTACCCAAAATTGGCTCACATCTCCGTCTTACCCCATATTGAAGTGCCTCCCGGGGGCTAAAAAACGCTATCAGAGTGCCTTTGATTCAATCAGTACGAACAAGGATTAGCCCTGTCCACAAGTTGCTCAAAATTTCTTGAAAAGTTGCTCAAAATTTCTTGAAAAGTTGCTCAAAATTTCTTGAAAAGTTGCTCAAAAGTTGCCACTTGATTCACGAAGTTGCCCAACAGTTGCTCACCTGTTGTCATATTTTTACGACCATATTGCTATAGATATGTGAATAACTGAGATCTATGCATAAGATTAGCGTTATGGATGCTCTTTATTTCAACAATTTCTCTAGTAAGGCTACAGCAGTTTCTTGGAAGTTTGATCCTTTTGACGCTAATATTGTTGTTAGGCCCATCTGACACATCTTCACAATTTTGGCAAGAATCATTTGCTCACCATGAAGAACAACAATAACAACAGCAACAACAACAACAACAGCAATTATTGACGAATAATAATAATCATCATCGTAACCAAAATCAGTATTCTCATCATCATTATCAGCATCATCATGATCATCGTCATTATCGTTATCATCATTGCCATCATCATCATTATCATCACCATCTTCATGATCATCGTCATTATCGTTATCATCATTGCCATCATCATCATTATCATCACCATCTTCATGATCATCGTCATTATCGTTATCATCATTGCCATCATCATCATTATCGTCACCATCATCATGATCATCGTCATTATCGTTATCATCATTGCCATCATCATCATTATCATCACCATCTTCATGATCATCGTCATTATCGTTATCATCATTGCCATCAGCATCATTATCATCACCATCATCATGATCATCGTCATTATCGTTATCATCATTGCCATCATCATCATTATCATCACCATCATCATGATCATCGTCATTATCGTTATCATCATTGCCATCATCATCATTATCGTCTTCCTGCTCAAAAATCACTAATTTCAAACACCAGTTCTTCACAATTCAAAACTTTGAATCCCAGCCTGACCAGAAAAATGATGCTTTCCATTTCTAATTTTCATTACTGTTGCAGAGAATAAACGAAACATCATTAAAAATTTTTGTAGTATTGCTAAAATAAGGACGAGTTGCTCAATGCTGCAAAAGTTGCCGAAATTCCTAAAAGTTGCCCAAAAAGACTGCAAGTTGCCCAAAAGT
Source organism: Aurelia sp. 4 Dawson et al 2005 (assembly GCA_964019985.1). NCBI lineage: Eukaryota > Metazoa > Cnidaria > Scyphozoa > Semaeostomeae > Ulmaridae > Aurelia > Aurelia sp. 4 Dawson et al 2005. The sequence continues at coordinate 15,746,142 of OZ026500.1, read as the reverse complement.
TGCCGAGCAACTTGCTGACAGGGCTAACAAGGATTTACTCTTGACATATTTTAGAAGCGAAAATGTGCAGATTCGCAGAGAAAAAATTTTAAATCATTTATTCAAGAGGTTGTTGTCATCTTCAAATAGAAGGTTTTTGGAGATTCAAAATTTTTGTAATATGGACTATATACATATTTTTCCAAATAAGATCGCACAGCGCAATAAAATACAATTGTAAATGGGTGAGAGTTATCCACTGCACATTTATTGCCATGGGACTGAAAACAGGCCGTATGTAGCAGCTGCTGATTAGGGAAGCAATTGTTCTTAACCCAATCAAGCCTGGGAGGGCTGAATAAGCCTCCCTAGCGGTTTTTTGTCAGTAGATTTTTATCAAGTGCACTTACAGAGCCAAACTTTCTGAATTTAGTTTTTATCCTTGTCACGATGAAAAATTAATTTTTTGAAAAAATCAATTTCATTCCAGGGGGTAAACGCGATCAGTTTTCGAGAGATGTATGTGTAAAATTTTGAATAATTCTTGATAAATCTACAGCTAATGTGATAAAATGATGAAAAGAAGGGAATACATACTGCTTTTGATGCTCTATCCAACAAAATAATTATTTTATAATTTGAGCATATGGTTTTGCAGATTTTGGCACTAAGCATGCACACATTCTTTGCATTCCTATGTGATGACGTCATCACTTTTTATTAATCGTTCTTCATGGAGCGAATACAATTTAGACATAAAATACAATGAACTTAACCTGATGTCCTTAATGCTTTTCGTTTTCCCACAATCAACGATTGAAAACTTTTACTACTGAACCCAATGGACTTTGAAAATTGAACAATGTGACGTCATGGACAGGTCACGTGACATATCTAGAAATAGATTTCATTTTTGGGTTCACCATATGATGATCTATACACATGCAAAGTTTCAAGGCTCTAGGTTGTCCAGAACAGAAATAAATTAAGGGGGGCTGAATGCCCCCCTAGGCTTACTAGAGCATCAAATACCCTAGGCCTGATAGAGGTAAAACAATAGAGAACAGCACATCCAATTAGTGCTTATGACGTAGCACTATTGTTGTCAGAATTATTGGGGAGCGTGAGCCCTAACTGCTCCCTCCCCCCTTTCTACGGGCCTGACTGAAAATCTTTGGTTTTTGTTTGAAAATGGATGTCTCATAGCTCTTGTGAGAGGCGAAACGCCCATTGTGTATTTGTTCTGTGCAAGAAGAGTCCTTTCAAATTTGATCAATGTTGTAGGCTCTTTTCAGTTATTTTGCAGCAATGAAACTTCTATAAAGTTAAGTGATATCTCTAGTGCTAGTAGGACAGCAACAAAAATCACAAAAATACTTCAATTTTTCGCCTTTTAACTGCAATTTGAATCATTCAAAGCTGTAAAGTACTCTTGGTGCTATGAATTTTTCAAAAAGGGATCATTTTCGTGGCTCACCCGGTACTATAATGTATAGTATTTCGAGCTTCTTCATGATTTTTTTCGTTTTTTCTTTGGAAACATAGATGGGCCTATCATATGAGTCACACGTTTAAGTCAGTGCGCTATGATGTCCTATTCACCTTAAACAAGGCAGATGTATTGTTTGAAGTGCATCCTAACGTCACGATGTTGCCTCGGAATCGTGGATATCTTCTTTGTTGTGGAGCAAGACAAAATGGTTCCCCAAGTCAGTCTTATTTAAGCCTTGGTTATCAAAAGTTTTAGGCCTAAAAATGCAGTTAACAGAAGGCAAAAGAACGTTCAAATATTGCCGAAAAAGAAGGAAGGCTTTGTTTTATGGCATCAGTTCAAACTACTCCAGATTTGTCCTGTTAGAATTCGTTGGCTGCCACATTGATTGACCATTCCCGATTATTCGTTTAATGTTATCTATCTTTGACGAAATCTTCAATTGAAGCGTCCATCGCTGCCCTAAATCCTTCTCGGTGATATGCACTGAAGACTGCGGGAGTGAAGAACTGATTAGCAGTCACGTGATGTGGAAAGTTACCACAGATTGGCTGAGAGCAGCTCTGACAACAGTTACAGTGACAGCATTCAGAACATGTGCATGTCAATCTATTCACTTCTTCCTCCGCCAAGATGGGGCCATCTCCCCATCGCCTTCTTTTCATCTTGATGCCTGTATCTGCCTCGTATTCAGCCCAGCTGTTATCCTCCTCTCGTATGATGCCTACACGTGGGTGTCGTGGCAACAATAACATGACCTCGCCTTCACCGACTTTCCTTGACAAGTTCGTTTCTTCGTCCTTTTCGTAATACTGAACTTTAAATTGATAATGACGAGTGTATTTTTGATAAAGTGGCTCGACTAACTTGTCTCGGATATCTTCTTCGATATCACGGCCATCCATGCCACTGCAGGAACATCGAAGTTTCGCTCGTGCCATTTGCAGCGAATGTAACAAATCAAAACCAACATCATCAAGAGACTGGACAAATCCCCCGTCTGTCACGATGATTTTTCGCATTCTTCGCTTCAGTAGTGCAAGGAGCCCAAGGTTTTCAACGTGCCCTCCATCACTGAGATACAAAATCGCTGGGGGGACTTCTCCAACGTTGTTTATCGTTAGTATTTCTCGAAGATATCGAACTTGGTAGATGTTTACTATGCACCACCTATGAAATAGAAAGATATGACAATAAAAAGAAGTTCTCAACTTCATGTATAAAGTTGCATTTGCCGCCTTTGGTAGATTGTTCTAAGTTATATTAGAATTTGCAGTGTACTATACTTTGACCAGCCCCCAAAGGCTCGCCCAAAGGTGCATGAAGTAAATACCAGCAAAAACAGGCCAGGCCGCATCATTCAAGTGTCTCCAGCTGCGCGAAAAATGATGGGAACCATGAGCATACAGAAATAAAATCCGTCACAACGTGAGTCACAATTTTGCGAGAATTCTTTTGGAATTCTTTCTACCAACAGGATGTCTCAAAATAAGTGTGCCCCATTTGTGTGGCTTCTGTGGAGGAGCTGTAGATTCAATTGTCTCGGTTGTTACTCAGTTGCATAGGTCAGGCTTCAACTTAGATTTTGAGACCTTATTTTAGTCAATCTGACATATGTGTGCCCAAAAAAGTTTACGGGTTTGGTTTGATCCACTGATTTGAATTTAGCTTCAATCAATGCCTGTTTACTTTCAGAATGTTTATCGACAGTTCACTTGAGTATAATAGATACCTCGTTTCTGGTATTGATGCTTTGAGATCAGAAATAGCAGTCTTGAAAGCTCATATTTGCATGCACCCCCAAACCAGAGCTGTGGCGTTTTGGCCTAAGCAAATTCTTGAAGCACAATGAAACACCAATGTAAATTCTACGCTCACAGCACCAATATTTATATTCCAACCAACTATCGAGGAAAGCATAGAGCTCAAATCTTTTAAAAAGGTGGCTGTAAAATTCTATTACATTTTTCTTTGAATTAAAGTTCTTGAAAGGAACTTCAGGTAATTCGCAATAAATTTGCCGTGGCAATTTCTTGATACCTTGACTCCTTTCAAAATGGTGGCATTTATTAATTTTGAGGCTGTGACGTCATCAAATTTCTAAATCCTTAACCAGAAGAGCAACAGATTTCTGCTTGCAACCATGTTGTAGACCTTCATAAACTATGGTTATCTTGAAGATTGTATCATTTTCTCTCAATCAATTTAAGAATTACAGTGATTTTAATGTCTTCAAAATTTTCGATGAATTTTTGTAAAGTAAGTCAAAATGCCGCCATTTTGAATATAATCAATATATCAAAAAATTGCCACGGTAGATTTACAGCAAATTACCCAAAGTTTCTTTCAAGCACATGAATTCAAAGAAAAATGTGATAAAATTTTACACCCACCTTTTTAAATATTTGAAAGATTTGAGCCGTATGCTATCGAGGAAAATTTTGAGATTGATTAGCCAATGATTAACGCAGAATTCACATCACTGTACCCAACAAAATCTATAAAACTAGGCTTGCCACGCTGCGTCTGCGGCACTGCACCGCCCTCGTACCGAATAATTGCTTTGGGTGGAATTTGCTGCGCCTGTTTAATCACTTTATTTGGGCAAACTATTGTCATAACGGTTTCGTCAAGGTTCGCTCTACAAAGTGGCCGTTCATATATAAGCTCGAAAATCTTTCAGTTTCCACCCTTGAGATTCTTCACAGCTCTTTTCACCACTCCCTACTTTTCAGGTGTATCTGTATCTCTTTCTAATGTCCACCTTCTCTTTAACCCTATCTTGCCTGGGAGTTTTGAAGCGGTCAATACCTGAGGGGGATGGATTCCTCTCCCCTCTATTACTTTCCTGTAAAAGTAGCTATGATCATTAAACTTGGCAATGAGATGCACTTTACGCAAACAATCAAAATCATTCGATTAAATCAGATTAAAGGCAGTCTGTCACGCATTTGATTGGGTGATAATGACAATACAAAGAATAGGAAATTTGAATGGCTGATGATCCTCTGACTTTCTACGGCCGTAGAAAGTCAAGAAGATTAGCCCTCCTTTGTTACAAATGCACAGATTCACAAAGAAATCCGTTGTGTTGAGCTCTGATTGTAGCGGCCAATCATTTACGTGACAGACTGCCTTTAACTCCATTATAATTTTTTACGACATCCGGAATAACATACATGGCATTACAGAATATCCACAGTTCCATTACGGAATGTTGGAATGGCAGATCCGGGAAATGTTAGAAGTGGATCGGTCAGACGAATTTGAGGAATAGACTTGCGGCAAAGACTATACGCCAGGGTTAAAAATATAAATGATTTCTTACCTTACAAATCTTTCAGCCCTGCTCGTCCTGCTCTTCCCGGTAGGCATCAATGCCACCCAGATAATGACTACAAGAAAACCAATGAAGATACCCAATAACACGTGACCATGAAGTCCAGGCTCAGTCCATTGAAGTTCGAATATCGGCAGTAGAAGCAGTGGCATTGCAAGGATACCTTGTATGATAAATGGCACAAGCTAAAGAATAGTAGAACAGGTATTAGTTAAGGGCTAGTTATTTTAAATACTGAATAATGGGTTGGTGGGTATTCACAAGTGCCACGAACTTCTTTCTGTGAAGGGAAGAGGCCAATGGCTTTTTCGAGTTCACGCAGATTACATTCACAATCCACTATCATGGATAGTTAGACACCCCCATCATGCGTCAACTAGCATACTTCTGTGGAGGAAAAATCTGTATCATCCTGCGCAGGAGGCTTCGTAGGACTATAGATTTTCCTTACACAGAAGTTGACTTATGCCTGCTCGCCCCTTGTTTCCCTGCGTTCTTTGATTTGCTGATTTCACTTGGTCAAAGGAGAAAAAAGGAGATTCATATTATCACACTAAAAGGTGTGCCCAGTCTTTTAGGCCCGTTCACATTCACCAATCAAATTTCTAGAATTTAGTTTTCAACCAATCACGAGGCGCTATTTGGATAGTTGTTGCTGTTGGATACAAGAGACAGTTGATCTGCCCTAGAGATTTCGCAGCTGTGATGGATCTGTTTTGCTGCTACAGAAGACTGCCTGAAAAAACGTACTTTGTGATGGTCAAGAAAACATCATTCTTTGTACAAAAAGTTTGCTTTTTAATGTTCAAGCTATTTAAGCCGGACTTTGAAGCAATTTTGTTGAGTGCACGATAACTCCCGCTTCTTTAGGCCATTTTGAGAATGTTAGCCTATTTCTTTCTTCAGCGTAATGTTATGACTCCCTTTTGACCAAGTGATATCAGCAAATCAAAGAACGCAAGGAAACAAGGGATGAAAAGTCAAAAGTTTAGCACAGAAGCATAAAGCTGTGTCTATCAGGCACAACTGCGTAGTCTACCCACCCATTCTCTTATGCTTTAGCCTGCGTTCAAACTTTGCCCAAAAAACGAGCTCAGTATTTTCCCAACGGGGAGTTGTAGTTCTGTCTCTGTCTTCCAGGTCTCTTCTGTCTCACGCGCGCGCGAGTAACTTTTCGTTGCTGAACAGCAAACAAATCCAACTAGATCGCAGGTAATTTAGCCTAGCTTTTTTGCTCAGACTTGGCAAAGTTTTAGAAGTGCAGTGTAGCTTATAAAGATGGAGCAAAGGGAAAACGTAACTTCTTCAGTGGTTTTTGAGATGATTCTCCTTTTCTGAAATCAAAGAAAAAGTGAGCGTTGACTTGAAAAGTATATGCAAAGCCAACGTTAATGGTAACGTGGCCATTTATGCAAGACAATTTTCTTTTTACAGCTTTTCGATAGGCCGAATGGTATTCGGGAAACTTACCATTCCTGAGCATTGCAAAACTACAACAAGTTGCTCATCAGACCGGAGAGCAGTGTTTGCGTGGAAGTCTTTGACTATGTTTTGTTTTGTTTTTTGAATCTACATATAGCTCTTACCACTTGCCAAAACGAAGTTTTCAGCAAGGTCTTATCTGCAATCCACGATTTTCCCATTGTCAATCCCAGCATAACTTGCAAGCTTAGCACAACTTCGTTACGATATCCACCCATATGATAAGAAACAACAGCCCCAGACGTAGCCATAGCATCTGAGAGACTAATGTCGTTCGGGGTAATAGAATATTCGTCAAAGTCTTTAACATCATCATCATCAATTCTTTCGATCAGTGTCGGGCTTAAAGTTAGTAACGTGAACGAGTCAGCTGGCTTATTTGAGACGGTATACACCCAGTTATCGACTAACACATTGCAGATGTATTGTGGCTGTATTTTTTCAAGATCTTTCAATGTCAATGTTTCTTTTTCGAAATTATCGTCCGGAGGGATTTCTTCGTACGATCCTAGCCGTACTCCTCTTGCGTAAAGGCCACTCAAAGGAAAAAAGTCAGCACATGAAATACCCCTACAGCCAAGGCATCCAGAACTTATTGAGGTGTAGAAAGATTTCTGCAGTCTGCATCTATGGAGGAAAGAAACAAAAGAAACAATATTAAAGGCACTGTGTCCATATATGAATAAGTTGCATGCACAGTCGGTTGAAACTACTAACATGATGCTAATCACAGGTGGCGGAGAATGGTTCAGTAAGTAAAAGAATGGTTTAGTAAAATAGAATCTAATCTTACCTTGCAGTTGATCGTGCCAAGCCCTAAAATATGTGTGGTTCTGACTCATTTTGTGGTTTTGTAAATTAAAACTATGGTTCTGTAATTTGGGAAAGTGTGGTTTTAAAAAAAGGCAAAATTTGTGGACATTGCAGGGGGGGATAAGAAAATAAAATTCACTGATAATGTGATAATACAAAATAGAGTTTAAATCATGAAATTGAAAAAAGAGTAGCGCCTTCCTCATGAATGCAAACTAGTCTCAATCCACCAAGCTGCGCCCCAACGAGATTGAAGATAAAGTGGCACATTTGCAAAGTCTTCTAACCATAGCTAACCGAGGAGAAGTAAACACAATCTTTGTCGTAGCCGCTCTTTTATTCTCAGTGCTAAGTAAGTTTTGTCGTTATTGAAAGATAGTTGCTTATGCTGTATGTATACTTTACCTTATGTGCAGACCACACCCAACTTTCAAAAAGGTGCACTTGTAAAAATTTGTTATTTTATGGCTACCCTGGGTACCAGACTGATCGTGTCTAATTTCTTTTGTCACTCCTCTCTTCCACATCAGTTCAACCGTCACATTTGCTGTCCTTTATTTAGGCCACATGGTGTTGTTGCTGTATTTTCCACCAGGACAGCAAATGTGGCGGTCGAGCTGAAGTGGAATAGAGGAGTGACAAAAGAAATGAGGCACAATTAACTGCCAAGTAAGATTAGATCTTATTTTACTGAACCATTCTTTTATTTACTGAACCATTCTCTGCCACCTGTGTGCTGATATGAATGAAAGTGCTCGAGAATTTGATTGGTTACGTTAAATTGATCACGTGAAAATACTCGTTGTTGAAGCTTTAGGAGCAATGGAAGCAAGCTTCGACCAAGTGACTGTCTTTGATGATTTTTTCATTTTCATTTTCAATCATTTAAGGAGGGTGACCCTTCAACAAAGGTTGTTTTTCAAGGGGCCCTCCATCTAAAAGACAATAAATACAATAATTACAAAAATAGATACTTAATAAGAGAATTAAAGCTAATATGTTTATAAAATACAATATTTACATTATGTGCAGGATAAAAAGTAAAGAAAATATGATGGGCAGGTAGGCTTCTCAGATGACCCAGGGATCCAACGACCCCCAGCCCCAGGCCCGATCCCCACCAAATCAACCAGAGAGACCCAGAATAGACCCAGTAGCATCTCCATCTCCCACCACATGCTACCAGGCCCACTCTAAATCCCAATGGCCGACCCCGCAGAAACCAAGCCCAAAACCAAAGGCCAGGCAGACCCCAGATCATCCGAGACACCTACCCACCCAAATGTTCTTTGAATTTGCAAAGGGAGGGTGCCAGTTTCGCCTCAGTAGAAAGGCTCTTCCATCATTTTTGAAACAAAGGCTGTTCCCTGTGTGCTGATATGAATGAAAGTGCTCGAGAATTTGATTGGTTAAGAGCCGGCCATTAAATTGATCACATGAAAATACTCGTTGTTGAAGCTTTAGGAGCAATGGAAGCAAGCTTCGACCAAGTGACTGTCTTTAGCCCCATTCACACTGCAAGTTAAACCGGTTTGAACTGTATTTGATGATGCTTGGCTATGACTATGATGAAACTCAAACACGTAGTTATAAAGGTATCTCATAGCAAAAGCTTTTCTTTAGCAGCGCGAAATTTAAGAAGCAGGCTGTTGAGAAATATACGAAGTATTTTTACAAAACGCACATCCTTTTTCATTAGCAGTACATGGTATCTATAAGAAGTACCAAATATTTCAAATTAATACACGTGCTCCACAATGTTTTATTGAAAACAAACAAAGGCAGTATGAATAATTCTACAAAGAAAGCTCTGCTAGAAACACAATTTTTCGTACTATATATGTTTGCTGTTTATTTCAAATGAAGCTTCATGTATTTTCTATGTAAAGGACACCACTACAAATTAGAGTGTGACTTGGTGCAGTTCAATGGCAATCGTTCCTGACACCTCTGGTACAGATAAAAGGACTGCAATAAATAGATCTAATCGCTAAGGTTTGTTTTACCCATTTCAAGTCATGGGACCATACTCTGGGGAAGTTTTAATATCTTGCTGCTTTTTGGACTCATGGCACAACTTTGCATGTCAGGAAATATACTACAGAAATCACAAAATGTTTTATCAAGGAATTTAATACATGACTTGAAATGGGTGTAAACAAACCTTAGCCGATTTTGTCTATCATGCAATTGAGATCGTCAAACATTTTCAATTCAAAGTGAAACAATTTTGGAAAACCTACCTGTAAAAGCTATGAATACAGCTTTGCTGAACAAAACTCATGAACGGAGTGAGCAGAAACAATATTGATGCTATCCATAAAACTACAATGAAATGAGTTTCATTATAGCGTAGGCCAATAACTGGGTTTCTGAACACTTTGAACTTGATAACATATGAGTAGAAGTAAACCAGCAGAGTCCATGAGGCCTTGTTTCGCAAAGGTGGAATCCCCATCCATAAAATTACGCCCAAAGCGAGGATGACAGCCTTCATCCAGATGGGAATCACCGAGACGTACATTTCCAAGAACCAGGGAAGGAACAAGAAAGCAAGGACTACAGCAAGTATTGATGTCGTGGTGGAGAAATAATGTTGCAGATGGATGCTAACGATCCTGTAAAGGCAGTAGGAAAGCACAGTTGCAAGGAGGAGTATACAGAAAAAGATAGTGAGAGTCTCTGTATCTTTGTCCCGATCGGGAAAGCATTCTCTTGGATCATTGGGCAGTACTCGAAAAAGTCCCGTTGTTATGTTCATCCGTGTAGTATTATACGCGGCTTCATTTTTGCAGGTGAATCCCATCCTCAGCGTAGGACCGAAGAAGTAGTCAATCAAATATGCAGCTGGGAAAGCAATAGGTACCCATATCAGAACTGGAATGACAATACCAACAAACAACAGCAAGTTTATGACGACAAGAGAGTCGCAAAATCCTTTAAACGGATTCCTCCAGTTGCATTGTGAACTAGCATTCCTCCTCATGTGATTGAAATACTTCTCATGCCACTGGGGATCGTCTTTACCATGGTATCTGTACTTCCATTCTAAATAGGATGTTCCGGTGTAACCTCCACCTGAAACACAGCTCATGTAATCAATCGGGATCTTTTTCTGAAGAAGTCTTCGCAGTACTCCCGATGAAAAGGCAGCTGATCGGATACCACCACCGGAGAATGCAACTCCAATTCCTGATCCATTTGCGGTTTCGTTCTCATCTTCTGCCTGCTTTGAGTTTGATTCTTCAGTTGCTGATTCGGTGTCGACATTTGATTCTTCTACCGTTGCAGACATTTCATATCAGACGAAACTGTGATGTAGGTTAGCTGACCTGTAGAAGCAATTTTCTCATTGTACATAGTGTCCCAGAAAATTTCTCGACGTTTGATAAAACATAAAAAGTAGCAATAAAATTAACGGACTCCATAGTAGGATAACAAAATCTCTAGGAGCCTACATTAATTTTAGACGTCCAGAAATTGCGTTAAAAAACTCACTAAATTACGAGCTCTCAAGGACAGGGCCGTCGAGAGACGGACTGGGCCCAAGAGGTGGGTGTAGAAGGGGTGCCTTAAGCAAATTTTTTGGCCCACGCCCTTTTTTCTTGCGCCATGCCCTCAAATTCACTGTTAAAACGCTGCTTTTAGATGGAAACGCCCTCCGACCCGGCGATACATTGTTGAAAACATAGTTTTTGATCTTCAACACAAGAAATACTTGAAATCTGTTCAACTGAAACCAAGCAAGTGTTGCTCAAAAAATCATCCAGTTGTACTTTCATCCAACACCCGTTACCAGAATTTTGAGTATAACAGTAAACAGTAAACCCCAATCCCAAAAAAATCCAAGTGAATGTATGCCCAAATTTTCCAGTAAAAGTATACCCAATCCAAGAATTTTCAGGCCGAACACTACCCAAAACTGGCGCACATCCCCGTCTAATTCCATGTAGAACCCCCACTGTGAAGCATCCCCCCTGTGTCATAGCCGCCAGATCTTCCAGAAGGTTAATGTAAAATTCTATGACCTCCACCTTTGAATTGAATGGCTTCAAAGAAACTTTAGCCACTTTTCTATAATTCTACTATTGAACTTCTCAAAAATTTTTCAAAGTTTTTCCAAATTTCAGCATAATTCACAACTCTCCACTCATTTGAGGGCGTTCCTAAAATTTCTAGATCGTCAACCAGAAAAATGAGGGACTTTGGACTTGCTACAAATTGAAGACAGACTTGTGACTGGCCCAGCCAGAGGGACTTGTGCTTAATACCATATTGTAAGCGTTTTGCACATTACGGACTTACGGTTTTCCCAATGTTTTGATTTCTCTCTTACGCAGGTTACTCTTCCCATATCTTCTCAAATAACGAAGCGAGGTTCGTTCAGCTTAGCTGAATTTTGGAAACAATAAAGGTTTTGTGGTTTGGATGTGGATATCATTGATGAAATTTTTGGTGTTTTAAATCAAATGAAAATATTTTTCAAAGCCTAGAGGCTAAGATGGTTGTGGGCAATTCTTAATTCCAAAATGACAATGTCCAGAAGAAACTGCTCTTTTCGCAGTGCAGTGGAGAAAAACAGTAGTGTCCCGCATATAAGGAGCAACTCTTCAATTTCAGGACGCATTTCTTATAGAATGAGATAAACTTCAAATCAGGGTAAACGTTCTTATCAGAAAAATCATTTTCTATCAACGACTCAGACAACTGCTCAGATGCGATCTCTAGGATTAGGATACAAAACATATTACAGTAGAGCCTCCATATAACGGACACCAGTGGGACCAATGTTATTGTCCGTTGTAGAGAGGTGTCCGCTGTATGGAGGTGTCACTGAATGCAGGACTCAATTTTGGGACTTAAATATCTGTCCATTGTTTGGAGGTGTCCGTTGTATAGAGGTGTCCGTTGATGAAGGTTCCACTGTATTTTGATTTATATTTTGTAAATTTTCGCTTCCAAGAAACAATTATTCTAGAGAGCAGCGTTTTCCCTAGTTTGCATACAAATTGATCTACAGTTTTTAACAGAGGAACAAGCTTTATCAGACCTTTACCAGTTTCTTATAAAATGGGGCATTGATTTGAAGTTTAGGGTCTGTAATAACAATTTTCATTTCTCATTTGTGGAACGCTACTGTAAGCCAGGAACATATGGCTAAGCGTTGAACGAGCTCAGAGAGTTCAGCTCTTCGATAAACAAACGATTTACAATTTCATAAAATTCTTGAAAGTTTGAAATCAAATATCGTCAAGAGCAATCCTTGCTGTACACGGTATATGAGAACAGAAATGATGATGATAACGATGATTGAATTCTGTACCATAGACCTTTCAGCTATTCTACAAAAGAGCCTGGATCGAACGTTATTTTTATACTTTATACGCAAGGCTCGATCGAGTGGCGTGAGAGGTTCTACCACTTTCTACCACTATTATGCACATTCGAAAATTCTTCAAATTGCATCATAGCATCGCTCGATTCAGATTCTTTCCCAGAATAGCTAAAAGGTCTATTCAATTCAACATTTCTTTAAAATTGAAAAAGAGCAAACTTGAAGATCAGCAGCGAAAGCCAAGTTCTGCAGATTTTGGAAACATTGAAATATTTTCTGACTTACCCGAAAAAAGCTAAAGAGTACAGGCCCCACCTAAGGACCAAACATACCTGAATCTTTAGTGCCATTTGCCTTCTCCTAACGTGGAGACCCGATCCGCCATTGAAGCATATCAGAGGATGACTAACTTATCTGTTTATGCGTTGGTTACTATGTATAAAGTTTTAACTGTTCTTGTCAAATGAAACGCGACACATACTCATGTGGTTTGATAATACAATACCCGTATTTTGTAGATCTGTTAGAAACCAATGCTTTTACGGGGGTTTAGGCTATTGTCGGATAGGGCCGCAAGGAAGCATCTCAAACTTGGGGGCACGACACTTCCAGGGCACTTTATCCCTTAAACTGAAGGGGCTTTTCCTGAAAATGAAAAGGGCACTCCTCGTTTATTCCAAAATCTTGCGGGCCCATGCCCCCAATGCCCCTCGGTTACTACGGTTATGTTTTCCGATAAGAAACACAAGCTCAAATGATTCGCTTCGTCAGCAACACAAAATAGAGACTTCTGAAGCCTGTACACTTGAAGTTTCGAAGATGTATGTACTTTAACTTGAGTACAAATCATAAATTACGTTTTCCTTGATGTTTTGGCCACTGACGGCTCGAGATGTAAACGATTTCTTGAAATTTCGTACGTCTGAAGACAAACCTACTTCAAGCTCTTGCAAGACAGCTAAGCAAGGGCAAATTTTGTAACACGAAAGATTCAGGTTTCCGAAACGACAAAGAGACTTGCCTTTCTGTTTCACAACCCTGAGTGCACTAAGTCAAATCAAAACAGCAAGAGAAAGCAAAACATTATGATGGGCTGCGTTGGAGGTGTGTACTCTTTCGGCGCTGAAATCGATTTGTTTCACAGCAAAAAATTATGAATTTCATGACGTTCTTTGTTGGAGAAATTTTGGGAAAACGGACAAATTTCCCATAATTTCCCAAAGGTGAAATGGAAATTTCTGTTTCCCATAAAGTTTCGACAGACACTTGTCTATTATTGCCCTTAAATTGCCCTTAAATCTCCATGCAAGAACTATAGGGAAATTTTGCATTTTTTGCTGTGTTTTGATCAGACCATAGCATTTTCGTTATGCAAAATTTGCCTTGCAGACACTAGGCCGATTTTGAGGGTTTCTTTGGAGAAAAAATCCTGAATTATGTTCTGTGATGTCCTTGATATTTCGGCTACCTACTTCTCGAGTTGTAAATGACTACTTGAAAATTTGAAAGTCTGAACAAAACTGTTGTATTTTATTGTAATGTTATGTTGCTATATGGACGCTGCTCTATACGCAATGTATATCTGTATCTGATGCTTGTTCGTCATGGGTTCGCCGTTGAAACCTTGAAAATGAATGTCTGCTTTCTCTCGTAAATCAAGTGGGATACTACACAAATCTACTTCAGTCTGTTGGAAGAGCGCTATTCACCGTTGACAAAATTTTATACCTGAGCCTAGTACCCATACTTCCTTTTAGCTCAGCAATTTGGTTTCTGAGTTTGTGCAATCTTTTTGTACTGTACTAACCCTAAATGGACTGGGCTTTTCTTAGCAAGTCCGCATTGATAAGGGCTAGAAAGATGAAACTTGGCTTTCTTATATAATCAGGGCCGTTGAGAGCCGGACCGGGCCCCAAGGTTGGGAGCAAAATGGCCCCTCCAGCGCTAACGGCACGGGAAATTTTTTCGGGCCACACCATTTTCCTCTAGGACCACGCCCTCAAATTCACTGGTAAAACACTGCTTTTAGGTAGACATGCCCTCCTATACACTATTGGAAACATAATTTTTGATGGAAAATCTTTTTTGCAGTGGGTCCGCTAGCCTAGAGAAGTTCCTTGAGGACAACTAAAAACAAAGAAACAATGAAGCATGTATTTCTTTCCGGGCCCCTAAAGGGCCTGGGCCCCCTGGTAACTACCCTGGGTACCCCCCCACCTTCTCGATGGTCCTATACATAATCTTTAATAATAAAATTCCGAATATTTAGTTCATTTTACTCCAATTTTGTGCTTTCGATGGCGTCATCAATTTTCATTGTTTTAGGCCAAAAACAGTACTCGTATGGAGTTGACTGTAAAAATTAACTCGAAACAAATATTTACGCTTGATTTAAGTTTGATAAACAAATAAAGCATCAAAATATCATAGAGATAACTTGTTGAAAAAAAAATTGAAATTTTTAATCCTGTATTCATAGAGACCCCAGGGAGGCGCTAAGGACATACGCATACGGGGGTCAGTCCAAGAAATTTTCAAACAACCCAAAAATATCACTTCAGCTTTATTGCAACCCAAAAATATCAGCTCGTTTTATGCTCAGAAACCTGTAAATGAACATGAAATATCCTGTAATATTGCGAAGAGAGGTCAGTATTGCCTCTAGTGAGCCCAGAAATATCAATTCAACGATATATGATGTCAAATAATTTCCTGATTATAATTTCAGTTTTATTTGGACCCCAAAAATATCACTTTTGGCAATATTTTAACCAAAAATATCGGATTTACCTCCCCGTATTTGCATGTACTGAATGCCCCCTGGGATAGAGACATGTTTTAGACTCTCCTTGCCTAAACCAATTAGTTTGTTTTTGTTTCATAATGTCAAACTTATCGAAAAAAGATGTGAAAAGATAGTATGAAAATGTTTGGATAGCCAGAATTGCTACCTGGTAACTGATGCAAGGTTTTGAATGAATTGCGCTAATGTAGTTCTGGCGAATGTGAAGTTCGTGTACTCGGCACGCCGCCGTCTTGTTTAGTGGTACATTCATCTTATAAGAAACTAAGACTTTGGGCCAGTACTGAAAGTTTCTTAAAATTATCAGATTTTGAATACTCAGGGTTTCTTAAGGTTCCGTAGCAATCTTCATGTCCACTACCTGTTACATCAAGAACTTTTCAAAACAAGGTTTTTTGAAGCTTTCCAATGTTTAGAATATACTCAAGTACCTCACAAGTAAGATGATACATGAAACAAGTGGAGATCAGGTAAAGCTAGCTCTCCCAATTGTTGATAACTTGCTTAATGTTTATTCAACAAGTAATTATTACCTGCCGTTTAACAGGTTTTAGTTTGTCTGTATCATCATCCATTGACTTCCACATCAGGCCCAAATTGAATCGTTTATTTTACAATTTAAATCTAATCTGATGTTTATCTCTCAATTTGCTAGAGACAGATAATTCAATAAAATATGTATGTTGCGTATGGTACTAGTATGCAAATCAAACAATAATACTGTAAATAAAAGATTTAAGTACCAATGTAGCATAGATGTTAAGCATACGGCTCAAATCTTTCAAATCTTTAAAAAGGTGGGTGTAAAATTGTATCACATTTTTCTTTGAATTCATGTGCTTGAAAGGAACTTTGGGTAATTTGCTGTAAATCTACCGTGGCAATTTTTTGATATATTGATTATTTTCAAAATGGCGGCATTTTGAATTATTTTGCAAAAATTCATCGAAAATTTTTAAGAAATTAAAATCATCGTAAATCTTAGATGAATCGAGAGAAATTGATACAATCTTCAAGATAACCATAGTTTATGAAGGTCTACAACATGGTTGCAAGCAGAAATCTGTTGCTCTTCTCGTTAAGTATTTAGAAATTTGATGACGTCACAGCCTCAAAATCAATAAATGTCACCATTTTGAAAGTAGTCAAGATATCAAGAAATTGCCACGGCAAATTTATTGCGAATTACCTGAAGTTCCTTTCAAGAACTTTAATTCAAAGAAAAATGTAATAGAATTTTACACCCACCTTTGCAAAAGATTTGAGCTCTATGCTTAGATGTTAAAAACACGACTCGTGCACGAAGTTTCAAGCGTACACTCGTTACACTTGATAACGAGTATACGCTCGAAACGTCGTGTTTTCAACATCTATGCTAAATTGGTGCTTAAATCTGTTTTACAGTATTATCGTTTAATCAGAGACATACACGTTTTTTTATAAGAAACTGGTTTATAAGAAACTAGTACAAACTCTAGTACTATGTCTGCGAAGTACTAAGAAAATTTTCAAAGTTAAAAACTTGGATTTTGTAGCGAATAGCTCGTTGAACCTTCAATCTTGAGCAATATTATCTAACCATTTGTGTTTTCAACATAACAGAACACTATTCATTCCTTTATGATGTTTTAAATATCAAGAAACATATCTTCCGCAGTGTTAGCGACCACAATGCTAATTCTACATTCAGAAAAATAAGAAACCAATTAAGAAACTTTTAGTACTAAAATGGACAAAATTTCCTGTGAAATTAAGAAACTTTTAGTTCTATGGCCGATCCAAGTTTCTTTTATAAAAAAACGTGTAAGTCGAAGATCTAAAGATAATTTGAATCATGTTTGAATCAACCAATCTGAAAAAGTAAAGCTGGTTAAAGTGGTCTCTCATGTCTTCCTCAGACCTAAAAAAATGGAATGATTTGTACAAACTTATATGCATGATGGTTCTTATCATGAAGGTGCTAAGTCGGCCAAAAATCAACCTGCAGGTCTCAATCAACAGTTTAGATGCAATACAGCAAAGTCTTTCCTCCAATAAGGCAGTTTTTACATCAGTCCATTGTTCCTTTTCAGTAGCTCTTTTTTCCTATTGTTTTGCGAATGATTCAGGGTAGTCTGAGCATATTTTGGTCCACTGGTGTAATCCTCTGACTTTGCAGAGAACAGTCAGACGGACAGGGTTCGATGTTCGGTAGAGTCCCATCACTTGAGCGTCATGAAAAGGGGTCGCGGGTCGCGGACCCGATTAGGTCTCGAGCACAGAAAGAAGGGCCTCCGATATTGCGGAGTCAAAATATGGAATGACATTCTAGTTGAAATCAGAGAACTGTCATCGTTAACACAATTCGAGAAAACGCTGAAAGGGTATTTACTGAACGAAAATTCGAGGTAGCCCCCCGCCCCCTCAAGAGCGACTCCCTGGAAGATCAGTGCCTTGCAGATTAGGCATTCTTCTTTTTCTGTAAATATGATTGTATTCAATCATTGCTTAGATTATTTAGTTTACGTATCACTGATGGGATATCATTATGAATGAATAAATTCAAGAAAATAGGTCTGCTCTATACACTCTACCTCTGCGATCCCAGCGCTTGGCGCCAAAAACGCTAATAACGCAACTTCACCTTCACAAGGGGTGGAGTTTCTTGTGAAGGATAGGGCCAAATTGGCCAATTGAAGTACTTACTAACAATTTGATCTAAATGATGAATATCAACGTCATCCACTTGAATTCGATTTATTGACTTGACAAGATGGACTGTCCAGTTTCGGTCCAAGCGGCGATCATTTTGCAGCGTTTTATTGGCAATACCACAAAGACTTTTCACTTTTTCCTCAAACTGAAAGATTTATTTTGAAGAAAAATTCAAAGAAAAATAAACCAAATATTCTCACCTTTTACTATTGCTCAGAAATAAGCGGATTCTAAACGGTCGGTTTTTAATGGGTTGGGTGAAGCCAAGAAACAAACTGCAGAAAACAAGGCCAAAACAAGGCACAGATGCCTGGAGCAATGGTGCTTACAGATTTACAAATACTTTTTGTCACTGCATGTAAGCTCAGTTACCAACAACCCCCTAATTTTTCCCTTGAAATTAACTCCACTAAATTTTGTCAAACGGCTGTACTTGCAGTGATCAAGCGTATATCATCAGCGGAGCCCTCAACATTGCGGTTGCTGATTACCTTATGTAGATGTACTGACAGTTGGCGACGAAAGCCCTTTTAAAGTCAAAGTTACTGGTTTTTTCAAAATAAGAGGATTTGATCTCTATATTTAGCTATATAGCTTGGCCTTTTAAAGGGAATCGACACAGTTAAAAGCTGGCCCGGGCCAGTCAAAAATATGATCTATGAGCTACTACGGGTCATCATCATCATGGCTATCATCATCATCATCATCATCATCATCATCATCATCATCATCATCATCATCATCATCATCATCATCATCATCATCATCATCATCATCATCATCATCATCATCATCATCATCATCATCATCATCATCATGGCTATCATCATCATCATGGCTATCATCATCATCATGGCTATCATCATGGCTATCATCATGGCTATCATCATGGCTATCATCATGGCTATCATCATGGCTATCATCATGGCTATCATCATGGCTATCATCATCATCATCATCATCATCATCATCATCATCATCATCATCATCATCATCATCATCATCATCATCATCATCATCATCATCATCATCATCATCATCATCATGGTTTGTCATCATTGCTATGAAATATAGGGATGTCTTTTCCCCTTAACATCAAATAGACTTCAAGTTTGCGTTTGTACCAAGAAACAAAGTTGGTAGCAATGGATGACAAAATAACTCAGGAATACAAATATGGGGAAATTGAATTCATACCTGTTCAGCTACAGACATTCAAAATGCGCACATTCTCTCATCTCACTCTGTTGTCTATTGTCGTCTCTTTGCTACCCTTTTTCGCATGCAACTTTGTTGAGTTAGCCACTGCAGTTTCAGGTTATCTTTAGCTGCTCGCTGTACCTACATTTGCATTTGTCAATAACACTCCATCCCTGCTACATAGAACATGGTCTATAATTTGTCTCTGGCTAAGGCGAAGCAGCGTGTGCATACAGCTAAAATCCTTATTGGTTGCTGAAGCATACAAAAATCATCCAATTTCACGGCATTCAGCCAATCAAATAACCCCTTTCCAACCACGTGTTACCAAATTGGCCGTTCGAAGTCAACTCTTGAGTACCCTCATGAAAGTTGAAAGGGCTACTGATTTACAATAATCATGGACTGTTCCTTGATAAATCTGTAGAAGAGATGCCCCTCAACAGTTTGTAGCGTGCTTGGAAAAATATCTCATTTGGAGCCGAAATTACATTCATTTGTCGGTCGAAGAATATTGACATTCGTTCAAACATCGACAAAAGTCGCTGCAAATGAGATGTAAGGATAAAAATTTCAACGATTATGGATATTGTCCAAAGCAATAACCCAAGCACTGTCCCTTGAATAACATATCAAAATCGTGGGTGATTTTCAGCAATTTCTGCCAGAAATGTGATCTGGGCCTAAACTTCTTACCGATTAAAATTCATTCGCTACCCCAAAAAGAGATTTGTTTGTATAATTGAGCTAAGTGATTCACTTACAAACGACTCAAGGATGAATTGTACTTCATTTTCCATTTCAATGTCTCCAAATTTCGGGAAAATTTGTCGCGTTCCATATTTTCTCTGCAAGTGCCGGTGATCTCCTCAAAAACGTCGCATCAATCGGCTTTGTGTCACCATACAGATAATGCGATTCAATACAGTTCACACACTCGTGAATAGATATGGCATGCCTGATTTTGCTCAATTCATTGGAAACACATGGAAACAAAGTGGATAAAACATTTTTGGCTGGTTGGTTCACCAGTGAGTAGCTCTTACACAAAACAACAAGGCAACCATAGGCGTACGAGGCGGGAAAGCCAGGGGGCGGTAGCCTCCTCAAATTTCGAGAATTATCGAAAATGAGCCCCTGGCCCCACTCGGGCAAAGTTTTTTTGCCCTTAGTCGACCAAAAATGTTAGTGAACAATGGGCTTTGTGTCGGACAGCCCTCCTAGATGTTATCTTCCCGTACGCTTATGAAGGCAACAAAACATGTGTCAAATCTATTCATGAGTCAATCCAATCAAGCAAAAAGAGCAATCTTTTCATTGGTGAGCAAACTGTAGAGGGGCATCCCTTCTACTGATTTATCAAAGAAAATTCCATGTAATTATTGTAACTTTATAGCCATTTCGACTTTCGTTAGGGTACTCAAGAATTCCCTTCGAACGGCCAATTTTGTATCACGTGGTCGAAAGGGGACAACTCGATTGGGTGAATATCGTGTAATTGGATGATTTCCGCGTGCTTCAGCAACCAGTAAGGATTTGAGCTGTATGCTAACTGGATATATCTTGTGCAGTCGACTGCAAAATCAGTATCTTACCGGCCAAAAGTCGATGGTCCCTAAAAGAGGTTCAAGGTACAAGGAAGCACGGTATCAAAAGCCTGCTCTTGATTACCAATGTTCTAGACCCAGTTACAGGCTAGCCGTTTACTTCTCCCTGCGGATATTTCTACAATTTTCTTATTAAGAAACCACTCACTGCTGACGCCGTTTGGCCGATGAAACCACTCTCTCTAAACTTCATGCGCTTTTTCAGCAAATACTTTTGCTTTCTTTGATTAAAGACAGAGATGTGTGAAGTGTGGGGGCACTGAAGGCATGTGCCCCATTATTTTGCAATCATAATTAGAAAATGCCCTTTTCGTTTCAGGAAGTGCCCCTTACCTTAATGGAACTTCCCTTAATGTAACGTGCCCGTGCCCCCGACTTTGAAATGTTTCCTGCGGTTCTGCTTAGAAATACTCGAGATCCCGCATAAATAATTCTGTTCTTTCAAGAATCGTGCACTTTGTTGAGGGAGTGATAAATACAGCAATAGGTTTAATGACAGCCTACCCAATGGGCCTACCTAATTTAAATGTAGTCTTCAAGGAGTAAAAGCAGACACAGAAAGGGAGGGTTATTAAAATAATGAGACTTTCGAAAATAAATTCAGGGTTGATTTTAGTGCCAAGAGATTTAAGTGGCAAGATTATCAACTCAAATAAAAAGAAGATATGAACTCCCTGGTGCGAGACAAGTTAGCAACTCGAGTCTAAAACTATGATATGGAAGGTAACTTACCATCATGTAAATCAGAGCTGCTTTCTGGCTGTCCAGGGCATCTCAATCAAAGTAATTTCAAGTGTAACTTCTATAAGAAAACTGTAAGTTTATTCCAAATATTATGTAACATCGGATATTGACAAAGTTTCTAATTTTGTTTACAATAAATAAAAAGAAAACAAAATCGATAATGTATAATCTCCTTCCTGAGTCAAATGAAGTTATTTGCTCCAATGACTTATAACCTGCCCAGTGAGTCTTGTGCTTTGTCTCCAGCAGGTCTACACTTTATCAAACTTTGCACAAAGAGGTTACACGATCTTATTAATTAGTATGGTACCGGACTTACTGCATGATCGCAGTTTTACCTCTCCACCTAAACTGATAAATTGCTAAAACTACGACTTACTTAGAGACGATGTTTTGTCGTCGCGGGTATACTGAATGAGGCAGAAAGATATACCCACTGTTTGACAAACCATACAGGAAAATCCATTTGTGAAGTCATAATTTCATAAGCCTTACAGAGGATGTAACTTAATGTTTTAGATTAGTTAACTCAAGATTTGATGGGGATTTGATAATCCTGGAAAACATATTTGGAACGAAGTGATATTTTGGCAGATTATATCAATTCGATTCGTTTTCATATTCTAACAGGTCCCTTCTACCCCTTAAACAATGTTGGTTGGCATCTTCAAGCGGCCAAGCAACATTTTTTTATATATCCATATAAGAAATTACAATACATGCTACATCTACGTTCTGCTATACTTTCTAATAGACCTTTTAGCTATTCAGCAAAAGAGCCTGGATCGAGCGTTATTTTTATACATTTTTATACACGAGATTCGATCGAGTGGCGTTAGAGCTTCTATCATTATTGTGCACATTCGAAAATTCTACAAAATGTAGCAAAGTATCGTTCGATTGACATTCTTTTTCAGAATAGCTAAAAGGTCTATTACTCTACAACAATACAACACTACAGGGACAAGACCACAAGGAGCAAAAGACAATGACTACCCTGTGGCCGTTAACATAAAGACATGCAAAAAACAATTAGTAAATTAAGATTAGATACTAACACATAGTGGAATCTGTTCCACATTGGATGTCCGGTACCAAGCAACATTGTATCGGATGAAGAGAGTGTGGTTCATTAAAACTATAAAATTTTACATGGTTCTAATATATTTTGTCCGGCATTGCAGCCAATCACTTCTGAGCTTTTTCAGCCTTTAATGAAAGGTAAGTGCAGATTAAAGGCTGTTTTCCACTTAGTTGTTCCGGTAGCTCTCCAGGATCAGATTAGATAATTGGCAAAACCATAGTGACTACCTATGACAATACCAATGAAGACTCAACTAACATGGTTTTCCCAGAGGGTAAGGGGGCGGAAGGGTTTCCAAATTTCACTGCAAAATACCTAGCCCAATCCAAGAAACAAAAAATGCTTTAACGGCCCTGAATATCTGCAAAAATTATGTTAAGACCCCAGGGCTTCGAAATGAACTGCCAAAGACTTTTACAAGAAAAGATTTCTGCGCTGTACAGCTCATTTTCTCAATGCCGAATCTTCAGATACCGTAGCATTAGAAAATGCGATGGAGAGCAATCACAATTAGCAAGAGACCAGAAAAAAATGACGCTGAAAGTGTTAAAAGCTGTTGTGAAGCATTGTAAAAAAATAGCTGCATTACCCATTTTCATTACTTGCAACAGTGCGTTCATCCAGCATCTTCCCACCCAATAGTTTTGATGATCCAGTCAAATCCCTTCCGCCCCCCTCCGTTGACTGATCCATACTTGACAGCTGCCTTTAGAAACAACTTTTCCGGCGATTCTGGTAACCCAGAAGGCACAAACTGCCAAGTGGAACCTGGACCAGGCTGAACAACCGAAACGAACCCGGTGGACAATCTTGTAACCCAAATGACGCAGTAACCCAACAGCCCAAACAACAACAGAAATGGAAGCCAAGAATAGGCCCAAAAACTGATTCTTTCCTCCAAAAATGTGCTATTTGCATCAATTTCCTTTGCAGTACCTTACTGGTTTCTCTGCTTTCGGACTAAAGATGATTTAAAGTCTTCAAAATGAATATGTACGGCTTACGACGAAAGCACTCGTACTCTCTTATCTTGTCAGTCGCGCAGTAATTTCTTTGAAGGAAAAGTCCGGAGTTGGTATGATTCATGGCAAAATACAAGATTTTACTGTTATTAATGGTGGATAGCATTATTTCTCACCAGTTTGTCCCTGCAAGATAGTCACGTTATAAAACCAAAGAATCCGTGCTTTTCCACTTCCACGAACCACGACGTCATGCTGAACGAAAACGAGGCTGTGGCCTCACTTCGCAAATTTTTAACTGATTTCCTGCGTTATCAACGTCATTATGTGGAAAGAAGTTCATAATTTGCGACAGCAGCTGGTAAATTTGAGTTCAGCATTATCATACCTACCACAGGCTTGTCCTTCAAATTAATCAGCCAATCAATCAACCGATAGCTTTGTGTACACCGAAGATGATCTTACACTGAGAACGTAAACTAGGAAGTAAAACGAAACAGGACAGGTAAGGTCAGATTTAAAATCTGTCAAATATTCAAGCTTTAACCAGGTTCAATAAACCACAACGCAGGACAAAATGTATTGGAGGAGCATAAAATTTTGTAATTTAAATGAACCACCCCCTTTTCCCCCGATACATGTTGCATGGTAGGACGTTTTACAGTCACCATGATGCCCACCAACATTGTTTTGGGAGAAAAGGGGGTAGTGGAAATATGAAGATGAGAAGAAAATAGATATCATGAAAAAACATCACTTTGTTTGAAATAGTTTGTCCAGGACTGCAGTCCTCAGATCTCACCTCTGATCTTCCACCAATTTTTCAATGGCCTTAAATTTCTTTTACGTCAAGCGCCTTTTGTCATGACCCTGGAGTAGATGGTGTCGACAAAGGTGCTTCTTCACAACGCCAGGCATTTTTGAATGCAGCAGATGTCTCCTTGACGTATCAGTTGGCAAGTGAAGTGTAGCCTGTAGCCTGCAGCAATAGCAAATTGCGACATTAACAGACATCGACATCCTGATACCAAGGAAGAAGGTTGCCTGAAGTCTCATGAATGAACAAGGGCAGATTTTGTAATAAATAGCATCAGTTGCTTTGGTTCACACCCCAATTCAAAGCGATTAGCGAATGGGGACAAGAAATTCTCTCAATCAATTAATTCAAAACAAACACGGCCGCAAAAGTTGCCCCCTGACCAGTAGTATAAACTCTGATTTGGTGCTGGCGAAGAGAAATTGTTGAGAGAAGTTATGTGTTGACGACAGAAGAAGGGTAATGCTAAAGTTCTTCTTGCGGATTTTGCTTACGTGATTCAGAAGTCGAGCAGAGGGCATTACAATTCCTGTATACTTATTGCTCAAATGTAAACGGTTCCTCCTCGGCTTCTGAGTCAAAGAAACAAAATCTGCGAGACTGAGCTATAGATTTACCCTACTTCTTTCATTATAAGAACATAACTTCTCTTAAAACGTTCCTTCTCCCGCACCAAGTGAGAGTTTGTCCTACTGAATTCAGGGTAAGTTTGCAGCTATGTTTGTTTTTAATTACTGGTTGAGAGAATTTCTTTTGCTCCATTCACTAATCGCTTTGAATTGAGGTGTGAACCAAAGCAACCGATGCTATCGTATTACAAAATCTGCCCTTGTTTTACATATATGCATATTTTGTAAAAACAAAGGCCTGGTCAACACAAGTTGATATACCTGACGCACTTGAAGATTAGATTTCACACCTTCAGCGCAGCCAGCCATGATTTTTTGCTCACTATGTTTATTTCTATTTGACTGAAGGCACACAAAGGTGTGAAATCTATTCTTTTGAGCTGTAAATCGCTTTGTTTTCTTATCTTGGAAAGCTGACTCCTTTGTCTTACAAAATTCACACGTTCTTGTGTGATGACAATGGTTTGCTTTCAGTGATTTTCGCATTTCATCATTGGATTCCTTGTTTCCCTGCGTTTCTCATCCCACATGCAACTTTGAATCCCTACAACAGTATATCTGGTCAGCCTCATATTTACACTGTTTCTAATTTCCTGCTGATCCGTAAAGCTGATTTTTACTCAGTAGAATTTTCCGATTGTACAGGAAACCCTTTGTTTACGTGCGAAAATGTTGCTTTGAATTTGAATGGAATGTTACACGTGACTAACATTTTCTTATGTCAAATCAAGTCCGCTCGGAAGGAAATCAGCTTTAAGACTTTTGTTCCATAAGACTTTTGTTCCATAAGACTTTTGTTCCATAAGACTTTTGCTCCATTACTGGAAAGCTAAGTGCTCGCTTCACTCGCGCTTCAACATTCCTAGCTCGTAGAGATTTTAGGAAGATAATTCACTTTGTATTTACACTGACGGTCTCTTTAAGAGAAGGACACCATAGATTGGCCTAAATAAGCGGGAGCTCTCTTACACTCCACCAAATCACTTTGAAGTCTGGTCTAAAGAGTTTGAACATTGAAAAGAAAACTTTTAGTACGAAGATTGATGCTTTCCTACCCTACTAATCACTACGCCTACGTGCACGCTCTACTGATTCCCCGAAGAGAAGTGAGATTCCTCCTTCTGGCCTCTCTGAAAAAAGAAGCCAGTCGAGTCTGCACGCAGGCTAACAAGTCACAAAATGCCTACCTTTAAAGCAGTAATCTCCCTTTGTAGAATAGAAACAAAATAGATCTATTGCAGCTGCGAGAACTCTTGGCCTCATCTACCATTTTGGTATGCAACAACGACAACAGTCTAAATAGCGCCTTCTTACTGGTTGAAAACTAAATTTGAGCAATTTGATTCGTGAATATGCAATCACTCTACAGCGACCTAAATTTGGTTCACTTTTTCAGAAATTTGGGTCCTTTTTGAATAAGTGATATCAGGAAATCAAAGAACGCAAGGAAAACAGGGATGAAAATTTACAAGTCTCTGTACTGGTACAACTTGGATCTGTAACAAGAAGCATAGGTTTCAAATCTTTTACCCTGGGTACCAGAGCCTAAAAATTTTAATGAAAGGAAATAGACCTTTTAGCTATTCTAAGAAAGAATCTGGATCGAACGATACTTCATTACATTTTGTAGAATTTTCGAATACGCACAATAGTGCGATAGAAGCGCTAACGCATATCAATCGAGCATCGTGTATAAAAATGTATAGAAATATCGCTCAATCCAGACTCTTTTGTAGAATAGCTAAAAGGTCTATTGGTAGGTGGAAAAGAAAGAAGGAAAAAGGACCATGTCTGATGAAGAAAGGACTATGTCTTATAAAGAAAGGACTATGACTATGTAATATGTCTTTCTTTTCTTCTTTATTTCGTTCTTCTTATCATTTTTTGGCTCTGGTACCCAGGGTATAAGTCTTTAAAAAGGTGGGTGTAAAATTCTATGACCTATTTCTCTGAAATGAACGGCTTCAAAGAAACTTGAACTATGTTACAGTAAATCTGTCGTTGGACTTTTCTGAAATTTTTAATTTTTTTAGAATTACGGTATTTTTTTCTTTTTTTAAGAATTCAAGAAAATTTTCGCAAAAATAGTTAAAACTATCAGCGTCAGTGTCATCAGTGTCAATCAGTGTCAGTGTCAAGTGTCATCAGCGATCCTTGCGATCATCTGGAAACCATGCTTACGATTCCACTCTCCGCTATGCAGCAGCCGAGCAGAATAGAACTTTACACAGAAGTAAAGTTCCAGTCGAAGAAAAGCCTGCATTCCCAAAAGGAAATAAATTTCATTGCTGCAAACAAGGCACTCTGTTTCCAAATCTAAACATTGCTAGCAAATTGCACGGGTTACCGTTAGAGATGCACGCCGTTGGGTGACTCCAAAGCGAGGCGAAACCAGCAAGCCAGTATTTCAATACATTTTCGTGATTTTGTGTGAAGGTCTGAAGGTCTATATACGTTGCTAGACCTAATAGACGGACTTTCATCACTATAGCTGTGGGGCTAAACTTCTAATTATCTTTATGCCTGTTTGATGTTTTCGGAGATTATCAAGAACTTTCACAAAATTGCTTCTGATATGAGAAAATGTTACAACCGATTGCAACAAACTATATTTTCTCATCAAATATGATATGTAAAGTTGAACAGGCATTATCAGTTTTTAGGAATCTTAATATCGCTTGATAGATACAGGCTTCCAAACTTCAATCCATTTTTATACACATTCGGCATTCACTGTCATTTCATGTTTTGAGCCCAATAGATTATTTCCCTGTCAAATGTTTTTCTTGTGTCAAGAAAAATATTGTCTAGCAGACATAGAAATTGGATCAAAACTCATGCACCTGCAAAATATGACACAAATTAGAAAACTTTCAGTTCTAAAAGTAATGCAAATTGTCAGTGAAATTAAGCACTGTCATGCGAAATTAAGCTGATCAATATCTTCTATGAAATTTGACCTAAGCCTGGAATTTGACAGATGTGCCAACTTGCTTCCATTTTTTGATAGATGTGAAGAATTTTCGAAAGCAGAGGCTAGAACTGTACTCTGGAAGTGAGATACACTGAGAAAAGAGATAACATTCCTTTTTGATGAAACTAAGAAAAACCGTTTTCATCGTTTCGATCATAGAAATGGTTTCAACTGCAAGAAGGCTTTCAGTTCAGTTTCAATAGATCTGGAGTGCATTTTGTGTTTTAGCTCAGAGAAACATCCAGGCCTCGGCTGTAAGCTGGAGGAAGGAACTTGAAGAAGAACTGGAAATTCTTATAAAGAACGTGGGTTTCTTTTTGAAAACAGCTACTGGTTTATAAATTTTACAGTTATAAACAACGCAAAGCGTTCGATTATCTGTAAAGAGGAAATTGATGTTTTATTCATTTATGGATCTGTTTGATTAGTACGAATTCTGAGAATGGTAGACATAGATAGATAGTGAGCTACGAATTTGTGTTTGATTGGTTGATTTATTGTGTTTGGGTGTTTGATTGAATATCTGAAATCATGTCATTAGCCTGTGTCCCAGACCCCACATGTTACCTTGTCATCTGGCAATAATATTCTCAAAAGCAAAGGGTATGTTTGATTGGTAGTTCCCACCCGGGGGGTGCACTACATGTATTTTGGGTGCAGGGACGTGCCATTGGGAAGGGTATCAATTTATTGGTATAAGCAACGGTATCGATTTTTGCAATTTTGGTATAAGGAACGGTACCAATTTTCAAGATTCCAGTGTAAGATTTAAGGTTTTGGTATACTTTATACGAAAATTTGGTATAAGGTCGGGTATACCTTTTCAAAAAATTGGTATAAGGAACGGGTATGTCTTTGAAGCCTCGATGGCACGTCCCCGACCAAAATCAAGTCAAGTGCACCCCCCGGGAGTTCCCATTGAAGGTGTTGTGGCGCCGTGGTGCAATCCTCTGACATTGCAGCCAGAATAGACAGGCGGAGTGGGTTCGAGTCCCGGTAGAGCCCCACCACTTGAGCTTCATGACGAGGGGTCGCGGACTCGATTAGGTCTGCTCTATTTCTGCGATCCCAGCGCTTGGCGCTGAAAAACGCAACTTCACCTTCACTTTCACCATCCAACCCATGAACCCACCAAACAAATCCTGAAAAAGTGGTCCTCGCAGAGACATAAAAATATATTTTCCTAATAAGAAAAATTGTTTATAGAAGTAGGTTTTAGATTCACAGGGTGAGAACCAAGGAAAACTAATGAGAGCGAGGATCTGCTAAAACTTATTCCTGCTTGGGCATAAGGTTCAAGGCCTCCCAATTCAATCCAATCCAATCCACTCCAATCCAATCCAAAGGGTTGCACCCGGACCCCCACTTGTCCTCACTTCGCTCGCCTCGCACCTCATTTCAGCCCCCCAAATATGAATTTCGTTCCGACGGGCCTTGCGATTGGCTTACTGAATAGAAATTATTTGGAAACAGCTGGTGTTTGACATGTGAGGGCTTGATAGAGAGAGGGGCTTATTTGAAAATTTTGGCTAAGAAGGGAGGGACTTATTAAAAAGGGGGATGAAATATAGCTCGAGTTTTTGCCAGAGTTAATATGGTTTTGTTGTATGTTTATTTTGTTTCCAAATTCATTCCGAAACTGATGTCGAAACCAAGTCGAAACTATTCAATTTCAATTGTAGAAACTCAAACCACCGAAAGCGACACATTTCTCCAGACGCATGACACCGATACATGCCAGTGCAAAGTGGGCAGATGCTTCGGAGAAAAAATGGCCGTCGCAGTTAGTACCTGGTGCTGGAGAAAAGCAGATGTCTTTTGAACTTAAATGCAACGTTAATCGATGGATTTCATCCGCAGAACTGATAGCAGTCTAGCACTGCAAGAAAAGATTGCAAAAGAGAAAGAAGAACTGCTTGAAAATGTCAAACGAGAGGTAATTATTGTCGTTACAGTGCCGCGATTTTGCAGATATTTTTTGGGGGAATTATTCGTGGAATTTGCACGGTTTTACGCCTGTTTTCATTTCCGATAAACAAGATGCTCTCTGTGCAGGTGATGTTAATGAAATAAACTATCAGATTTTGGATTTGCAGTACGGGAATCTTTGATAGAAGCTTTGTTTTGTGGCAATTAATTTCGTATTTTTCAGTATTGATTTCCTAGGCCTAAGAAAAATAAATGATCCCACACAGTGCGAGGAGCCGTAATGTTGTCAAACTTCATTTTAAATAGAAATAAAAGGTTCTTTGAGCAAATCCATAGACTTTTTAAAAATTTACCAATAATTTCTGTAAAAATGCTGTAATTCCACACACATGTCTATGTCTATGAGGCTGCATTATTTACTCTTTTTTGTTAGTGGTGTTGGTGTGGTGCCGTGCAGTCAGTGGTGTGCAATCCAACACTGGCAAAACAACAATGCAATAGTGCAATCCTCACTTATCACATGTAATGCATTTGCAGGAATGTTGAAAGGGAAAATGGGTGGATATATTGTCATTAGGTTGCTATCTCTGACTTCAGATATATTTGACATATGGACGAACTAAGAAAAGGGGTATTACAATAGCCAAGTGAAACTGTGACATTTCAATGGAATGTTGAAGTTGAGATGGCCAGTGAAATTTTATTGGGTATATTCCTAAAGTAGTTCTCTTTGTATTTGCACTGTTTAGTCATATTTTGTGTTTAGTTTCCTTGGTATTTTGTTTCAATTTTCTTTCATTTTGCATTAGGTATATCTATTTGTAATATAGAACTGTTGGCAATGAAATCTTGAAATATGAAACTGAAACTCAGATAAAGCATAGGTAAAGTCCTTGCAGTCCATAAGTGATCACTTGCTCTGAGTTTTAGCCATCCACCAACAATCAAGCCTACCTACAGACAATACCCACGAAGAAGGTATAGTCTGCGCAACACCTCTCAAAATCGTGTATTGTGTAAGTCATCATTTCATTTCAATAGCAGTTTGAATGGCCCTTTCTACTTAGGGCCTGTGTACATAGAATGCTTAAGATTCAACAGCATTGCCTCATTAACGTAGTACAAAGCGAAACCTGATATTTAATCACATGATAGCCATTCTCAAATCTGACTGCTTCCTTGTTTCACAGGAAATTGATATTACTGGCTGTTACAACAATGCATTTTCTTGTTTGTTGTCACATAGATGCTGAAGCACCTACTACACAAGCGGCGTTGCGCAGACTATCACCTTCTTGGTTATAGTCTGCGCGCAGGCTCTTACTTTCCAGTAATTTTGTCAATCACTTACCCCTAAAGACCTTAAGATAATACATTTTGGATTGGTTTTGTAAGGCCGTGTTACATGATGAGGGCTTGAAGTCTTCTTGCAATGAAGTTGCAAGGGAGATTTCTGCAAGCAAGGTAGATTTCTGCAAATCATCTCAAACTCATTGCATTTTTGCTGATTTCAGGATCCCTCATAGGTGTCCATTGCAGAGATTCACACCCTTGACTTGCAGTTCTGTGGAACATTGAGCTATATAACAAATCTCACAACAGAAACTTTATGACTCATAATTCAGTTTCTGCATATTACATGGTGTAATTTTTTGTGATGAAAATTGTCTGCCATTGCAAGCAAGTTTCTAGAGTAAAAGAATGATAATGCAACAAGTCCTTATAGAATCAACTTATTAGGTTTAGATTCATTCTTAGTTCATTAGCAAACACAAAAAATTGTTTGTTTGCAGTGCAGCCACCTGCCACATCAGCTGAATTCACATCTAATGATATTTCCATTTAATCTGCTATGAGGTAAACATGCTGGTCAAATGATATTCATTGGAATAGTTCAATTATCTTTCTATGATTATTGCAATACAATTTTGGGCATATGCTAATTGGCTAATTTCAAATTTAATAATCAAATTTTGAGTGTTTGCCATGACAATTTGACAATTTGCTATCACCAATGTCTGATGTAACTGTGTGTGCATTGGAACATCCTTATAATAAATACCATGGGACCAGTGTTATTGTCCGTTGTAGAGATGTGTCTGCTGTATGGAGGTGTCATCCTTTGTCACACTGTATTTTTGGACGAAAAGATTTGGCCATTGTATGGAGGTGTTGGTTTTGTAGATGTGTCCGTTAATGGAGGTTCCACTGTCCAGTAAAGTTTTTTTCACCTGATTTGACAATTTGCTGTAAACATTGTCACATGAAAATTTTTAACAAGATGGTTCACTAATGACTAGTAGAGTAATATGATATATTTTTGCTTTCTGCTGCAAACTGTTATGGTGTTGATCTAACCTAACAGTTTATTGTGACGATATTATACCTCGTAATATTATAACCGGAATATTTACTGTGACCAGTGCCAGACAAAACTGTTTAAAAATGAGTTCACAAGCTTTTATTTTCACTGGCCTTTTGGTGTGGTGGAATGTGATGGAGGGATAAGTGCAATTGATCACTTCACATCTTTGTCACATTTGGCAGTGCTTCTTTGCACTTTGTAATGATGGTTTATTGCAAACTGGAATATGTCAAGACTGATGCTTTAAATGCTGTTTAAATGTGAATTCAGCTGAAGAAGTTGAGAAATAACTTACAATGCTTTCTTGGGACCTTCTGGGATGTGGATGTACAAGGGTTGAAAACAAATGAAATATAACCAGTTGATTGCATATTGTGCAGTACAAGTGTGCACTAGTTTGCCTTCCAAAGAATGCAAAGTCATATAGGTTCAGTAATGCATGACTCTTTTGGCCAGAATCAACCCAGAACAGTTCTATTTTTCAGTCAGTTTATGGGATTTTTCTCTGCTTTTTATTTAGATGATTGTGCTAAAGATAGCAGCAAGGAATTCTTTACCAAGATGCATTGCATTCTTTAATCAAATTCCTACAGAATCATTAAAGATTTGTAATTCAAGTGCAGTTTGTCTTGGTAAAAATTCCTCACTACCATCTTTAGTGATCTATTGAGTTATGGAAGAAAGCCCCCCCCCCCACCTCCATGTTGACAGTGCAGGAATAAGAATCTGCTTAGGTTGCAAGCTCACAGACTGGGATGTTATTCCAGAAATCATTCTGTAATTCATAATACAAAAGCTACAGGTGATGTTTCTGATCTTGAAACCATCTGCTTCTGGAAAGATGAAAATTAAAAGATTACAGAGCTCATCAAAATCTGGCATATGAATGCTGGAATTAATTGTGTGGTGGGATTTTGGCTAAAGTGATTTATGATTTCTTCCATAATGGCTTTTCTTGTTTTCACTCCAGATTAGGTTAAGACTAGGTGTAGTTCTTTTTAAGCTTTGTTTTATGTTTGCTGACAAGTTTTACATGCTAACACCTCATGATCAAATTTTGCATGCTGTGGAATTATGGTTGTCTTTGTATTGTCCATGTGTTGTTGTGTCAAAAGGTTATTCGGTAATGTTCCTAACAAAGCTCTTATTTTAGTTTTACCACAGTTCTACACCTACATCTGGAGCATTTAGAATGTAGAATAAATCTTATGGAATTACTTTATCTGGCTGCTTCAAAAAAATTGGTAAAATGAATAAACCAGAAACTTGATGAAGAGAGGTTGTTTGACGAAAATACTAAAGATAGGCAGGTAGGTGGTTATCATGTTTAACGTGGCTAGCCTGAGAAAGTCTGAGAGAGACTTATTTCCAGCAGGGTCCACAGATGTTTGACCATCAACCCGCTGAAGCTACCAGATTTCCCTCACATGGCTCTGGTCGACCCGCGCTAGAGTTACGGACAGTGACCAAACTGTCCAGCGCGGGAATCGAACCTACGGCCGTTCTGAGACCTTTAGTGTATGGGTCTGTCACCTTAACCACTTGGCCAGGTGCTCTCTTCAAAGATTCAAATACACACAACTCTTCTGATACACATAACTCTTCTGATACACAAAGGCCTTTCAGATTGTGATTTGAATGACTGGTGTCAAAATTCAATTGTTAGTTTGAGTGTGTTTGTTATTTAGAATGATGGTTACATAGTTTGAAGGTCCTCAGTATACCAATGACTAGGTACAAAAATGATGTGACAAAATGATGGCCTTTAATGAATTGAACTTCTACTGATGGCAGATTAAGATTTTTTGAATTTTCTCTTTAGCTGAATTCCCACCCTTGCCTGTCCTCGTTTTTTCTTTGATTTATTGCTTGAAGTGCCACTCTTCAAGGTTCAGTCATTTCAGTAAATTTGCAAGGTTGTCAAGTGGCCCTACATGCTAACAAGGAGCATCTCAAATAATCATGCCATTTGCCAAGATTGGACACAAACTTTGTGATTTTAGTTCTGAATCTCAATTTAACAACTATCTTTGATGCATGTTAAAATTACTCCAGCAAAGCGCAAATTTTTGAGTGTTTTATTTCGGTAATTTACGTTAAAATGCAAAATATTACAACCTTATCATCTTCCGATGTTCTCATGCTACCAAATATTGTGGTTTCAAATATTCACTGTCCAAAATTGTTTGTAGAACAGGGAAATCACCAGGCAAATATTTTAACCTTCTGAACATGCAAGTTTTCCTCATGGCACGTTATTAAAAGTGGAAAATGAGCTGAGAGAGTTATATTGCAGCAAGACATTCCAGGTCTTCATTACAGTGCACCTTTTGTAAACTTTTCACTAACAAGAGTCGCAAAATTCCTTGAAGCTTCTATTGTCTGGATTTTATTTTCCAAAAAAATGTTTGCGTTTGATGTACTTCTATTCTTGGAAGCTAACAATAAGGTTTTGATTCCTTTTCATGACGAAAAAGATTCTTTGATATTTCTTCGCTTTGTTTCATCAAGGTCTTTTAATCTCTTGGGAAGCAAATGACAGGTTCTAATTCAAACACACAGTCAGAAACCTTTACGATTTAATATTCTTCAGCTCAGTGTGGTTGACTTTGAATTTACTTGTGGAATGTATATTTGTATAGCGAATCTTTATTGAAAAAGATTTTTATGTAATGTCTCTATTTATGTATATACTTCAGAAATCAGTCAATGCATCTATTTTCTGACTTCTTTTAATTTCTAACCGGTAGTGATTTTCCAGTGAATCAGGTTAACGGGATGAGTAGCCGAGTGGCTTAAACATTTTTTTGTCAAGGAACTGAAGTTAAGCTCGGTCGAGTGAAGTCAAACCCCGGATGGGTGACCTTGGAGGCCTGACCTCACAACTCACCTCGTCGTCCTTCGGAAGGGACGTTACACTAGGGGTCCCATGCCTGGATGCTGTGTAGCGGGACTCATCGTATGCTAATGACCATTATGACCACAGAATTATGCTAATTCATGCTTACATATTCCTTTGTTC
The DNA here is from genome assembly GCA_964019985.1 of Aurelia sp. 4 Dawson et al 2005. Taxonomy (NCBI): domain Eukaryota; kingdom Metazoa; phylum Cnidaria; class Scyphozoa; order Semaeostomeae; family Ulmaridae; genus Aurelia; species Aurelia sp. 4 Dawson et al 2005. The sequence continues at coordinate 15,710,871 of OZ026500.1, read as the reverse complement.
ATTTTCCTTTCGTTGTATTTAGTTGTTGATAGTGTTGATATTATTCAGTCAGTTCTTACTCTCTGAGCGAGTCATGCGTGTGTCAAATTCTCACTACTCAAAGTAACAGGACTGTCTTGGACCGAACCAAGTCCCGTTACAGCGGTATGCAAAGTGGGCCTAAATTACCTTTCAGTAGGTAGAAATTCCGACAAGCCCACTCAAAACAAATTGAAAAACAAAGCAGAACAACAAAAAACCAAAAGGAGTGGGATAGAAGAAATGAATTCGACAAAAATAGAAGACTAGGCCATGTTGTTGAATTCATTTAAAAGTTTACTCCAAAATTTACAATCATAACTTGTGCACGGCCTAATGAAAATCTCCAAGATCTTGAACCAACTTGTTCGAGTTTTTCAGTTCCTAGTTTTCGTTTTAGCCCCATATTCACAAGCGAGAATACGGAAGCACGGAAGTCTTGGCCCCATTGTTTTCTCCCCTAAGTTGCGAGTTTGTCCCATAATCCAGTCAGAAACTCAAAAACATTATTTAGAGGCTTTTGGGCAATTAGCATGGATTGCACAACCCTATTTGCAAAGATGGTGTGATTTGATGCTGCACGAAAATGATTCACGATCTCACAGAAGTTAGTGTCACGTCGTGGAGGGCTTTATTTGCAGCCATATTTGTCCGTACGTGTGTTCAAGCTGGATTCACCTTCCAAATATGGAGCAACGGGTGCGTGACGCCCATAAGGATGTGTTCAGAACTTCAAAAATCCTTGAATATGAGTCTCAGAATTTAAATTTTTCGCTAGAAATGGTTAGCTTTTTGACTTGCAGCGAAAAAGTTGTCGAGCATTGTTTTTTCAAAGTTGGATTTCTATAGCTGTAACTCTGAAAGTTGGCTCGTCTCAACGTTACTTTCATATTGTCCATTTTAAGTGAAATGAATCTTGATTTTTGAGAGGCTTTTTCTCCCAAAATCTTCCAAAATGAGCATGAAAATTGACCGAATATGCTTTGAAATGGGCCTTACCCCTAAATGCTGGGTAGACGCCCCCACCCCCATCATCCCAAAACTTGAGTTACCACCCCGGTCATATGATTTCACTTTCTTTGTGCGGTGCGGCACGTGCGTCGAAATCGAAATAAACCATGGCGCATTGCTACACTTCTTTACTATCTGAAATGTGTCAAAAGTGAGGCTTCAAATGTGAATGCAGTTTTAAGCATAGTCTATTGAAAAAGAGACTATGCTTTAAGTTTGTAAAACGATGTACTGAGATTGAATGACACTCATTAATTCTACGAAGAAACTAAACAAACGATATAGCAATGCATGCTGGTTACTCAAGAGCCTTTAACTGGAGTCGAACAAGTCAATTTTCTTGCAAAAGTCAGCCAGAGCCCAGTGAAGCCATGATTGGTAGGACACAATTAACGTGATTTAGGTAGGTTTAGATTCTTTGCCTACCTTTAAATGCCATAAAATTCTCTTCCTTGCCACTGGCAGCCTTTCGTAGCCATAAGTTCTGGTCTTGATCTGCAGAGCCCCGTCATATAAATGTGCCTTTCGGAATTTTTTCATTGCAAAGTTCGATTTCGAGACCCTGCGTAGGACAATAATGCGCCAGAGATGCCAATGGATGACTTTGACGTAAACATTCCAAACGGCACATGTGACGGAGCTCTGCAGATCAAGGCCAGAAATTGTAAGAGAGGCTGTCAGTGTCAAGGAATAGAGCCTTATAGCATTTCAAGGTAGGCAGAGAATCTAATCCGAGCTAATTCAATCTACCACTCATTAAACAGACAAATCTATATACAGGCCTTGCGTTAAAATGAAATTCGTTACCATCGAATAAAAGGCCACACTGGCCACATCCACATTCATGGTAGACTGGTTGGATATTTTGTAGTTCTCGCTATTTATGGACTGATGGATGCTCAAATTGCCACTCATGTCCTTAGGGCCTGTTCATATGGAGGCGAGCCAGCCCGCTTACGGGGCTGGCCCGCTTAGGCGAGACAGCTTTCATCTTGTGTTCATATGGAGAAATTCCAGCCCGCTTGCCGAGACAGAAATTGGACACGTGTCAAAAATGAGACACGTGCCCATTGTTTAGATAAGCAGCGCATGAGCAATAGCGACATTTTCATCTCGGTAGCCGGGATGGAGTGTTCATATGGGAAAATTTTCATCCCGCCTAACGAGATCTCGCCAGTACACCAGTGAGATCTCACTTAGCGGGCCAGCCCGCCTGCTCATATGAACAGAAATCAAATTTTGTATTGGAATTGGGGATGAGGTGAGATCTCGGCAAAAAGCTCCAGCCCGGTAAGCGGGCTGGCTCGCCTCCATATGAACAGGCCCTTACACAGACATTGCCTAAATCACCTGCAGGTTTCTATCAAAACCACCCACCCTGAAACGCGGAATAGGTGGTCTTCCTGGAGTGCTACAGTGGAAAGCAAACTATCAGTACTTAGATGGATGTTTCTTCCAGCTATTTAAGCAAAAAACTCCTATCTACAAATGATATTTTGCTTGTTTGGGGAGGCAAAAGATACCCTAAATTCTATCGGTACTGCGAGATTTTGATCGTTGCGGTCAGATGCGGTCAGGGAGAAATAGAGATCGTTGCGGTCAGGGAGAGTCTATTTCTCCCTGGACGCGCTTTTGTTTGTAAGGCCACAGTCATGCTTCATGTCGAAAGTCAGCTTTTCTAATCTTTTGCATATTTTATTTGAACTGTGATAAATTCATTAGATCCCTGCTTTCGTACAGATAATTGAAAATATGTATTTGCACAAAATGAATGAATTTCTCGTGTTTTGGATTCAGCAGTTTGCTCTTTCGTTTGACAGTTCGGCCTTGTTACAATGGACAGCAGATATTCGGATCTGATATGCCTAATTCTTTTGTGTTTCATTTCCGCTTGCAAGGTACTAGATTCTTATCAAAATTAGGAAGCATGGCTTTCTACGTTGGCCTTAAAAACCATGTAAATAGTCATGGTCCTCTCATATTTTTTGCAGAATTGTTATTGAATATACGATTGCATGAAAGGTAGCGAGATAGTGTTGGATAATTTTTTACCATAATCTCTTGCATTCCTTGAAGCATGGGTACCAAATCTTTAAATCGGTGTAAAAAGATGGGTGTAAATTCTATGAGTTATTTCTTTGAATCGAGTTGCCTGAAAGAAACGTTAGCTACATGTCTGCAATTCTAGCTACGTTTGGAGTTTTCTGAATCGAGTTAGCAACCCCTTTTCATGGTGCTCAAGTGGTGGGGCTCTACCCGAGATCGAACACTGTCCGCCCGACTGTTCTGGCTGCAGTGTCGCAAGCTCGGTCTGTACTGTTAAGACCTCGGGCTTTATAGTTTCTTGTACAACACAAAACCGGTTAGTATTAGTATGTCATTATCTAAATGAAGTTTCAAAAACGAGGCAATACAGAATACCGCCACTCCTATTGGTTAATCGCACTTTTCACGTGGGTTTCCCGTAGCCTTGTATAGTACGATACAAGGGCGCGTTTTTGTCACCCAGCAACTGCATTAGGCCTGTGAGATTTACAATAAACTCAAACGACATAATAGTGACAAAATGTATTTGACTGAATGATACGAGTCAAAATTAGAAGCTATCAGGCATTAGAACTCATACAAACCGGTCTTGCATTGTACAGGAAGATATAGAGCCCTTGGTCTCAGAGCATAGACCTCGCAAGCTCGGTCTGTGCCTTTAAGACCTCGGACTTTATATTTCCAGTGCAACACAAAACCGGGTAGTGTTAAGTATGCGCATAAGAATTCCTGCACCTAGCGACTGATACCTGTTTTTGGACTAAATTTGCTGAGTGACGCGAAAGAACTGCAACTTTTGAAAATCACCAGGATTTGATTATTTGACTTAAATTGAATTGCATCCTTTGGTGTGGCTGAACTGAGGAGCAAATTAATCTTAGAGTTCTCAATGTGTTCATTCTTCGGTGATCTAATTTAAGAGAAAAACCATCACCTTGAGCCATAATATTTCCTGAAATGAAGCACAAGACACGCTGTTTTCTGGCAACAATCATCTCTTATTTCATTTTTCCCCCAACTTTGGAGAAATTTGCAAATCAGCCCCTTTCGGGCAAATATTTGCCGCTAGTCGGGCAAAAATGTTGGCAAATAATGGGCTTTGTGTCGGGCCGCCCCCTAGATTTTTTTTCCCGTACGCTTATGTTCGAAGACTTGTGGCAAGTCAAACAGTATAGCTGCTGGGTGACCTAGTAAAGAGGGAAAGAAACTCAACCACTAAAACTTTATTTTACTACCGATGATCAGCTTTTCTTCATCCATTTGAATGGATCGTAAGGGCTGACGGTTTACGTTTTCTAGCCACTTCTGAAATGGTTTTGCGGTTCCTGGCCTTAGAAATGACGGTTTTACGGTTCCTTTCTATCTGAACGGTTTGCAGGTTTTTTCGATAAATATGGCTCGAGAAGTCAAATTAGCACAGATCGGAGATTAAGATGCGAATATTTGTCCAATGCGATATGATTTTGCGAAAAATTATACAAATTTTCACCTTTTCCACCGAATTTAGGGCATTGGTATGAGGTAAGCTCTCTCTATTTTGGGTCTGGAGTATGGTGAAGAAATAGTTGTGTGCAACATAGAACCGAGGTGATATATGCGTAGAGTGGAAAAGTATTTTGACTGTTTTAGTTGAATTTCGAGGCGGTCTTACGGTTTTCTGAAATATTTTGGCGCTTTTATGAATTTTGGTACCCCCCCACGACCCCCACTCCAGCACTCCATTTGTATCACTGTTCTAATCTGAAGGAAAACTCCGGAATAGACCTTTTAGCTATTCAGCAAAAGAGCCTGGATCGAGTGTTATTTTTTATACAATTTTATGCACGAGGTTCGATCAAGTGGCGATAGAGCTTCTATCACTATTGTACATATTCGAAAATTCTACAAAATGTAATGAAATATCGTTCGATCCAGATTCTCTTTCAGAATAGCTAAAAGGTCTATTGTAATTATGGATGACGAAATACAAGATTGCACTATTATAAATGGTATATCGTGCTGGTCTCCAGCATGCATTTCTCTCTGCGAAAGTGCGTATCCAAATATGCAACCAGAGCGTAGTGACGTCATCAAGCGCAAAGAATTTGTGCCTTCTTATTTAACGCTCAACGAAAACGGCGTCACTGTATTATTTTCTTGCCTCTTACTCGCTGCTAGCTTCTTTGTTGTGTGCTGATAGAAAAAATGGCTACTCATGGCGACTATATTTGGTCTAAATTAGTAGTATGTTTAACGAATGTACAGTTGTTACGATTGTCAAAATGCGGAAAAAGTTGATAGTTTCCGGTAGCAGTTGGTTAAATTATTTTCTAGCATTAATTGTACAAATCCTGCAAATAAGAACGTACTTTTCCAAACAGCAGACTGGCTAGGTTCTTATAAATGAGGTACTTGTGACATTTTCAGGGTGTGTTTCTTATTGCAAGGACACTTGTGACTATGATGAATATACAGCTAAAGTTTGCAATGTGTTAAATAAACTTGAGGGTATAATGACTGCATTTAAATGTTAGAGAGCATTGTTGTTGACAAATCAGTTTATATCATACGGCTTGATAAAACAATTTGCATATCCCTGAAAATTGTTAGAGGTGTTCAGTAATCAATAGTTAGGAGTTTGTTTACATTGATATGATGAATTTTTTTAATCAAATGTACCATCTCATAAGAACATTGGAGTAACTCAGTTTGTTTTTATTTCTTTTCTTTGGTGTCTTTTTCCACAAAATCAGTCTGCAGTTTCATGTTTTGCTATGTTCTCCTATGCAGGGTTTTCTGCAATTGTACAAATCCCGGAATTGCCCTTTAAGATATCTCATTGTTATTTTTTTTGTTTCAGGCAAAAAGGCTCATGGAAGAAGCTGTTACAAGGCGATTTGTACATGCTGACAGCAGTTCTGTATCGTCATTATGTGGTATGAAGACAACTCTTTTTCTATCTAAGATATTAAAAGTTCGTAATGCATTCTACATTAAACTATAACTTGCTGATTACTCTACAAAACTACAGGTACGATACCATGGGGAGTGAGAGACCATGACTACCCCATCCATGACCAGTATAAAGATACCCGCAACATTCAACTTAAGGCCCCGTTCACATTCACCGTTTTTGGATAAGGCCCTGTTCAACTCCGTTTTTGGCTTTGCGTTCACATTAGTCCATCCCAAATACGGAGCTAAATGAAAACGCTTGCAAAAACGGGGCTAAATAAAAACGGAGCTAAACAGAAACGCATAACTGTAATGTGAATAACAAACAAAGACCGAAACATAATCAGGAAATAAAGAACAGAGAGCAAAGACAAACAAAAGGTGATCAGATCCGTTTTTGAGGACAAGTGTGAACACGGCACTCGAAAGATATTCGTTTCTGTTTAAAAACGGAGTAATGTGAACAGGGGGGAAAAATAGCTCCGTTTTTAGTAGCAAAAACGGATCTAAATGAAAATGGAGTAGTGTGAACGGGGCCTGACTATGATTACACTGCAAACGATTGAAAACTAATGGATAATGTACTAGATTCTGTTTCACATCAGGTAACAGGTCAGAGTTGCGATGACTTGAATATTGTCGTAAGTGCAACTCGTTTATTGTGGTAAATAAAATGCCTGACATCTGATGTGAAAAAGAATTTACAAGGATTTACTTTAAGGAAAAGAACATTTACTTTAAGGGACTTGGTGGTTGCTTAGAACTAAGGCTGCAAAGATCTCAATCAAACCTACCAGTTTCGTGGCCTGCGTGCAGACTATCCGACAAAAACGTATAGTCTGCGTAACCCCGTTCATTTTTGTGTTGTGCGTGCTTCAGCATTTATTTGATAACAAAGAGAGAGTCTTGTTATAACAGCCAATAATATCTCTTTGCTGCGAAAAAAGAAAGCAATCAGATTTGGGAACGACTATCATGTGATTAAATCTCAGGTTTCGCTTTGTTCTCTATGCAAATAACGTAGACAACACAATACTCTCGCATTTGAAGTGCCCTACAATAGACAACAAAGCCGCAAAATAGGACGGGCCATTGAAACTTCTATTGAAATGAAATACTGACTCATACAATACGCAATGTTTAGCAGCTTTATGCAGACTATACCTTTTCCTTGGGTATGGTCTGGACGCAGGCTACCAGTTTCGTGGATAAAACATAAAGTCAATTCGAGAATACTTCTATGCAAATCATAAAGGTCGTGATCACCGTATAACAAAACATGACTCAACTCATCATTTGAGAGATCGGCAATATGTACGACTAGTCGTGATAAGTCAACAATTCCTGCAATTCAACAACAGTTGAAGACAATTTCGGACGATAAAAGCTTTTTTGATGTTACTCAATAATCGCGACTATTCATTTAACAATATTACGAAACATTGTCGAGAAAATTGTGCCAAATATCTGTGTTAAACGAAAAATCCGGGGTTGTTTGAAGTGATATCATAAAATAGTTATACATTCTGATATTTCAACGTCTTTTGGCGTTTCATTTCAGCAAAATGTTTAATGAGTTAGTCCAAGCGTAGTTTGATTCGGGGTGCGAAATTGCACCGTTGCATGACAGTGAGGCTAGCCATGATCGAGGAACAACATCGTGACCTCATTGCTCTCCCCAAACGATTTTGCGACCTCGTTCCTCGTTCGGGTTGAATAGACCACATAGCGGATCAACTTGTAACGAAGATGGTTTTTGTTTCAGCTGCTGTTGATGCCTGCTTGAGTCATCGGCTAAAGAAACGTGTAGGAGGATTGTTGTCATCCAATTCAACGGATTCTTTGATTAATAAATTTGCAAAATATGATGAAGATGCTGGGGAGATTGCTAAACAATGTCATGACGTCCAAGACACTGTCAGTAGAACGTCTTCTTTCTCAGGTATGTATCTACATCAATGCAGCGAGGCTTCCTTGATTTTTAAGGTTCATACAGACTTGCAAAATATATTTATCTATATATATATATAAATTGGATACTAAAAGTGCGGATGAAAAACGAACAAAAAATAAACAAAAAAGAGATGTTTTTAGCACACTAAGGCCTTTCAAGTTAATGCTATCATTAGAGTGTGACTGACAATCTGAATCGAACTTTTTATAATATATTACGGGCATAAACATGTTTACATAATGATCGTCTGTCATTATGTAAACATGTTTGTGCCCGTAATATATTATAAAAAGTTCGATTCAGATTGTCAGTCACACTCTGATGATAGCATTAACTTGAAAGGCCTTAGTGTGCTAAAAACATCTCTTTTTTGTTATTTCTCGTTCGTTTTTCATCCGCACTTTTAGTATCCAATTTATCGTTTCTTTGTAACGTCCGTGAAATCGTTAATTCTTTGTAAAAGTCCGTTTATGGTAATTTAGATCAAGAAATATACCGTTGAAGAAGCAAGATTCAGTGAAGCCATTTAAACCGTTTATTTGACTTTGAATAAGTGCGTTGAAAGAGTTATGACACCTCTCATAATCTATATTTTACTTATTTTTATCATGCATTAGACAAGACAACGGGCGTAGGATCAAGTTAGAACGGATGAAATATGCAATTTTTCGCTCACCTTTTCTTTGACATCACTGGGAAGTCCTCGATTTGTCCATAATAATACAAAGAAGTTTGCGAGATGTTTTTGATCTACAGTAGTTCAAATTTTTGTTCTTGTAGATAACCAAAAGAACATGACAAAGGTGAATGGATACAACGTATCCGGTCATTATGGAAAGCACATGTGGATAAGGCTGGCATTACTTGAGCGAGTTCTTGCGAAAATCATTGGAACTCTCATTGAGCACAAAGAGTAAGTATCTTGTTGGCCGTTAATGACACCATTTTTCCCCTTTTGTCTTGTTTTGTTTGCTTTGCTTTTGTTTGTTTTGTTTTGAGTTTTGTTGCTTGTCGTCAAATATTTTGAGCATATTATTGGGATGTTAAACTTTTTATGTCAAAACAAAATTTTTTTGACCTAGTTATTGGGAGGAATATTTTGGGTGGAAATAATTTGAACACTTTCTAATTCTTCGAAAATTTATGAATGTTTATAAGAATTTGGGAAATGTTCTTAGGAATCCGAGTTTGTTAGCAAAATTTAGATTGGTCTATTTAAAATCTAGATATCATTTGAATCAAAAATCTTCATAAAAATCTTTATTTTATTCTTCGATGTCTAAAGGCGTTTTCCGTAACGTTTCCCTACGTTGAGAAATTTTTTCTTGTAGTCTAAGAATATTCATGGTTAAATTATTGCGAGAAGGATGGCGTCGATGCTACAACGATGCATTGCGTCTTAAAGAATTTGGATTGATTGATTGATTGATTGATTGATTTTTTGATTGATTGATTGATTGATTGATTGCTGGGTCTCCCAAAAATAGTTTCACGATTTGAGTCGTCGTTATAGTAAAACTGGATTTTATCTAAAAGGGTTGTACAAGATTTTTGTAAACAAAGATAAAGATCAGGTTGCCAATATAGTCAAATTCAATGAGAAGTTCCTCTGTAACTGGAGTGTGGCGCACAATTTCTTTAGACTACAGGTTGCCTTTCATGTGCTTAGGTTAAACACATTTAAAACTTGTGGCTCAAATCTAGCTGTATCTTGATAATCGTTGATGATATGTTTCTTGATAATCGTTGATGATATGGAAAATCTGATTGCATTGGCGACATCTACGGAGTTCAAACATGTAGAAAACACCTTCATTTTGCAGTGTATCTGCTGCTACTTGCCGGCAAGCATGTACTATGGCACGCCGGTTTCGTCAAAAATACTTCCGTTTCATTTCATATGATTTCATATCATTGACCTCTTCATTCATATGATTACAGAAATTCATATTCAGCACATTTTCAAAATTATATGAGATTTGCACACAATATCAGATCAATATGTGCGTTTGCAGGAGCGCCTCAAGGAAGCCCATGAAGACACATTGACCATAACTTCAGCAGAATCAAATTGAATCAATACCTTTCAGGTCACTTTTCGTCATTTAATTGTACGTAAACACGCGAATGCTGTAATGGTCCAGGAGATCTAAAATGTCAACATGACTTAATACACCACCTGGTAATTGCCAAACAGAGATTTTCGCCATGGGTACCTGATGAGCAGTGATATGAGCACATTTTAAATCAAGAGCAGGTTATGTGTTGACATGCGATAGTGCACGGCTTAAATGGTAATATATGGCCGAACTGGGTGAAAATTTTATGTCTTAAATGGTAATATATGGCCGAACTGGGTGAAAATTTTATGTCTCATGCTTGTTAAATGGCTGCTATGTCATTTCGTCGAAGCCATGAAAGACGGTTAAGGATAAAGCGCCTGATAAGTGTTAACCTAATACTTGGCAAAGTGGGCTGTATGCAGCTTTCTGTAACCTTCAGTTGGGTAAGTCGGTGTCAGGACAGAGCAGAAACTTCGTAAAATGATGTCATCAACTAATCTGAGACAAGGAAGTGTTTGGGCAGATAAGCTTTTTGAAATGATAAATCAAGAGTTTTAGGTCCTAGGAAGAAAATATCCAGTGTTGCCTAATTTTGGGATCTGTTGCAGGGAGCTGGCTCAAAGTTACGAGTTTTTGCGCATGCTTGCGCAGCTTCTGCTTTGTCCAGTGTCATTAAATAGGTGTGCAGGACTTTGCCTTTTTATAACCGACGAGAAGCTCATAAAACGGTCAAAAAGCATTGATCAAATGTTGTAAAGATTAAACGTGAATGGACAAAGAGAGAATGATTTCGTGATGATTTGGGGATTTAGAGATTCATTCGTTATGATCCAATGCTCGAGTGTTAATTGATCAATTTCTGAATCCCCAAATTACCATGAAAGCGTTCTCTCTTTGTTCATTAAATGTTGAGTTTTAAGGAAATTTGATCAACGTTTTTGACCGTTTTTAAGTGTTTTCCGAAATAGAAAATTTTAAGGAACTTCCGTATAGCTCCGTAAATAGAAGACAAAATATGAACAAAAAACACTCGCTTCTAATTGAGGATCAAAACTAAATATCAACTCATAAATGTTCAAAATTGGTCCAGTATACGATTTATTATGACCTGCCAAAAGTGCATATTTTATTTCGGCGCACCAGGTATTCGATATGAAATTTTTGTAACAATGAAGTACTTAAATACCACGGACGGACTTGCAGAGTACTTTTCAACTCTACAAGGATGACACCACGGGAGCAAAATATCATAACTGCTCCAAGGCCTTTACATGGGGAAAATGCAACTGAAATTACAAGTAAAGATACGACCACATCAATGACTATGCATGAAAGATTTTACTGAGAAATGTTCTGGCCGGTTTCACGTTGAATGTCAGGTGAGCGTAGGCGATAATGCTGAACAACAGAAATACAAGCCGAGAAAACAGCAACAACAACATTTGCCACCGTCATTTCTCCTCACCCAGAGACCTCATCGCTCAAGACGGCGCGCCCATGCTATCTGGTTGTGGCTTGACACCTGAGGTCTATTTTTAACATTTTTGTTTGATTCTGCAATATGCTTCTGTCTCTGCGAGCTATGAAATTTTCAGTATTTGTTTGGTTAAAAAATTAACGATCAGACACACCCTAATTGGCTCTATAAATAACGTCATGCTCGTTAGCTACCAGTCTTGCACTACATTACTGAAATGGTACCTCTCGCAGACAGAGCAAATACTGTGTGAAATTACCCCATTGAGCAATCTGATAAAAGGAAGTATTTGGATGCATCACCTTTTTGAAATGATAAAACCAAGAGTTTAAGGCCCAAAGAACACATCAAGTGTTTCCTGACTTCGGGATCTGTTGCAGGAAGCTAGTTTTGCAGCATGCTTGCGCAGTTTCTGCGAAATCCCTTTTGTACAGGTTATCATCATGGCTTCATATCCTTTTATAATGCAGCAGTCTTTACATGCAGATCTCTCGATGAATTTTCCGGGATAAAAGAGAATCAATTCCAGGTCATGCCCAAACTAGTCTGATAAAATATTATCAGGTCACCTAAAACTAAACAGAATTCCCTTTAAAAGCATGTAACTTTTATGGAAAAAGCAGGTAGTCTCATTAATGGAAACGTTAGCAATGAAAAAGACACCTTACTTTCCCCATTTTATCATAATTTTCAGAAGTAAACAATTCTCGTATTTTCATTCCCTTACACAGCTGCTGCGAACATGTGCTGAATTTCCGGCAAGTTTTATTGTGTGCTCATCAATTGTCATAGTAACGTGAAGGAAATATCGCAGTATCGTATGACATAAAACTTCGTTCACCTTCATGTTTTATGCTTTTTAGTGAGTTCTACGAAAATGACGCATTCTTGTCTGATCAAGTAGATGGGCCTTCACTCGTGTGGCTGCTAGGTGAGTAGTTTATCGATCTTTGCAATGGTCTCTTACGTTCAGTGAGGTCTGCTGTCTTGCGTTTGCACGGAAGGGCTTGTTTACTTGGGCTGGCGGCTGGTGGTATATTCTGTCTAGCTAAGATCTATCGGGAAGGCGGGGCATTTCTGCCTTTCGTCGCTGAAAGCAATCACACTTTTGGGATTTAGCTTACTTCACATCGAAGATTAAAGTTTGTCAGTATGTATTTCAAGAGAACTGACGTCATTGTGAAAGGTCTATTGGCAAAACAGAGAACGCTTAACTGCAATTCTTAACTGGAGGCCTGAATGAATTCAGGTTTTTTGTAGGATGTTTTTAGTTTCAGTTCGGTAATTTTTCCGCACAACTCGTAAGCACAAGGGACCAGGACGGGACAAGTTTGATAGCATTAGCGGGTCAGCTGAATAATATTTTATAGAAAATAGTTTTATCTTAGTTGCTGTAAATCCTGGACATATCAAAGATCAAATCGATCGAAGCAGACATTACAGTAAATCCCCGCAAACAAGAACATACTTTTCTAGAAAACAGACTGGCTAGGTTCTTATAAATGAGGTGACATTTTCAGGGTTTGGTTCTTATCGCAAGGACACTTATGACTATGATAAATATATAGCCACAGTATACAGTATGTGTTAATAAACTTGAGAGTATAATGACTGCATTTGAATATTAGAGAGTATAGTATTTTTTTTGTTGACAACGCAATTTAAATCATACAGCTAGATAAAAGAATTTACATATTCATGAAAACTGTTGGAGGTGTTCAGTTGTCAATAGTTATGAGTTTGTTGATACTGATTTGATTTGATGAAATTTCTTGATTAAGTGTGCCATCTCATAAGAACATTGAAGTAAATCAGTCTGTTTTTTATTCTTATCTTTGTTCTATCTTTTATCTTTGATTCGTGTCTTTTTCCACAAAATCAGTCTGCATGTTTTATTTTGCTATGTTCTTGTTTGCAAGGTTTTACTGTTTATCGCCACAATGGTTCGTCAACTCTTACTTTCTGATTGGCGCAATAGAATACTCTCAGTTTCAGGCCTAAATCAATCTATGTTTTCGTGAACTGTCCTGAATTCCATTTGGATGAGATCTCAGCTCAGATCATAAGCATGGGAGTCTAATATATATAAAAACATTGCAAGATCAGTTGATTTATCTTTTGTTCGATGTGATGGCTTGATTTGAACTTCAAGTCCGTCGTTACCTCCACATTCCATTCTGGTCCATGATTTACTTGTTATTGAACTTGAAATTCTATTTCTGAAACTGATAATGTAGACTGCATTGCTTCATAAATCATGGACGCGAATAGAAAATAGAATTCTCGATTTCCATCCAAATCCCTGAGACACTTTTCCATTTTTTGGGCCTTAATAATGAGTAACTTTACCAAAAAAATTTCTCATCCAGGTTTGCCTTTGACTGATAGAAGAACATTTCAGTTGTGAATAGCGGCCACGTACTTTTTATTCCATAGCCTGCCAAACGCGTGAACTTTTTTTGATTCACACAGAAGTACAATGATCATGTTGTCTAAGACATTGGCAATATTTGATATCTTGATTATTTTCAGCATTATTGTGTTTTCTTTGTATTGAAAAGAATTCATCAGAAAATTTGAAAAGGATTAAAATCGTTGTGAATGCTGAACTGAAGGAGGATAAACGATCCAATCTTCAACAAAACTATAATTTATGAAAGTCCACCACAAGCAGAAATCTGTGGCTTTTGTGTTTTACTATTTAGCAGTTTGCTGTCGTCACAACCAGAAAACTGTGTGAAACGTAGAAGATGCTGCAATTCTGAATCGAAAAGACAGGGAATGAAAAATATTTTTCTTTCTGCGAACAAGCAAAATCATACTCGCATTGTCCTGCATGAATATTATGGAACTTTACTCGATTTCCAGGCATAGGCAAAATTGTGCTCACAGAGCACTCATCACCTTCTAAAGTAATCACCCTGAATGCATTTAGGGAGGGGGAGGTTGATAAACAGTTACTTTGGTTGAGCTGCTGATAGTTGTTGGTATCTATAATGAGTGATACATTCCAAACACAGCTTTGAAATTCTTAGTGTCCATAGCATTGATGAAATAGTGGATGAAGATGACGCCGGAATCCAATGAAGAAACCTTCATGACTTGAGCATGAAAGTAATGGGAAAATCAAGTCCTTTATGTGAAATTGTTTCGTTACATAGAGCATGAATATGATTTGCTCTTGAGATGCAACTGGATAGGCTACTTTTGCTTGACTTAAATATACTTTGAAAAGTTTCCTGCAGGATATTATGAATGAAATTTCCTGCGACCTCCTGCGACCGCCCGGTCGCATGGTCAAGTGGGTTTTCATGCTCTGGAACAAGATTGCCAGTGAACAATTATAACCAAATTCCTGAATTTCCTCTCAAGTCGTTGAGTGGGGACCGATTACATGGAGCGGACTACCCCTGTTAACCAAGGTGAAGATTTTCACCCGGGATCCTTGCGTCAATAGAATTGACAATGTTTTATATGCATTCTGTTATATCATCATCATCATTATCATCATCATTAACATTATTTAAAGTTGGGTTTAACCTAGTACATAATACTGATTCATTCCAACTGTAAAGTAAACTATTTGATAATATACAAAATGTACTGTATATATCTGAACAAAAACGTTATAAACATAGTCTGCAGGTGCACTTGTCACCAGTCCGTGATTTTTTATTTGATTCTTAAAGGGAATCGACATAGTTAAAAGCTGGCCCGGGCCAGGTCAAAAATAGAATCTATTGTACTCAGCAACTTAGATGCATGCGGTTTCATTGTGTGGCTAAAGAAACAATGGATTTGTAGGCGTTTCTCTGGCCTATTTATAGAAGTAACGAGATATAGCTGTGTCTATTCCCTTTAAATGCTGCAAGGGATTCTTATATGGCAAGGGGGCTGGCTCGGTTAGCGGAGATCGTGTCTGCTGCCTACCGAGCCCAGCAAACGGGCTGGAAGTTGCGTATACTTCTCATGAAATCGATTCAAGACCAGGCTAGCCCAGCAAAGCAGCCTAAGACATCAGCAACGCATGCAGATAAGAGCAGATTATGGGCGTATAGCGTCAAATATTTACAGTCCGGGCTGAAAATCCCCATGTAATCGTATAGATCATTTCAGCCCTGATGATGATGATGAGAGGGTCCATTGAAACAACACAAAACACTAAGTAATGAATACGCTCTTTGAAATTGAGATATAGCTCTGCGACCTGCAGAGATTTTTCAGCTGTTGCCCTTATTATAGTGCGATCTTGATATTAGATGTCAAACAAAGCTTAATTATTCTTTGTTGCTTTCCAAAAGAGTAAGATAACGACTAACTTTGAATATGTTCTGATCTTGATGCAAATGCACAAAAAATTCACTTGATGAAATTTTGGTGTTTTCAAGAAATGTTCCTTTTATTTAGTGTTCCTCAGAGGGAAAGTAAGGACAACAAGCTTGTTGTTTTCTCATTTATTAGACATATATTTCTGAATCAATTCAGCGACGCAGGCAGTATTTATTTTGGCCTAAGGCTAAAATCATTAAGCTCAAATCATGATAAGGACTGTTCGGAACGTTTCAAATCGAACAAAATTCATCATTAACCCAAAAAACTAAGAGTAAATACAGTAATCTATTGATAGATCGTTATTATCAAGACGTATGAAAAACATTTATAATCGACGAAGGGAGAAAGCACGGCGTGGAAAGTACCTGGAGAGAGTTGAAAAGGAGTCTTCGTGAGATATAATATCATGAATACCGCAGAATTTTAGTTCTTTTGAAAGACCACAAAGTAAGTTAGCTGATCAATGTAAAAAGTACGACCAAACCTTATCATTGAAGACATTGTTCTAGGTTTGCCACAGTTTTAAACACCGAGTCACGATATTTCAAAATTTCATTCTATCTCAAAATAGATGTCACGTCAGATTTGTGACAAACGCAAAATCACTCATGCAGAACACTTTAGTTGTTGCTATTCGCACTTAAATTCATGTGAGATCCAATTTGAGACAGGTGATAAGTAACTCATACGGGAATGTACTGCAAGAATGGAATTTACTATAACAAAAGTTCTTCGATACCACAGAAATTTTACGAGATTGTTTAAATGAGAAGGAAATGCTTGGTGAGGTTCATATTTGTGTCGTTGGCAGATGTTGTTATATGTACTAGTGAAGTTGAGCTGTTTACAGTAGCTTACAGTATTGTTCATGTAAGTATTTGATCCAAGTGCAGGGTGAACAGAAAGTTTATGCCTATGCTTGTGCCAACCATAGTATCGGTTGTTATCAACTTATCATCTTTGTTCAAAGTCGAATTTTTTGACAGATTTAAACTTTTTCTCATACAATCGACATATAACACACTCAACAACTTTGTTTTCTATTGATTGGCATACACTTACCTTAGCAATTCCAGTTTAGAATCTCAGGTTTTTCGAAAGTGGCCCAGCAACTTCCAAGAATTTGTTTCAAAAAGTGCCGTTTTAGCTGCAGCCACTTATCATGCCGTTACTGCACCATAGATTAGTAACCACTTGTCCGTTGGACTCAAACAAGGTCTCAAATTCTAAGTTTGAAGCTCACCCTATGCAAGTGTGTGAAAAGCGAGGCAATTCAAATCACAGATCCTATGCAGCATTCCCACAAACAGGAAATAATTTTTGGGATGCCTTGTAGAAAAGCTGAAAGGTAGCATAGAGCTCAAATCTTTAAAATGGTTTTTGTAAACTTATACTGCATTTTTCTTGGAGATAAAGTGCTTGAAGTGCATTCTTCTTGGAGATAAAGTGCAAAATTACTTTGGGTAATTTGCTGTAAATCTGCGGTAAAATTTTTTATAATTTGATTAGTTTCATAATGGTGGTATATATACTAATTTTTAATCTATGACGTCATTAAATTTCTAAATCCTTAACCAGAAGAGCTACAAATTTCCGCTTGCCACCTTATTGTAGGCCTTCATAAACTATGATTTTTTTGAAGATTGTATCAATTTTCCTGAAGCGATTTAAGATCCACGATGATTTTAATTTTTCTAAATTTTCGATGACTTTTACAAAAATAGCCAAAGTGCTTCCATTTTGAAAATAATCAAAAGATCTGAAAATTGTCACGGTAGATTTACAGCAAATTACCCAAATTTCCTTTCAAGTCATTCACTTCGTAGAAAAATGTGATACAATTTTACACCCACCTTTTCAAAGATTTGAAATCATTATCATCATTATTATTATCAATTTATTTAAAGTTGGCTTTCTAATTTGGATAGCTAAAAATAACAGCTAATGAAAGCCAACTATAACTAAAAGAAAAAGATCATAATTTACAAGGAATAAAATTAACTAGAAAATGAAAAAATTTAATTAATCTAAAAACCCCAAATCTTTTATAAAGACTCTACACAAGCTGCAGGTGCATGAAAGATTTGAGCCCATTGCTCTGAAAGGTCCATTCATTGTCAGAAGAGTATTGATAATTACATTGCAAGCTTTACCTGGAAAATGCTCAAAACATAGGCTAACATGACCATCATATATTTACTTTGGTATTTGTCATTATTAGAATTGTTACGATTATTTACTTTCATCATTTGACAAAGTTTGTTCGGACTAAATTAAGATAAGTGGTTGTCAAATATATTTACATATGACTACAATCAATAACCCGCTTGTTTTGGTCAGTTAATGATTGCCAGTCCAGTGTGATAATAGCTCTGATGCTGTGAACCCAAACAGCAGATATGCTATAGACAGTATTGCTATGAGATCGTTGCTTGATTGGACAAAAGACCTGTCAAAGGCAGTCAGATGTATGGTCGTCGAATTTTCAGCTAATGCTTCAAAGCGATTGAAGTGAGTGTAAATGCAGTGAAAAAACCAAACTTTAACTCAGATCAAAACATGACGGGCGATCCTTCATTTGCAACAAAGTGGCCGCGTTTTAGAATTTTTCAAAATTTCTTTAACTTGCGTCATATGAAATTTCTGATTCCAGATTCGCATTCAGCATCCTAATTTTGTCTAATTGCAAATTTTGATGATCTAGACGCTAGCGATTTTAATCTTATGAGGATAAAAAGTTTGAAAATTTATAAGGAATTTGACCGTGAATAATGACTGACGGTATCAATCTGCACCCTGAACGATATTGACGGTCCAAATCCCATATGAATCATAAAATTTATTATCGCCATAATATCGAAGTCATATACTCCAGGAATATGAAAAGTCGCTGTTAGACCAAACTTGGGGTGCTGAATCCAAATGCGTAGTCGGAAATTTCGTATCAAGAAATTTTCAAATATTACCAAAATGAGGTCGCTAGTTGAAGAAGTGTATTCTTTTACCCCGTAATCCTGCAGTTGTCAGCTTCTGTAGAAACCTATTTTAGTTGTCATGTTTTATTTCCTTTGGACCAAAAACTGAGCAGTAGGGATCACGATTCTCGTAAATCTTTTATATAGTACAAGCTTTTTAACCCTAGTTCCTGAATTAGACTTTTGTTTCATGTTAATTGCCATTCAGGTAGACATAGTTTTTCGCTCCTAGTGGTATTTTCTTAGTAGTAGGGTACTGTGTCATGTAAGTAGTGAAGTCAGTAATATGTTTGTAACTTTTTAATGGAACGTAAAAAAAAGACTAATCAAAGTCGTTCAGTAACCGTTTCCTGTTGGAGGTTTACATTTGTGGTGGATCTACACTAGAGGTGGCTCACTACCGAAATAGTTTTAATTCACACACTGGCGATAAGGTGACTAACTATGAAGTAAAATGAGTGCAGCACACAAACAAAACAATGGATTAATGCTGTTCACACTGATAAAAATTTCATGCTGATACACAAATGATTTCAATCGCTCATCGTCTTACGCCATCAGATTTACGGTGACTTTATTCATGGTAAATTTCCATTCTCTTTTTTAGCTGCTTTCATTCTTTTTAGATGGTCCCTGTTCATTAGATTATTCAAAGATGAAAACTCCAGAAGCGTCATGGACCGACCCTCCGGCGGACGAATTGGTGCTACGTCATCGCATATATGGAGGGACGTCGTCATCATCATCTTCTCCACAGCTAAACAAACCACAACTATTTGTCAGTCAAGTCAGTGAGCCAATTTCAAGTGCCCCGCAGCTTGCGAGGGAGCATGTCGATTCTCTACATCAAAATGCGCATTCATCATTGATGTTCGGCAAGAATAATGTCGTAATTGATATGGTATGAAATTCACGTTTTATTAATTGGAATCCTTCTAGTGTGAAGCTTGGGTTCCTCACCTTTGGACATTTTGATGCAAAATTCGGTGACCTATTTCCTTGAACCGAATGGCAAGAAAGAAATTGTTGCTACTGTGCTATAATTTTACCCTTGGACCACAGGACCACAGGAAGCCCATTAATAATTGGACCACAGGAAGCCCATTTTGCTAAACAGATCTTGTTTTAATGCTGTCTGCCCATTGTATGATCCTTCGGTGCAGCAGGAATGAAGCCGACTTTTATCAATGAATGACAAGTTCATTTTCAAAGCATAAGGCTGCATTCACATTGCACAATCTTTTGTGAGCGCGTAAACGCTCGTGCAGAAATCCGCCATACTTATCCCTTACAGTATTCAGATTGCAAAAATATTTTGCACTCTGAACATTGTAAGGGATTAGTATGGCAGATTTCTGCCCAAGCGTATAAGCGCTTTCAACAGATTGTGCAATGTGAACGCAGCCTAAATGTTACTTAATTTGTGTATCTAACCCAAGTATTCTAAAGCGAAGCAGCATTTTCCTGCACACTAACCTCCGTACTCGTTGTGAAGTCGAGGCAACTATATATTACGTCACATAACGCTGTTGAGAGATGTAGTTCAGTGGGTCGCGCTTTTGTTTTCTTTGACAAATTTGTCAGATTTGGACGCTCGATCCAAACCTCTTTTTAAGAAGTAAAGAGATCTATTAAGCCTATACCTAATAACATTGAAAGCAGCTATCGATGTTAGCTTCCTGAACCGTGACTATGATAGAAGATGATTCGGAGTGATTCAAATATACCTGAGAAAACTTGAATAAGTGTTGTGCAATGGTGCAGTGAAAATCTCGCACGAGGGAAATTTGATGAAACGAATGCAAGGAATGATTTTTTGTTTGGCTTTGCTTCGTAGGAAAGCGGACGTATTTGTCCACTTCTAATAAAGGTGCAGAAATCAGGTTGTTGTTGTCCACAGTGATAGAATTTAGCTGTTGAAGAACTTTTCTGGTTAAACATCCGAATTTAGGTGCTCAATTTTTCATTTCATGTTCCTCCACTTATAGCCTGAGTTGGAGAAGCCTGTGGCTGGTTATCTATCAATCCACAAATGTTCGGAATCTCTGTTGTTGAAATGGACACCAAACCCAATGATGAGTGGAGAGTCTGGTACAGAGAAAAGTCAATATTGGAACAGAGTTCTGACTGTCGATATGTCTGACATCGTGTTTCTGCATTGTCACCAAAGTGGTAAGATACTGCTTGAAATATCTCAGATACTTGATAACTAGCTTCCTTTGAAACATCATATCATACTGTGTTCAAAGCACAATTTATATTACTTAAAGACCCTCTGCTAACCATTAGGCTTTGCGCTCACTCTTTGTTATGGGCAAACAAATAACAGGGGACGGCACTGGTGAGGTATGGGAGGTATTTCCGTTGCTTAGGCCCCTTTTGAAATTGGAGAAGGAGAAATATCGAAATTTGGACTCTACACCTTTGTCTATGCTTAGGAACCTTTGTCAAGCGTGACCCTTTGTCCTCTGAATGAAATCAAGGCAAAGAGAATTTAGGCCAGAAACGACTTTCAGATAATACGAAAGTCGAATTTGGCGCCACAAAGGATCATGGTTAGCAGTGACTCTTTAATAGACCTTGGCTGGATGGCAGGAACAAAATAGCTTCATGGTTAGTAAACCAATACCTTTTACGTTGAGTGCTCAATGAGTTTACGCGCTTTGGAGTCGGCAGCAAAGAAGCACTATCCCACCGAAGCACCGACGCGATGGTTTTTTGTTGTCACTGATAAATTGTTTCTTGTGTGATCCTGACTTATAACTGTTGCGGAAGTGAAGTGGTCAACAAGTATGCTGACAGAGCAAGAGCCTATAACTGTCGAGGTCATATTTGTTGAGTGTGGTTTGTTTCGGCTGGGATTCCATTTTGCTCGAGTTAGGTGGATACTAGCCTGTTGTCATTCCAGAAAAGGATTTTATTCATTCCTTTGCATTAGGATAGATCACTGTAATTGTAGCAGTGAGCAAGGACACCTTTTAATGGCATGGTTTTCGAGCGATGTTACGAGATTCCAACAAATTTCATGCAGAAGATACAATAACGCAGTTTTGTCTTGGTATTTTGATATCACATGCCACTAGCTACCATTCTTCTGTAGCGCGCGTTAAAATTGTAAAATTGGTAAAAACTGAGATTTCGACGGTTAATTTCAGTTGGCTAATGGCCTGCTTTTACAAACACCGATAATCGTCATCAGTAGGCTGCTGGCTTCATTTTAAGACCTTTTTATGAAATACTTCATGGGTACTTTAAGAAAATCTTAGCACGCGAATGATGAGACTTTCACGAACTTTCAGTGCTGAATCAAATTCTTTATTTCTTCTAAGAAAATTCATGTAGCTGCCAAAACAGACAAGCTTTAACAGTTCAATTTCATCCACTGTTTACAAGGAAAAATGAAGTGCCCAGTTGGTTTCTAGGGCGTAACCCAGTAACTGGATGATAAATTGGTTTACAGTTCATTCAAAGGTCATCTTTTTTTCTAAAGGGTGACGATTTTATATCAAGAACAACATAGCTGAATAATTTATCATGTTATACAGATCCATCCCGTAAAGCAAAGCTCTTGACATTTTTGTCATTTGAAAATTTTCTGTGTTGAATATTTTATAACAAGAAGAGCTTTCCAAGGATGAGGTGAGTGAATGGCCGGGGTGAGTGGCCGAGTGGCTTATACAGTCTTCGTCAGGTGACTGAAGTTAAGCTTGGCCTGACCTCGCAACTCACCTCGCCGTCCTTCCGAAGGGACGTTAAACTAGGGGTCCCGTGCCTGGATGCGGCATGCACAGTGGGCCTGAATTAGCTTTCAGTAGCTAGAAATCCTGACAAGCCCACTCAAAATAAATTGAAAACAAACAAAAAACAAACAAACAAAAGGATTGATTACGATCTGGGTGTGGCAGTTAATCTGAATTATCGCCCTCTTAGGTCACTGTTCTCTTCATGTTTTATTCAATATATGGCCTCTGAGCGGACATACCCAAGGAAAAGGTATAGTCTGTGCAACGCCGCTCAATATCGCGTATTGTGTAAGTCAGCATTTCATTTCAATGGTAGCTTGAATGGCCCTGTCTGCTTAGCATCTGTGTATTGTCTGCCGTAGGGTACGTAAATTCCAGAGTATTGTGTTGTTAATGTAGTTTGCTTTGAAAACAAAGCAAAACCTGAGATTCAATTACATGATAGCCGTTCTCAAATCTGATTGCTTCCTTGTTTCGCGGAAAGATGATGTTATTGGCTGTTACAAGAGTACATTTTCTTTGTTATCAGATAAATGCTGATTCACGCACTACACAAAAGTGAGCGGCGTTGCGCTGACTATACGTTTTTCTTGGGCATAATCTGCACACAGGCTATTCAATTTAGTATTAGAAAGATCTGTAGCGGCCTTGATTATGCCACGGAATATTTATGTAGATGAGATATTCCATGCAGGGCATTTGGAAATATCGATAGAGTTGCATGTCCTAGTTAAGTGAAAACTTAGCTGAAAGTCTGCCAGTTCCCGTGACAGTTATGATCTTTCATCTAAGATTCAAGCTCTTAATTGCTCCTATCTTTCTATGCACTAGCCTGTGTGCAGACTCTATTGATTCTTTTCAGAGGAGTTTTTTATTGCAAAAAAAGGATTTATATAAAGTCTTTGAAAAAAGTTATTTCCCGTGGTGGAACAAAGTAAGTGTATTTCGTTGCCCGAAACCTCTTGAAGGCAAAAGGCTTTTGGCCTGTTGATTCTTTTGTCCCAGTTAGTAAGTTGGATTATTGATGATATTATGGTATCAAAAGAATTGCTTTTGACTGGTTTCGTTCTTATCTAAAAGGAAAGAACGCAACTTTTATATGTAGGGGACAACTTTCCGATTCGCTCCGTATAACATATGGAGTCTCACAAGGAAATGTGTTAGGTCCTTTACTATTACTGCTATAAATTAATGACATACCCAAGCATCAAAGGTTTTTGGTTTCTATTTGTGTGCCAATGATACCAGCCTTTTTTCTTCTCCTATCCAAATCTCAATATTATAGAAGATGCAGTAAATGCAGAGTTATACTGCATTCACACTGACACAGTTAAACCAGCTTTATCTAAACCTGTTTAAATTTCAACCAATCAAATGACTGGATTTGTTGGATTGACCAATCAGAAGGCCATATTCAGAAACCTGGTTTAGTTTAAGCTGGTTTAACTTGCAGTGTGAAAGGGGCATTAGGAAAAATTTTAGGCTGGCCTATTGCTAACAAACTCGTTTTAAATACACAGAAGTCAAATTTTTTACTAGTACACCCTAGGCAACGAAAGCTTTCGCGCAAAATAGGCCTTTCTGTAACCAATGAACCTTAAGTAGAAACAGATCATTCAAAATACTTGGTAGTCCTAACCGACGATAGCCTCTCCTGGAGTTACTACATCCAAAAAGTCAATATGAATGTCGCGAAGAGTCTTCGCATTATGGCAAAAATGAGACTTTTCGTATCAGAAAATACCTTGATAAGTATCTAAAATGCTTTCATTTCACCCCATACCGATACTCGTTTTCCTTCTTTTTGTTCCCCTCCTGCGATGGGACGCGCTGGGGGATTAAAGTGGCGCCTTCGCGGGAGAAGGACAAACGGAAGGAAAGCAAGTCGATATATGATGAACGAAGTTATGCATAAGGATAGGAGTAGCTCGATGTATCATACATAACTCTTTCAAATTCTACGTTTCCTACAGCTCATGGTTTGAATGGGATATTAGTATCATTTGTATGAAGGGACTCAGCAAAGTTGTATTCTCAACGTTTCCTGTGTCCTTTTCTAGGTGATCAGAATGGTACTGTGGTACTTATCGGTCAAGATGGATTGCAATTACCGCCATTATCATTTCCATCCGGTTCACTGTTACCTTTCTTGACTTGCCTCGAACAAGGCCTTGGCCCACAAGGACGATTTGACCCTCCTTTGAGTAACACACACATCCACCCAGGATCGCAGAATAAAAGGAATATTTTAACAGAGAAGATCGCGAAACTTGGAGAAGAACAAGATTCAAATGCTTCCCAAGATTTTGTGTTCAGATTGATCAATGGTGTAAAGACGAGTGCAGTAGGTAATGAAACAACTTCATATTTGTTTTATGCTAGTGCCCAGGCAATTTCTTGCAGACTTCCCTTCATCGTTGGTATTTCATTAGTGTCGTGCCTTTGTGTATGGTACAATCATGTGAGCTTTTTTATATTTTGCAGCCTTGAGATTTTGCTGTTGCAACTTGTCACAAATCGATTGAGCATATCGTTTTATTTCAAGCATCATCCTGCAAGATAACCAAAAAGTGCCCGCGAAACTTTCTGCCCCTAAAGTAAACACTTGATTAAGGTTATGAAATTTGAAATCGTTTTACACTGAAAATATATCTACTTTAAAGGGTCTGTTTCATCCAGCATGCCTTGCGCGTGTTGTCTCTTGGTTTGCCTTTGTTGTCGCCATTTTCATGGCCCATGAAAGTGGCGAGAAACAAAGGCCAACCAAGAGGCGACACGTGCAAGGAATGCTGGATGAAACAGACTCTTTAAAGGACAAGTCTAGGGTTGGCAAAATTATCGTTAAAAAGCAGCCTTACCAACTGCAGAACACCAGTCGTGAGTTCTTTCCAAGTTTTATTCCTCAAAGTTTCATAAATTTGACGATTAATCTTCATAAGTTAGGCCAAATATCGTCGCCACTTTTGTATTTTGTACGAATGTGCGAAGGCGCAATAAGGAGACTAGCAATGTGGGAGGTGTAATATCAACATATTTGGCAGCCTCGTTCAGGTCAACGTGAAGTGACGTTATAGAAAAGGATATGATGCAAGGGCAGCGACATTGTTCATTTATATCTAATTTTTACATTAGTTTTTGCAAATTTCGCAGTCGATAGTCAGCCCACCCGACCTTCTCGAGAGATTTTCAAGCGTTGCATCATAATCCCTAAACAGAACTCTCAGTGAACGTTTTTAGAAACGGCTGAGTGTCTTGTTTGCAGTCTCCCAACCAAGGTAACAGGCAATACTTGCAGTTTGAGACAATGAATACTGCAAGTTGTATTCAAAATTAATGCGATGAGCTGTTAGAACTGGAAAGTAATTGTCTTGTGGTCCACTGATGCTTCAGTCTGATGTAAGCTGTTTTTTGTTTTATTGTTGTTTACTTGCAGATAAAAAGCAATTACAAAGACTATTATCAAATGCCACACCAAGCAAGATTTTACCAATATGGAAGCAGAAAGAAGAAAAACGGAAAAATTTGTTGCCAAAAATGCACAATGTAAAATTGCAACGAAACGGAGGCGTGCCAGCAAGGTGTGTTTGCTTTGAAAATTAGGTAGTGCAAACGATAAACAAGGACAGATTTTGTAATACAATAGCATCAGTCGCTTTGGTTCACACCTCAATTCAAAGCGATTAGCGGATGCAGACAAAAGAAATTCTCTCAACCAGTAATTCAAAACAAACGTAGCCGCAAAGTTGCCCTGAAATCAGTACGGCAAACTCTCACTTGATGCTGGGAAAGGGAGCCTTTAAAGAGAAGTTATGTGCTAATAACGATAGAAGAAGGGTAAATCCACAGTTCTGTCTCGCGGATTTGGTCTATTTGACTCAGCAGCTGTAGTTTAAAATTTTGATTGAATATATATAAAAAGCCCTTTGCTAATTTTCATCCGCAAACAAACCAGATTTTCTGTTTTTTTATTTCAGAGTTTCCGTACAACTGGCCTACGATAAGATGAAGCATCAGATTGTATCCAGAGCATTTCACGGCTGTAAGTAACATTCTCCTATTGTTTTGTCTTACCAAACTTGTACAATTTAGGGCCGCTGCCTTGCTTGGCTAGATATTTTGTATGGCTGGTTTTGTAAGGTCTTCATTGACAGTAAGAGACAGTGAAATGGTGCGAGTGAAGGCCAAAATACTCGTTAACTTGAACCATGTTAGTTAGTTTTTCCCATGTCCATCTGTCTTTAACTTTAACTTAAAGTTTCCTTTGCATTGACTGACATTGAAAGGGTGTTACTTACTTTCTTTGATTTATCTTTTTATCTTACCAAAACGATCTGCTGTCAACAGCTAGATGTTCCACCTAAACCTTTCCATGTACACTGAAGCAGTTTTGAAAATCTTGATTCAGTTAGATTTGTAAATTTGAAATATTATTTGGTGATGACTGTGAAATCACTGTGAAATTCTTCAACTGGAAAGATCCAAAGTCTCTCCAAAAAGTAGATCAACTTTACTGAAGAATTAACAGGGCAAAGAGAAAGACAATAAAGATATGTTCGTTGCGTGTGGTATCACAGTAATTTAATGATAAAGTAACTTATAGATGATTTAACTTGCAAAAATTTCTGAGATGTTTAAAAATACGACGTTTTGAGCGTCCACACGTTATCAAAAGAAAGACCTTCGACATGCCATGCTAATTCATAAATTGAGGCCCTGTTCACATTACTCCGTTTTTGTACAAAAACGGAGAGAAAAACCTCCGTTTTTGTGAAAGTGTTCACACTTATCCGTACAAAAACATCACGAAAACTGAGGTTTTCGAAAACAGTGTCAAAAGTGGATATCCACAAAAACGGACGTTTTTGAAAACGCTCTAGATCAATGTGAACGCACAAAAACGGAGGTTTTCTCTCTGCTTTTATACAAAAACGGAGCAGTGTGAACGGGTAGCTTCGATGCAACAAAAACGGATACAAACAAAAACGGAGTAGTGTGAACGGGGCCTGATAAACGATGATTTGTTGCATAAGTGATCATTCCGTACTTGCAAACCTTTGCTTTGCCTTGTCGATGCCAAGGCCAAGCTTATATTTGCTACACTCCATAATGCAATTCTCTTTTAGGGATAGCACATCGTCGATATTTGAAGACAGTGAGGACACATTTGGCATCACTGGTATTACCAGCGCAGTCAGTGACAAGAATACCTGCAGATATTGAAAATGGTATTACAGAGGAGGTATTCCAAAAACTGTCAGCATCAGGACAGGTATGGTTTCAGAAATTTCACGCAGTAAGATTTAATCATCGCTGTAAATGTCATTAGAAAATGCATATTGTAAAAGCGAGGTTCTGTGCAACCCATCATGAATGTGAGTCCAATACGCAGACTAAAACCGTTGGCCATTATTGTCTGTGACTTGAGTACAGTAAAAGAAACGCGTTGAGGGATTTGCCTTTTGAATGTCTTGGAGAACATTCTAAAGCCCCCTCCACATCCGGATATTTTTGAAAACGCATCTTTCTTTATCCGTGTAAAAAATATCTGCGTCCACACGAAGAGCGTTTTCAAAATAATCTGCATCCACACGAAAATACTGTATATTCGAAATCCGAAAGCAGATAACAAAATACCCTCGCGTGATCCCCAAAGATCCGAGCACATGCTCTGATGGGTTATAAATCAACCTTGTAACCTTAGCGTTTTTGAAAAGCCCGTGTTCACCCGTCCACACGACAACAGGACGCTAACCCAAAACGAATAAAAAGATGCATCTTCAAAAATATCCAAATTCGTGTGGACGGGGCCTAATTCTGGAAACATAGAAAACTTCAGAACAGTCCAACTTAGAATCATAGTGACATAGCTAATGTTTTTTCTTCAGTGGTAGTTTCATCAACTTCATATAAAAAGGTCATGCAATTTTACACCAACTTTTTTAAGATTTGGAACCTATGCTGTTTTGGATTTGATGAATCCATAAAATTGCAGGAGTAGTGTCATCTCTTTCTGCTAGAAGGGGCAAAATGAGTCACTTGAATTTTGCGTCTAAATGAGGTAAAGTGTCATTGGTTTAGAGACTAGCAGTTTTGCTTGTGATTAATTAATTCTTCTTTGTTCTTGTTAGAAACTGATTTTCTTCAGCTGCAGCAGAGTTTTTGTGACATCTGACCCACCTTACTCATCCTGGCCAATGCTATTTCACCCTACTCTACATAGATAATTTCTTTCAAATGGCAAAAACGGTATAGAAATAGGTCATAAGTCTCTTCTCCATTTCAGTTTGTAATTTCGATTTGATAATAAAAGAAGAATTTCCTAGCCTACAAGTAGACCCATTATTCAATAAAAGAAACGGTATACGAAACAATGAGTGAATGCTTGCTACGGCTTCTCGAATAATTGTCCTTAATTATCTTGATCCGCTATTCAAATAATGATGCGTGAAACGCGTCTCAACAAAGGCTGCATAAATAAAGTTCTAGACATCTGAAACTCACTGTAGCAAGCTTTTTCCCATTGTTTCGTAGACCCTTGTCTCTTTCGAATAATGGGTTTACGCGTAGGCTAGGTATTTCCTTGCTAATATAAGCTACCTATCGACGTTCATACGTTTTGTATCGATAGTCATTTTTGAATTTTATTACCTTTGACACTAAAGAAGCATCGATCATTTTTAGATTGATGATATGATGGTACTGATGCAATATGTCTACTTGGGAGGAGTGACACCTTCGATGAGGCACAAGGTACCTTTGCTTTCTGGTTCTACGGAGCTCTGTAATGTCGTTTTATCCGAAAATGTTTTAGTCAGGTTTTTTGCCTTTGAAATATCATCGGCCACACTCCTCGTTAGTTTAAGCACAGCAATTGACACGGAGAGGAAGTATTTCAAATTGCCAGAAAATTTTGGTGCTCCTAGTCATTTTTGCTCATTACTTGACGGGGAGTACGTTGATTTTCAGTTGAAGAGGTCACAAAGGTGTTGCGAAGCCAGTTCATGTATGTTTCAGTTGCACAAATTAGATCAATTACAGTTCCATTGTATCCCAGTTTTATCCCAAATGCAGTGCAAAGGGACACTGCTTTTATAGCATTCGTAATATTGTTAAGATTTTGCAGATAAGCTGCTGCCTTCAACCTAGACTCTCTGTAATAATGTGTGCTCTGATAGTTAAGTTTTCTGCTTAGTATAAATGTTATGATAGCCCATATATTAGCATTTTCTCAATTCTTGCCCTAGGTCTGGCCGTATCTACTTGGACACTTTCTTTTCGGCTCAACTGCAGACGATCTAGCACAGATCGATGCACGAAATCGCGAGGACTATCAGAAAGTCTTAAAAGATTGTAAAACTTTGGAAGTTCATTTACGAGAGAAGGAAAAAGATTTACTAAACATCGAAGGCTTTGGGGATGCTGATAGCCTTCGAAGTGACGTCACAGATGGCGAATTGAGAGATGTTGTTGTGCAGGAGAAACCGAGCTCCGATGGCTCGTTGAGTGACTCGCATTCAGAAGGGAATACGTTGGGGGGAACTAGGGAGGACAGTTTTGGGAGTAGTAGTGACAGCGCTTCAAATGTTGTCCAGGAGAAACCGGAATGGAAAGGGAATTCTTTGATATCGACTTTAATCGATACGAAACAAAACTTACGGGAAATGGTCGATAATGCGAGCAAGCGTGGGGCTGAAGCTTGGAAAAATTTAATTAAAAAATCAAAAAGCAAACAGAATAGGAGAAGAACAGAAAGCGAGCCGACATCACCACCGTCTGATATTTCTTCGCTTTTGAGCTTTGATTTAGAGATTTCATGTAATACTTGCGGGAAGAAAATAATCGAGAGCAGGCAACGTGTTATGGACGGGAGATTGCATGAGAATAGTATGGACACCATTGAATGTTTAATGTGCGCACAGAGTCACGAAAACAATGGAAATGACCCAGAACAATGGACTTTGCGGTATCCAAAACCGCTGGAACGTACGCGGTCCTGTACCGAAACAAGTCATGAAAGCAGACATAGATTCGATGAAGGTAAAAGAGATACTATTGATGGTCCCGGATTTCTTATCCTTAATGGTGAAGACCTTGATAATCGAAAACCACCTACAGCATCTGTAGAAATGGCATATGGGGTAAGTATTTGTTGTTGTTTTTGTCAATTGCGAAGATGACTCGAGGTGTAAAGTTTCACCCCGAACGATTTTTCACGGTGAAACTCCCTAGAAATCTCTAAACTTTACATTACAGTAAAGTCAACATCACTATCGCCAACAGTGTAAAAACAAGTGATTAGTAGGCCTCAAAAGTGAAGTAGCGTGGTAGCGGCGCTACTAGGAAGGTAGCTGAAATGCTCAAATTTGCCAAGAAGGCAGAAGAGACAAAGGAAAAGGAAACGTAAGGAAAGGGAGGAGAAGGGAAAGAAATAAAGAAGGGAGCGAAAGGAAGGGAATGAAAGGAGAGAAAGGAAACGGGTTAGATTAAAATGGGGGCGGTATAATGGGAAAGAAAAAGAAATGTGCTAAGAAGAAACGATGTTGCCTAGCTTAATAATAATAATAGGATATATTCAAAGTTGGTAATCTACAATAAATAACAATGTGTTAGCTAACTTTTTACAGTAGGGTTCACTAAAAGCTTGCTACCAGGAAGGAAAGAAAACTTTGAGTCCTGGTGATTAGACTAAGGTTTGGGTGCTAAGTCCGGATCTGGGCTCAAGCTGTTTTTATTAACAATTTCCAAAACGAACGAGGCTGCTTTGTTTATCAGAAAATGTTTCATCAGAAATCATTTCTTAGATCACTAACAAATGAAGAAATTCAGCTACTTGACAATATTAATCAAGAAACGTTTCACTTTTGTCCATGAAGTCCAAAGACTATTTTCACTTATTTTCTTGTATCATATTTCGCTGTATTAGTTTGATTATTTCCAAGCCAGATGTATTATAGTAGACTGTATTGGAAATTTGCAGGAAGGTATATGAGACGAATGAAAGGAACTAAAATTTGTGGAAGCTTGTAAGTAAGTCGTAAAAAATCCATCCTTATTCACGATTTGATGTTTTGGAGAGTTTCAGTAGTATATTAAGAGGAGAAAAGCGCACTTTTGTCATTAGCATTGATATACACACTTACAGAAACAGGTACTTTCTAGAGTACCTTTTAAGGATATTCCAGTCTGGTACATATATGTTACTAATAAAGTTACTCTGGAGTGCTTCTCAAAACCACTTTCTTCCTATTAATGCAGATGTTACTGATATACGAACAACCAGGCCCTTACTTACACCTATTCCTACGTTCCTAACTTAAATTTTCTTCTTGTTGTAGGAAGACCAGATTCGAGAGCTTGCACTGAATATTCATCGAATCGATAAAGACGTCCTGAGATGTGACCGAAACCATCCTTACTTCGTCCATTCAGAGAATCTTGACAAACTACGGAACGTTGTCATGAGGTAAAAATTTTTGCGGCAGTTTGGTACCCTAGAGCACTGTATACAATACCATTTCTTTAAAGCCAAAATTCACGGTCTTGCAAGGCCCGAGTGTATGATTTTTGAACCAGCGAGATTTGAATCCAGGACCTTTCGCTTGCAAAGCCAATCAACTAAAAGATAATCACTTCATCAGTTACAGACACTGCGTAATGTTTATTTATTTTTTATTTCGTAAGGTACCCCTTCAAGCTGAACTTTTAATTTTTGGCACAGCAAAATACACTCGTTAAGGTGGCTCAAAATACATTCGCAAATGGGCGAGAGGATGGCAAGACGCCTACATGATCGAGAGAAAACATTTACCACCATGCCAAATAAACATCATCCCACTCTTGAAAGGTGTAAGTAAATCGACAACAAATTGAATTGGCAGGGAGATGCAACCAAGATACAAGCCCGTACTCTTATCGCCGAAGTGGAAGGGATTCCCTCCAACTTCCTATTTTTGCAAAGGTTGTTAGAATGGGCCGTGCTCTCCTCAGTCCTTTTCTCCAAATTACGAAAAAGATTTATTGCGATATCTGAATACTTAAATTGCAAACAGAATTAACTTTTTGGTAGAATTCAGTTAAAAGCAGCCGACCTGTTCAGAAGAAGATAAATGAAACGGTAATTTGTTTTTTGCTTCATCATTCTCAAACAGTGGATACCTTTGTACCTAGATAACTAGATACTTGCTCAGTGTACTAGTCGCAGATCCATTCCTTTGCAGCTATGTTTGGGAAAGACTAGAGGTTGGCTACGTTCAAGGGATGTGCGATTTATGCGCACCTTTTCTCATAATATTCGATGATGGTAAGAGTACTGTAACACTAACCTTCCGTAAAGTAATCCCTGTAAGATCCTGTTTTGCTAGAGAGCATACAGGGTGTCCCAAAAAAATTTGTTCGCCGGTTGGCTGCTGTTGATGCGCCGTAAGTTCAATCATCTCAATTCTACACAGCTGTAAGCTCGCAGCTATATAGGTCTGGCTTCTAATTAGAGTTCTAGACCTTGTATGAGTCAATCTGACAAGTGGTTGCTGATTTATGGCAGAGAAAAGGCAAAATATGTGGTTGCTTCAAAACAAGCACTTCTATCGTCCTCCGGCAAAGTCAAAATAAAGTAAGTTTTCAAAGAAAGGGTTCTCACGTCGTATTAAAATTTTTGCTTAACCCTTTCACGCCCGGCTAAAATTAAGCTTAACAGGAAAACCTAATGTAGATTGTCGTTTTCCAGGGGGTATCATAATCAGTGATTCAGTAGGCAATAGATAAATGCAATTTGCATAACCTTTCAAATCAATCAAAATTCAAAATCCTTTACCCCCTGAAAAATTCACAGTTCTCAATGAATACTGTTGGGCCAAACGGCCCCTCCGGGGTGAAAGGGTTAATCTTTTAAAGGGTTAGCAATGTTGTCTATTCATAAGAAAGAACATTCTACCTTGTAACAAATGTAGTGAAATATCAATGCAATGCCAGAACCCTTTCTTTGAAAACTTTGATTCTCTATTTTCACATTGATGGAGAACAATAGAAGTGCTGTTTTGAAGTAACCACCTATTTTGCCTTTTCTTTGCCATAAAATCAGTAACCATAAGTCAGATCGACTCAAGCAAGGTCTTAAACTCTAAGTTGAAGCTTGACCTGTGCAGCTGTGTAAAAACCCAGATGATTGAATCTACAGCTCCTCTACAGTAGCACACAAACGGGGCAAAATCATTTTGGAACACCCTGTAGGTTCCAGATCTATTTGTTCTGCAATAAATGGCTTGAGAGAATCTTTAGCTGCTTTCCTTGAATTGTACCGTCATATTTTCAGAAATTCCAGTACTAAATTTGAGAAGCAGTAGGCGCTTTTAAGAGATAGCCTCGAGGACATTGCTAGTAAAGATGTTCTTGAACTTCTCTTGTGGGGTAATTTTCCTGCCATTTAATGTTTTTATCCAGTAAAGTTCTTTCTTTTTATCAAGCGATATTCTGTATATATGTAAAGAAAGAAATATATGTAGCAGTGGTAGGAACTACATAACTACATTGATCCAAACCATACATAACTACGGAACTACATTGATCCAAAACATATGAAACAACTTAACCTAGAGGTGGAAATTTCATGTGAAATTGAGAAAGTTTAGTATGTCTCGTCCAATTCCTAACCTTACCATCCCCCCAGGGAAGCCCAGGGGTCTCCAAAATTTCATGCACGAATGCCCAGGGGCCGGGGAATTTTTTCGGCGAATGCCCAGGGGCCGAATACTGAGAAATGGCACATTCCCAATAGCTTTACCAGCGAAACCACTTAGCATCGCCAAGTGCCCTGGGGGCCGGGGAAAAATTGACAGTCGGATGCCCGATGGCAGGGAATTTTCTATGTGTAAATATGCGGGGGTCTCCCGGAGGGCATTTTCAGGCCAGGAATTGAACGAGACATAAGTGCAGTCGATTGATCCAACTGTTATTCAAAAGAAGAAGCACGTTGTAGTGATTACGATCAACAAATTACGATCAACAGAAAAAAACATATATAGATTTTGTCAAGTTGTACTCTTAGCTTGTAATCGTGCGGTAATTAACATTGTGACACAAGTTTTTAAATTTTATGTATTTCCAGAAGCGAAAGCTTATGGCTGCTTTGTCAAACTGATGGATAGAATGGAGCCCAACTTTCCACATGGAACTGCAATGGACTCCCATCTAGCCAACATTCAAGCCCTTATCCAGGTACGTTTATGATCATGATGATGCTCCGAAGTATAATGTCTCTTAATAGTTTGGTCGCTACGGATTGTTTTTCAACTTGTTTAAGTGGGCTTTTCCAGACTTCTAGCTACTGAAAGCTAATTTAGGCCCACTATGCATTCCGCATCCAGGCATGGGACCCCTAGTTTAACGTCCCTTTCGAAGGAAGGCGGGGTGAGGTGTGAGGTCAGGCTTCCGAGGTCACCCATCCGGAGTTTGACCTCACTCGATCGAGCTTAACTTCAGTCACCTGACGAAACTGCCTTAGCCACTCAGCCACTCATCCCGTATCACCCCGGCTACTGCGGATCCCAGACTTAGTGTCAAACTGCAAAATTAAAGGGACTGGGTCATGTAATGTAAACAAACTTCTTTCGAATCGACAATTTTCCAGTATTTTTGTTAGGCCATATCACAGAGACTAACCACTACTTTTGTCAAAATGAAGGTGTTTCTTTGAAGATGGACTCTTGTACTTCGTAATGAAACAACCGAAACACTAATATGTTGCACGATTGCAGAGACGGTGCATTTTTGGAAGTAACTTTATTGTAGATTCACCCCATTCACCAAAATCTGCGCAGAACACAATGGTCACGTGTGGGCAACACTATAGATTATCGAGGTTACAGGTTTGTTTATGGTTACGTGACTTTGCTCCTTCAATGTCCATCTCAAATTGGTTGTCATGTGAAAGTGCCGGCGAATAAAAACAATTGAAGAGTGGTGCATGAGCAAGTTTGCGTTGTCGCAAATCTAACGTGAGAGATTTGTATGGAAGCAATGTGTTGTCAACAGAGGATCCTCCGATGGCTTTTGAACGTAACTTTAACTGCCGGACGTGTCCTTGAGAGATATTTCTACAAAAATTTTGTCCTAACTGGTGTTTTAGTTCTATCTTACGAATAGTACTTCATCGTGTTTGACGTATGAAGATATACAAACATTGCCACGACAGGTTTACAGCAAATTATCAAAAGTTCCCTTAAAGCACTTTAATTCAAAGAAAAATGTAGTAGAATTTTGCACACACACCCTTTAAAGATTTGAACCCTATGCTGGAATATCATATAAGTTTGGTCTTGATTTAGGACACCTTTCAAGGTTTTTCGAAGGGACAGTCCCTTATAGAATTTGAAGAGAGTGACAAGTTTCTGCCAGGAAAATTTCAAAAATTTATTGAGCATGCTGTTTATGCCGTACTCTCGAGTGCCGAATAATCGACCCCCCCCCGCTTATCAATTTTGAAAAATTTTCCAACCCCCCGCTTTTATCACAACCCCTCCCCTAAAAAATGAAATGCTAGTAAACATGATTTCTGAAAAAACGTAAGAAAAAGTCTCAAGAAGTGTATTCAACAGAACCAGAGTTAATCAGTAAATGCATAAGTAACATCACTGTTCACATAAATATGTAATGTATTAGATACGTGTTTAAGTAAGAAAATGACTATTTTCAGTTTCTCAAAACACCCCACTCCGATTGTTCCAACCCCCGAATTATTGTTATATCAAACAATTTCCAGTCCCCCCGATTATTCTCATCCCCTCCCCCGTTTATTCGGTACTCGAGAGTAAGTTATCAACGTACATTATTACTTTGGTATTTAGGGATCGGCAGCCTTTCAAATACGAGTGAGTTTTTTCTGACTCGCTTTGTAGATTTAGATCTTTGACATATCCACCCTGTTTGGATATGCAAATCATAGCGTATTAGTCCTCACCTTAATAAGAAAATGCGATCGATGTCCTGGCAAGATAGCCCTCGAAGTAGGTTCAGTTTGAAAGAAGCTTTAAGCCAGGTAAACAGTTTTAGTTGGGAAAAGATGCGTACATCAAAACAACTCAGTGTGTCTGACATGATATCAGGAATTTGCACTTTATCGCTGTTACAGCGTTTAATCCAACAGCGTGGTATCTTTTCATTGTATAATCTGCATTAATTTTCCTTGCAGATACTTGATCCAGAGCTTTATGAAGTACTTTACCAAGACAGTGACAGCTCAATATTCTATTTCTGCTATAGATGGCTTTTACTTGATTTTAAACGAGGTATGTAGGACGATCAGATTTGTGAACGTAAGGCCTCACTCTATGGCCTTAATAGATCGTTCAGCTATTCTAGGAAAGAATCTGAATGGAACGATGCTTTGAAAAATTTCTTTGAATTTTCGAATGTGCACAATAGTGATAGAAGCCTTCATGCCGCTCAATCGAATCTCTGGTGTGAAAGTGCATAAAAACAGCGCGTGATCCAGACTCTTTTGTAGAATACACGTATTTTTCATAAGAAACTAAAAAATCTAAGAAACTGAGAATTTCAGCCAGTACTGAAAGTTTCTTAAAGTTATCAGATTTGCCGTACGGGGAGTTACTTACACGTTTCGTGAAGGTTTCATAGCAGTCTTCGTGTTCATTCCCTGTTCACCCTTGAACGCTTCAAAACAATGTTTTTTGAAGCTTTTCGTGTAATATTATGCAAAAAAACAAGCGATAGTAGAGAAAACTATGTTAAAGATTCGGTTGTCGAAAAAATAAATTCCTAAGTTATAACTTTTCCAAGTTATACGAGGAAAAGAGCATTCCAAGCTTTATCCTGGTCCGTCATTTACGTGCCATTGAAATTAGATTTAATACAATTGTTATTCCAGAAATAAAACGTACATTTCTATGGCAAATAGATCATGGACCACAATCGAACGTGGACTTCTCGCTCCCATATAATCCCCCGTACCATTATTTTCCTATTTTATGGGTCCAGAAGATGAGTCACTTTACCAAACAAAATTTTCATAGCCAAATTAGCCTTTGACTGATAGATTAAAATTTTAGTTTTGAATATCGGCTGCGTAATTTTTATTTCACTACCCGCCAAACATAGCATATCTTTTTTACTCACCCAATGCTATATTGTTTTCTGTCTTTCTATTTACAGAAGTACAGTATGAAGATGTTTTCATAATATGGGAAACGATATGGGCAGCAACTTTTGTTTCAGCCCCAAATTTTAGCTTGTTTGTAGCTGTTGCTATAATTGAGTTGTACAGGTAAGGTGGCTGTCAGCAAGCATAAGTTCCAAATCTTTAAATCGGTGTAAAAAGGCGAGTGTAAGATTTAACGAACTATTTCTTGAAAAGGAATGACTTGAATGAAACTTTTGCAATATTTTGATGATTCTACCGTTGGTTTTTCAGAAATCTTGAATATTTGTCAAAATTACAGCCTATTTTATTTTCAGTTCATTTTATGATGTAGCGTCATCAAATTTCTAAATCACAAACCAGGAGAGTGAAAGAGTTTTGCTTGTTTCCATATTGTAGGCATCCATAAACTATCTTTTTCTTGAAAATTATTTGATCTTTCGTCAATAGGTTTAGAAACTAAGTTTTCTTCGAAAATTATCTTGAAGTCTTAAATAAGAAGAAAAACACTGTGATTCTGAAAATATTGAAGATTTCAGAAAAGTCCCATGGCATATTTACTGTAAAATAGTTCAAATGTCTTTGAAGCCGTTCAGTTCAAAGAAATAGGTCATAGAATTTCACACCCAGCTTTTTAAAGATTTGAAACCTATGCTCTCGCAGTATATTCATAAATTTGCTTGAGCTTCAAGAAATCAAACTTATGAAATGACTCGTGAACAACTTAACTAACAGGTGTGCCAGAAAGCTTTTTAGATATTGAAAGTGAAAGCCTATAGCTCTGACTCTATGCATTGAAATTCCCATAAAATGCAAAAAACACGCTTGCCGCAGTTCGCGCGCAATGCAAGTGTGATATCACAAGGGTTTGCATGGACTGCCTTGGAGCGGTGCGAGGCTGGCGAATAACTCACACCTTATCTTTTATTTCCCTTTTCATTCGTTCATCAGTTAGGGTGCCGCAGCTTTGTATATTATTGTTTCAACCAATCAATCAGCACAAATTTTTGTAAGAAATTGGCTTATAAGAAACTAGTTCTAAGATGGCAACAATTTCAAGAAACTCTGGTACTATGTCTGAGAAGTATTAAGAAACTTTGAAATACTGAATGTAAGGATATTATTGCAAATATATCGTTGAACCTTTGTTCTTGAGTGATATGAACTTTGCGTTTATGTTTTGACCATGACACAACACTGTTTATTCCTATATGATGTTTTAAATGTCAAGAAACAAATCTACTGCAATGTTAAAGACCACATGGATGATTTATGCAATTAAATGATAGGACACAGATCAAGAAACTTTTAGTACTGAAAAAGGACAAATTTTCATGTTGAAGTAAGAAACTTTTAGTGCTATGGCCTGATCCAAGTTTCTTATGAAAAATCGTGTGTCACTTTAGATACGAAGACTGAAAGATAACATATGTTTGTAGTAACTACCATCTTTAAGGCGCTTTTCATCGATTTTTGATCATAGTAAGGCTGTGTTTGCAGCAAATCTCATCAAGCATTTGAGGCTTGCTTTCAAACGACTTTTTAGACCAAGCCTTTTTAAAAATTTGCCATTCAACTTTAGAACGAGAGGACTGATTTTAATCAATTAAATTTCGTATCATAATTGAAAATTTATACACTATACATTCCTGTTACAAAAATACTATAACTTTTGCCCAGCCTCGATGTTCTTATGGTATTTTCATTTTGAGTCTGAATGTATTCTTAAATCGTTCTTAATTTTTTTAAATCTGATATGGTTTCAAGGGAACTTACCACGTGAGTCAAAAAATTTATGCGTTTGATGGGCTATGGAGTACAAAGTATGTGGCCAATATTCAAAATCAAATGGTAATCTTTCAGTCAAAGGCTAACTTAGATGAGAAAATTTTCTTGGCAAAATGACATATCTTTTAAGACTCAACAGTTAGAAAAATATCTGTCAGGGATTTGTCTGGGAATCGAGAATTCCATATTTTATTCTGTTCCATGACTTATGTGGCTTTGAAATTTAAATTCAATGCCATTGTCAGTTTCAGAAATAGAAATTCAATTTCAATCGCAAGTGAATCACGGACCATAATGGAATGTGGAATTCTCAATTCTAAACATGCCCTTTGCCAACATTTTCCTAAATTCTGGTTCTAAGTAATAATTGGTTTTACCAAACAATATTGTCTCATCGAAGTTAGCCTTGATTGAAAGGTTAACATTTTAGTTTTGAATATCTGCCATATACTTTGTATTCCATAGCCCGCCTAATGCATAAAAAAAGAATATGGAAAGGCATTTTTGTCATGTAATACTTTTGCGAAATGGAAATTGCAATTTAAACTTGGACCATCGGGTTGTTCGGCCTTGGCTGGCTGGATAGAGTATCTCAGTATACAGCTGGATGCACTGTATAAGACTATTTTGTATCCTGAAAAACTGTGTTTGTTGATTTATCCTTGAGGGCCGAACTAATACTGCATTCACACTGACAGAGTTAAACCATCTTTATCTAAACCAGTTCAAATTTGAACCAATCAAATGACTGGATTTTTGGATTGACCAATCAGAAGGCCTTATTCGAAACCTAGTTTAGTTTAAACTGGTTTAACTTGCAGTGTAAATGGGGCATAAGTGAGAAATATTGAACTGTCTAGAATGTTCTTAATTTGTATTGTTGTTTGTTTTTGGAGCTGACTGAATTGAAACCATACCATCTCCACATATATCGCAAGAAAGATGATATCTATATCCTGCACCACTCCTCACTTTGTCCATGATAAATCTCTTTTTTATTCTGCCGGACTCGAATATTCTTCTTAATTGCAAAATATTGCTTTTGATGAAGAAAAACATGAAAGACTTTGATATTCAACTTTCAGGGTTGTTTTGGATTGACGTCGTACATTCAAGTTTGAATTATTTTTCATGTAATACATTAAAGTAAATGACTTGAGATATATAGCTCAAGTCTAAAAATAAGACAAAGAAGCACCAAATCCCAGCATTATTTTCTTTGGCTTTGCATTATTTCGCCACGAGCTGGATTACCAAATACAATAGGCTATTTATAAACCGATGCGATCTCATCTTTTCAGGTTATTCACTTTAAAATCGAAACGTTCAGGTGGAAACGTTTCAGGAATTAGGAACGAGAAACATTCGGGCGCTTTTTCGTGAATTTCGGAGAAAAAACTGCTGGACAAACATGACACCAGAATACAAGCATGAAACCAAGATATATGTTTAAACTAATCGTAATTCCATCATAAATATCAACTTGTTTGCTTGTTCGTTAACACATCTGCAAGAGCATTTGAATGAATGTTTTGTTGGATTGTGCGATGGTAAAACCAGTTTTTCATCAAGTGAAAAAGGTGCTGCCATACGTGAACTGTTTACAACGAACTCTTCGAGGTACCAAACTTCGAGGCAAAAATTCAAGAAACTTGAGCACTATTGGCAAGATTCACTCTTTGTATTAAGTGCATGTGTGATTTTCTGTTTTCAATTAATTTTGAAATTTTCGGACGAAAAAACTTTCGA
Organism: Aurelia sp. 4 Dawson et al 2005; assembly: GCA_964019985.1. Classification (NCBI taxonomy): domain Eukaryota; kingdom Metazoa; phylum Cnidaria; class Scyphozoa; order Semaeostomeae; family Ulmaridae; genus Aurelia; species Aurelia sp. 4 Dawson et al 2005. Next base: position 15,669,633 of record OZ026500.1, on the reverse strand, counting down.
ACACTGCCAAATTTCGGACAATTAAAATTTGATAGTCCGAAAGATCTCGATTGTAATGTAGACCTGTTAGCTATTCGTAAAAGAATGTGAATCGAACGATATTCTGACAACAAATTTTCGAATCTATCTAAAAGCAAAAGAAGCTGTGATATAACTCAATCAAGCCTTTTGTTTTTAGGCCCTATTTACACATCTATCGTCGCGCCGCAGTTTCTGTAGCTATCGAAGAGGGGTGCTGTTTACATCACGCCAGAGCTGTCCGATACAATACACTCCACAAGTCAGAGTGACAATCACGTTACTTCTTGGGTGATATGAAATCACTTCGTCATGTTTTTGCCATGTTGCAAATGGTGCTATCCGATGCGTATCGTCCTTCAACCAATTTTCTTTTCTTCAGAGCAATAAGAAACAATCAAATTGAAAAAACAAAGGGTTAAGAAACAATGCTGGATTGCTCCTTCGTGATGTAAACACAAGGCCTAACTGGCATGGAATGTGACACGTGACGATAGCTATCCGGTTTATTATAAACAGTTGCCCTATCCAATAGAGGTCACTCGCAACAAGACGCAACGATTCCGATAAAGTGTAAACGGGGCTTTAAAATCTTTAAGCTTATCGCCCGATCCAAACTCTTTTGTGGAGCAGCTGAAGGCCTATTATAAATATTGGCCAGCAGCTCCTTTTGAGTCAGGAATCTTTCATCTGACTTGCACATTGTACAGCAAAGTCCTATGTTTTCCAGATACATTTGTGATGAGGTGACCTTTCCTTTTCAGGGAAATAATCATCGACAATAATATGGATTTTACTGACATTATCAAGTTTTTTAATGGTGAGTATAAATAGTACTGTAATTCGGCACCGGTGCTATCTATCGTAAAATAGAAATATAGCAGAGAGAAAAACTGTGTAAGCTCACCAACATCATAGAGAAAACCTACCCTGGATCAGAGCATTTTTTAGAATTTTGAAAAAAATTTTGAATTGAAAAAAAAATAAATAAAAGTATTTTTTAGAATTTTGAAAAAAATTTTGAATTGAAAAAAAAAATAAATAAATAAAAATAAAAAAAAATTTTTTTTATTTATTCTTTTTCAATTCAAAATTTTTTTCAAAATTCTAAAAAATACTCTGATCCAGGGTAAGAGAAAACCGAGAGCTCTTCAAGACACGTGGCATGAAATATATACAATCAGTTATGATAATCATGATAATTATGCACAACGAATATTTTGGGGGTAACACTATCCCCCCTCCTGTCGATAATAAATTCTATGTTACTGATTGTGACCTCGTCCTTTGTTGGAGAATGTTTCCGTGATTCAAATTACACCATCCTCTTGTTATGACAGGATTGTCTTCATCAATCTGTGCTCCTCCCTCCGGTTGTTCTCTGACACCAACATTATGGAGAAAACCTAGAGCTCTACAAGACACGAGCAGGGGCGGATCCAGCCCGAGGTTGAAGGGGGGGGGCAATTTGGAGAGGGAGCGCCAAAAAGAAAATGAAAAGTGAGCGCGCCGAAGGCGCGCGAAAATTTTTTTTGCTTTGTTCAATAAGGCTCTCTGGTTTTTCTTCTGAATAGCGCCTTAGTTTACGTGTTTCCCCGCATTCAAAACGAAACACTGAAAAAAGTGTTCATTTCGGTCAGGATAAGGGGCGCTTTTCTTGCCGAAAAGGGGGCGCCAAAGCTTAGTTTTCATCGTGAAGGGGGGGCAGTTGCCCCCATTTGCCCCCCTAAATTCGCCATTGGACACGAGACCTAAATTACATGCCATCAGTTATGTAAATCATGATGATTATGCACACCGAATATGTCGTAGATAACGCCAAGCAGCGCTTTTGGATGGGTCATTGATTCTTTGTTGAAAGGGGTGGAAAACATTTACAAATATTTGATCAAATTTTCGTACCCCCTCTCTGATTTTCCTGAGAATTTCAGTACCCCCTCCAACATCCAACATTGTAGAAAGCATTTTCACTCCCCCTCCAAGTAATTTTATGTGTTACTACTCTGTCATGATTTCAATTTCATGAAAATTTACATCGTCACATCTGCTGAAAAATGAAAGAAAAAGTTTCACCGGATTCATTTCAAACTACTACAGGGTGTCCCAAAAACATTGTGCCTTGATTGTGTTGCTACTGTGGAGGAGCCGTAGATTCAATAATTTTGGTTTTTGTACACTTGCATCGGTCATGCTTCAACTTGGGGTTGGAGGTCTTGCTTGAGTCAATCTGACAAGTGAATGCCGAATTATGGCAGAGAAAAGGCAAAATAAGTGGTTGCTTCAAAAACAACACTTCCATTGTTCTTCAGCAATCAGGCATGGATTAGCCCACCGGCCTACCGGGCGAAAGCCCGATCGGCCCCCTCGAAGGGGGGGGCCCAATAAATAGAGCTGTGAATTATGTTATCCAGTTTGATTCATCTAGGAATTAAAAATAGTTGCATTGTAAACAAAGCTAAAGATATTTTTATATTAGTTATGTTACAGCTGGTATTTGCCCCTTAAATTTCTTGAAATTCTTTCATATATCAGGAAGAAATGTGAAAGAGTGTGCCCCTACAATCATACCTGCTGATGATATGATGATAAACAAAATTCAACCACAAAACTATGCAAATTTTCATTTCAGCAATGGCAAATATAGAGTCGAAAGAATCATTCTCAGCCAAAGTAGATAGTGGGAGCTGATATCATAAGAAAACCGTCAGATACAACAAATGGGCAACACAAGTTTCCGAGCCATTCTTAGGCGTTGTTTCATAGAGTAAAACAATGCACTGCCTTGCACAATTGTCACATAATACCCCCATGATACATCATATCTTTGGCTGTCAGTGCACCTTCATATTGCCGTACTTTCTAGGGCCGGCAGTGTACTACAAGAAATAAAAGTGATTCACATCATAACTGGATAATACAGTATTACTGACATACCCGATGAGTCAGAAAAAAGTTCCACTTTTGAAAATGCATATTTCGCAGATTTCAATGATTCCACTGCTAATTAAAAGCCAAAAGGTTGAGGTATTTTTGCAATTCTTCTCGTTGTCTCACGAGCATTACAAATATAGGTAAATTCAACGTTACAAAGATTTCATGGTTGCAAATGACTGAAAAATGGCCCAAAACATCAATCAAAGTATAAAAGACTCCGCGTACAGAATAATGAAGGAAATGCAACTTCTCATGGGTGAGAGATATCCTCTGTACATTAATTGCCATGGGATTGGAAATCTTCCTTATTTGTTTGAAAATCGATGCCTTAGAACTCTTGAGGGAGATGAGACGCCCATTGCCCACTGTTCAATTTGAATAGAGTCCTTACGAATTGATCAATGTTTTATGCCCTTTTTCCGTCATTACCATGGATTTTTTATGAAGTTGAATTCAAAGATGTTTCTAGTGCTTGTAGGACAGCGAGAAAAATCACAAAAATACTTTGATCTTTCGGCTTTTACATAGGATTTGAATGATTCAAATCGGTGAAGTAGTCTTGGTGCTATGAATTTTCAACAGTAGGAAACTCTTTTCTGGCTCATCCGGCAATAAAATACTGTATTGAAAGTACAGTATTCTTAACCCTTGTCAAAATGAAACACTTCCTTCAGAAACCATTCTGATGTCTGAAGACTTTACTGATCAACGGTACTTTTAAATTCACAGGTGTCTTGAAGTTTACTCTTGGCTTCCTAAATTCAAGAATTGTAGGGCGTTCCGTGGCCCGGGCGTAGTGGGTTCATGGGTAAATGAATTACACTGTAAAGCTCTTCTGTTTTTCTTGCAGAAATGGCGGAACGACATGATGCGAAAGCCGTTCTCAATCTTGCAAGAAATATTGTCCGAAAGCTGCAGGAAATTATGCATCCTTCAGATCAAAATTGATTTCAAAACTGTAAGTGAGTTGCTTTTAATGTCAGCCTTTAGAGAACCGAGAACGGAAAACCCGGAGATAGAATCATAGGCCCAAGGGGTCCGGTATAAGTTATTTGAAATAGGTGAAGACCTTCCATCATTTACTGTGAGAACCGAGGACAGGAAACCCCGGTGACAGACCCATTGGTTTATCTTTCTCCAGAAGCTATAGGGCAACCTAATTCAAGTTAACCCCATTCGGACTGATATGTCCCTAATAATAATCGTGACATTTGAGCTGAAATTTGTTGCAGCAGTCTTCAAAGACATTTCATTCATTTAATCAAGATATCATAGTTTGTATGAAATGAAGCCCGCGACGGCAGCTTGGGTTGTTTCTTGTTAGACTTGATTGATCGATAGAAAGTCAAATGTAAACTCTTACTGAAGTTTAGTGTATAGGAAATTCTATCTCAAATGTAGGCAGCAAAAAAAGTGGCAACTTTCTCAATTTCTCTCAAATTTGTTTACAGTTTACTGCAGATGAAATGTATAATTTCGGAAACTTTCAACGGTCTGACGTATACAATTTAGAAATTCTGACCGCTTGAAGTTTTGAGAAATGTCGTCAATGACGAATGCTTCTTAGGAAAACGTTTTGAAGGCTCCAGTCTTCATCTTGGCTAAAATATTTGGGGAAAATCGCAAAATTGCACAACAAAATTGCATCGCAAATTGCCTTTGATTGCGTGCCCTCGCTGTCCTCGTTACAAGGCTCCATGAATCAAACGCCATTCGATCTTGACAATATTGAACTTGGAGGGAATGGGGGATCAGAAGTTGCCAAACATACGTTTTTGTTTCGATCTTTCAGTAAACTTAAAATTTGCCAGTGTCCCAGCTTCCTTGGCCAGGAGTGTTCTTTACAGTTATTTGGCTAGGAATGATTTTTAGATTCTAGGTTGAATTTATCAACAAGCGTTTGTTTTAGAAATTTTGGAAATGTAATTTTATTTCTTGGTGTTGGGTTGAAAATTTCAACATATGGCTGAAAAATGTAGATTAAGATAATGTAATGAATAATGTTATTCAAAATTCACAAACATTCATCATAACCCATTCATTTTATCCGTTGCTCGTTTAAACCGAGACATCTTTGTAAGTGCAAATCATCTCTGTATGCTAAGCAATTTATCAAAAAGTTTCAAGCAGGCAAAACAGAAATTTTTTTCAAGTTGTTAAACTTCTTCAAATTTAGAACCGTTTCTCTTTTCCAATAGAATTAGAATTAAAGTCCCCACAAAATAAACGGTGTAGTTGAAGAACAGATAGCGGCTGTCTAAGGGTTAAAACAAAAACGAGTTAAAGGGTGTCCATTTTTGCGTTCGGTTCCCACCCACTCAGCCCAACCAGTTAAAAAACGGATAAGTTTGAAAACGAGTCTCAGACCAGGCATCTTTTGACCCACCTTTGAGTTAGTGGAAACGCATTATACCGGTAGCTTCTCGGGAGGGGGGTGACTTAGTACTTTTCATGGTACGGGGACGTGCCATTTTTAGGGGTACTTTTTTGAAACCGTTACGGAATTATGGGTAGCATTTTCACAATATTTGGACATTTCACGGAATTATGGGTGTCCTTTTCAGGGGATTTTTCGTAATTTCCGGAATTATGGCCCAGATTTTCATTCGATTTACGTAATTATGACCCTAAAATCCACCAGAATTTACGGAATTATGGGTACCAATTTTTCGGGCAAAATGGTACGTCCCCGTCAGAAAATAGGTCGAGATACCCCCCCCCCCCGAGGGTAGCTTTCAACCAGGGAGCACCGAAGGCGCGGGAGGTGAAACGCGTTAATTTTTTATGATTGAGCTGTGATGCAGCATTTGCAAACTAGGCTACCACATTGCTTGCAAGCAAATGACGCTATGCTTCTGTTCTTCTAACCTGTGCGATGGAAGGATTCATTTAAGTTACCCTTAACCCATTTTAGCCCGGGCTAGTGGAAAGCCTGCCTCGATTTTAGCAATTCACTGTTCCAAGGATCTATGGCACTAGACCACCCAAATTCTTCGTTTCCTTGTATTCTCTGACGTTAAATCATCACTACGGTCAACAGAGACTTATGTTATTACACGAAAAACCCTGGTTATGTCCATGCTGCAAGATCATGTACGGATTTATGATAAGTTTTGTTGATTAACTACTTGCTAAATGTGCTTTTTGTATCATTTTATCGCTGGTGTTGACGCTGTAGAACAGCCATGAATTGCGCTTACAAGGATGTGAAATGTAATAGCGCCCTCTAGACTTGCCCCTGTCTATTCAGTCATCTGTAATAAGTGTATCTTTCCCAATTTTTTGACGAAATAGACTTGGGGCATATCTGCGCCTTCTTTTATGAAAATGTAATGTAATTGATTGCATATCTCATTACACACCAGTATAGCTTGATAAGTGTCCTTCGTATACACTGCTGGGTGAGCCTGGAAAAAGTTCCCATTTTTGAAGATTTCCAGCACCAAGAACTCTTTTCTGGCTCACCCGGTTGTAGTAAAAGCTAAACACATTTTAGTCCCCTTTTTATGCTACTCAGATGAGAGTAATTAAAGTTGTTTCGATTCGCTATACCCTTGGGATCGATAGACCATTGATAGTTAGGCACCGCAGTTATCTTTTAGCGTATATGCTGCTGCGGAGGAAATTTTATATGTTTGGTTTACGCTAACTCCTTCCTAGTAGGAAATAATTTCATCCTCCACAAAAGAACAAAGTGGTAATGAAGCACAACTGCAGTGTCTAACCACCCATGTTCAGACACTGTACCTGAACTTTTCGTAATTAACCAATGAAAATTAGCATGAGCCCTATCATAAAACAGGAAAATAGTTGCTTCCTCCCAGGTGATTTTTTATTGTTGCAAATGCATGAAAGTAGGCAGCCCGCGGATGTGGGAGAAGGAGTACATAACACGTTGAGGGTACAGGTATGTGCCGCCCATATGGATGGGCTTTTTAGCCCCAAATTCTCTAACAAGGGTCCTTTTTCGGCAGATTTTCCTGAAACATGCGTGGATTTGCCTGAAATTCATAAAATATAGTTTGAAAGGGACCTTTCTTTAAGCAAAAATTTATCATAAAGTGGTTATTAAAGCAAGTTTGTGTAATTAGAAGGGGGTAGCTTTGTGAAAACCGCGCGGCAGACCCCTGTCCACGGATAAGTGATTTAAACCCTCCCGGAAGGGGGGGGGGGCTGCAGTTATTTCACTTTGAAATTCATGTTGACTCTCCAAAGTGATCAACGCTTTATCGCTTGAGGCTATATATTGAAAGTGCCTTCGTCAGAATTGCCCTGTCTTTCAAATCGAAGGTATTTCATTTCCAAAACTTCTCGTACAGCTTTGGCAAACAGCGTTTTCTTTTCAAGGAAAACATCAAGAATCGAGCAAAACTTTGTTCTGGAGATGTCTTGGACACTTTCTTGAAAGAGTATAAAGGCATTTCGTCTCGCATGCACAAACTATTAAATTGAAATATGACTCTGTTTTCCTCAATCATTTCCATTGCGCGATTAACAATTTTCGCTTTTTATTGCCATTTTTGTAAGTGCGATAACAGTTCATCTAGTCATAGTCACAACAACAACAACAACTCTTTCTTTGGAAATCTTTAAAAATCTGAATGATCTGAATCCATGCTTACTGGAAGAAATTTTTCATATTAGATAAATCAAGTTACTTTCGGTTACAAACCATATAAAAAGTCAATTTCAAAACTCCCGGTTATGGAGGAAAACAGTGTTGATTTGTCTCAAGGGTATCGTGACAGTTCGAAATCTCTTTTTATTTAGAACCTTGTCAGATTTTGAAATGTGTCACACAAGCTGCATTAGAATACAGTGATTGTTTAGTGCCTGTTTTGCTTTGAGTAATTAAACTATTTATGATCTGTAGTATACAGGAAAATATTGGTGTTATTATTAAGGGGTTAGGTATTAGCTTCGTTGAAGAAATTTTTCGCTTAGGCATTCGAAGGCAATAACATTGACTTGAGTTGTCTGAAAATGGAACAAAATGAAACAAATAGGAGGCCTCGCGCTACTTCCTGGTTTGTTGTTTATGGAGAATGACAACACAACAAAAGCCTATTTTTTAGACCAGCTGTACAATTCTCCCGATATTTCCATCAGTTTGTGAAAATTGTACTTTTTTTTGCTGTCATACTCGTAATTCCGTATTCAAGGAAGAGGCTTTCTTGTTCGCCCATTTGAGGTCGTGTGTATGGCAATGCTGCACATGATGTCAAAGATCGATGTAATTTTTACGACTCAAAATTGTTTATTGGTTATTTAAAGATCTCAATCTTCTTAATTCTTTCTATGAATTAGTCAAGAGATTTGTGCCTTTCCGCGATATCTTGACCAGAGTCTCCTCGACCTCGGATATGTCCACATCACTAAGCCATATTTATGGTTCAGTGGACTGCATGCATTATGCTGAGAGACATTTCACTCGGTAAAATCTCGTACATTTTTGGCAAAAATCCTTTTGTTTTCAAGGAAAATCCATCAAAATTCCGAGAAATCATTTTGCTCGGAAAAAATCTCGTACGATTTTTCGAATGAGTGAAATACCTTTAATTCCGTGCATAATCATATCTGAGACTCATGCTCAAATTGTCGCATTGGAATTTTGGAATTCGTGAGTTTCAGCTGTTTTGGTTGGCTTAGTCCATCCTCAACGAAAATCTCTTGAATGCCGTGTACTGCAAACGAAAGATAAAATGTGTCCTTCGAAACGTCCATGCGATTTAGTAGGATATGATAGATAGCCTTACTACATTGAGGTTGGATGCTTCCAGCAGCAAGTTGTTTCACTTAAGCTGCATTAGAAATTTGCTTTTGAATGTTGCAAAAATCATTAAAACATTGATTTCGCTTAGATGATGTTTCGGTGCTGTTAAGTGTTTCATAAGGTCTTTTAGGAGCTGAAAAACTGTAAAGCTGATCAAAGCAGTGCATTAGCAGAAGGACACGTAAAATGAGTTATTTGAAGGGCCTAAGCCACGAATATTGACTAAGCTGACTTACTCTGCTGGCATGATGTAAAGACAACCCTAACCCAAACCCTAGGTTTTTGTTAGGACTTAAAAAGGTACCTTTTTCTAATGGAACAGTTACATTTTGAGATCTATGTTTTAGGATTTCCGAGATCTCAAACCCAGCCATATATGGAAAATCCCGTTGCTTCATATATGGAAGTTCGTCTCCCCCCCCCTTGGAGTCAAGCGCGCTACCAAGCCATCCCCACTCTGTAAAGAAGATCATCCTGGTGCTAATAGCATGCTACCTCCATGTTGTTCGGCCTTTAGAACGCTGATACAAATGAGCTGTAAGAATTATGTTAGATTCAGGGTGTAGGCAACTTAGATTACTTTTATTTTCATAAGTTATTTCTTTTTTACTCATTGAAATCGATGATTAGCCTGATGATTAGATGATTTGTGATAGTAAGATTGTCAAGAATCGCAGTTGTCTGTAATAAAGTGCTATAGATCAATAATCAGTGATAGCCTCCGATAGGAGCTGTTTAATCAGATTCTGTGTTGTTATCGAATTGTCTGTAAATCGGCAAATCCGGGAAAAATCAATGTTTGCCAAGCATCGGAGTTGTAACAAGTAGATTTGTTTTGAAATTCATCAACAGACTGCCGTATGGGTCCTGATTTAAGGCCTCAGGGGGGGGGGCACTTAGCACATACACATACGGGGCCTGAGTGCATTCCGAGGCCCTCCCGCCAGAGAAATCCGGCGGAGAGCCATCTTTTGATTTCCTCACACCAAGGTTTTTGGCGGAGAAATCTCGTTTGTTTTTGTCTGGCGGGCAGTTGGTGTGATGCAAGTGACCATAAATTCAGTAAATATGATGGAAGAGGCAATAGTTTTCTTCATTATTTTGTTCTCTGTTCTGTTTTTGGGCTTATCTCCGGAATCTGTTATTTCCCTGTGTTCTTTGTCACTTTCATCAACGCCACCAAATTGACACTGGCGGCAAATCTTGCTATGCCGACATCCCTGGCGGAAACATCCGGCGGAGAGAAAAAATGGAATGCACTATGGATACGGGGGAGGTCAGTCCAAGAAATTTCAGGCAACCCAAAATATCATTTCAGCTTCATTGAAACCCAAAAATATCAGCTCATTTTATACTTAGAAACCTGTACATGAACATAAAATATCCCGAAGCAATGCAAACAGAAGTCAGGATTGCCTCCAGCAAACCCAAAAATATCAGTATCACGATGTTTAGTATAAAAAAATGTCATGAACATGGTTTCAGCTTTATTTGGACCAAAACATATCACGTTTGGCAATATTCTGACCCAAAAATATCGGACTTACCTCCTCGTATGTGCATGTGCTGAGTGCCCCCCTGGGTTTAAGGCCCTGTGCACACCATGAGGCCTTGTATTCTGTTTTACCCCATGCTGCGTATTCTTTTTGCCATCTTCTGAAAGTGAAACCAGTAGAGTGGTAGAAGCTTAAATCGCGTATTGGTGCCCCTCTTCCCAAAATGGTGGACTTTGAAGTCTTTAGATAATTTTTACGAAAGCTCATTCTGTTTTCGGTAGATTTCGGAGAGATTTTGGACGTATTCTTTGGGCTCTTCTGTAAACGGTAGACTTCCGAGGCCTCTGAAACCTTCTGCTCATGGACCTGGTATACTGCCGAGAGATCGCAGAAACAGCTTTGTTTCGTGAATGGAAATGTTAAGAACAGTCGAAGATGGAATGAAACGTTGCAGTTTTTTCCCTTTATATTTGCATACCAAACGTCAATGTATGCAAATGCATTTTAATGGCCTCGGACGCACAGGTTTCATTCTTTTGGGATTTTGCTCTGCGGAGTCTGCCGACGCTACCGTTTTCAGAATTTCCATTCTTTGGTAACTGGGATGTTTCTCTGCTAATTCTACCGTTTCAAAAGACTTACGAGACTGCAGAGGCCCTCAAGAATACGCCTTTTGATTCTCTGAAAGTCTGCGAAACGAGGGGCCAGTGTCTTGTTTTTAGATCGCTCTTCTCATTACTAGTGAAAACTCAAGTTACAATAGCCATAGAAAAGGAAACTAGTCGTCCGAGACTCAGAGGAAAAGGAATGTGGTCCATTCTTCCTCCCCTTCTTCGAGCATGAACCGTAAACATTACCACTGCCATTACTCAGCTTGTGTTGGTGTTGTTTTTCTCATTCACGGCGCGCAATGCCTGATGGTTAGCGGAAGGCCTTTAATTTTACTGGTCAGAAATTTTTTTCAAGGCTCCACAATGGGAGATTACGCGGCGATAATAACAGTTGTATTTAATTGGCACTGAAGATGTCCTGGAACCTAGCTGGCTGACTCGTTGTGCTTGGGCAGTTATTAGCTGCATTAAGAGCCTATCCTAGCCCAGTGATTCAGCCATCCTGGTTTCAAGTTATCAATTTGAATATGATTTGTTTGCATTCGCAGATCAACTAATCGGCAGTCAGAAGCCCTTTGTTTGTGATCACTATTACTAATAGCTAATTACGCTATTACGCAGTTACCAAGAGGGATTCTGCGGCTGATTAGTCGAGTCGCACATGTAAACAAATGAGCGCATAACTTGATGTCCGCCTCATCCATTATGCATGGAGAGACTAGTCTTCTCATCGTAGCCCCTTTCCTATGCACAGTGAGTTTTTGTGATTTCGTTTCTATTCATGGCTTAAAAAACTGACCGGAGCAAACCTCTTCTTTTGAGATTGCTATTCTCTTCATACGGTTTCAAAGAGCATTAGGAACAGTAGCGTAAGGGAAGCAGAGAGTTTGTATTGACATGAAATTACAAAGTAATCTGGCTTCCATCAAATTGCAGACAATGAGATTTTATTCCCGATTATTCAAACAGCAAATGTAAATAAATAAGCGCCTTCCTTGAAACCTTAGGCTGCGTGCAGACAATACCTAGGGAAAGCGTATAGTCTGCACGCAGGCTATGAAACCTGGGCGCCTGACCCATTCTGACGTTCTTTAAATAGGGCTATGAGACATGCGAATACGGTGAAAGTAGAAGAAAATTCCTCGCACTGGCATAAGCACAAGATACGTTGAAACCTTGTTGTCTGCCCATGCATTTGAATCATACCTGCTGTACGCACAGAAGGGTCAACGACTAAAACTAAACAAAACTGTTTTAGTTCAAAAAACTGAAAAAGTCGGCCTTGCAATTCTCAACTTAAGAAAGAGTTAAATGGATCTTCTGTAGAAAATTCTCATATTCTTCCAAGGTATTTTCAAGTCATTGATAGCCCCGTTTCGCATGCAACACGAGTCACTTAGCCAACAAGGTTTCGAGATGTCTTACGCCTATGTTTGCATGTTACTGTAAGAACTTAAGAAAGAGTTAAATAGATCTTCCATAGAAAATTCTCGGATTCTTTCAAGGTATTTTCCAAGTCTTTGATAGCCCTGTTTCGCATACAACACGAGTCACTTAGCCTGCAAGGTTTCGAGACGTATTACGCCTTCGTTTGCTTGTAATGGTAAGGACTAAAACAGCAAGGAATCATAGAGAAACGAATCATGGCTCGTTTATCTGATAACTAAGAAATCCCACTTCATACCCTTCTACTAGCTTAAATGTTACTGCTATATCTCAGCTAACGTAGCTGTAAGAACGAATTACACATTACATTTGCTAGTTAGCGTCATGATAACATGAAGCAGCAGAATAGTACGGGAATAGCACAAGTAGTTATCGAATAAACAACTACAAATCTACGGCTACAGAAAGCGAGTAGGAACACCCTTGCAGTTTCAGGAGAGCAACTGTAATGGTAGCCTGCGTGCAGACTCTACAGTCAGTGCGGAGGAGCAAACTTTCTCCTCCTTTTCACTCCTCCGCATTGACTGTAGAGTTTCCACGCAGGCTACTGTAATAGGTAAGTAGGACATGTTTTAAAAGGTTTGCAGGCTTGTCATCTGCTAGCTGCTCATCAGATTCTTTATTAAACTCTTGATCATCATTGCGAAACTTGCATGTCAACTTGATCAATAAAATTTAGTGATCAATAAAGTGTCTATCTTGGAATCGTTCAAAACAAGCCTAAATAAGTTCAGGATTTAATTTACTAAAATCATGCTTCACAGCCATGACAATAAAGCTTGATTGGACTGTCCTATTGCCTGGGCAATCAAGTAAAGAGCGAGTCCTACTACAGGGTGTACCAGAAAATTGTGCCCTGTTGTGTTGCTGCTTTGGAGGAGCTGTAGAATCGGTCATCTCCATTTTACAAAGTTGCATAGGGCAGGCTTCTATTAGGAGTTTGAGACCTTGTACGAGACAGTCTGACAAGTGGTTGCTGATTTATGGCTGAGAAAAGGCAAAATAAGTGGGTGCTTCGAAGACGGCATTTCTATTGTTCTCCAGCAGTGGCAAGTTTTGACACTGCTGGAGAACAATAGAAGTGCTGTTTTTAAGCAACCCCTAATCCTTGCCTTTTCTCTGCCATAAATCAGCAACCACGTGTCAGATTGACTCAAACAAGGTCTCAAACTCTTAAGTTGAAGCTTGACCTATCCAATTGTGTAAAAAGCGAGATAATACACCACTTTAATGAACAGCCTCGTTTTGGAAATTATTCAAAATTCCTCCTTCATATGAAATTTTATATGCCAAATTCGGATTTAGCACCCAAACTTTAGTCTAACCACAAGTTTTCATGTTGCTAGCGGCCATTTTGGACGATTTAAAGTTTGAAAATCTATAAGGGATTTGACCGTGAAAATGACTCGGGGTGTAAAGTTTCACCCCGAACGACTTTTCACGGTCAAATCCCTTATAAATCTTTGATCTTACATTGTCATAAAATCAAACATGTAAAAAGAGTAAAGTTTGAGTGCCAGATCCGAATCTGGGCTCGAAATTTTCATATTAGCTAACAATAGGAAGAGATTTTGACAAATTTCCAACACGAGGCTGCTTTATTAAAGTGGTGTATTGAGTCTTCATCTCCTCAAGAATAGCCACACAAACGGGGCACAGTTTTTTGAGACACCCTGTATACTTCTCATGTGGGAACTTCTCATAACCGTTTTTCAGGTAAGTGTTCAGTACCCGCCATGCTGAATAGACGATTGCGCTAAAGAAAGCGGCGAGGAATTTTTTACCAAGATGCATTGCATTTGAAGTACAAATCTTTAAGGCCTCAATAGGAATTCGATTAAAAGATGCAATGCATCTTGGTCAAAATTCCTCGCCGCTATCTTTGGCGCAATCGTCTATTGTTAGCAGTTTGATCAAGGACTTTAGGCCTGTTTTGAAGGACTCAGAGATTGACCAATAAAATCTTTCATAACTTGGGAATAGTACAGCCGATTTAAACAAAATAAAACTTTAGCATCTAAAAGTTGGCACATGGCCTAAGATGGTTACCAATTACAAAGAACCTGATGCACAGGCAACAAACTGCAGACGTGCCAACGTTTGAACTTATTTCTTTATTCGTCCGGTCTGCGAATCTACAAAAGCTAACTTAGTTGATGCATCGCTAAAGAGCAAACATTTAGAGTATAGATTCGAGAGTTCTTGGCGTTTAAAGTGGTCCCTTTGTTGGGAAATTGTGACAGATTTGCTAGAGAAGAGAGAAGAGGGAGGAGGTCGTGTAGGAAACATTTCAAAAAGACCAAAACATTCATCTGAACAAAGCTGGATCTTAGCTGTCTTGCAAACCAAAAGTACCATCACCATCCTTTCAGGTCCACAGCTTGAAGAAAGACTCGGAGGGGTCCTTTGTTCACTGGATGCGGCAATTATTCTAAGCCCTGAAGATATTTAAATTGATGCTTTCGAAGCTATTACCCGTTGAACCTGGCCAGGGTTTCTTACTTGCCGCCTTTTCCATCTTTGTGTGTTCTTGAAAATGGACCGTCATCTTGTCTTTCATCAATGTTTATTAAATCATATTAAACTGAAAAATTGCTTGATAAGTCAATTTCGTCCTCAAGCGCTCACGCGACCACGTTCGTGACAAGTTCACAAGTGGCTTGAAACAGGCTAAAACATGTCACGAATACCAGCAAAATGAATACAAAAATAACGGGGTACATGCAAATCTCGAACTACCGTAAAAGCTCTGTCTAAGCCCCCGTGAGGCTTACTTAGTCAAGAAACAAGAATAAATGATTGTTTCTTGTCCTTTTGCCCCATATTTTGCAAAGTCAACATATACGTGTCGAATACACATACGTAAAAGCTCTATCTAGCCCCCCTCTGTATCAAGACCAACCTAATCAAATTCCAAAAGTTACAAATGGTTACAAATGGTTACAACATATTTCCATTCATTAGCTAGGCAAGTTTGCATATGGTTTTAGGACAAAACTGTGTCGATTCTATTTATTTGACTCTTAAAGTTGAATGTTGAATCCGCGAAATTATGGCGTAAAAGAACTATGAATAAGCCCCCTCTCTTTTCAGCCCCCCTCTGGAGAGTCTAAAGTTGAAAGCCCCCAGGGGCTTCATACAGCATTTATGGTATGTGCAACACACACTTTATCCCAAGCAATATCAAAATTAACATGCAAACTTGTTTAGCTTGACGAAGAGGAAATCTTTGGCAGCCTCTGGCATCTGATGTACGGCGGGAGCTTAAAAGATGGGAATTATTTAAAATTTTGGCTCGGAAGGGGCTCATGAGAGAAATGAGCCACATAGAGCTAATACGGTACTTGTAACTACGAACCAAGTCTGAAGACTGAAGTATAAAATAAAATGCAAAACTACAAAACCGACTAAACAGTGTACAAACATCACGCAAAATCTCTAACCTTTGCAACAATCTACTTCTAAATACGAACTAAGCCTAACCTTACACTACACTGATTCAAGATACAGCTGGTCAAATGCTGTTTGGAAAAAGGCATAGAAATAGCACAGAGTCGTTTCTTCACCCTGAACGGAAACGAACGGAACATTTCAAGGAAATGGTTTTCAACAAGTATTTTAGCGGGTTTTTGCAACTGCCAGGCGCATGCTCATTTGCCGTGGAACTTGCAAAGAGTGAGCGAAGTTCCTCGAGCCTGTTCCAGTATCCTATTTTGGCGACAAGTTCTAATGTGCATTTTGCTTTATGTGGGCCATCTGAATGAGTTTGCTTTGAAGAAAAAATCTAATGAAAGGTCATTGAACCCGACGGTCTGACTGGCTAATTAAACATTGGAATCGAACTACAAGCTAATGAAATAGCAGAAACTGTTGATGTAAAATGGAGTGGTTTCAGTGAGATAACAAAAAGAGCAGCCTTTGATTTTGCAGAAGTAAACTCCAACTTTCATGAGGGGCTACAACCACAAAGGAACAGCAGGGTCCTGGTTGCGTCAGATGTTGGATGAATGAAATGTTGGATCGTTTGACCACTGATGTTGGGGCACCTGTAAATGTTGGGTTGAATGTTGGGTGAAATGTTGGGTGAGATGTTTGTTCGTTTGACCGGAGCTTAAGCTCAATAACAATGATTTATACGTCTGAGTTTTACTAATTGTCACCTACTCTGGGTACCAGACTCTCTAAAAGAATTTGTAGAGAGTCTGCTACTTAGGTTAGTAGCCAAGTAGGGGAGTGTTGGCAAATGCAACTGCCTTTGTGGACTTGTTCAAGTCTCACTTTCTTTTATCAGTCGACCGAGATAAAAACGCGAAAAGTAAGTAGCGCTGCAGGGGAATTTCTCCATTCCCCCGCAGCACTTTCTATCTCAGTCGACTGATAAAAGAAAGTGAGACTTGAACAAGTCCACTGCCTTTGGTCCCTCGTCCCGGGCCTAGCAGCACCCAATATTGGAGGCAGAGGCATGAGGCATCCCAGATTTGGGTCTCTTTATAAGATATTCCCCATTCTTTAGTGTGGATATTTCCTTTCACCAAGTTCCCCATTTTAGGCTACAAAGTTGGCCGTGTGGTTCACTTTTTGTAATTTGACAATATCTTTCTGTAAGCATTCCATCTTTCTGAGATTTCACAAAATTGGCAGAACTTTGAAAGTATATTGATGTTAGTCGAATCAATCAGAATTCCCAGTCTTTGGTCAAATATCGTTATGCTTCCCCATTTTGGGGGCAAATTTTGAAACTTCAGCCCGTTCTTGGGTGTGAATCCACTTATCACCTCCTCAAGTCCCCACCCTCATTCTTGGGTCTTGCCAGGCCCGTGTCCGTCGAACAGCTCCTTTTAACCGGTAGGAAGTAAAGTCATTTTCCAAAGCTGAAGCCAAGCATTCTTTGGCATATCGTGCAGGAATTTATGAGAGGCACAGCTCTATTATTGTGAAAGCTTTGAATGTAAAAGTAGCGCGAAATACCACGCTGTGGAATGCTGTAGTACAAATTATCTATATATATAAGGCAGGTAAACGATTATCCAATTAGCTTTGTTCTCTTTGTTCTCCATTGTGAATTTAACAATCAACACAATGGGAAGACAAAGGTGGCATTCGACGAAAAGACAACGGGACCATTCGATGTATATCCTTGTTTCTTCACTTTTTGATTGTAATCACATAAAGTGCGT
The DNA here is from genome assembly GCA_964019985.1 of Aurelia sp. 4 Dawson et al 2005. Classification (NCBI taxonomy): domain Eukaryota; kingdom Metazoa; phylum Cnidaria; class Scyphozoa; order Semaeostomeae; family Ulmaridae; genus Aurelia; species Aurelia sp. 4 Dawson et al 2005. The sequence continues at coordinate 15,652,178 of OZ026500.1, read as the reverse complement.
CAGATCACTCCAGGATAATCTACCAAGCTTTGCAATGCAAATCTCTGGTAAACAACTAAACAGACAAACACAATTAAAGAGCCTCGGGATGTGCCGGTATCAAGATTGCCCCTACTGTAAATTGAAGGCGTAACACAGATTGCAATGCCAGGAAATTGAATATAGATGTCTCCAGTAATGGAATTACCCTGGATTGAGCGCTGCTGGTGAAATTGAAAAGAATATTGCTGATTCAGGTTGGCATTGCGTAATCTAAATTAAGAACGTTTTCCAGGTTTGCGTGTTTCCAGGTTTGGAAGGGGATGAATGAAACTGGACATGACCTACTGCAAGCAACTATTTTTATGATGTTACAAACGAAAACGTCATACCAATTGCATACCATTGAGCCTTTCACCCCTCAGTAGCAGGAAGGGGGCAACGGATCTACAGCTCATTTTCTATCAAGGAAATTTATTGAATTTTAGGCTCTATTCGTGCAGTCTTATCTCTCTGAAGCCATCATATTTAAGCAAATTCCGTTAGTCCCCCCCTCCCCTCAAATTTCCAAGCTTCAAACAGATGGCCGAAAACATAGCTTGTATCTATCTTTGAAGTCATTTTAACAACAAAACCTCGGTTCTTCAGTTTTTGGCCTGAAAGATCGGAGTTTCTTTTCTTTTGCAACAAAAGGATCATGGTAAACGTTTCCGACGCCATTTTTTATTACAACTTGATTACATCCGCTTCTTCGTCTGCATTCTTTACTTAAAAAATCAAATTTTCTTCTCTGATGCTCTCTAGATTCATTTTCGTTACCAGACATCTACAAACGTATCCTTTCGTTAGTTCTTCTTCCTAGCAAATACACAGGAAGCCCATATTACAGATTATTAGAAAATATTTTGTTCAAGAAATTATTTTCCGTTCTTTCACATATCACTGTGTTGTTCTCCTTTCGTCCTTTCGTTTACATTCACATCCAAATGAATTTCATTTTTCTTTCTTCGCGCTTTTCGCTTTACTTTTCGCTCCCTTGTTACCTTGTGCTCTTTTCAAAAGTTTTATTTCACGGATAATAACACGGATTTGGATGTGAATGTAAACGAAAGGACAAAAGGAGAACAACACAGCGATTTGTGAAAGAACGGAAAATAATTTCTTGAACAAGATATTTTTCTAATAATCTGTAATATGGGCTTCCTGTGGCAAATAGAGCTTAAATCCTCTGCCCGGATGATTTTCCCGCGCTTTGTTTCCTCTCTCCTCCTGCGCAGCAGTAACGGAACATTTACAAACACCAGAACGAATGTAAAGTATTTCCCAGATTCTTTGCAGTGGACACGAATCAAAATGATACAATAGCAAACACTTTTGTTTGTTACGGAGCCATTGCCACCCAGGGTCCTTTGCAGGCATGCTGCAATTTCAAACTGTCGGAAAATCAATCATGGCCTAAGCGCAAATTATGGATCAGACTTAGACTCGGACTCGATAACATGTCGAAGTTTTTCTTTTTTGCCTGAACAGATTTACGACGTATCAGAGTACTCAACAAAATGTCGTAGTTACGCTCTTTGCATGAACTGATAACGCTACAACTACGACTTATTTCTTACGCTTACAGAAACGGTAAAGCTCCGTGCTGATACTATATGAAACCTTACAGTGTACACTCGAACATTCTGAAAAATTTGTCATTCTGTCATTCGCTTCGCATTCTTTTTTAGAATGTAGCTGAAAGATCAATTGGGCCTAAGGCCATGGATCCGATCCCGTGTAGGCGCCAGCAGTTCTGGATCCGATCCCGTGTAAACGCCCCTCAAAAAGTGGATCGGATCCAAGATCCATTCCCGTGTAAACGGGGCCTAAATAGCTTGCAGCTTTTTTCTCATGCCACTGGGTCTAAAATTTCTTTAAAACCAGCTTTCTAGAACTGCTGTACCATCAGTTACGTATAACTGCTTCGGTAAAGGATCGTTCCCGCCACAAAAGCAAAATAGCCTTCCTCTAAGCTACATGCTGATCGGCAGACGACGGGGCAAAAGAATCTCGTCACTGATTGAATTTTTTGCCGTTTTTACATTCCTATGGTAACATGAGCGATAGGACACCCAGTGTGTAGCAGTTTGAAATTTGAATCAGAAAGCGAGTCACCTTTATTGTTTTTTTGGTGTTTTGAACTTATTTTTACTTGGTATACAACCACCTTTCACTATTTCACTATTTTGAAATTTTTCGGTAGTGAAACATCTTAAGTCTAGAGCCACCTTAATCGCAAAGCTCTAGACGGGAAATAAAATTATCCTTCGCCCTGGTATCTAGGATTAAAAATGACTGCTCCGTAAAGGTATATTTCATTGCATTATTTCCAATCTAGTATACAATAGCATTCATCTTTCTCCATCACATGTGGTGACATCGATTGCTAACCGACAGCCTGCGTGCAGCCTCTTCTGTCTCTGCGGAGGAAGACGGAGAGGAGGAGGAAAGATGGAACTTTCGCAGTAACAGTACAGGCTGCACGTTGGGTACTGCTAACCAAAATCCTTTGTGTGCTGATTAAAAGGAAAACAAAACTAACCCAGGTAAGAAATGAATTTCATATGTGCAAAAGTCGACTAGAATGTCGCAAAGGGTCACGGTTGGCAAATGGTTTTTGACAGTTTGCAAACCAGCAGAATTCTAAAACTGAAGTTGAGAGAATCTTGGTAGGAGGTGATGAGTGAACAAAAGTGCTTTGCACTTTGTGAAGTCTACAAACTTTCTGTTTTCGCAGGGAGAATACTGCGAAGGTTCCTTGACTCTACCAAGCCTGTAGCTACGAAGTGTACTTTTTACCTAGCAACTACTATTTCATTGTCTGTAGAGAAAGTTTGAACCAATCAAGTATATGCCCACTACAGCACAACTATGCTGGATTGGATGTCCGGGCGGATGACTTAATGACTTAATACATTGAGCACTGAGGGATTTAGGCTTCAATTCGCTGTAATTTTGCTATTCATTTAAGCGTCTACTATAAAGAAATTAATAATGATAATAATTTGCCTGGCAACTGGGTCCCTTTTTCGGCTGAAAATTCCGGGATAGGATTGTGTGAAGCAACTTTTTTCGGGCTAGATCGAATTCGACGTGAAAGAGTTAAAAATAAACTTTAAGGAGAGATTGGTATTAGCCAAGATATGTGTTATGATTTCAAACTTTTATGGCAGGACAGGGTCATAATGCTTTTGCCTGGCAGGTACAACCTGCTGTTTTACTCCAAGTTTGACTCCCGCGACTGTGCAACTGGCTTTTAAACCAAGTGGAAACCATACACGCGAAGATTTAGACCTGCTTCTCGACAGTCATTGGCAGGAAAATTTAGAATACTAGTACTGTTAGCAAACATTTTCTACTTCTTTCCCACAATGATTATGGTGAAAAAGGGGGCGAAGGCCTAAATTTGAGTTCGCTTGTTTTTATGTAATGTGATTCTGATATGTCGCTTTCAAATACCTGTGTGCCTAGCAGCCAATCAATATTTATACCTGTCCATCCTTTACTAACAAGGCTGGCAGCGTTCTTCTTGGGCATATGATTACTACTTTGACCGTAAAACGTCAGCGAAAGTCTTTGAGGTCCACTACAACATATTCTTAGACAATCTTACTTTTCATAACGTGGATGTTGTTGTCATCGCAGCTTTTGTTGTTGTTGTTGTTGTTGTTGTTGTTGTTGTTGCTCAGCCTTCTTGCTTCCTTTGTAAACCTCTCAAGCCATTGATCCAATTCGTCCAAGTTGTAAAAGAATGGTCCCTTCCCACCTTCATATTCTACCACACCATCAAGCAACACATACAGCCTCTCTGGCCATGCACCATACGCAAGCGAGGTTGCGTTATCTATTACATCCAAATACACTTGTGTGTCTGGAATTTTTTCTTGCAAGACGCTCGCGACGGCCATTCTTTCGTCAATTGATCTGTGTTGTTTTATGTTGTAGCGCACATCCTATAACAGACAAATTAGCACAATTCAGGCGTAATGCCAAGACACGACATCTTGAAGAGTCTAATTGACGTAAGCAGACAGAAAAGGAGGCCAAGAAATGGTTTCAGGGATTTCCGCTAAAACATGTGTCCACCAAAGCAAACGAAGTCCAAAGACGAAGAAAATTTATGACATCATGCATCAAGCAAAACGGGGACACAATTTGACATCTGGAAATCGAAATTTGTTGCAAAATGTTAGACCTGAGCTTTGACTTATTTCATAAGTTTTTGTTTTCCTTCCTTCCATCCTCCCATCGATGCCCCTACAATTCCCATTCCGCTTGAACCACAGTAATGATTCATTCTTCTGCAACTACAATGAGTCTAAGTCTTAGCTGATTGCAGTAAACAAAAGCTTCAATCCAATGGAGCGAAACTTGGACTTATGTCATCAGTCAGTTTGTCCTGGCGGCCACGATCCTTGCCCCATCATGGTATACGCCTCATTATGACTTTGATTTAGGGCGCAAGGACCGCGGAGCACATTTTGGATTGGGGGGGGGGGCTAAAAAGTAATAGAAAATATGATGGGGTCTAGGGAAAAGCCCCCAGAATAATCTTTTATCACCACGCCCCCTACTTTGCCTATAAATGCGACCAAGTCCCCTTTCCATGAGCAAAACTCGCCTTTGAAAAGATAGTTATCATCAGCATATCCAATCACTAAATCACCTTAAAAAGCATCATTTTATAGAGATGTACTTTATTACATTTTTATGTTTCATAGCGAAAAGGCTCAGCCAAGAATGAAAGGACTAAAGTTAAAGAAACTTTCAAAATCTCGTGGAATTACTATCTCCGAAAAATGATGATATGGAACACAGTCTCTCTGCTTTCAGAAGCAAACATTTTAACATAGAGAAACTAACGACACAAACACTGTTTCAATTTTTAATTTACGGAACGAAATAGCGAAATAGCGAAGCGACCTACATTTTTTTAAAATATGTATTTCAAGTACGAAATAGTTGCTTATATGAATAAATCGAGGCTTAAGTAAGAAAAATTGACCCGTTGACAGTAACTGCTGTCCATATTTTTCGGAAAAATTTTACAAACCTTGGGGGCATTGCCCCCTTCCAACCTGGACATTCATTTTATCATATTTTAACACAAAACCCTATCAGCTAAAAAAGAAAAGAGAAACTATACAAATGTCTATTTACATATATATAAAATCTTACAACTTTGCTGGTCTTCCTAGGGATCGTGCTTCGGGAAGGATGGTAATTTTGTAGGAATTCCTTCAGTTTCCTTTTGAACAGGGTAATAGTGGAACTTGTTCTGATTTCTAATGGGATTTCATTCCACGTCTTTGCACCAGAATAGAAAAAACTGTTTTTGGAGAATTCTAGGTTCTGCCTTGGAGTGTCAATATCTAACTGATTTCTTGTTTGATAACTAGATATTTGAGATCTGGTAACAAGTCTCCCTCTTAAGTTGTCCGGGCAGAGGCCATTCATTATTTTATAGATCATCACGGCCCTGTCAAATTTTATCAAGTTTTGGACTGAAAGCCAATTGCATCTCCACCCATCCTTTAATCTAGAGCCTTCTATTAGCGTTCGTGCTCTAGTTTGCAGACGCTGAAGATGATCAAGCTTTGTGTTTGACAAACTGCCCCATAGTTCATCACTGTATCTCAGATGACTCTCAAGCAGTGCCTTGTACACCTGATCCAATTTTGATTGCGGTAGTATGTTCTTTAATTTCCGCAGGGACGAGAGAGCATTTTTAAAAGAGAGAGACTTTCTTAAGAGAGACTTTCTTTTTTAAGAGAGACTTTCCACTTTAGTCTTTTGCGAAGAATTTACATCATACTCCTAAATGCTGTTTTGTTATAAGCTCTGGATATTGGCTGATTTAGTTGTATTGAGCAATGCATTTGAGGGACTCATACTCATATACTCATTACTCAACAACGACACAGCAAGGGTCATAACACAGGGGAATTTTATATTGCACCATTCCTGTGCCTGTTGATCCGGGGCTTTTATATGCTGACGTTACTCAGTGTGAATCTTGAATTCCGGATCTTGAATTAATGTGAATCTTGAATTCCGGATCTTGAATTAGTGTGAATCTTGAATTCCGGATCTTGAATCTTGAATCATGGATCTTGAATCTTGAATCTGGAATTAGTGACTCCCCTCATCAGCAATCTTTCAGGAACTGAAATTCGCTTTAGAAATAGCCGCATTTCATGAAAGCATTTTGCATAGCTTGCTAAAACTTCGGGTATTTGAAGCTGTGCTAAAACGATGATGAAACTGTTAAAACATTCTGCTTGATTTCTGATAAATGCATGAGAGACGGTACTGTGGGGGTATACAGACACTCGCAAAAAAGGGTATTAATAATTTAATAAAGCAAATGGCGATATTTAATCATAAAAACAAACTTTGTTGGAAAGCTAAAAACTATTTCTTGACAATTATTGGGGGGCTAAAGCCCCCCCCCCAGCCCCCAGGCTCCGCGGTATAGGGCGTACAATCATTGAGGGCGTATGACTTCTGTACGGTCGATTTGCAACAGTTTGGAAGCAACCGAGGAGTGAGGATAATTCGTAGAAACACATCATCAAATTTCGGAAATTTTTTTGGACACAAAAGTTTGCAAAGTAGTGCACGTATGCGCTCTATGGTCTTGCGTGATTTCGTGCATTTGACAGGACAGCCGTGGACATCTACGCGACGCGCACGCGATGAATAGTTGTCAAGCTACAATTTAGACTGTGTACGCGCAGTTTGAACATTATCACCTCACGTCAATACGAATTGAAGGAAAAGGCAAAAATCAGCACCAACAAGCAATTAGGAGAAAATTTGTCCAGACCAGAACTGTGTCGGTCCGGTACATTGTATACGGTGTCTTAGTAATGCGACCAATGTCCCGTTGTGCTATAGGACCAGAACGGGAAATTTGCTAATTTTCGGTAGATCGGTATCAAATCGTGTAATTTTTGTATGAGAGGTGTGATTTGGACCAATACACGGAGCTAAGTATTTGTGAAATTTATGGCACATTCAGGAAATTCAGTCCTGTTCACCCTCGTCTTAAAAATTGCCAATTTCGGTGCGGGTATGTCGCTCCCTAGAAATCTCCTATGCTTTTCGCAAGAACGTGTCTGACACAAGAGTGAAGTATCGCACGCTTTTGGAAAGATTCACGACGCAGACGATTTGCTGTTGCACATTTTGCGAGAAATCTATCTTCAATTACTCACGAAGACTAACGTGTAACGAAAAGTTTACAAGAAATTGCCGCATTTGATGATCTATTTGGCGAGGCTGGAATCTTTTGAAATACATGAAATGAGATTAATTCTAGATTTTACCTCCATGCCAAACCTAACGGCATATTCCAATTTGCCGAAAATTTCTAGAGCATAGTTCGGTACAATCTGGAAGCCAACTTTTGTCTAAGATGTCCTGTCTTGTGTCCTAGCCCATCCCGGCACCTGCCAATAATCCAAAAAGAACGTTCGATTTCGCATTTTCAGCGAGTGTGGACATATTGACTCAGTCAGTATGTCAACACGAGCTTTGGGTCTTTTGTGATTTCCTAGGTTTCGCAGTTTCGCAATGTCACAAATTACAATAAGCAAACCGAAATGCAGAGACTTTTTTGAACAGATTTTGGTTTCCCGTTTCCTTGGGAATCATTCAAATAAGCTTCAATGCCTACCTTAAAAAACCAACCATCAGTAGGGTGTGCTTCTGCAATGTAAATGACGGCGAAATCTGCCATTCCGTCAAACTTCTCCACAATCAGACGGAACTTTTGCAGTTGCGCCATAAACGGGGGTCAGGAGCAGCTGCCGAAATTGACAACAAGTGGCATTCCAGGATGCATCAGTTGCCAAACTGATGTTTTCTCCAAAGCTGATTTCCAACTACCATCTTTTTCGTTTGGTTCCATTTCAGTTGCCATTTCACCAGGGTTCCTGTCTGCGGAAGCAACGCTGCGTTTCGCATTTGCACTCCTCTCACTTTGGCTCACTTTCAAAATTGTGGTATCAGGAGCTTGCATTCCACGAAATGCCGTTTTGTACGTTTCTAAAAATGCATCCCATATAAGTGTCTTATACATCTGCCAATTGTAAATACAACCTGTGACCTGAGATTCCGTCAAATACGTCACCTTCTTCAGTTTCTTCATTTGCCTATCCTTTATGAAGGGGAGAGTGAACAGTAACTTCCACCATAAAAATGTTACTGTCATTAGTATCACTTTCAGAATGAGCAGCAAAGACTTGAGAACTGACGCCATTGCTTTTCGCGTCTTTTGCCCTTCTGAAATGAACTCTGGCCTGACCTTGCTCCCTTGAACTTTGTGTCTTTACTACTTTGGCCTGTGGCCTTTTATAGCTAGCCTGCCGATTTGAGGACAAAGGGTTGATTTCCAGGAGCTGCAGCCTCTCCAAGTCTCTTTCTAACCATTTTAACAACGGAAAGCTCTTTGAGCTCTTTGCATCAGTGCGCGCGCACGATCCAAAGAAGGTCTTTGCCGCGGTAACTTGCCTTAGGCCATCGAACGCTCTTCAAGGAATGTTTGGTACCGTAAAAATGTTCGTGATCTTTACAAAATTAATTTTTCAATGGGATAGATAGTGGCATGGCGTAAAAAGGCCAAATGGAACGATTATCTGTTTCTTGCCAATAATGACGCAGCAAATGCGCTGATGCAACTCCACCCAGGAATCCTAATGTTTGTTTAATAACTTTTTGATCATATATTTTGCAGTGTGATCTTATTTTGATTCGCTCCTTGTGGGATATCAGCTAATCATGAGTGACCCTACAATTAATTGCCCTTTTTCTACAAACTCCAAGATACAGCTGAATTCCTTGAACACCGATCGCTGAGTATTTTTGGAAGGAACAACGTAGCAGCAATGAAGACATGCTGATCAGGCGCGCAGAAAACTGTGCGTCTGTGTTCAGATCAATCCTGGCGACGTTCCATCAAAGAAATTCTAGAAATATTTTACCAGGAATATGTACGGTAAATCCATGAATAAGCACCCAGGCGATTATTTAATTTTTGAGCCTCTTATGTAATAATATATAAATATGGGGCCGCTTATTCTAGTAGGAAGGCTTTTTGGACCGGGGCGCTCAGTTGAGTTTTCTAGGTGTCAAAGCAATCCAAGCGAATACAAAAAAGTAAAGAGGGATTTCAAAAGTCTGTAAAAGTAAAAGTTCGCGGTTTAGCAGTTTGATGACGACGCAACTTCAAATAACCAGCCGTAATTTCACAAATGCTGTAATTTTCAATATAATGATGATATCAAAACTTCTCCTTCTGAGATAATTCCCTTTGATCGATTCCAGTGGCGGACTTTGGGGGCAAATGAGGGCAACTGCCTCCCTTCACGATGACAACTCAGCTTGGTACCCCCTTTTCGGCAAGAAGAGCGCCCCTTATCCTGACCCAAATGCACTCTTTTTCCGTCTTGCGTTCTGAATGTGGAGGAATATGTGAACTAAGGCGTTATTCAGTGGAAAAACCATGTCGGCGCGCTTACTATTTATTACATTTTTGGCGCTCATTTTCCAAATAACCCTTTCCTTCAACTTCAGGCTGGACACCCCTGATCGATTCGGATGCAAGAATGGTGCAGAAATTATTTACATGAATGATTTTAAATTCTTGTAAAGATCGGAGGCCCAATGCTTTGAGCGAAGCAGCTACTACACCTGTAAATAGCAAGGAAAGGTCACATCTATTACTTTTGCTCTTATCGTTTTCTTTTATTCTTGAGCATGCAAGATCCTGGAGGTACCATTACTTCTCACAACGTGCATGCTACTCAACCCTAGAATCCTAGTGTTCTTCTATTTGATTGTACATTTGTGGTGTGATCTTATTTTGATGAAATCCTCGTGGGAAATCAGCTAATCACGAACCACCCTACAATTATCTAACCTTTTCCTTCAAATGTCTTTAGCACAACTGAAATCCTTGATGTCAAATTGCAGGGTATCTTTAAAAAAGAACAACATAACGCAGGCAACATGTTGATCAGGGCACGCATGGTTGGCATGGGCACGCAGGAAACTGTGCTACTGTGTTTCTAAATTTACTTCCATCAAAGAAATTTTACAAAGATTCTACCAGGAATGCTTATGCACGCAGTTCATGTTGTGAAAACATTATAGCGTTTTTCTGGGGACCGAAGTACACTAACTTTTCATGCCATCATGTGATGGATACGTTTTATTATATTGCAGATGCAAACAGCTCAACAACTTTTCTAATTAATTATCAATTTATTGATCAAGTGCCCTTTTGAAAGCTTCAACTTAAGGTGGTACGCCGAACACAAATCTCCACCTGTGATCGACGAAGTGAATCAAGAAGAAAGGGCTGCTTTCGTGCAGGCATTTCGACGTACTTTTCTTAAAGATATTATTTTCAAAAGCTATTTCATCAACCTGCTGTGGTAATTGTGGTTATTGTGTCGCAAAATCGCGATTCGACAGCAAAGTGATTAAAACCACCAACACCACAACTCATCTTGTGCCTAGACATCTCAATGATATCGAAGACGACTAAATGTCATTAACTTGCAGAATGAATAACAAAACCAACGGCCGAAATTACCGGAGGGGGGATATGTTAACTCCTGGTTAACTCTAAAACGTACGGCAGTTAGAACGAGGAAGCGTCATCCTCTGCGTTGCTTGACGAGCGTTTTGTGGAATTGTATGTATTTTTCCACAAGAACTAAGAAGCTGACCAAATCCCGGGGGGGGGGTACTTAGTATATTTGGTCGACGGGGATGTGCCGTTTTTCAGGGTATCGTTTTCACAATTTTTTTCTAGAGCAGGGTATCAAAGTAAGGATGTTTTTCTAGAGCTGGTTGTCAAAAAGGCTCATTTTCTCCAGAGCAGGCTATTGTTTCAGCAATACTTGGTTTGATCTTTACGGTTTTGCTAATTTGTCCAAATTTGTTCAACTTTCTCATGGACTTTGCAGCAATTTGCTAGACCTATTAGAAACAGTTCTGGAACCGGATATACTTTGCACAGATTTTTACTAGGACGGGGTACTGTTTTCAGGGGAAAATTCTGGAGCAGTTTTAAATGTTTTTTTCTTGTGATGGGCACACCCCCGTATAAAAAAAGTCAAGTGGCCTCCCCCAGGGACCAAATACTGAAAGTTTCTTGAAATTGCCAAGTTTTGAGTACTCAGACTTCCTTACTTGTTTCTTTCGAGTTCCGTAACAATACTCATGTCATGTTTACTTTCCATGCACACTCATGAATATTTCAAAACGAAGTTTTTTCAAAGCCTTTCTCTTTCCAATGTTTAGACGCTAGTAAAGTACCTACCTTCTGATCTGAGTGATATGGTACAGGCATTTTCTCGGCTAAATTTCGGGTCTGGATGTAACTGTGAGAAAGACTAAAAACTGGACCCCATTTATTTTTATTTGTAATGATAATATTCATAGCCATTGTTCATAATATAAACATTACCCCCGTCGCAGAACGAGACAAGAAAACAAAAGGATCAAAAGCGGAACTTGACTGACACACATTGATTTTCATTCATCGATTTTGTACGAGAGTTGTGTTTTGATGAAGTTTTGAAGTTGTTTTCGCTGAATTTGCAGTGTATTTTCTGTTTTAAACCTCACGCAAGGGCTTTATGCCCGAGCTCACACTTTGGCACCTCCGACTAAAGAAGAAATCACGAGAATTGGAGTGCTTTTGCCGAGCGTGTAGTTCATTTATCCACTCTCGGTGATGTTTTGTCTCGCTGCTTAGGCTGTTGTTACTTCGAACATGGAACAAATGATGGACCTCGACCAGCTGGAAATTGTGATTTTAGGCAAGCTTTACACGCTACAAGATGATGTTTTGACCCACTTGTGTACACATTTAAAAGTTACCAAGGAAGGGAAGACCAAACGAAATCTTTTAAAGGAGGTGAGAGCTGCAATCGAATCCAAAACCAGTGGTGCAGAGGAGAGTGTCATTCGTCTATTTTTGGAAACCATCGCAGGAATTATCATGGAGCCTAGCATGCCCGACTTGGAAGGAGACGAAGAAGAAAGGGAGGAAGAACACGACGATACAGCAGCCAAGGAGGAACTAGAAAGATTGGTTAAAGAACAACAAGAGTTACGAGAAAAAGTTGCAGACTTGAGTTTGAAGGTGAAAAAGCGACCAGACCAGGTACGAGAGATTACAGATATGAGATTCAATGAGCCTAATAATAGTTCTTTGCTTAGGAGAGAATTTAAAATCTCAGGAACAATAGGCCAACCAGGGGAGACCAATAAATTAAATTTTATTTCCCTGGTACATCAAATTGAAGGGGCCCTTGCAAAAGGGTATAGTGAAGTGGAAGTTAATGAGGCAATAATTCGATCTATTAGTCCAGGGCTCCCATTGAGAAGTTTTTTAGAGTGTACCCCTGATTTGCCCCTCTCAAAATTGCGTAAAATTCTTCGCTCACATTATAGAGAGAAATCTTCCACTGAATTGTACAAGGCCCTCTCAACTTTGACGCAAGCGCCCAATGAAGATGCCCAAGCGTTTCTTTTCAGAGCTCTTGAGTTGCGCCAAAGGGTGATTTTTACGTGTAAAGAAGCTGATCCCAAGATCAAATACGACCAAAGTCTTATTCAAAATCTGTTCCTTCATTCAATTGAAACTGGACTGAGGGATGAATCCGTGCGTTCAAAATTAATTCATGATGTGTCAGAACTTTTAGGCAGTGACACAGCCCTTGATCTTAAAACAGCAAATGGTTCCACTTTACCATACAGTGGATATGTCGTGTTATCATTTAGTTTACAAGAAGGGGCAAGTAATGGCCTCAAAGTGCCCATGTTAGTCACAAATACCGATATCGACAACGTGATCATTGGGTACAATGTTTTGGAGGAGATAATTAACAGTCATTCTGATAATTCACTTGATTTCATGGCATGTTTGAAAACGTCATTAAGCAAAGTCAGTGATGAAGATGTCATTGCTTTTGTTGACATTGTAAAAGAAACCAGAAACGAGTCCCCTTTGACTGTAAAAACATCCAAAAATCCATTGATCATTGGAAAGAATTCTTCATCAAAGGTTACCTGTCGTGTTAATGTGGAGCCAGTGTCAAAAGCAACTTTGTTTTTCTTTGAGCCAAATGACATTGAAACATGGCCCAGTGGACTTGACATTTTTCAAGAACTGATTTTGCTCAAAAAGAATGAAAACCGGGTATCTATTCATGTTACCAACCACACTAATCATGATGTTAAATTGCAGGGACGTTTAGAGATAGGCCGCCTGGAACGAGTTCGTTCTGTAACTGAATTGGAGGTAACACAAAGAAATCTAGGCAGTGGTAAGTCAGCTAATGTTTCCTCAGTTTCTGGGAATGTGTCAAGCAACAATGACATTCTAAAATCGGTTAATCTTGACACCCTTACAGTAGACCAGCAGAAAGTTGTTTTGGATATGCTCAAAAAGGAATCAAATGTTTCCTCAGCCAATGAATATGATGTAGGGAACATCCCGGATTTACAGTTAGAGATAAACTTGACTGACAACATTCCTGTTCAGAAGTCATACATCAATGTGCCTAAACCACTTTTTAATGAAGTAAAAGGTTACATTGAGGATCTACTGAATCGAGGTTTTGTTCGTAAGTCACAGTCACCATATTCATCGCCAGTTGTTTGCGTCAGAAAAAAGGATGGTACCCTTAGACTTTGCATTGATTACCGTCAGCTAAATCGAAAAACAATACCTGATAGACATCCATTGCCTAGGATTCAACAGACAGTCGAAAATTTAGGAGGTAACACCTGGTTCACATTGCTTGATATGAATAAGGCATATCATCAAGGTTATGTCGAGAAAGAAAGTCGTCACAAAACTGCATTCATAACACCATGGGGTTTGTACGAATGGGAACGAATCCCTTTTGGTTTAACTAATGCCCCATCCGTATTTCAGCGTTTTATGGAGGACTGTTTGAGTGGACTTCGTGATGAGATATGTGTTCCATACTTAGACGATGTCATTGTCTTCAGTAAAAGCTTTGAAGAACATGTGGAACATCTACAACTGGTCCTGAATCGTCTTAGCAGTCGTGGCGTGAAATTGAAAGCCAGTAAGTGCAAGTTTTTTCAGCAGGAGGTTTGTTATCTTGGACATGTCGTCTCCAAAAATGGCTACAAGCCAAACCTCAGCAATATTGAAGCAATAACATCGCTTCAAGACAAACCACCCAGAACCATTGGTGAACTTCGTAAGCTCCTGGGACTTGTAGGTTATTATCGAAAGTATATCCCTGGATTTGCCAAGGTTGCTAAGCCATTGACAGACTTGCTGCGAACAGATGGTACTGAGAAACCACCTGGTAACCAAAGAAAACGAGCACCAAACAACGCCAGAGGAGGTCAGTTGCCATCCAACACCCAGATTCAATGGAAGGACACCCATCAGGCTTCTCTTGAGTTGTTGATCCAAGCCCTGACCTCACCACCAATCCTAGCATATCCTGATTTCACACGTCAGTTTATTCTGCACACAGATGCAAGCAAAGATGGACTTGGTGCAGTTTTGTACCAAGAAGATGAGGATGGTGTCCTGAGAGTAATCGGATATGGATCACGATCTTTGACACAGGCTGAAAGAAGTTATCATATGCATGCTGGTAAGCTCGAGTTTCTCGCATTGAAGTGGTCTGTATGTGATCATTTTCGTGATTACTTGTTCTACGCACCTAATTTTGTTGTTTATACTGACAACAACCCGCTTACTTATGTCCTAAGTACTGCAAAGCTTAATGCTACTGGACATAGGTGGATTGCTGAGCTAGCAGACTTTAATTTCAAGATCAGATATAGACCGGGTACAAGCAATGGTGATGCAGATGCCCTTTCCAGGTTACCTCTTCATTACCAAGAACTCTGTTCAAAAGAAACCTCAACCGATACAATCGACGCGATTATCAATGGCATAAAAGTAGGAAAGTCAGGAAATTCCACCTGGATCGCTGCTGTGAATGCAAACAGTAATCCAAAGAGTCATGTTGCAAGCTGTGAGGATGCTACTTCTTTTAGTGATAACGAAATAATGGATGCACAGTTGCAAGATCCAGTTATATCACGTGTGCTCAAATTCAAACAACAGAATCAAAAGCCATCAGCTGATGAAATCAGAATGGAATCGCCAGATGTTAAAATCTTGCTTCGCGAATGGGACCGATTGCATCTCACCAAAGCTGGAATATTGAGACATCGCTCAGTAGATTTGGACCAGCTTGTATTACCAGCAAAGTATCGTCCTTTAGTCTTGAAAGAACTGCACAACAACATGGGCCATTTGGGAGCTGATCGAGTTTTTGACGTGACAAGAGAGAGATTCTACTGGCCACGCATGCATACCCAGATCACTGAATACGTCACCAAAGTATGCCCGTGTTTGAAAGACAGAGCTCCAAATAAACATACGAGAGCACCACTTCAGAATATCGTATCAACCATGCCACTAGAGTTAATCTCAATCGATTTCTTGCACCTGGAGCGCAGTGTTGGTGGTTACGAGTATATTCTAGTCATTGTTGATAATTTCACCCGTTTTGCGCAAGCCTATCCAACAAGAAACAAGGAAGCAAAGACCGCAGCCGATAAGCTATTCAACGATTTCTTTCTACGTTTTGGCTTTTCCGACAAGATATTGCATGATCAAGGGAAAGAATTTGAGAACAAGCTGTTCCATCAATTAGAGAAATTAATGGGTATCAAGCGACTGCGTACTACACCTTACCATCCACAGGGGAACGGTCAAACAGAACGCTTCAACAAAACGATAATTGGTATGCTTAGAACATTATCTGACAAGGAAAAATCAAATTGGAAGGATGCTCTCAACAAGATGACACATGCGTATAATAGCACTCGAAATTCCGCAACTGGATATTCACCGTTCTTTCTGATGTTTGGAAGAAAGCCTAAGTTGCCTATTGATGCTATGTTTCCTGAAGCTACGGACAACCTGCCTAAAGTGACACCATCTGTCAGCAAATGGTACTCAGAAATGAGCCAAGCACATCGTATTGCATCGCAAAATTCAGCAAAATCACGGTTATCGGGAAAGGTTCATTACGACAAAAGGATGCATCATGTTTCCCTTGAAGTTGGTGATCGTGTTCTTGTAAGAAACTTAACACCAAGGCAGGCGCCCCACAAACTTCGTTCGTATTGGGAAGACAAAGTACATGTAGTTGTTAGTCGGAAGGAAGATGGTCCAGTCTATGTCGTGAAACCAGAGATTGGAACGGGACGAGAGCGCACACTACATCGGAACTTACTCTTGCCTTGTAACATGCTAGTTGATACAGATCCTGAGAAAGAATTACCAAAGCGCAAACCGTACGTCCGTACACCCAAGCCAAAAGAACTGAGAGTGACAGAACGTGCTACAGATGAAAGTGACGCTGATTCGGAAGAATTTCCAATGTTCTTGCCCGCTTTTCAGCCCGAACCAATTGTTACAGACAACAGCTCATCAAATGAAGATAATCAAGAAGTTACCCAACTGAATGAAACGGCTGGTGAAGAACCTGAAGCAGACCAAGCCAGTCCGCCACGGAACATTGAGGAGCATTCGCCAC
The DNA here is from genome assembly GCA_964019985.1 of Aurelia sp. 4 Dawson et al 2005. Classification (NCBI taxonomy): domain Eukaryota; kingdom Metazoa; phylum Cnidaria; class Scyphozoa; order Semaeostomeae; family Ulmaridae; genus Aurelia; species Aurelia sp. 4 Dawson et al 2005. The sequence continues at coordinate 15,635,529 of OZ026500.1, read as the reverse complement.
CACAGTCGGGATTATCACCTTTAGCTCCAACATTAAGTCCATCAATTTCAGTATCGTCAGAATCATCGGATGCATTAGCAGATAATCAACACCGAAGACCATTGCGCATTCGCAACCCACCAATTATGCTGAACTATGACCGGTTTGGATCTCCATCGAACATTCAACATGCTAGCGTTCAACCATTGCAAGTCATGTCAAACTTTCCAATGTTCAACATACCAGCATTTTGCCCATGGTACTATTCACCGGTTATGCAGAATCAAATCTACCCTCGTCATGTCACAGTTACATGTTAGCTTAGCCACAAGACTCAAATACATTTTCATCTATGCTGATTTAACATTTGCTTTATATACTCGTCGAGATGATCAAGTTTCCGAAGCAACGCGCAGTCGTTGATATTTTTATCAGATACACTGATTCAAGAAGTTACTAATTGTACTATTCTCTTCTGTTTGAACAGTCATTAAGAGGAAGTCGTGTAGTAAAGTTTTCATTGAGAGATTGGCCATCTCCAGCAAGGATTGTTGAGAATGACTTCGTTAGTGGAAATCAGATTCGCATAGCCGTAGCCAAATGTTCAGGAGAACATTTTTCGAACGAGGGGCGTATGTGAGAAAGACTAAAAACTGGACCCCATTTATTTTTATTTGTAATGATAATATTCATAGCCATTGTTCATAATATAAACATTACCCCCGTCGCAGAACGAGACAAGAAAACAAAAGGATCAAAAGCGGAACTTGACTGACACACATTGATTTTCATTCATCGATTTTGTACGAGAGTTGTGTTTTGATGAAGTTTTGAAGTTGTTTTCGCTGAATTTGCAGTGTATTTTCTGTTTTAAACCTCACGCAAGGGCTTTATGCCCGAGCTCACATAACACTCACAGTTTTAAGATGGTACAGTTGGCTAGACCAAGTTTTGTTAACCTGATACCCTTGGCTAGACTACATTCTGGATCAAAAGTGTCATGAGCTGGCGTTTTCTAGTCAAAATTAGGCTCTTTTAGCAACAAGACGCGGACGCCTTTGAAAACACAGCCACTTTTTCATGTTTTTAGAGCATTCTAATTTTCCAGCCTTTTCCCTCCCGGAAAGCTTCTCAACGAGAGACAAATTCCCCAAGATAAGTTTGCATTCTCTCATCTCCATCATTTGTGAATGTCTTCATATTGCAATTAGTTTCCCTTCTCGACGTCCCATCTTTTGCAGTGCGGCCTTGAAAAATACACTTTTCAGGTTGTCAGTTTCAGAATAGAACGTACAATAAGTTTCTCGAGACTCGCAAAAGTTTCGAAGTTGATTTCTCTTTGTAATTTACAGTCTCAAACAAAAGAATTATGCTGGCGTCTTCTGGACTCGCATCTCCTTGCTAAAACAGCCTATTTCCAGATTTGAGAGTTCTCATCTCTGGACTAAAATAGAAACATAGTTAGTTGGTTTCATTGATCGTTTGATGTTCGACTTTTCTTTGACCAAAATCGCCAGAAAAACATACCCTTTCCCAGACTAAAATTACCAAAAAGTTTACCCTTGGCAAGACTAGAAAGTCGGAGAATGTATGCCTTTGCGGGCGGCACATCCCCAGCTACTTTTACTATGGACTGACTTTTTCCAAGCTCTGTCTAGATTTTTCAGTTCCTCAGGCAGCAGAGTATCTTAAAATTGTTGCTTAAAAGGTATGTGTGTACCCATTACCGTTCTTTGGTAACGGTTGATTTTCTTTCTTTGGAGGGTGTTAACGTGCATTTCACTAGGCTACAGATTTCGACACAAGTCATTTGGTGTTGAATGTGCTGTTGGCGCAGTGGTGTAATCATCTGACTTTGCAGCCAGAACGGTGAGGCGGAGTGGGTTCGAGACACGGTTGGACCTCACCACTTGAGCATCATGACAAGCAGTCGTGGACTCGATTAGCGCTTAGCTATTTCTACGATAAAAAACTGCAGCTTCACCTTCACCTTCATTTTTCATTGAAGAAAATACAATATTTTATTTGTTTCATTTTCATTATTAAGTAGCAACTCCTTTTGCCAAAAACAGTCGTTTAGGGTATTTGAAACCTGAGAGCTGACCACGGAGGGGGGGGGGGGGTTCTCGGCAAAATTTCTGGTAGGGGTGTGCCACCCACGGCTTCAAAATAGGGCCGTTGGCTAGACCAATTTTTGTGAAAATGATACCCTTGGCTACTAATTTCTCAATCAAAAGTGCCTTGAATTGGCATTTTCTAGACAAAACTTGCCAAATTTTCTCATTCTGAGGACAAATATGTTTTAAAAATTAGATTTTTTGCAGAAATTACCAAAGTTTACAGTGCGTTGACCAAAATTGCCAAAAAGCATACCCTTGCATAAACTAAACTCGAACTAAACTTGCCAAAAAATATACCCTTGGCTAGACTAGAAGTCCCAAAAAGTATACCCTTGTGGGCGGCACATCCCCATGTACTTTTACTATGGAAGAACCCCCCTTGGAGCTGACCACGCAGAGATGTCGCCATGGGACGGACATGCCCACCCCAGTTTTCCACAGGTCGACTTTTTAATTCCTCAAAATTCGTTGAAAAACTTAGGGGAATGGCAGTAGATTTGCATTGACTTTTAACGTTCGTGATGTTGTCCTTTTGAATTCTAAATTCTGTTATTGAAAATTCCGAGAAAAGCCTTAACAGAATAATTGTGAGAAAAGAATATCCAAGTCCACGATGCGTCCTTCACCAACAAAACAGAGGAAGTCAAAGAAAAATGCAATGACTAACGGAAACATGCCTGTGGAAAACTTCAAAATATATCAGTCTGGTGGCAGCATTTCTCTTCAATCAAGGGAGGTCTTATCGCAGTGGATTGAAGCATGCAACATCCGTTATTTTGAACATTTGGCACTCGATCCATCGTACGACGAATCCAACCTCGTGCTTTGGGAAGACGAGAAAGGGGATTTCCCTGTGGTGACAAAGGACGGCCAATTTGACCTCACAAGAATGAAGCACTTGAAGTTAGAAATTTATTTTCACAAGGAAGATAAAAAGTATAACAAAATTATCTCAATTACTTTCCATCTAACAGGAAAGAGAAATTCCGTTGTTATTTCAGGATATGCTGCACATGATTGGATAGACTTTGAGTTGCCAGTTGTTAAAGAGCTGATTGAAATGAAGAAAAAGGGTGCATCTTACAAAAAGATCTTTGATAAATCCAACAAAGAGCCATTCACAAGTAAGCTGATTGTAGATCCAAAAAACAAGGGGAAACTCGTTACAATCAGTCTTGAAACAAAAGAAAACGCAATCTCTAATATCACTTCCGCAACGCCTCAGGAAGCATTGTCAAAACTTGACAATAGCCTAATCCTTGAAGGAAGTGAAGGAAGTGCTTCCATTGATGATGATGACATCTCAGATGATGACATTTCAGTCCAGGACAAGGAGGATATCCCCCCACTGAATCTCCCATCTGATACACCACTGAATAACCAAAGGAGTGAGGGGAGGATCAAAAAGGAACCAATTGTAGATGTAAAACCTCTGCTCGTTGAAATAAAGCATTTAAAGCAAGAAAACAATGTGTTACTTGATATAAAAAATAATCTTCAATGTCAAGTAGACAACCTAACAGCGAAACTACTTTTGCAAGAAGAATCTATCTGTCTGTTTGAGTCAAAATTAAATACAGTGCATCAAGTTAATGGGAACTTGAATATAAAAACAGCATCAAATAAAGAGAGGAAGCTTAATCCTCAAACTCAAAACAAGTCTGTTGACAACGCAACAGATCCTAAACCTGAGAGTTTAGAAAGTCAAAATTCCAGCCATTGGATAAATGTTTGTAAGGACTTTAATAAAGGAGTTTGCTCCAGACAGCACTGCAAGTATGAGCACAAGCTAGTTAGAATGTGCAGGTTCTATAATAAGCCAACAGGATGTACGAAAGGAAAGGACTGCCAATTTCTGCATGCTAAATTTAGATCTCAAAAACCAGTTAAAGGTACATCTGGCAATGATGAAAATGCACAAAGGCCAAGAGATCTGAGAATACAGTCCCAACTGCAGTTGCAACAACAGCAGCAGCAACAACGATCTGAGATGAAGTTGAACTCTTTTTTAGAAGGTCTAAGCAAGAACATAGACAAACTATTACACGTTTCAGCAAGCCAAACGGTGTCAACAGTTCCATATCATACTGTGACACCCGCAGCATGGCAACCACAGCTGGTGCAAGAACAGCCAACTCAACCTCAATACTTCACCCAGAACACCACGCAGACATCCGCACCATGGCAACAATGGCAACATCAGCCCTTCATAACTCCTATGCAGGGGCAACAAATTCAGCCTCACTTACAACCTCAACCAGCCACGTACCCCATTGCAACATAGAGGTTCAAGACAAATCAAGTAAGATGCTCTTACAATGCTTTTATACAAATGCAGACAGCCTTTTCAACAAGAAAAGAGAACTCGAATGCCGACTTTTTGCAAATAACATTGATTTATGTGCAATAACTGAAGTATTAACTAAGCAGACCTTAACTACCAAAATGAAAGCTAAAGACATGTCAATCAGTGGTTACAACCTCTTCTCAAACATAGATTCTACGAACCATAGAGGAGTTGCACTCTACCTTAGTGATAAATTCAAAGCATCTGAACTGTCACACATTTGTACCGACTCATCTGTGGAGTCAGTTGTTGTTGAGTTTCAGCTAATGAATAACGAACGCGTTCTTTGTGCAGTAATATACAGAAGCCCAAGTGAAAATAATCACTCTGCCCTTCGAAATTTTTTGAAAGACATTACGTCAAAAAATCGACATCAGCACATCCTCTTAATGGGTGACTTTAACTACCCAGAAATCAACTGGGAATCGCATCACGCTAACACAAGTGACATTCATCCGGCATTTCTCTTTTTAGAGGCCGTAAATGACTGTTATTTGTCACAACATATCCAAGATCCTACAAGATACAGACTGAATCAAACGTCTAATTGCCTAGACCTCATATTCACTGACAATGAAAATTCACTTGAAAAACTCACATATGAGGATCCGCTAGGGGCGAGTGATCACATAGTACTAAGCTTTAATTACGTCCTGAATTCAGAACTCGTCCACAACAATTACGGCAAATCAAACCTATACTCCTATAACATTACGGTGGCCCATAGGTGCCACTGCCGTGTTCCGTGTTCCGTGTTCCGACTTTAGTGACGAGTTTACTGACGAGTTCCTTGTTTAGTGACGCCTTCCTTGTTCCGTGTTCCGTGTTCGTTTCAGGGGGTAGCATTCCTCTTTTCCTCTGCCAGTCCAGTGGTAATACACCGTGCATTCCAATGAAGTTTGCTATACTTTTACCCCCTGGAAAATATCAACTTCTGCCGTGTTCCTTCTGCCGTGTTCATGATTTTGCGACGAGTTCCTTGTTCCGACTTTTTTGACGTGTTCCGTGTTCCGTGTTTATTGGCAAGTTTTAAAATTTGATAAGCAAATTGTGGACTGACGAACGACAAACAGCAAGCAAATTCTGACGAGTTCCTCACAGGGGGTAAATAAGGGGATGATGGAGTTGTGTTGGAGAAATGGGAAACGAAAGTTGCAAGTGCTCTAACCAAGGATCAAGCGAGGAGTCTGCTGGCGAAGATGTGCCTGAAGCGTCGTGAAGGGTGAGTCTGCTATTTTGTTTCTTGTTGGTTGAGGTTTGAAGTAGGTATAACAAGTTCCCCATTTTCAAAATTTTGCCACGTATTTTTAGAATACATGGGTAAAACTAATTGGCAATGTGGGCGGGGTCCATTTAGGCCTAGTCCATGGCCAAAACATACTGTGAAAAGTGGGATTATTTGATTTCATAGACTCTAGAGGGAAAGTGAGGGAGCTTGGAATAAAGGGGGTCTGTCATCAGTGTCATCAGCAGGGGGGATGTCAATGATGTAAGATGTATGTTATATTTTCCAATCGAATTTGCCACAAATAGTATGCTGATGACACTGATGACAGACCCCCTTTATTCCAAGCTCCCTCACTTTCCCTCTAGAGTCTATGAAATCAAATAATCCCACTTTTCACAGTATGTTTTGGCCATGGACTAGGCCTAAATGGACCCCGCCCACATTGCCAATTAGTTTTACCCATGTATTCTAAAAATACGTGGCAAAATTTTGAAAATGGGGAACTTGTTATACCTACTTCAAACCTCAACCAACAAGAAACAAAATAGCAGACTCACCCTGCACGACGCTTTAGGCACATCCTCGCCAGCAGACTCCTCGCTTGATCCTTGGTTAGAGCACTTGCAACTTTCGTTTCCCATTTCTCCAACACAACTCCATCATCCCCTTATTTACCCCCTGTGAGGAACTCGTCAGAATTTGCTTGCTGTTTGTCGTTCGTCAGTCCACAATTTGCTTATCAAATTTTAAAACTTGCCAATAAACACGGAACACGGAACACGTCAAAAAAGTCGGAACAAGGAACTCGTCACAAAATTATGAACACGGCAGAAGGAACACGGCAGAAGTTGATATTTTCCAGGGGGTAAAAGTATAGCAAATTTTATTGGAATGCACGGTGTATTACCACTGGACTGGCAGAGGAAAAGAGGAATGCTACCCCCTGAAACGAACACGGAACACGGAACAAGGAAGGCGTCACTAAACAAGGAACTCGTCAGTAAACTCGTCACTAAAGTCGGAACACGGAACACGGAACACGGCAGTGGCACCTATGGGCCACCGTAATAACATAGGCGACTATGCAAAATTGAGAGGCATCCTCATTGGAGTGAACTGGGACAGGGAATTCCAGGGACTAGATACAGAAAAGATGTTGCTATGCTTGCATACAAAGATATTTCAGGCAGTCGAGGAATGCGTACCAAAGAAAATAACTCCAAATCCCAACCAAAAATATAAAAGACCATTATGGCTGAATAAAAGAGTTTTAAGGAGTATAAAGAAAAAACACAATGCATATAAGAGATGGCTCCTTACTAAGCATGTAAAAGATTATGAACGGTACAAGAAAGTGAATAATTCGACAAAAAGCATCGTGCGAAAGCAGATTCGAAATTTTGAAGCAGACATTGCCAATACTTCCAAACATAACTGCAAGGTATTTTGGAAGTATGTAAATTCAAAACTAAAAACAAAGATAAAAGTTCCTGACCTGAAAACCGACCAGCACAACACAACAGCAAGCGAACAAGAAAAAGTTAATTTGCTAAATGATTTCTTCAAATCCGTATTTGGCGAAGTGGATATACCTGAAGTGTTAGGAAGTGATGCAGAATGGCAATTCGTTGGAGTACCATTAACGGACATTCAGTTTACCGAAGAAAAAGTTCGAAACCTATTAAACAATTTGAATACATCAAAGGCAGCTGGACCTGATGATATACACCCTAGGATACTAAAAGAGTTGTCTAATGAAATTGCATATCCTATTCTCCTAATATTTCGATCGAGTTTTAGTAACAGCAACATTCCAGAACTATGGAGACTTGCAAACGTGTCTCCCATTCACAAAAAGGGAGCAAAAAATGAAAAAGAAAACTACAGGCCAATTAGTCTAACATCAATTGTGTGCAGAATTATGGAAAAAATAATCAAAGAAGGAATCGTTGATCATTTTCTTAAGAACGAACTGTTTTCGCCAGATCAGTATGGATTTAGACAGTTCAGATCATGTTTATTACAACTACTGGAAGCGTTAGAGGACTGGACATCATATCTCGACACAGGTAATCAAATTGACATCATTTATTTCGATTTCTCGAAGGCATTTGACTCAGTGTCACACAAGCTACTATTGAAAAAACTCACAGCATACGGTATCAGCGGGAAGTTACACGATTGGATTGCGAACTTCCTAGAAAATCGAAGGCAAAGGGTTGTCCTTAACGGATGTAAATCAGATTGGGTAAAAGTTACTAGCGGGGTTCCTCAAGGTAGCGTCCTTGGACCTTTGTTATTCTTGATTTTCGTCAATGACCTACCAGGTAATATTAAGTTTTGCAAAGTGAAAATGTTTGCAGATGACGTTAAACTATACTCCAAGGCAAAAGATAATCATGCTCGTATCCAATTTGATATATCAAAAGTATGTGACTGGTCCAAGAAGTGGCAGCTACCGTTAAATTCACAAAAGTGTAAAGAATTACGACTTGGCATTAGCAAAGACAGTGCAGAGGCTTATATCTTGTCTTCTCATGACAATAAAGAGATAAAGTATATCGAGAGTTGAAGAGATGAAAGACCTTGGAGTGGTAATGGATAGCAAATTAAAATTTGATAAACATATAGCTGAAATATCGAGAAAAGCCACTGGAGTGCTCGCATCCATCAAGAGAACAATGACTTATATAGACAGAAATGTGTTCATTGGTCTTTATAAGAGTCTTGTCAGACCTTTGCTAGAAACATCTGTTTCCGTATGGAACCCGTATATGGTTAAGCACGTAAAACAATTAGAGGCAGTTCAAAGAAGAGCGACAAAACTCGTTCGTGGCATCAGCCAGTTATCATACAATGAAAGATTAAAAGCTTTAAAGCTGCCAACCCTTCAGCATAGGAGAAAGCGTGGTGACATGATCACAACTTACAAAATATTTCATGGCCTTGTCGATACTGATCCTTCTAATTTCTTCAAGATCAATCAAAATAAGACAAGAGGTCATAGATACAAAATAGTATTGAATAAATGCAGACTAGATGCAAGAAAGAACTTCTATTCTCAACGAATCGTCAAAGAGTGGAACTGCTTGCCAGCGAACATCGTCGAAGCGAAGGATGTAATAACTTTTGAAAAACTCTTTGACCGCCTACACGGAGACTCAAAATTCGAGTTCAAACTAAACTAGATTATAAGTCATGACAATCAGGGTTTTATAGGCCTTGGCCTTCCAGCCCCTTTATCAACATTTATTATTATTATTATTAAATTTCAATTTCAAATCACGACTTCTATTCGTTCTCATAAATAGGCAGATGATGTTGTTTCGGTTTTCGTTGTACCTGCTGTACGAAAACTCCTACTTTGGGATGGCTCTTTTTCTGGAAATGAGGGCTTCTCCCACATTCTCAAAATCTCAAAATCTGACGGGTGTGGCCAGCAATTTTTTCTGATCCCCAGGCCCGTCATGTTTTTCCACCCCAGTTTCTTGGGCTGGCAACGCCCCTGTATAGCTTATTTTGGGGAATTCTTTACTGGCAGGAAAGTGGTGTTGGTATGAATTTTGACAATTTTCAGGAATACATTCTTTTTCAGGTAGATCATGTATTGTTTAAAGAAGCTAAGATCTGGAGCAAATGCTGAGAGTTCTTGAAATAATCTATTATGAGTACTCAGAGATTCTACAAGTTGCTTATGAGTTCCACAACGTTTTTAGATGCTTACTCCCTGGAACTTCGTCAAAAATTTAAAGAAGTGTCTAAAGACGTTCCAATATTCAATTTCTAATAAATCACTCTACCCAGGGTACCAGACGGACCATCTCAAAAAAAGAAAATGAACAAACCCCTTTTTTGACAGGGTCTTATACCCAAGGTAACATCGCTCAAAACCGTAGGAAGTTTTTTTTATTCATATAAAAATCTTACAACATATCTTACATTTTACAAAACTTCCCTAATTACTTTACAACACTACAGGGACGACACCATGGGGAGCGAAAGACAATGACTACCCCATGGCCAATATATAAAGACAAGCAAGTTAATCTACCTACACACGACAAACTACGAACGATTTAAAAACTAATGGATACTGTACTAGATTCTGTATTACATTAGGTGTCAGGTTGCGATAATTCTTAAAATGTCACGAGCGCAATTCGTGTGGTGTTTGTAGTGAAAAAATGACCTGACACTTAATGTAAAACAGAAATTTACAAAGAAAAAGAACATTACATTGAAGGACTTAGTGCCTGCTTTGTACGTAACTGAAGTTTCAACAGATATTAGTCAAATCGACCAGTTTCGTGAATGAAGCGCAAGGTCAATTCGAGAATGTTTCTGTTCAAGTCATAAGAAAGGTATTGATCACCATATAGTAAAAGCTGCATCAAAGCATCGTTTGAAAGATTGGTGATTTGCACAAATGGTCGTAATAAGTAAAAAATTCCAGTGAGAAGATCTCGACGCTGAGGATCAAAAGAAGGACAGAGCAACAAAAAATGCTCCGTATCCTCAATGCCATCACTTGTTGGGCACATTGGATTAATGGTATCCCTAAAATTATGCTTGAACTTGTGGAAGTTCAACTTGCTGAGACCAACTCTAAGTTGTTTAAGATAGGAAAATCCTTTTGGGTCGTGAATTCCAAAGACAGATTTCGCAGGGGGGCGAATTATTGATAAGAACTTTTTTTTCAAAATAGCAACAGAAGGTGCAAGTCTCAATTCAGGCTCAAGCTTATTCCATTCGGATAAACAGTTAGGATAAAAGCTACTCTTGAATTTTTCCGTCCTTGCCCTCAATCGCCCGATGACATCCTGGCCGCGAAGTGAGTACTGCGATTGATGAAGTGGTGGGATTGGATCCTTTGTATACACAGGGCTAAGGTTATTTATAATATTATAGAACAAGGTAAGCCGTCTGCTCCATCTTCGGGAACTCAGTGACTCCCAGCCAAGTTCTGCATACAATTTCTCTCGAGACGTTCCCCTCCATGTTCCTGTTACAGCCAAAGCAGCAGAATACTGAACAGACTCTAGCTTTTCCATTAAATTTGGCAAAATGATATTTTGACTGAATTCACATACTTTAGCAGGGATATGGTAAATAACATCACCATAGTCCAGATGGGGTCGAACGCACAGCTTATATAATTCGTTTAGAGTATGCCTGGGCAGATGGTTGGAGAGATATTTCAGCAAACCGATGCCCTTTCTTGCTTTAGAGATAGCTGATTTGATATGAGCTGAGAAAGACAGTTTTGAGTCCAGGATAATTCCTAAATGTTTATGTTCAGTTACTTTCTTCACAGGTATGTCGTTAAAGAGGATCACTGGATGATCGACTTCAACTTTTTTCCTTGAAAACGTCACTTCAACAGCTTGTTTTTGCGGATCAGGATTAAAGGACATTCTCCAAGCGTGAGCCCATTGACTTATCAAGTCCAGGTCATGGTTCATATCACTGGCAGCCATATTTGAATCTTCTACCACTGTGAATAATGATGTGTCATCAGCAAATAGCTTAACATTACACTTCAAGCCTACAGCTAAATCATTTATATACACAAGGAAAAACAAGGGCCTTAGAATAGAGCCCTGGGGCACCCCTGCCGAGATATCTCCCCAATTAGAACTCTGTCCATTCAGTACAGTTCTCTGCTTTCGACCACTAAGGAAGCTTTGGATTAAAAGAAGAAGTTGTCCTGAGACACCACATCGCTTTAATTTGTAAATCAGGCCATCATGCCACACCCTATCAAATGTAGGAAGTAGAGGGCATTAAGCCCAACAACTTTGAAAATAATGGTGCTTCATATGGTCATGCATTACTTGAGTACCTTCTATTGATATCATAAAGGAACCAAGTGAAAATAAAGCAACACTATACAGAAGGATTTCTTTGACTGAAATAGATAGTTACTTAAACAGTTTTTCCCAGTATTGGATGTCTTCAATTTGGCAATCTGAAATTTGCTTATAAGCAGTTTATTATGAAATCTGCTTATTACTGGACGATCGTTTACAGGAAACAAGAGAACATAGGTAAAAATGTAGTAAGGATTTGCTTCAATAAGATATATATGGTAGCTTCCTAAATAACTTTGAAAGTACAGGAGTTGGCTACATAATTTCTGGAGATGATGTATATTACCCCCTGACCAGAGCTTGCTGGCTTTTGAGCCATGACATTTTACCTTAAAGGTACTTAGCACAAGATGAAGACGAAACCGATTCCATAATGTCGGGAGATGTAGTTGTTAAAGACGCTTAAAAGGATAAACCTAATTACAATATTCATAATGTTTAAGAAATGGAAAGACCGTGATAATGATAAAGACAAGAAAAAAGAAATCGCAAAACGTGAGGCAAGTCGCAGTGGTAAAGAGAAGAAGTCGTTCACAGAGGTCCTTGCAGGATTCGAAAACAAATCAAGTGAACCTAAACCCAAAGAGAAAGGCGGCACTCCTCGACGATCTTTGAGTGAAAAGAGAAGGCAAGATGAACACAAGAGAGAACAGTTGTTTCGTCAACAAACAGTTGACCCCGCTGGTGGTGCAAGGAGGGAAAACTCAGCAGGAATCAATGGCAAAGTAAACACAGGCCTGCAATACGACGTCCATCTCGCAAGAGGGCGCGAAGCTCAAATCGAAAACAACTCGCAAAACAGATCAGTAAACGCTGAATCACACACAGAGAGACGCCCATCTGTGAAAAGCAAGTTCGAAGTAACTTTATCAAAGAACACAGGCTCAGTAGGCGGTCGTGATAAGCAGCTGGAACGTCAGGAAAGTATCAAAGTTTCGTCTGGCTCTGAGGTGACAGTCAACATAGGCTCAAACAACATAGGCCTATCGTCAGAGATAATGGCAGGCTTAGACAATGGCACTCGAGAATTCCTCCGACGAACCCCGGACTCTGAGAGGAAAGCGAACAATTTAAAAGGTGTAGATCTGCACCTGCCTGAACTAAGAAAGTTAAATTCTGAATCAGGTAGAGTTCTGCATGTCAAAAGAAGGCCCATAGGAGACTTTGGCTTTGCTTTGAGAAGATCAACGCTTTCAGGAGATAAAACAAAGATGATACATTTAGCTGAACCCCTTGGTGATGAAAATAATACTGGATTAATCCCAGGTGACAGGCTGGTAGAAGTAAATGGGAGAAATGTTGAGAACTCAACAAGAGAGGAAATTATTGACATGATCTCTGCATCTGGTGATGAAGTTGTTTTGAGAGTCGTGCCTGTTCCTGAGTTGGCTGAATTTAGCTCAAGAACTGCTGAAGTGGATGCCACTGGTGCTAATCAAGTTTCACCAGGGAATAAAGCGTTTTCATTTGCCAGGAGTGGAAGTATGAGAACAAAGAGATCAAAGGTGAGTTGGCTTACAAATACTGCTATCTAAACTTTTAGATTACTTGTTTCCATCCCTTAAGTTTGCAGACCATTTTTTTGATTGTTTCAGTTGCCAGAAAGCTGTTTTAGGGTGAGTCAGTTTCCAGTGCTTGGTTTGTTTCAGTATTCAATGAAAGAAATTATCTGCACGCCTGTCCTGTCAACTTTGCAATCCTATATTCAGGCCTGGTCAAGGGGGATCCACCCTGATGTCAGGCAGCCTGCAAAGAGAGCACTGAAAATAAAATGAGAAGTAAGCTACTGTACTGAAAGCACACAAAAAATTTTGGACTCCTAGTTTTAAGAAGTTGTTGGTTTCTCTGCTAAAGTAATGTCTTGACTAAGCATGTTTTCCCCATGTTCTGACCAAAACACAGTTAAAAAGAGTGCCTTAGGGTCAAACAGCGGTACCAAGCTGACTTTCCAACTTGAAGGGGGAAGTTGCACCCATTTGCCTCCCTAAATCAATTGGGCCTAGTCCAAATGTTGCATTTGCATTTTTCATGTATATATAGTATGATAGATCTGTTTCATCCGATTTCAAATTCTTGATTCAAAGGTCAAATGAAATGTGAGCCAGGGAGAATTAAATTGTGTTGATAGATGCCCTTGATGTGGATTAGATATCACATCAACCAGCTTAGAAACTTGCCTTACAATTTTGAGAAATTACTTGCCACGGCCAGGTAAACAGATCAAAATCAATCTGAAAAATTTCATTCTAGGAAAATGCCCCTAGCAGGATTTTAACCCTGATTTCTCAAGTAAATTTCATTTTGGCTTGACCTGAAGGCTGGTATACGATGGCAATAGAGTTTTCTAGGCTTATAGCTTTGGTCCCAGTAGCTACAATTTCCTTACCACTATCCCATTACAGCTCAAACTAAAACTCCTTATGTTGCACTAAACACGTTGCACTGTCTCAATCTTGTTTTCATGTCAGCTAGTCAAACCAATAGTTGAATATGGCCAGAGAAGTGTCAAGAAGTATCGCTACAACTTAGCACTTTCTCTTCAGAAGTTGACTGAGTGAAGAAGACAAAACGGCAAATAAGCGAAGAGGACAAAAAATCTGTGAAGAGTTTTCTAGATTTTGCCTCCTTCATAAAGCACAACCAGGACAAAGCGCTGCTGGAAGCTTAAACTTCTTGGAAATATCTACTTTCCAGGTGCTTGGGTTTCCAGGTTTGGATGCCAGTTTAAATACCTCATGGTTTTGTGAAAATATAGTAATTCCTGATAGACAGAATTGGCTGAGGCTTGTCAAGTCTTGTTTATGCCACTTCAAGTCCGGTGATAAAACCTCTAGATGAAACCTCATTTCAATTTTATAACCTATTTTGCATCATGATAACTTGTGCCATGAATGCAAAAAGTAGTATGATACAGAAATTTCTCAAGAGTATTGCCATGTGACTTGAAATGTGTGAACTAATGTTTAGCAAATTTGTCAGTTCATGTAGAAATTGAGAGAACATTCAATCTTGAGCAAAAGAAACTCCAAGGAAAATGGCAAGAACAGTTGGAAATGCAGATAGTTATTGGATCGTTTTCACAACAAATTATTGTTATTACCATTGTCTCTCATCCAGAGTTTCTATTGTTCAAGGTTCAGAGCCTCATCGGTTTTGGAAAGGCCATAACTCTTAGAAACCAGGAGATATTTAGACCGGCATCCACAGTTAGATACCCAAACAAATGGCCAGTAGATTTCTTCAAAATTTTGGGAAGTTTCCAGTGCAGTTTTTTGTACAGGTTGTGTTTATGAAGGACGATATAATTTAGAAAATCTTCACACTCTTCTCCTGTCTTCTTTGCATATTTGCCATCTGATTGCTCCAGAAGATCAGGCCCTGAAATGAGAGTTGCTCGATCAAGCCCAAGCGCCTCCACACTCGCCTCGAAAATTCTACTTGCTCGATTGTTCAAGCGCCTTGCAGATCAAAGGTGTTTCTTTTAATGATCCATAAAAACAATTTCTGGATGTATTTGAAATAAAATATTTAGCCCAAATCTTCCTTTTCATCTCTGTAAAACTACAGTAAATTTTCATTCCTTCTCCATTGACTCATAAAATTTCACTCATTTCCAAAGTAGCGTTCACCACATTGTCTACACCATTACCAAGCTGCCTTGCTTCTATGCTAACTGCCACTATGATTTGCTGCGCACACATGTTGAAGCAAAGCAAGCTCTGCCATCTGCTGGTGCTGACCATATGGCAGAATCATGGTTGTTCAGCTCTTGGGAAATGGGCAAGGGCAGTGGGATTGACCAAAAGTTAAAGTTATCAACGAAGAGCAGCAGGTTACAAAAGTTTGGTGCAAACTTTGCAGGAGGCATTCTAAGACTGTTCTATTTTATTGGACATGCAGGCCAGCTCAAACAGTCAAACGGCAATGCTGGCCTTCATTTACTTTTTTGATTTTTTTTTCAATGATTGATGTGAACTTTCAGTTTTCCAGAACCAGGGGCGCACATTCAAATTTTGTTTGGGGGGGTGTAAGCACCCTTTGGACCGACTGCAGTGTGAGAATTTTTTTTGGACCGACTGAGCGTATGTAGAATATTCGTTCTTATTAAGAGTGATCTAAGAGCTTTGACAACAATGACATCAAGTATATAACAAAAACATCTCTTCAGTTGGAATCTAAACTGCAACAAGTGGTTCATCAATTAATCAATTAAAATCCATCACCTTTCATAATTTTCAATGAAGTATTTTATCCTGTTTGCGTCTTTATCTATTAGGGAATGCCAGTTTGATCGTTCTTTCAAGAAATTGGTAAATAATATGTTGCACTAGGTTCTTACAACAGTTATTGTCTAGCATACCTCTGATGACCAAAAACAAAAGTACTATTTTCCATAAAAATCTAATTTCTCTGAGGTTACATTGTCTTTATTGGAGATTACATAATCTAACTGAAATACAGTTCTTGAAAAAGTTTACTACAAAGTTTGTAACTATTCCTAGTAACTATGGCATTTGTTTATCCTTATTTGCAGATGGAATGACAGATATAAGACGCCTTGACTTTGGCATTTTTGCCCATCTGTTTACTGTGTTCTCAAGATCAATTGTATCAGTAAGATCTTTTTCGCATGCCAAGATCATCATTTCGTACAACCTCTCCTGTTTCATCGACGATCTCATCAAGGTTTTGATGAGTTTCAGCTTTGAAAAGCTTCTCTCACTGGATGCAGATGTTATTGGCACTGTTAGTAAGAGCTGGTAGCATCTCTCTGTCAATGGAAAGAGACCTTTAAACCTCCGAGCATAGTCTGCCGCTTCCTTAATGCTTGTGATTTCAGGCTTGTTTTCGGCACAATGACTTCTAAATATCGATATTTCAGCCTCTAGAGCACTGTCATCAGGTTGCAACGCGGCAGGCAGCATGTTGATAAGACGCTGGCAATCTTCCATCTCAATTTTGCCTTCGAATGGTGGTTGGAGGATACGCACTGCAGGAGTCAGAATTCCCAGCGGCACTTTAACATTCTCGGTCAGGGATGATATCTGCATATCCAGGACTAGAATGCACTCTTTACGGTAATATTCATTAAAATCTATTGATGCTGCATTTTCCGGCGTTTCATCTATCCTAGCAGGTATTCTTCTGGGTCGATGATGCTTATGAAACTGCGCTTTGCCGTCAATGCCACACTTCTCACCAAAAACTAGCGCTGCTTGAATTTCCTTGTTAAGCCCATTGAAGTCATCTCGCATATGCTGTAGTGTGGCGATGGTAGCTTGGGCTGCTTCTAAAGTATCGAAAATGTTGATTTGTACGCTTTGAATTTCCTGCGTTAAGATCTTTGTTTTCACCATGACGTTTTTCATGAACATCAACATCACTATAAAATCGAAGCTCTTCACCCTTCTCAGAAGACCAGCAGCTTTCACTTTTGTCTTTGCATCCTCTGACTCGTCTAAGGCTTCCAATGCGGCAATTACTCCCTCAAAACTTCTCCAAACTGCCCTGATTGAATCTGCTCGGGCGATCCATCTTGTCATCGATAGATTCCTTAAAGCCAGCGCTCCGTTGATATCCAGCTCCTTGACCTTTAGTCGAAAGAGGTTGTATCTCTTTGTGCTGGAGCTGAAGAATACATAAATTTCCTGAAGAATATCAAACATTTTGCAGGCAATTAAGCTGGCTTTACAACTGTGCTCAACGGTAGTATTGACACGATGAGCAAGACAAGGGAAGTATGGGATATTCGAGCCAAGGTACTGATTCATCATTGCCTGACACCCATTGAAGACTCCAGACATAGAAGCTGTGTAATCATATGACTGAAAGGCAATACTACTGGAGTTGAGCTCTCTCTTATTCCATGACTTCAAAATTTGCTTGGCTTGACCGTCACCTGTTTTCTTGTCAATGTCAGTCATATCTACAAGGCGCTCTTGCAGATTTCCATGTGGATCCATATACCTGGCAACTACAGACAACTGGTCCAAGTGAGAAACATCTGGAGTTGTGTCGGCAATGACAGTTGAAATTTCTGACTCGATGATTTCCCTTTTGACTTTGTTCGTTACATCTTCAGCCAGCAGAAGGAGAAACTCGTTTTGAGATCTAGAACTTAGATAATTCACCGTATGCGGTCTGCTCTCGGCGTCATCTAGCCAACGTTTGAAGGATGGAGAGTGTCTTGCAACCAACTTCGTTATTTGGTGAAAGTTTCCGCTTCCATCTTTTTCAGAACCTGCACCTCTGAAAGCCAGTCCTTGTCGTGCAAGTGTTCGTGTGACATCGAGTAGCACTTTAACTGCATCACGATTTCTCTGACTCTCTGTCTCATTTGCAATCTCTTCTTTGCGTTTATCCTTGTCCAGCAAGCAATCAATATGCATTGCTTTGCTTTGAAAACAAATCAGCGCATCAAGTGAAGCCTTATGAGCTGTGCTGCTGAAATGACTGGCCAACTTTCCCGGTTTTGCTTTCCCACGACTTTTCATCTTATGCCATGCCCTTACTCCTCTCGATGTCCAGGCTTCGTCTGCCTTTTGATGACCCACTCCATCTTGGAAGACCTGACACACAAAGCAGAAGCAAGCATCTTTGGAAATCGAGTATTCAAGGTGCGGAAAACTGCGGTACCAGTCGGAAGAAAAATGGCATTGTTTACTAGATTCGATTTCATCATTTCTCGGATATCTCGAAAGCTTTGGTTGGAATGGGCCCTGATTGATGAGGTAAATTCTGTCTGCATCCGATGAGATCTTGCGCCTAAGTGCTGGATCTCGGTCTATTGGCTCGAATTTTTCTGTCTCAAAGATCGTGAATTCATCACGGTTCACACGTAGAGCTGCCAAAACTTTTTCAGAATCTGCTTTCAGTGCTGAAGACATTGATTCTATCCTTTCGGTAATGTCTAGCAGTTCTCCAATAAGAAATTGTGGGCATGGTGAAATTTCAGATTCGACTTTATTTACCAGGTCTTGGCAGTGGTGAAGTTCTTCGCACAGATAACGCAGCTTTCCAAAGCAAGAAACCCATGAATGATCAGTTTGATTATCTTCATCAACATATGATTGTAGTTCCTGAAATTGATATAAGACAATAAGCTAGCCATACAGATAGGACACAGATGTAAAATCTCTTTTAGATGCTAGGGAACAGGAGGTGAAAGTTTGATACCATCTGGTGGTTCATATTTAGCCAATTCTCGGATAGCCCTGCACTGGATATCAATTGCACTGATTACGAATCTCTACGCAATTTGTTCTTATATGTTCATTGCATTACAGAATCTTATACTCTGAAATTTTACCATGACTTACAAAATGGTCGACCAAATAACGAAAGTCGAGAATGTAACGAAAAACTTGTGATGAAAATGGTCACCTCTTGATGTTCAATTTTTTCTTCTGGCAAAAAGTTTTCGAAAGCGAGCTCTTCTCCCCCATCAATTGATTGCACATCTGCTTCGACGTACTCCTCATTTTCAAAACTCCACGCTTCGCTGTCATCTGATAAGGTAGCATTTGAAATTTCCTGTTGGAGAAAATGCAGCTTTTAGTTGACGCGATTGAAGAGCAGGCAGCTTGGACGTTATGGAACACATTTGTAAAATATATAGGAAGGTTAACTTCTATCATAGCAAAGTTTCGTGTACTTGCCTGTTCTGAACTGCGGTCCAGAGCTGTTCGTGGACGCTTTTCGCCAATCGAGATAGGCACGGTCATCGATGGTCTTTTAACAGTAGACTGAAAAGAAAATGGAAATGTGATATTGAATAAAAGATGTGAAACATTTTGATAAAAGTACCCTGGAATAAAAACAAACTTTTAGAAAAAGGGCCTTCGTCGGTTATTCCATTTACTCAGCATCCACTGGATTCCCCATAAAAATTTGGAAGTCAAGATAATTCAAGATAATTTAGAGAGGGTAAAAGTTAGAAAAAAACCATGACACTAACCTCAACTGGAGGGGCGTTATCTGCAGCCTTATCGTTACGTAGCTCAGCGTCATCGTTAACAAGAGTTGAAGGACCAGGTATCGCAGCTCTATTCTCATTGCAAGTAACTTGCTTGAAGCTCGTTATGATCTGCAAACAAAGTTAATAATGAGATGGTAGCAATTTATTTTAAAAACAAAAACTCCAATTGAAATTGAAAATCTTCATAAGGAACTGGCAAAATCTAAAAGAGCTAAAAACACTAGAAATCTCGGGCCTCAATATTCTACGATACTTTTACGAATTACGAATAAAAAAGAAGCTTTGCAGAAAGAATACCATGACGATGATACCTTTTGTTGGTTTTCAAACACAAGAGGTAAGGTCTTCGAGTTATACTTGGGATGCTTCAGTATGCAATGTTTTCTCTTGTGGTCATTATCAAAAGTGCTTTTGCACAAGGCGCAAGTCACTTTATAACGAGTATTCGGCATCTAGAAAATGGAATTGTTTTGAATTTAGGTAAGCTTTGCAAATATCAAACAGAGATTGCATGTAAATGAGATCGAGTGAAATTGTATGCAACACTTCATAGGCATATGAATCAGGGAGGCACTGGGGGCACGTGCCCCCAAGATTTTGCAATGAAAAAAGAAATGCCCGTTTTATTTTTAGAAAATGTTCCCTTTTTCTTAAGGAAAAAGGTGCCCTCGAAGTGTCGTACCCCCCAAGTTTGAGATGCTTCGTACGTCCCTGCAACACTTGTCACTTTTAGATGTACTGCTGCTAGTTTGCAGATAATCAGAGAGAGGGTTAAGCTGACTATTTTCCCCGCTTAGTCTTGCGCAATCTTTGCAATACTTTCAAATTGAATCATAATATGGGCATGTGCATGTAAAATGTTGTTCTCTATGTCTTCATGTTTTATTTCTCGTAATTCCTGTTGTTGTAGGATTTCTAATTTTATGTCCTGATTTAAACTATCACTGGACTGCAGTGTATTCACATGCTGTCTGTGGTATCATCTCGTTCATGCTATTGCAAATGTAATCATTTTGCGAATATAAAGAGCGCCCTGCACAAACACAGTAGAAAACAATCAGTTATCGTAACATCTTTGGGAAACGGAGTCAATCACTACTTCATTTTAAAAAAGATTTGGAACGGAAAATATCGTAATCTTACCTTTGCGACGAAGAAGTTTCTTGATCATGTGAATGTCTTGGTGTGGATATACGATCATCATCCCAAACCCGTGTTTTTTAAAGGAAAAAAACAGCACAAGCACGACCCAACGGATTCAGAAATGTTCCAAACACGAGTCTTCAATTTATGACTATTCCAGACACTACTATTGTTTGGACGTTGAAAGCAAAGTAAAAGAAAAATATCGACAAAAATAAATCAGAGCACATGTAGGTTTCCTTTCATTCATAAGACTTCGCAAAGATATGAAATACAATCACGTTGCGTTTGAAACTGAATTATTGAATGTGAATTATTTCCTGAGGTCTGTATCAACACGAATAAACCGCATTCTATATTTTCAATCCTATCGTCAATATCCGAATAGCTGACGAGGTGTTTGGAATAACAGAAAATAGTTGTGAAAAAGTTTTCCTTCAGCTATTCCAAAAGAGAAACTGAATTGAATGCCTTATGCATTTTAAATAATGTGGACTGGGTGGAATGTGCACAATATAGAAGCTCTGACGCCACTCGGTCGAACCTCTCATACAAAAATGTTTGGAATGTCGCTCGAACTAGGCTCTTATGTAGAAAATCTACGAAGGTTTATTATTCATTCATTATCGAAGAGGCATGGACCGACTTTTGCCCAAAACATAAAAAGTCGGACCAAGATGGATTCGAATTACCTAAAATTATTCGTGGACCGACTTTTTCCCAATCAATAAAAATTTAGACCGACTCAAAAAATATTGGGGGGGGTGTCTCACCCCCCCACACCCCCCCTAATGTGCGTCCCTGTCCAGAACTTTCCATTGGGAATCCCTGGTTTCCCACAAAGAAGAAAAATCTAGGAGCTTGATGAAGCGCCTAAATGAATTGACTTGATCAATCAAGCACCTAACATTTGCTCATTTCAAGGCCTGGTGAAAATGAGGCTTTGAAGGTTTCCGGCAATGGGCCACAAGCAAAAGTCTGATAAAACATATGATTCCTATCTTCTCTGAGCTTAAAATATCACCACGGATCATTATAAGTCTAAAATACATGTATTGCACACACTATGTACTGTAGTTTGTTTGTAAGTTTGGGCATTTTTTTACGAAGCACAATTTTTCCAGGGATAGATTTGTCAGCAATCAACTTCTTACTGTATCTGCATAGTTCGTTTGTCATTGCCTTGTTTCTTGTTTGCTTTAAAGGCTTCAAAATTAAAGTATTATGGAGACAGAGCCTTCTCAGTCTGTGCTCCTCGACTTTGGAACATGCTGCCTAACAATGTTAAAACATCTCCAAATTTGGATATTTTTAAGAAAAATTTGAAAACCTATTTCTTTAAAATTGCTTTTAGTTAAACAAATCTTCTCATGACTCATTTCATAAACATTCATTTTAGCCGTTTTTAAGATTTTAAAAAGCAGAGGACTTCTTATTACTTATCTAAATTTTAAACCCGTTATAAACTTTTGTCATTGTAAAGCGCCATAGATAGATAACTTGTTATTTGTATGCGCGCTCTAAAAATGTACATTTTATTATTATTATTATTAAAGGCCAGAACTGACACAGAGCTTGCTTCAGAGAAAGCTTGGCTTGATGCTGAAAAGGTTTGGCTGAACCACTCGGAAGGATTTTCACCCGGACGTCTGATAAAGAAGAAAAATGAAAATGCAGGTGAAACTGCATGTATGGTCAAATTGGATCATGGCGGAGAGGTCATAGAAATTGATGAGGAACAAATTTCAAAGGTAAATCAAATGTTGTACCAAAGAAATTTTAGCTTGAGGTTATTGTTAAACTGAAAAGCTGTAAGCCTGAAATATGTTTGTCTGCAAGAGGAAGCAGTTTTGTAGAAGTTTTGTTTTTTGCCACTGACTTTGGCACAAATTTACTGCCTCAAAAGCTGGTTGAAGAAATTACTGAATGCTGAAACAGTGATTTGTGCAAATTTTCAAAATTGATTGGAGGGAAAATGTGAGAAACCCACTCCTGTAATGCTAAGTGCCAAGCTCCAAAGTCTTTGTGTATTTGTACAAAAATTATTTGAAACCCATAATGTTGTTGAGGTTGGTTGCACATTTTTAGCAATTACAGGATGGCAAAAGATTAAATACCCTTTGAGCGTTTGATTGGAGATGATAAGTTTTCTGGTTTTGAACTAGATGATCCTTTCACCCTTTTCATATTTTCGTTGAAAGAATGGTTGAAAAAGACAATGATCAATCAAAAAAATCAATGGAGAGCCAAAGTTTATCTCAGATTTTAAAATCTTTTACCTGCAGATTAGAATACTAAGTGGGAAGTGTGATATTCTAATGAAGGGGCCCACATAGATATTCTTAGTAACCACATCAACAGTATAATTGATAAGCTGTCAACAGAGGCTATCCCATGGCTTTGGTAGAGGACAGTAACCAGTTTTGGACATTTTCCAGGCATGTTGTAAAAACCGGACCTAAGGACTCCTGAGACCCCTAGGATATTTAAGTGCTAAAGATGAAAAGGACCGTTAACACAAGAGGGTCATCACCACACACAACAACAGACCAATGTCATCAAGCGGCAACAAGAGGTTTTGTATGCTTAACTTCCTCACTTCCATCCCATGTAATTCCACCCCTATAAAGCCATGCCAAGAATTGAGTAGACAGCTTGCAATAAAATATGACACTACAGAATACAGTAGTAAACAGTTATTTTCTGTAATATTCTTTTTTCATCCCACATTGCACTATTTTGAGAACTCTCTGGATGGCTGCTGGCATTAGCTCATAAGAGTGGAAGTTTGTTGGATGCAAGAGGGGAAATTTACTTTACGCTGCTTCCTATTTGGTAATTTGATGACATTGGCCTATTGTTTGTGTGTGGTGATGACCCTCTGGTGTTGAGGGTCCTTTTCATATTAAGTACTTATTGATCCTAGGGGTCTCAGTGGTGTAGGGTCCTAGAATCCTAGGGTCCAGTTTTTACAAGTTGCCATTTCTCCATTCTGTTGGTCATGTTTTGAGGGAAACTAAAATAGTTTCAGCATCTGGATGTTGTTTGGGCTTGCTGTTCTGATTTATTTTGTCATGGAACAGTCTCCTGGTCAGCAGGGCTATATAGCCCAGGAAGAAAGTTAGGGCTTGATAACTATCATCTTTTTTATTTCATTCACTGGCAGTGGCGGAAATTATGGGAGGGGGGTTGGGGGGCAATTGCCCCCCCCCAATTCGACAAGACTCGGAAATTTTCCGTAGAAGTCGGAAATTTCGGAGGTGGGATAGAAACTACAATGAAGAAACGAGTCACATTTCAGGAGGAAAGAATTTCTATTTGAATGAGCAAACAAAATGCTCACGCTCTATCTGCAGCAATAATTCTCTTCCTAATAGATCCTCTTCCAGGTCAATAATAATTCCATCCAAATTAGTGCCACAGGAGTAAATGGTATTGTCGTCTGCAAAATTGCAAATCTCAGTATTTTGGATGAAGTAAATCAAATCATTGACGTAAATGTTGAATAGCAAAGGACCCAGAACAGAACCTTGGGGCACACCTGATACAATATCGAGCCAGTCGGTGAAGGTCGACCCAATTTTCACTCGTTGTTTTCTACCGGAGAGATAGCTATGTATAAATCTGAGGCATTTCATGCCGAAGCCATAGGCCTCTAGCTTTGCTATCAGGAGATCATAAGGTAGGTATCATATATAGATCCTCTTCCAGGTCAATAATAATTCCATCCAAATTAGTGCCACAGGAGTAAATGGTATTGTCGTCTGCAAAATTGCAAATCCCAGTATTTTGGATCAAGTAAATCAAATCATTGACGTAAATGTTGAATAGCAAAGGACCCAGAACAGAACCTTGGGGCACACCTGATACAATATCGAGCCAGTCGGTGAAGGTCGACCCGATTTTCACTCGTTGTTTTCTACCGGAGAGATAGCTATGTATAAATCTGAGGCATTTCATGCCGAAGCCATAGGCCTCTAGCTTTGCTATCAGGAGATCATAAGGTAGGTATCATATATAGATCCTCTTCCAGGTCAATAATAATTCCATCCAAATTAGTGCCACAGGAGTAAATGGTATTGTCGTCTGCAAAATTGCAAATCCCAGTATTTTGGATCAAGTAAATCAAATCATTGACGTAAATGTTGAATAGCAAAGGACCCAGAACAGAACCTTGGGGCACACCTGATACAATATCGAGCCAGTCGGTGAAGGTCGACCCGATTTTCACTCGTTGTTTTCTACCGGAGAGATAGCTATGTATAAATCTGAGGCATTTCATGCCGAAGCCATAGGCCTCTAGCTTTGCTATCAGGAGATCATAAGGTAGGCAATCAAAAGCCTTAGACAGATCCATAAGTACCATACCAACGACGCCCCCATCATCCAGGCATTTGCGACATTTTTCAATTAATCTAAAGAGGGTATGTTGAGCACTGTGCCCCTCTCTGAAGCCACAAAGTAGCCTAGAAATCTTTGTCTTTGCAATCTATGTCAAGCGCTAGAATGGTTTGAATCAAACAGACTGGTGGCCAATCCATCTAAATTCCAGATGATGCTCCTTGGTACCAAACGTAATGATAAAATATGCATAGAGATAAATGGAGCTACTGTATGCCCATCAGCAAGTGTAAAACTTCTAGGCATTACAATTGATGCTGGTCTTAAATTTGACCAACATGTCAAAACCCTGTGCCAAAAAGTGAATAAAAATGTGAAAGCATTTTCTAGGGTAGCTAAAATGCTAGATCTAGACAAGGCAAAATTGCTGTACAATTCCTTTCTGCTGTCAAATTTCAACTACTGTCCTCTAATTTGGATTTTCTGTGGAAAGCAATGTAATAAGGAGATAAACCGAGTGCATAAACGTGCACTACGCGCACTTCTTGGTGATTTTGAATCCACTTTTGAATGCCTCCTCACCAAGAACAATGAAATAGCAATCCACACGAAAAACTTACAGAAATTAATGACAGAGATATTTAAATCATTAAATCATGAAAGTCCATCATTTATGGGAGAATTTTTCGTGCAGAGGGAACTGACGTATGATCTACGAATCAAAAACACGGTACAAATTCCGTCTACCAAAACGATGTCTTTCGGCATAAACTCTCTAGCATTTCGAGGCAGCATTCTCTGGAATACCATGCCTGATACAATAAAGAGTACTGAAAACGTATTCAGATTTAAGAAAGGCATACAAACCTGGAATGGAGACAAATGTAGCTGTAATATATGCAAATAAGTAGATTTTTATTGTAATTTTTCTTTTTTCTTGTATGTAAATAGTTTGTATTAATTAGTGTGTACATAATTATTTATGTATATTAACTATCTCCCTACCAACTGTAAATAAAGAGATTATTATTATTATCATTATTAGCATATTTTAAAGTTTTTATGCACTAAAATTCCTTTCAAAAATGAGAAGAAAGTGTTTCGGCATAGTTTGGGTACAGTATCGATATTTCCAAGAGGTGTTGGAGCATGATTAGGAGAGTCGTTCTAAGCCAATATAATGACTGCAGTTCTCAAAACTTTCCTTGGGATGCTAACTACAAGACGAAGGATCCGAGAATTGTCAACGTTTCCATGTCTATGTTTAGGGCAGATGGGTTCTAAGACATAATAGAGGCCCTTCACGCAAAATTTGTTTGAGAAGTAGCTACTAATACTCGTCAAATATTGAACTTTGTGACTGGCAGATAAGGGATCCAAGAGGTCTTCTTAGCGAACGTAAATTGTGTTTGCTCTACCCTGGGTACCCTGGGTACCAGAGCCTCAAAATTTAAATGAAACCTTTTTATTATTTTTGGCTCTGGTACCCAGGGTATACCCTGGGTACCAGAGTCTCAAAAAAAATAAAGGAAGAAAGAAAAATGAGTCACGATCAATGTCCAGGGCCCGAATTTTGTCATTAAGTTAAAGGAACATTGAAGCAAAAAAAGGACACTTCCCCCAGTTCTTACATCTCTGTATGTCCCTTGCTTTCGCATTACTGAATTGAATAGGCAGAAAAAAGTCTAGTGAGTCTCCTCTTCGGTTATTAATTTGAACTGTTCTCTGAAGGGAATACTACGGACAATGTCTATGAGGAAGTCTAATGTTATTGCGGACGCCTGATATTATTAAAGTATAACCAAAAACTATGTAGAGTTAAATGGTTTTTGGCCATAGAACTACCACTTTTCTTTCTTCTTTTATTTATCTTTTTTAGGCTCTATTTATTTCTTTTTTTGAGGCTCTGGTACGTTTGCTCATGCTCAAACATGGGGCTGCTACTCTGCAAAAAATTGTCACAAAAATTGTCACAAAAATTGTCAAAAGCCAAATTATACCAGTAAGCATTGGGTCGTGAGAAGCGTTCTAGGCAAAAGTAGACGGCGTTTTCTCAAAAATTTTCCTGAGGGCTTCGCCTCCAGATTCCTACAAGCTGTTCAACTTACCCATATGATATGTTTTTGTCATTTTCCATCAACATTTGCTGAATATAGATAGTTGTGAAATCAGATAAACCTATTCTCTTAGCACATTTTAGGACCTTATTTATGTCAAGTCTTCCAGCAAATACGTCAAACAAAAGCACATCTCCCGACTCGGAAAATTGAAGGCTCTTGCCCCCCCCACTCAAAAAGCTGAATTTCCGGCACTGTTCACTGGTGAGATAAAATTTACTTCATTAGTCAATCAGGTTATTACGGGAGCTACACAGGCCATCTCTTTTAAAGTTGTACCCGAAGTATCTTTCATGACAGTTAAAAACTACAGTAAATTTGCTTCGAAATTAAGTGTGCATTTGATTTGTAAAGTCCAAGCCTGCCAAATGCTGAAAGTGGTGGACATCACAGAGACGGAAAGAAATTGCCCTCTCAATAACAAGGACAGATTTTGTAAGACAATAGCAGCAGTTCCTTTTATTGACACCTAAATTCAAAGAGATTTGCGATTGCAGACAAAGGAAATTCCCTCAAGCGGAAATTCGAAACAAACGAAGGCGCAAAGTTTCCCTGAAACCCAGGTAGCTATCTCGCTTGTTGTGCATTCCAGAAATGGTTTTTAAGAGCAAACATGAGCGCGTATTGAAAGAAGGAATATATATCTAAACATCTACCGCGGGCATTTTATTTTTGCTGTTCAGAAGCTGAGAAGTAAGTGCTTTGATTGCACCCAAAAAATACGAGAATTCAATCGCCTCCAAATCGGTTCCTGTACCAAACAAGTAAAATGCCCTTGGTAGATATCTAGACATATCCTTCTTCTTTCAATATATGCTCATGTTTGCTCTAAAAAACCATTTCTGGAATGCACAACAAGCGAGATAGCTACCTGGGTTTCAGAGAAACTTTGCGCCTTCGTTTGTTTTGAATTTCCGCCTGAGGGAATTTCCTTTGTCTGCAATCGCAATCATCTGCAAGGACGAGTCCAGAGCTTGGCAACAAAGATTGAACTGACTCAATTACCACAGCAGCACAAGCAAATTCGCCTCGTTTTCATAGTTTCGCAAGTGAAGGCGAAAATCTCTCCAACTGCCAAACCTGCCTTCGTTTGAAGCAAAAGGCTCATCAGGCCTTCCAAACCTGCCAAATCTGCCGTTTTAGTAATTCGGTAGTCAATCAAGCACAAATCCAAATCCACTGTTTTCCGAATCGGTACCAATCAAACACACCCTAAGATGAAACCAATTTCAGCACCTCTAATGGTAGGGAACCTATTGTATGCTGCACCATACTGAAGCAAAAGCAATCCTACAGCTCAAAACTAGACTGCCTTAAAACCCAGATGCTTGCAAAGTTTTTGACAAAGCTTGCAGTTTTAAGCAGTGCAGGAGAAAATGTTCTTCCATTTTAGTCAGAAAACCCCAAAGTGACACATTTTCTGCGGGTGGTGATCAAGGGGAGAAATTGGAGTGTAACGACAAAAAGGGTGCAAGAAAATTGGGACGGGAGCTACACAAATTGAGCTGAGACACCGACGCCAGGAAATTTACAACAATTAAACTAGGCGAAGAGGAATTAGATCCCACGGCCCCCTGAAAGGCAGTTGCTGATCAACTGATGGGGCTACCGTGTTTCAAAAATTGAAAATTGATATCATATTACAGCCAAACAGTGGAGGATAAAAGCATCAGAAAAATGTCATATTTTCTATACAAGTTTCTACTGTTTTTATAGTTTTTAGTGGCGACTCTTGCTATGTCCAAAGTTACTAAAGCTGTTTCATACCTTTGTCTCGTGAAGAAATATTTTCGAGCTCCCGAGTAAAATTCTCTGAAGCTTGGACGATTGTCTGCCCCCGGAGGAATCTGTTGTAAAGTTGAGTAAACCCACGCCACTGACGATTGCAGCAAATGGAAACAAAATCTTTGATCTCGCACTCAGGGCTTTCACACAAAAGGCTTTCATGCAAATAATCAGACAAAGCTATCCAATTTTTTTCGGAGAAAACTTCCTTTCTTTCGAATATTTCAAAAGGTATATGTTTTCTAGATTTTATGGGATATTTCTTGAAAACGAGAAGGGTTTGGCTTGGCCGAAGGCCTACAAAATTTAAAGTTAAAAGCAGCTTAAGAGAAAATCTAATGTGGCCTATTGTATTCGATAATGTTGATCATCGTTTTGCTTTGTTTTGGTTGCTGCAAACATTCCATGTTATGTTGTGCAATATTTTCCTTACAAATGCTCGTAGAAAGAAGATTTTTACATAGGCCAAAGGTTAAGCCTCAATTCAGGGACTTTATTCAACTGATCTCTACTCGAAATGAAAGATGACCTTATGGTTGCCCAATTCGATAGTAATCTGTTTAATTCTGGTGACAAACACTAATGAGATAAAATGAACATCACTGTATTCTTGATTACACTTGGAACGACGTCAAATCATGGCCTTATCAAGGAACAAGCTTAAGGAGTTAAGCCTAGCTAGTGGGGTTTGGGCGAAATCGATACGCAAAAGCTGCTGACTACAAAAGCAGATTTGGCCTTGCTGTATTGTTAAATTCGGAATATCACCTACATTAATGAAAATTGAAAGGAACAAACATTCGTTGTCTATGTGGCGCTATCTCCGATCCAATAACCAACAAACCCGTTGTCACCCGCCCCTCCCCCACCCTTGAAAATACTTCTCTCCAATGGTCCTGTAAATCTAAAAGATCAACAACATCACTAGCTTGAGCAGGACGAATAAACAACGAAAGGTGCAATAAAACTATGGGTTGGGATTGTTTTAAAGCACGCATCCGAAGTTTATCAGCGCAAGCATTTTTGAATAATAAGGACCGGAAAATTCAGCAGGAATAATAACAGAATTGTTGAGGGATTCCATGGTAATGCTATGTATGTGTTTCATTCCTTGCAATATTTTTGTGCAAAAGTAATTTGTACATATTTGCAATCAGCACGTATGATGTAGCAATTGTAACGCTATATGATGGTTTGTAAGGCAATGACTGAGAATTGCCATGATTCTAGAGTTAAGGTCTGTGGCTCACCGAAAGGTTCCCTTTGATTCGAAATGGGGCTAGGAACTAGGTTCCTTTTTTATATCATCAATTAAAATTCACAATACAAGATACGTACTACACTACTTACAAAATACTTTACGATACTACAACAAGGTTCCTTTCATCTATGGTTCCTTTGCTCCCCAAGGCACATCAGATTGTCTGTGATCGCTTTCTTTGAATGTCGGCAAGCATCTTCAATAATGATATGCACATACTAACCGGTTTTGTGTTGTACAGGAAAATATAAAGTCCGAGGTCTTAGAAGTACAGACCGAGCTTGCGAGGTCTGTGCATTAAGACCGAGGGCTTTATATTCCTGTACAACGACAAAACTGGTTAGCATGAGTTTTCTTACCTGACATCTTCTAATCTTGACTCGCATTTCATCAAACACATTTTGTTACAATCGTGTCGTTTGAGTTCACTGCATATCTCACAGGCCTAGGCCTAAAGCAGTTGCTGTGGTGACAAAAACGTGTCCTTGTATCGTATTATACAAAGCTACGGGAAACCCGCGGGAAATGTGTGATTAGCCAATAGGAATGGCGGGATTCTGTATTGCCTCGTTTTTGAAACTCCAGTCAGGTAATAATAACTCTGGAAAGACTTGTCTCAGAAACTTTTGAAATAAATGTCGCGAGCGGAAGGTGTCTTGGTAGACTGATTGCACGTTCGTAGTTATCGCTATTGAGGGCTGAGGGGCATTCGAACCGACAATTTGAGCAGACGATTCAATCCAATGTAAAAAATGTTGTCCTTATCGTTGTTTGTTGTTGCAATAACTTGGACTTCCTCGTGAGTCTACGGGTCTGGGTTGTCTTTAATTGGCCTTTCTTGTTTAAGGATTATGACACATGCGTGGACATTATGTAGGTAAAGAAACAATTGCATGTACAGGCATTTTCTTATTCCCCCAATTTGCTCTGTTCATTTACTTTAACTCTATTTGAGCAACAAATGAAAGCTTGCTACAATGCTACACTCAACCTTTGGCTAGTAGGCCTAGTAGGCCTTACTTAGCTTTCATTCAGCTATTTTACACTAGCCTACTTTAAATAAAGAATTAATAGTAATAATAATGATGGCTGAAAGCTTAGATTACACGGTGAACTTTGAGGGACTCAATAGCTTAGAGAACGAAGTCAGTGGTGATTTCTCCTCACTCTTCATATCTTGTTTATGGAAGTTAAGCTACGCGTGTGGCTTATTTTTCTTTCCGCTTTCAAATGTTCACATATTTGATCGAGAGAATTAGATAAAGTTTCAGATAAGCCTTGAAACTGAAGATGACAATAACATAACTTGGTTTTTATGCTTTCGGCTGAGCTCCTTGGGAGGGGGGGGGGGTGAAGGTGAAGGTGCAGGTGAAGGTGACGTTGCGGTTTTTAGCGCCAGGCGCTGGGATCGCAGAAGTAGCTAAGCGCTAATCGAGTCCGCGACCCCTTGTCATGACGCTCAAGTGGTGAGGCCCTACCGCGTCTCGAACCCACTCCGCCTGACTGTTCTGGCTTCAAAGTCAGAGGATTGCACCACTGCGCCACAACACTTTCATAACTTACTTAGGGGGGGGGTACTTCACTATGGGGTAAGATGGGGATGTGCCCCAGTTTTGGGCCTGAAGATTCTGGGATTAGGATATACTTTAATTTTACTGGAAAATGTCTGTGATTAGGGTATACTTTCACTTGGAATTTTCTGTGATTAGGGTATACTTTCACTTGGAATTTTCTGGGATTGGGGTTTACTCTTATACTCAAAATTCTGGCACTGGGTGTTGAATGAAAGTAAAACTGGATAATTCGAGCAACACGTGCGCAGTTTCAGGTGAACAGATTTCAAGTATTTTGGTCTGCTGAAAAACGTGTTCAGATCAGAGCCTCGTTCCAATAGCCACTTTGGACCAAAATTCTCGTCGAATTGTTTTTATTAGTTCTTCAATATTCTGGGATTGGGCATCAATAGTAATTCAAACACTCCAGCGAGAAGGCTTCGACGTTGAACCTCAAACGAAGGGCAAAGCGATAAAAAATGCTTCATACTCTCTATACCATCGCTAGAACGGCACATTGGATTTATGGTACCCCCAATGTTGTGCTTGAATCATGCTTGTGCTTGAGTCTAATGTTTTATCATAGAAGGAGAAAAAAGTGTTAAATCGAGCGTTTTATGACAAATGCTGATCCTTTTTTTTCAGGCAAACCCACCACAGTATGATAGAGCCGAAGACCTGGCATCACTACGCCATCTCAACGAGGCTGCTTGCTTGCACACTCTTCGGCAAAGATATGGCAGTAACCTAATTCATACTTATGGGGGCCCGAATCTTCTAGTTGTCAACCCACGTGAGGAGCTTGGCATTTACAATGAGAAGGTAAATTTAGTAGCAATTATAGGTCCCAAACACTCGTTCTTCATTTCAGAAACAAAAAATAGAACTAAAAACCAAGACCTTCAATGAAATTGTTTGTTTTGTTTGTTTTATTTTATTTGTTTTATTTGCCCCTTGCTTAATTTTGCTTTGAGTAGGTTGTGTATTGAAACATGCAATAACTTCTAGCTTGAAGGCCACGGTTTGGAGAGACGAAGGAAAGAAGGAAAGAAGACATCAGTAAGGAGGAAATGAAATATATAATTTAAGGCTATGAAAATTCATTTGAACTGAATTTGGTAGAGTCCCACTGCTTGTGTTCATGCCAAGGAATTTTAAAATCTAACAACTAACAGATGGGGTCGGACCAAAATAGTAACCCGAAGACACAAAAATTTCTGGGAACTTCCTGACTAGAAAATTTTGATGAAATTTATGTGGTGCTAAGATTGCATTCACACGATACCGGCACAGTTTGAAAACGGTGAGAGATGTGATGGTAGCAAACTTTAAGCAGGTGTTTACACGATGCAGCTTTCATAAATAAATCCGTTTTCAAAATCTGTCATTTTCAAAATCTGCCCCCAAAATATGAACCATTTTCGTTGGAACGGGAGGCCTATCCCTCACATTGTTCACCGTTTTCAAAATGTGCCGGCATCATGTGAATGCATTCAAAGAATCAAATGGAATAGGCCTTTGATAAAATCATTTCATCACCAGCTGTACTGAAGAAAAAGGAATTACTGATTATCAACCACAACCCAACAATGCATACTTTGACTACTGAATAGTTTCCGTGCATATAACGTTTTCGATAATTTCCTATGGCAACAAAGGGATTCCTTAACCCTATCTCACCTGGGGGGGGGTGGATTCCACCCCCCCCTCGTACATTTTCATTTATAAGTTTTTCCGCGTTTGTTGAATGCCTCTGAGATTTAGCAAGTTTAACTTTCTATCATACAGCAATGAAACTGTAACAATTTTGGTGTTCTATTTTTAGCCTTGTCTCCATGGTAACCAAGTTGTCGTGCCACACTCTGTGAAGAATATAATTTGTATCTCTTCTAATCCTTTTCAATAGGTCCGATTAAGTCTAAAGTATGAATTTACATCTATTTTGATCTATATATTTCACTTCTTTACGAAAAATAAAGTTTCACGACTTTTTAACACACTTTCCTTTTTATGACGTCATATGACGTCATAATATTAATTATGCTCTAGCAACAACAACAACAACAACGCTAATTAAACCATTGTTTCACAAATTCATTGTTTATATAATCGACAACCTTTGTGCCAAATTTGGCTGCCATATCTCAAGCAACAACAGAGATAAACAGGGGGGGGGGTGGATTCCACCCCCCCAGGCATTGACCGTTTCAAATCGCCCAGGTGAGATAGGGTTAACTAATATTTAATAGAACTGAATGTAACTTTTTAGCAGGATGTCATAGTATGGTCTGGAAGTAATGCAGTATTATGACAAAGATGGAATTTTCCCAATTTTTGACATGTTGAATAATTTTTTTATATGCATCTCATTTAGCAACATCATTATCTTGAAAAATAGTGACTATTTTTACCAAACAGATGTAAAGTAGAGATAGAAATAGTGATTGACTAGAAAGATTGTCTCTTACCTGACACTTTGTTCAGTAAAGTTTTCTTTTGGTGATTAACAACCCTGGATAACGTCTGTGCAGTAGAACAGTGGTTGCTCAGTAAAATTGAGGGGTTCAGTGTTATAGAGGGATAACATGGTGTCGTTGGAGGGATAACATGTAGTAAATTTGGGGTTGTTCTGATATTTAGAGGGATAACATCCAGTAAATTTGCGGTTATTCAGATCATGATCTTGCTACAGTGGTTTAAAAATTTCATTGCTAAATTCCATTTTTAATCATTTCTAGTTTTTCTAGTCAAGTTTCACAGTTAATAGTAAATTTACATAAAGATGGGCAAGATTGAAATCACAAGAAACTTCGTTCTACCAGTGATCAAGCTAAATTATCGGGTTGTTTTTGTCATTAAAGGTCATAGACATGTTCAGAGGCTGCAAACAAGAAGATATGCCACCTCACATATATGCCATGGCTCAGACTTCGTATCGAAATATGCAAGCAATGAGCATGGATCAATCAATCATTCTGCTTGGCAGAAGTGGATCAGGAAAAACAACGAATCTTAAGCATCTTTTGCATTACTATACCACAGCTACGGTATCAATGCATAGCAATGTTACAGGTGAGACAAAAAGATCAGCATTTGCTTGGACATGATTTCTGTAAAGATGGCAGCACAAAGATGAATCATGTTCTATAATCGAATGCCTGTAGAATGGTTTAGTATTCTTAATTGGAACGCAATTCGTCATACTAAAAGGTTCCTCACAGCCATTTTTAGCGAATCATCTATTATTGTTGCGAATACCAATGGTCATTGGCTCAAGCCAACCATGTGTGCAACCAATCCAAGTGGAACAATACTTTGTCATGTATGCTGCAGTTTTCTTTTTAAATTTGTAAAAAATTTAATTTGTAATTTGGATTTGTAAAAAACGCATTTTTGGTAGTTTATTGTCTTTATCAATATAAATGTAGCCTCGTGCTTTTGGAAACTTGGTGTTGCTGTCTAGCGGAGTAGTTTGAGATGCAATAAACAACAACAAAGAATTAAGATACAAGACTTGCATAATGCGACGCTAGTAAGGTATCAACACAACGAAATAGTGCATGAATGATAGTCATAAACAGTCAGATCGTTTGTTCTTACGTCCCTTTACTTGTCTTTCTTATCGGTTTGTTTCTTTCTCTTCATCGGTTCCTTTCTCTCTGCTTTGCGTCGATTTTACATGTGAAGGTCTTGGCATCTCTCTGAATCTTTCCTTGGCAAACAATTTATAGCAAAGATGGAGGAGCATGCTGTCTTCACAATTTCATAATTTTCTCTCCTCCCCTGAGGCATCTTGATTGTCCCGTCTCGCTGTCTGATTTCGTCCCATTCTACGCAACTTTCTCTGTTCCCTTGAGGTATCTTGATTGTCCCGTCTCGCTGTCTGATTTCGTCCCATTCTACGCAACTTTCTCTATTCCCTTGAGGTATCTTGTTTGTCTCGTCTTGCTGTCTGATTTCGTCCCAATCCTTGCAACTTTCTCTATTCCCTTGAGATATTAAATCAGCCTTGTTTATCAGTTTCTCTTAGCAGCAACAGCAACACTTGGTATTCTGATGATGAAGCAAGTCTGCTTCGAAACTTCAACAACAGTAATAATATGGCCTAGTCTTTCAATTTGATTTTTCGCTTGGATTTGTCTTACATGGAATTGTCATAATATTTACTTGGATTTGTCAAAATTGGATTTGTCAAAAATGGAATGTATTACATGAACATGATTATCGTCGCAACTCTTGCTCTTCGTTTTTTAATCAAGCTCCGTTTTCCTGCCAATACCCCGATTTCTACAGTTTTCTTTTATTGCTGTGTTGTCCTTGGTTGAATACATTACACCAAAGACCGGGAGATGGGGCAGGGTAACCTCAGTAGGCAGCTGACAAGGGTGTATCATGTTGATATCTGAAATCAAACCCCAAAATTGATAATCTTGCGAAAACCATACCCCAAAACTTTCGGGTCATTCAAGATATATACCATAAAATTGTAGCAAAAAGCTAAACTTTAATAAAATATATGGAATGTGGTCAAATTCAATACCGTAAACAGATATTTCTTAAAATGACATCCTAAAATTTATGTATATTTGTGATCTTACCAAAATGACCCCTAAAATCTATTTGGCGTACCGGTATATATGGTAGTAACCCCCCCCCCGGGGACCAAGGAATGCTTGCTACATATATATTTATGAGTAAAAAATGTGAAATAAGGTTCCCAAAAAATGAATATTTCTCATTCTGGAAAAGCATTCAATATAATCGCATTTATATTATTGCATTTAAACTGCCTTGCTTCCATTTCTCTCTTTCCAAATTGCACCGTTTTCAGCCTCTTTGGGTATTTGCAAAATCTTATTGGAATGAATCAATTATTC
Source organism: Aurelia sp. 4 Dawson et al 2005 (assembly GCA_964019985.1). Taxonomy (NCBI): domain Eukaryota; kingdom Metazoa; phylum Cnidaria; class Scyphozoa; order Semaeostomeae; family Ulmaridae; genus Aurelia; species Aurelia sp. 4 Dawson et al 2005. Next base: position 15,598,930 of record OZ026500.1, on the reverse strand, counting down.
GTGTGCTGGAAAAGTCATTCAACTTTAAGTAACTATGATTTAAGGCTTTTAGAAACCACACGATTTTGCATCTTTTATAGTGCAGCAGTTATGAGTACGTTTGAAAATTCTTTTACAAGAGGTTTCGATTGGAAAGTGATCGTTTCAATACGCATCGTTTTCGATGGAAGCTTTTAAAAACCGAAACTTTGCAGTTTGCAGGAAACTATCCACTTTCTACCGCTAGCATTGCATAAATACCCTACTTTACATACTCCTCATGGATAATTCTGTTCAAGGATGTCTGCTTTCAATGTCAATTTTTACCGAAACTTGCAATTTTTAATGGAGGCTTTTTCTGTCGTTCTATCTGATTTTCACTTTCTTGGCAATGCTATTGATTATTTTTCAGCTCAGAAGATGGAAGCTGCTTTGTGCCTGTTGGATTCTTTTGGAACAGCCAAAACTTATCTTTGCAACGCTGCTTCAAGGTTTTCACTGAGAGTCACTCTTGAATATGACATGGCTGATCTACTCATCGGAGCCAGTTTACAGGTACTGATTTATCGGACAAAGATTTTTTATTTGAGAGGCACGTGGTTAGTTTAATTCAGGCTCAGTCATAAAGCTTTTTCACACTTGATGATCAATTTAGAAATGAAACACTGCAGACTCGCAAGCTTGGTTTTGAAATTCTGATTTGGACTCGATCTACCGCTTAGGATATTTATGCATTGTTAGCGGTTAGAATCTGAGCACTTGGGCTTGAATATCAAAGGCCAAATCATACGTGCTAGTAAAAAATGAAATTTATTAGGAGTTACCATCGATAAAATACTAACTTTTGGCCAACACGTGGAGGATTTCTGCATGAAAGCTAGCAAAAAGGTAAAGGCATTCTCTAGATTGTCAAACTGTAGTAATTTTAATCAAGCAAGGATATTGTTTAATGCTGTTATAATGTCAAATTTCAACTATTGCCCCCTGATTTGGCTATTCTGTAACAAAGCTGCCAACAGTACCATCAATCAAATGCATAAACGTGCTTTAACTGTTTTGTACCAGGATTTGGAACCCTCTTCTGAAGAACTTCTATCGAGGCATGATGATGTTACAATACATACATGCCACTGCCTACAGAAACTGCTATTAGAAGCTTTACAAAACTCTCCACTTCGTAAATCTATCATACTTCTGGGAGAATTTCCAAACAAAATATGTGACTTATAACTTACGAAATAGTGTTCTATGTGAGCTTCCTCATAGGTCTCACACTATGAAATGCGGGATAAACTCCGTGAGACTTAGAGGAGGTATGCAATGGCATCCTCTAAATGATGATGCAAAGAAGATAGAGTCTGTTGCAGCTTTCAAAAAGGAAATTAAGACTTGGGATGGAGCCAGCTGCCTTTGTACAATTTGTGGATAGACGCTGAATTCCTTTGTTTGTTTGTCAACTTATTTACATCGATTGAAAAACCTAGCTATGAGACTAATCTAAATCCTTTGATTTTAATATGTATTTCTTTAGGTTTATTGTAAATAACTGGTGTAAATTAGGTTTATTTTTATACAAATACCGGGTGCCTCAAAAAAAGTACCCCCTTTTGACTGGAAAGAAGAACGAAACGATAAAATATTATCACTCTCCGAGTAGACAGCTAAATTCATCAATTTTCGACTTAGATTCACATACCTTGCATTTCAAAATCGTCCACCATAAACCAGAGATATAAGCTTGCAAAATCAAAATTTTCATTGCACTCTAAACCAGAGGTTTTGAAAAGGGGCCTAGCCATGTTTTGTATCATGGATATTTGCCAAAGCACCTGCTGCAAACTTTAACTTTCAGTTTTTCTCTTTTGAAAAGAATAATAAAAATGTTATAAGAATGATAAAGTCGTACTACATCTTCAAATTCAGCGTGTAAGTATTCCTTTTCTTCTTCTTTGACGCTTGGGATGGAGTGCAATGCACGAATGTATGCATCTAGGAGTAATTATCTGTAGAACAATTGATGCATTTCAAGGTATAATTCTTTTCGAAAGAAATAGCTAAAGGTCAAAGTCGAAATTCTTTTCCAATAGGCCAGTGATATCAAATCATGGCTAGGGGTTTTTAGAAAACGTCTGGTTTGGGTGCACTGTAAATCTTGACTTTGCAAGCTTGTATCTCGCCGGTGTTTGGAAGACGATTTTTAAATGCAAGGTATGTGAATCTAACTTGAAGATTGATAAATTTAGCTGTTTACTCAGAGAGTAAGGGATCGTCTCCAAATTATCGTGTAGCTTTTATACGAATCGATACGAATTCAATCGTATACGTAAAAAGGTGTTCTACGATTTAATTCGTATAGCCGCAAATGAGATGAGAATTGTATACGAATTGTTTGATTTCTATACGAATTTTGATACGAATTTGATACGAATTTCATACGAGTTTGATACGAATTGTGTATACGAATTGCTTAAACGATTGTGTTACGATTTGTGTTTACGAATTGCTTATACGAATTTGATACGAATTGCATGCGAATTACATACGAATTGTATACCAATTTATACGAATTCTAAAAGGTGACGATACGAATTAATTCGTATGTGGCTTATAGAAGATCGTATCAATATCGTATAATGCTACGAATTCCCTATACGAATTTGATACGAATGTTTGGAGACGATCCCTAATAAGATCTTATCGTATCGTTCCTATTTCCTGTCAAAATGGGGTACTTTTTTGAGACACCCAGTATGTAGGTACCAACTTTAAATAAATATATGAAAGAATGAATGAAAATTTCACGCGCGCTACTTTTCTTGAAAATCGTTCCATAACAGACAAAATTCACATAGTTCCCCAGTGGCTCAAAGAAATGGACTACATTCAAGGCCAAACACAAAATACCCAGATTTCAGTGCCTGGCCGATGAAGATGGTTAGGTGGAATTGCTACAAGTATCTCTCTGTTCTTAGCACATACCGTAAGATATAAATTGTGAGTGCAAGGGACGAGGCAGGAGAGAGACTTGCTAGATTAGGAAATCGAAATCGAGACCTTAAAACAAGGAATTGGATTATTAGATTTAATCATCATTATGCAGCGACACTTGTCGCTCATTTGATTGGTCTTCTGTCTACATCAAAGGATTTTCTGATGGACAGAATCATGTCCACCGTCTGTATGTGGAAAAAATAGTCTCGTTTTCAGTTTCCTAGTCCTACAAGTCTCTCTGTTCTTTTCTCCCTCTTTCTGCTCTGCGTCTTGTGCCAACAAGAGATAGACTTGTGGCAAGTCCAATGTTCAGGTTGATGAAGCATCGCCCTTCGTATTTGTCTCTACTTCGGGGTGATAGTATAACCAAACAGATTCATTTTGGTAAGAATTTCGAAAGGCCATGTTGGCTCCAGGGATTCATTCTGAGATTTCTTCTTGTTTCCCGCTCAATAGAGTCTCTGGAATACCATCAGAGGCTATAATTGGAAGAAATATTGAAAGGTAATAGTCAACTTGAGGAAGCTCCGATTTTACCCATAAACTTCTGTCAAACTCATCAAACATTTCACCTAACATTTATCAATATTCGTATTTGGTATTTTCGATGTTGTGAATTCGTTTTCAAGCAGAACTACCATTTCACCAAATATTTATTAATATTCATATTTGATATTTTCGATGTTGTGAATTGGTGGTCAAACAGAACTACCATTTCACCAAACATTTTGTTGGAAACCTGTGATCAGAAGTTGCCTGTGCAGTTACCGAGACACTGCGGAACATGCACAAAAGTATATTGATCAAAACAAGATAAAATGTTTGGTGAAAAGATTGTTGCAGCGGTCAATAAAGATTCAGCATTTCACACAACAGCGAAAAAAGTAGTTGCTCTCGATCAGGATCAAACTTCATCCCACATAATCAACCAAATAACTAAAGATTTATTTTTCTCCATGCCATTTTCTAATACGGTGATGTCTTTAAGTTCTTCCTTGCCTTCTTAAAACGTCATACTGTATGTGCCACGAATTCGGTATTAAGAATATGATGCACAGGTAGAAACAAAAGTGTTCACTACATAAAGTTTTTCTTGGAGCAGTTTCTGAACCACACATTTATTTCGAAGCCCTGAGGTCATCAATTTTTTTGCAGATATTTAAGCGCCATGTAAACAGCTTTTGTTTCTTGCATTTAGGTGGCATAATTTTACGGCGAAATTTTAATTCCCCTCCGCCCCCTTTGTTCCATACTTTATGAAAGCTCTCTTAGATCGGGGCTTTTCCTTGAGTTAATTTGTCGTATTCGCGGAGCTTTTTTGCTACCACGCTTTTAAATTTTCCCTCCAGACATATTTGCTTGAGAAGACAAGAGTTGCAAGGCGACCAATCGGAGAATCATCGTTCAAAATATTTTACGCTTTGATCCTTGGCTGTGACGAGAGATTGAGGTTGGTGACATATTCTTTCAATTGATCTATATTGGCCGAAAAGTGCTTGTAACCTCTTCATTGATTGTTGGATTAACGTTCAATTGAACTTTCAAAAGGGTATTGCCTTTTTCTTAAAAAGTAGCAGCTACAACTTGTATCAGACTACGTATGACTACGTGTCTATTACTCCGTTTTGAAATGTCAAGGTTTTCAAGTCATTTCGTTTTCAGATGATCTGGGGTCTTTTCCATACTCTGTTTTAGGTAAGCGAGCCTGGCACGAAAATGGAGGTGTTTCCGTTACTATATTTTCATTCATTTTGATTTCCTTTGCTCAGGCACTTCATTGGCTTTGTTTGTTGTGCCTGGTCAGTTGCTATTCTTGTAGCATTTTCGAATGACTCCGTTTTCGGTGTTTGTAATTAAAACGACGCGTGTTCTATTTTCTCGATCTTCAAAGCACCTCTTTGTTAACAGCGTTTCTAGATGTCTCCATCTTTGATCGTTTTCAGTGGAAACACAACCCAAAAACAGATACACGCCGCTTCGTTTTTATACAAAAACAGAGTAATGGAACGGGGCCTCAATGTGATTGCTGGTTTAAAATGGACGGAGGGAAAGGAGACACCTGAAATTTTAAGACCTTAATCGTCTTGGTCAAAGTAAAGCTTCTTGAAAAGCAAAGGCACGTTTTTGCAAAACATCTTCATATGCAAACTGAAATTGGAACATCTCAAAAGACGTTTCTTTGGACACAGGTCAATATCTTGGAACGAGGGGCAAATCACTGATTTTTTTTCGTACGCCTTCCTTGAAATCACAAAAATATCACTTAAAAATCACAAAATCACACAAAAATCACGTGCAAAAAGCAAAAAGTCGTAAATCATTGAAAAATTACTGAAAAATCACACAGAAAATCACTAAAATCTGAAAAAAGTCACAGAAAACAATCATGTGATTTTAAAATCACAAAAGTCACGTACGCTATTTTGAGAAGTGATTTGCCCACCGGCTTGGAATTGCATTTTATCATTGTAAATAGATGTTATATGTTTTGATTTGCTGAAAGGTTAATCTGTGTACAAATATGTTAAGTTAAAAAATGATATTACGTTTTCAATCATGAGGAATGCGTTGCTTTGATTTTACTATGCTGCAAAACTGTCCGAACACTAGATATTTTGGACTACAAAAAGTCACGTACGCTATTTTGAGAAGTGATTTGCCCATCGGCTTGAAATTGCATTTTATCATTGTAAATAGATGTTATATGTTTTGATTTGCTGAAAGGTTAATCTGTGTATAAATATGTTAAGTTAAAAGATGATATTACGTTTTCATTCATGAGGAATGCGTTGCTTTGATTTTACTATGCTGCAAAACTGTCCGAACACTAGATATTTTGGACTACAAAAAGTTTCGGACATTAAAATTGTTAGACGTATGAAATGTCCTAAAATAGTAACGTCCGAAATTTTTGACTTTTAATCTACCTTAATTTTCGGTCAAAGCCCTTCTTAGTTTAAGTTGTTCATGTCGCCATAATTACGAAATGAAGAGATGCATAAAAGTGAAAATTTGCCTCTACACTAAACTTTTTGCATAGAACGGGATTTGGGACTCAAAAATGCAATATCTCTAACAACAAAAGATTTCCGTTTTCGCGCCTCTGACCTTGAAAAGGAGGATTTATTTTTTGGTAGATGCAGTAATGAGACGCAAAATTGATGTTCATTTTATCGTCTCTTTCTAGGAAAGAATTATTTTTAGATGCCGCATTAAAAGAAGATAACTGTTTCATTGATATCACTGCTCTAGTAAGTTTACCATTTTATATCTTAGATTTAGGCCCCGTTTACACGAGATCGGATTCATATTGGATCGGATCCATTTTTGAAGAGGCGTTTACAAGGGATCGGATCCATAATTGTGTGTGTTTACACGAGATCGGATCCAAAGCGGACCATTTTGCAAGAAAGTTGTCAATTTGAATCGTTAGAAGAATAAAAGCAAGTCTTTGTTTTGACGTCAATTTTAAGGGGTACAAGGGCTTCATTTTAGAAAGTTCTCTTACTGGACGTCTCTGGGTCTCGATTTCTATCCTAACCCGTTTGGATCCGACCCCACCCGTTTACGCGAAACCTTGTTGGGATCGGATCCAAACGGGATCACATTCGAAAGTGATCCCGTTTGAGTACAGATAGCAGATCCAAATGGGTTCGGATCCGTCGAATCCCGTGTAAACGCAAAGCCTATCCGTTACAGTTTGGGTACGGATCCATTTGGATCCGTTCTCGTGTAAACGGGACTTTAAAGTTAGTTGACAGAGCTTGGTATAGGTAGTCTACCTGGTGAGCCATAGGATGAGTGAGTCATTACCACGGCCAGTCATTAGAATATACAAAGAAAGATTTACCCTTCGACCCAGATTTGAATATTTTAATAAGATTTTAAATTTTAAAATGAAACCTAAACTTTGAAGTGTCACAGTAATGATTAATCACAGATACAGCCCTTGAATACAAAGATTAGCTAGAAAATAGACTTCAAGAAATAGGAAATGATGCAATGAACTAGAATGATATAAAGATAAACATGATAAGACAGCAGAAGAAGTTGTAGGATATATATAGAAAAGGAAATAAAACAAAAGATCTGAAAATAAAGAAGTAGAGGCACTCTCAGGGAAGCAAAGAGAGTTGAGACTGAAAATAGCAAGATGTAATGATTCAGAAAAAAAGTAAGAGAATGAAGGCAGAAAGAGATAAAATTCTTCATCAGATAAAGCAAATGCTATTGAGTGAAAATGAAAGACAACTTGATGAGACAGTAAATGAAATAGACAAAGAAAAGGACACAAAAAAATGTTTGAATCAGTAAGGGAACTGTCCAGGAAAAATTATGAGAACTTTTTCATCACCTCTTCTGCTGTCTCTATCATGTTTATCTTCACATCATTATAGGTCATTGCATCATTGCCTATTTCTTGAAGTCTCTATTCTGGCTTGTCTTGGTATTCAAGAACCGCTAAAGCAGAAAAGAACTTAGTTTCCTTGGTTCTCCAGTGCGGATTAGCTTTTATACATACAGCCCTTGTTATGAGGCCTAGGTAGCAACAAAATGATATGACTACTAGCCAGTTGTATTCAGAAATCAGTTGTCAGTTTACGTAGTATAATATGTTTTAAACCTGTTTCAAATGCCATTGCCTTTAGGCTTAGAGGCGCACGTGAAACTTAATCTTCTAACCTTACCTGCAGATAGCTTACTTTGTTGTTTACCAAATTGAGGGGAAGATGACAGAAAATTCGAAAAATGACTGGATCATCAGACGAGAGATATGAAATGAGTATTACGGGCTTGCAACGAAAAGGACCGTCATTTTCAAATTTAGTTCTGTAACATCAAGCCATTTTTGCTTAAATTCGTCAGAGAAAGTTGTATCTTTAGACCCCCAACCTAGACTCAGAATGTCCCCATTAAAACATCGAAGATGAATATGAAAACCTGCTTTTACTATTGAAGCTATCCAGTATAATATGGTTTAAAACTAGTTTTCATTAACATTATATAATGAAATTAAGATGTCTTCCAAACTTCAGACTACTGACTTTGTAATTTGAAGATGTCGTGCTGTGCTGCGTAAGCAAAACTACTATTGGTAGATTTCTTTCTCTATTTGGAACTGTTTTGCTCAATCTTTGCCGCTTTCTTTACAGTTAAATCTGCCCTTCTGACGAAATTGTGTGAGAAGATTTGTAGCGTTCAGAGATAAGATTTGAATTTTGGCCCCCATGCCGCAAGACAGCATGGTAACCGTGAAACTTGAAAGTAAATATAGGATCTTGCATTTTACTGCTGAAAAGATTCTATCTAATGTGATTCAGCAGTATTTTTCATAAGAATTTTCATAATTAACTTAGTGTGACTTCCAAAAATTATCCATTATTGATTTTATCGTTTTGAGATGTCATGCCGTTTTTGTGAATTAAGGAACGTTGTTTTTTCATAAATTTGTGCCTCCCTGGAAGCCGTCACGAAAAGCTTGGAATGGGAATGTTTTGTTCTTGAAGGGAAATTCTGCTGTAGCAAATCTCTGGGTCATATAGATTAAATTTATTGACTAATCTTTTAATAACAAACATGAGATGGGTTTTATTAACTATGGCTTGCGAGGATCATTCTGTGAGGTCTGATCATTCTGAGGCTAATACTGGTATCAGGCCCGTCGGAAGAGGGGGGGCTGGGGGGCTTCAGCCCCCCCAATAATTTGCTGAAGTTTGCTGATTTTGTAAGTGAAAAAGGCTGTAAAAGCCAAGGTCGTAAGAAAGAAGATTCAAACTTGTATGTATTCGTGGAAGCTACCAGAATCTATCAAAAATGCAATATCTTTTGATGTCATTCAAGTAGAAAAATTCAAAATTTTCATGGGAAGGCTCTCATTTGTCGTGATCCTTTGCTTCCGTCAATAGCACTTTTTCCAAAAATGGGGCGTTTTCCAACAATCTAAAGGGCGTGGTCATGCAACATTTTCCCGGGGGCAAGCCCCCGCACCCCCATTTTTCCTTGCTTCGCTCGCTTCTCGTTTCAGCCCCCCAATATGAATTTCGTTCCGACGGGCCTGTACGGTATATTTCATTTCTGTTCGTGTTTTGATGAAAACGCCTTTTTGCAATGCTCCGGTTTCAAATGAAAACAGTACGAGTAAGATAGGTGCTCATACTGCTCCAGCAACACGATGTTGTTGATCATCTTTCCAAAACATTGCATTTTGCTAGTATCTGTCAAAAAGACATCAATCATGAGTTTGTACGCCATTGTAACAGCCTATAAGGGAGCGGTCATTTTTAATCCTGGGTACCGGGGCGGAGGATTTTTGGCAGCGGTATGAAACTTTTTTCCATTACTCTATGGGAGTGCGAAAATTTTAAGAGCAATTTCTATGGGGCACAAAGCTATTTTTTTTGAAAAGATTTGGATGAAGTCATCGATCAAAGATTGAAAGAAAAGTTAACAGACACCTGGAAATGATGAATCAGTTAGCCATTATGAAAATCGCCTGGGGCAACTTGCTGTCTCTCTATATATGTACTTTTTATGCTCAGGGACTTCTGGATGGGGTACTAAACCATTTTTGCTGAATGATGATGCAGTACGAGAAACTTTTTCTATGTTCAAGATGGGGTATGAAATTTTCTCCAATTGTGCAAAATTATCCTCCTCCCTGGTACCCAGGATTAAAAATGACCACTCCCTAAAGGCATATGCGAAGGGTTTTCAGATATTTCGTTCTAGGCGTTCACACTGAAAACAGATTGTGTTCAAAACGCATCGTTCTCAGATTCATCTATTCTCATCAGCGTTCTCGACAAGCTTTGTTTTCACAATAGAGCATTGTGAAACGCAAGGCCAGAAGGAGCATTGTGAAACGCAAGGCCAGAACGAGCATTGTGAAAAGGGCCTGACAATTACTATTTGCGAAGGTTTGTTTGCTGACTTTGCTACGTCAGCATGATGATAGCAAGTTTGTTCTGGGATTCTAGCACATACAGGACTCATCGGTTTCAAGGACAGTCGAGTGACTGAATATGGGATACATATATTCAGTAACGTTATAGTAAAGTCCCAATCTTTTGCATATTAAAATGGCTTTCCTGCCAAAGAATATTCTCTTAAGGTTTTTAACAATTGACGCTGGAAAAGTTTTCAGTCTTTTATATAGCCCAAGAATTCCTGTCATAATTTCTGGAAAATTCTTACGATTTTTTATGGGAATGTGCACAAGCCCCATATTGAAAATTCAAAATGGATGCACGATTACGCTAAATGCGATGGTGAGAAGCAGGGAACAAAGATGCATTGCGTCATCAGTTGAATCTCAGGAGATTCTTTGAACATTCTTGATTAAATTGCAATGTATTGGTAACAAGTTTATCATCGCCATCTTTAAAGGTGGCCTTTGCAAATAGCTTACCTTGCGTGTTGTTGTCTCTGTATTGGCAGCCATTTTCGTGCATATGTCATCTCTGTGTTGGCAACAGCAACGACAACGAAAGGTTGTATTCACAAAGCACTTGTGTTGCAAAGGCCCCTTAAACGCGATCATCTTTTGCATTGATAAACGAAGTAAGAGTCACTTAACACATTGAAAGTTAGGGATTCCAAATATAGTAAGATACATTGTTATCAAGTATGGAAAATCATGAGGCTTGATTGGGTGTCTAAAGTTTGCAATTTGTGTGCCATGTTAGCGGCAAATGCCATTTCCTTACCGTGTATTATTGAAAAGACGAGTACGAATGAAATTTGGATGCAAGGAAAGACGAGATATTTATCTTAATGAGGCTATTCTGACCTATGCGAAGAAAGTACGGCTAAGTCTATAGGTCACACCCTGATAAAGACGCAAGTTAGGGATGCCTAACAAGTGTCGTGTCCTTTGCATCTAAATTATTGCAGCATCGTTTCTCTAATATGATATGAAATACATATTCATTGCCCACCCAATTTTAGCCCTTATGCATAAGCTTTTGTCTCAAAAACATTGCTGTCAAAACAGTAAATCCCCGCATATAAGCACCTACCAAAATAAGAACCTAGAGAATGTTTTTCTAAATTATATACCTTGCAATGAAGAACCTGCTTAAGATTGATGAAATATAGGTTATTATTGCAGGGGTTGTAAAGTTGATCCTTGATCGCGGTTATTAAGGTCCTTGTGGTCCCAGTTGGCTTTGAAAGTTTTATTCTCCTGCCCAATTACTTGTTATATCCATAAGAACGCTTCCAAAACAAATAATAGGGCTGAACACTTTTGTAGGATTCTCAAGAGGATTACATGAGGCACTCTTCAAATAAGAACCTCTATACCTTGAAATTAGTCTTGGTACCTTTGAAATAAGAACTAATTGTAGCCTGGCTACCAAAAAAGTAGGTTCTTATACGCGGGGATTTACTGTACATTTTATTATTTGTAGGAGAAGGAACAATCTCGTTGCGTTGATCGTTGGATGGAACTTCAGTTTGCTTTAGAAGCACTTGACATATCATCAGAAGAAGCCAAGGGTCTTTGGACACCAGTTGCGGCGATATTCCACCTTGGCTCTGCTGGAATCTCAACGGGTATGCTACAGACTAAGATTGCGTTCACACGATGCCGGAACTATTTGAAAACGATAAAAAATGTGACGGTAAAAAACTTTTTGCAAGACTTTGTTGTCAAAGAAATGTACCTACACCCTAAGAATTGACCAGTCTCATTCCAAAGGCGTCGAAAAATGTTCCGTTTTTATCATTTTCGAGTATTCACACAAGGCTGCTGTCAAAATGTGTCCGTTAGAGTTCCGGTTTCAAAATCTACCGTTTTCGAAATCTGCCGGCAAAAAATGTGACGTGTGAACGGAAGGCCTATCCGTCACATTTGTGTACCGTTTTCAAAATGTGCTGGTAACGTGTGAACGCTGTCTTAGTTTTTACCAACATTAGGCGTTTGTAGATCCATTTTCTGCCTGAGAACTCAGCCTATGGTAACAAAGTAACACTTTGAACGTTCCTGCTTGGAGCAGAGGACTTTTGTATTTTGCAAAATGTGCCTAGGAACTGGGTTCTCGCCTTCCCGGGATTTGAAGACGCCTCACCGACATTTATGTATGGATACGATTCTTATACCTATCCAAAAGCAACAAGAATTTGGTAATTTTGGCACACTCCTTGAATGCTACTACATTGCGTGATCTGTTTAAATGGGCTTGAAATGTATGCCATGATAAAGACAGAGGACTGACTGAGTAATATGGAAAAGGCGTCGCCCCCGCTTGTTATTTTCTGCAAAACTCCACCAAGGAAATCCTTATTCTAGAACCCTTGTTTGATTTTTGGTATCTTGAAACTTGAAACATGTGAAATCTTGAAATCATGTTTTTCTGAAACTTAAGTTTCGTCCGATTAAAGGACGTTTTCTGTCCACTCTGCATTCAAGACCCGCCTTTCTTACGATTCTGGAAGTTTCCACACACCCTGTTTATTCTAGACCGGAGAAAATAACGGCTAATGTTTGCTGTAGGAAATATATTGAAACTGGATCTTTTTTCATTTCAGGTGGACCAGTGCCAACGTTCGCCAACAAAGCATCAGTACAAAGAGCTGCAAGCATCTTGGGAACAACTGAGGCAGAGTTGACAAGGATTATCTTCACGCCTTCATCATTGAACAAGCCGAGGCAAACCTCTGAGAAGGCTCGGAGTGACTCAACATTATCAAACAGCTCGGAGCAAGGCAATGAGACAGAAGGAGGCATGTACCAGGATGCTTTAGATGGATTTGTGATGGGATTGTATGTGGAGACATTCTCAGCATTGATAAGATTAATTAACAGGTAACATAAGAACTTCACTTCAGTCTTGATTAAACCTGGTTTCCATGTAGTCATAAGGTTGCCTGCGGTTGCTTTCTGCCATCTTCCATCCTCCCGTCATCGCAAGCAATTATTTTCTAATGGAACCTTTTTCTTACGGTGCTGCAGGCAGGGGACCTCCGAGTATGACCTCCGAGTAAAGGATCTTTTACAACTACCAAACACGAAAACAACCTCCTATGGGATTAACTCAATACTGTTCAGGGGGAGCATCCTGTGGAACTCCATACCTGATGTGATAAAGAACAACCAGAGCATAGCTTCATTCAAGAAAATAATCAAAACGTGGAATGGGGAAAAATGCAATTGCACCATATGTAAATAGTTTTAGAGATTTAGTTTGTATTTAAATAGTTGGTTATTAATTAGTTACTCTTCTCTTTAGAGAAAACTATTCATGTTATCACACCATGTAAATAAATTCATTATTATTATTATTTTTATCATTAACAAATTTTTATTATCATTAACAAAAAATATGTTGGCAGCACAACGACTAAGTTTCGACAACGGTTTAATGTCTATAAGTCCTATCATCGCACATATGCCCGCAAATACAATGATGGCAGCCTTGACAGGGGTAAACTAGTCCCGCAGCTGAACTTTTTTGCTCATTTTTTCGGCGAGGGTCATCAGGGTGCGTTTTCGGTTAGTGTAAAAATCATAGATGGGGCTCACGATGTGTTTTCGGTTAGACGAAAGGAGTTGTTTTGGCAATATAAATTGGGGACTTTCATACCAAATGGTTTAAATGAAAGGGCAGCGGATGTTGAGCTGGATATGTTTGCTTGCGGTATTGCTTAACTTTTATCGATTTATCGGAGAGATTTTTTAATCTGGGACATCAGATAGGTGGTATACACGCGGTGGCAGGATGGAACCCACGGTCAAGCCATCCGGGGTTTAGCAATTTACGAAAAGCAGATCCTGGAGGGTATTTTGGAGTCTCTATATGGCCGCCCGGGATTTAGCAATTTATGAAAAGCAGATCCTGGAAGGTATTTTGGAGTCTCTATATGGCCATCAGGGATTTAGCAATTTACGAAAAGCAGATCCTGGAAGGTATTTTGGAGTCTCTATATGGCCATCAGGGATTTAGCAATTTACGAAAAGCAGATCCTGGAAGGTATTTTGGAGTCTCTATATGGCCATCAGGGATTTAGCAATTTACGAAAAGCAGGTCCTTTGGGGGTATTTTCGAGTCTCTATCTTGCCATTAGGGATTTAGCAATTTACGAAAAGCAGATCCTTTAAGGTATTTTGGAGTCTCCATCTCGCCATCAGGGATTTAGCAATTTTACAAAAAGAAGGTCCTTGGAGGGTGTAAATTGTTAGGAGTCCCCGTAGAGTCCAGTGTCCTAGTTTCTAACAGCATGGATTCTAGTCCCTTGTCGATTTTAGAACCGCTTAGGCTAGATGAAAAACAATTGCATGTAAACATTTTTTCGTATAAATACTTGGCTGTTTTTATTGTAAAGCACTGATGAAGATTTGATAATCGAAGCGTCTGGTTTTTAACAGTTGTGTTTTTTATTTTTACTTTTCTGTTATTTTTGAGGATGGTCTAGTTTATATATTTTTGTTATCACTATTATTATTATTATTATTATTATTATTATTATTTATTATTATTATTATTCTTATTCTTATTCTTATCATCATCATCATTATCATTGTTATTATTATAATAATTATTATTGTTTTTATGATAATTATTATTGTTTTTATAAGAAACTTTTCCATTTGGTAAGAAACGCATCAAACCTGAAAAGAAAAAAGTTTTTTCTTATTTGCCGGACACTGCAGTAACTGTAATCTTTTTTGAGTTCACTCACTTATTTATGCCCAACATTTCCTTATTTTCCCAGGGCTATTTCAACAACTGCAAGAGTGAATTCAACTTTGCAAATTCTGGATAGTCCAGGATTTCAAGATCCAATCTCAGTTCATCCCAAAAGTCATGGAGCAAGCTTCGAAGATCTTTGTTATAATTATGCTTGCGAGAAACTTCATTGGTTTTTGCACTTCGCTACTTTTACAGCGCAACTTGACCGTTATAACAGGGTATGTAAAGTAGTTTTTATCTTGTAAACTAAGGCGTAATCGATCCAAAAATTTATCGAAAATGATTTCAGTGGTTGCAGATATAATTTATTTTACCGGATGTCCCAAAAAAACGCAGCAGATTTAAAAAATCCTAACACAAGCTGTTTGAAACTAAAAATTTAATAATCCTGTTTCTTGAAATTTACAATAATTAGAATAAATTTTGAGATAATTTTCAGAATTTTAGGTGACCTGGTTGCAGACTTATAAATCGAAAAACTCAAAATTTGCTGTCATGGTAAAACCAGACCTCCCACAACTAGTGCAAAGCATATTGCAAAATTACGAGCTTAACGTTATCTGCAACTTTAAAGGATTACAGACAAGCACATAATTTGATCAAGAAACGGTGACAAGAGATCCCTTAATGGTTTATGAGTTATTTAGTTTGGAGGGAGCTCTCAGTGTTCATTTCCAATTGAAAGCATAACTATAAGAATGGCCTAGTCATATTAGAAAAAGAAACTTCGTCATGACCGAAATCTTCATACAAGTATCGGTTCAATGTTCAACCAACTTTTGTGTTTCAGCGCTTGTCAGCAATCTTCTGTAATTGCTAAAACTGTCCTTTTTTATAATTTGTCAATTTAATCACCTATTGCTAATGCAGCAGCTCTGGTTTTGACCTGGAAGCAATTTTGAACTTTGCTGATTTTTAACTTTACAACCAAGTCACCAAAAATACTGGAAAATATATCAAAATTTATTCTAATAATTGCAAATTTCAATAAAAATAATTGTTTACAGCTTCCATTAGAATTATTCAAATCTGTTGCGTTTTTTCTGGGACACCCGGTATAAAAAGGACCTGCCGATTCAAGAAAGCATATAGCCTCTATCTCCAACTTTCAGTGTTCTTTCTTGCTGTCTACGTTTGAAATTAATCGTCATTTGTTAGAAATGAGGAGTATAGACCTTTGGCATGTTTTTGCACACAAGAGCTGCGCTTCTGTCTTTTTCCCTTTTTGTGGATGATCTTTGCCGTTGTAAATTTTTTGCTGTAACTTACAATAATTTTTCAGACATTTGAAGCAAAGTTGCGCTTAACTTTGAAATATCAAGATCGTTGTAAGGATATATACTGGGTGTCCCAGAAAAAGTATTAGTGTTTGAAAAGTTCTAGCGAAGGAGTCTTGGATTCAAAAATATTTGTTTTCGGTTTATGTTATAGATGAGATCTCAACTTAGATTTTGCGACCTTGCATGTCCAAATCGGGTTTGCATTCGCAGAGTAATTGATCTAGACATGCAAAATTTTTGAGGAAGCCAAAGACAAATGGTTATTGAATTATGCTGCTACTATCTATGCGTAATTTGAAGAGAATCTTGAGGAAGCTCAACCATCGAAATGTCTATTCTTAAAAGTTTCCTGATCAGTTAAACTATTATCAAGTAGAGAAGACGTTAAAGAAAGATTCGTCTACCCTTTGACAGTTCAGAGCACAACTTTCTAGAACTGAAGGAATAGGAACGATGTCATGTAGTGTTTTCTAATGATGAAGTATCTTCTTTTCTAAAGTTTGGTTACAGATGTGACTGTTTTGTCATCTTTGGGTTTTGAATTAATGAAGAGTAGATTTTACTTTGATGACTCAACAAAAGTCCTGAAATAATGTTTTGGTGAGCTGTCCCAAAAGTTTTTCCCGAATAACACATAGATTGTAACTGCACAATTTAATAACCATCTGTCTTAGGCTGCCTCTGAAATTTCTCCGTTTAAGTGAATTACTCTGCGAATACAACGTGACTTAGACATGCGAGGTCGCAAAATATAAGTTAAGATCTCATCTGTATCATTAACTGAAAACAAATGCTTTTGAAACGAAGGCTCCATCGCACAAACTGTTCAAACTTTTATACATTTTTTGTACACCCTGTGGGCTCTAGCATAGGTTCCAAATCTTTAAATCTACGAAAAAAAGCGGGCGTAAAATTCAATGACCTCTATGATATGATATAATGACCGCCACTTTTCTATGATTCTACCGTTGGACTTTTCAGAAATCTTGAATATTTGTCGAAATTACAGCCTATTTTATATTTCAGCTCATTTCATGATGTGACGTCATCAAATTTTCAAATCACAAACCAGAAGAGTGAAAGAGTTTTGCTTGATACCATATTGTAGTCATCTACAAACTATGGTTTTCTTGAAAATTATTTGATCTTTCGTCAACAGGTTTAGAAATTGTGATAGTTTTAATTTTTTTCGGAAAATTTTCTTGACTACTTAAAAAAGAAGAAAAGCACCGTAATTCTGAAAATATTGAGGATCTCTGAAAGGTCCAACGGGAGAATTACTGCAAAATAGTTCAAGTTTCTTTGAAGCCGTTCAGTTCAAAGAAATAGGTCATAGAATTTTACACCCAGCTTTTTAAAGATTTGAAACGTATGCTGTAGGCTCTATGACTTGTCAAATGTCAGAACTTATTTCATCGCACGTGGTAAAAACCACCATCTAAAAGGCAAATTTAGCTCATTTGTTATTTTCTGTCTTCTTTCCAGGAGAATATTGACTGTAACTTTGAGATTGAAGACATGGTACCACCGAACGCTGCAATCGCCGCACTGGACAAACTTAATGTTGTAAGTAGATCCCAGAAATGGGATGGAGCTTGGCTACTTGACTTAGTTGCGGTTTGGGATATATCCCCAATGTACAATCTTCCATTTGTGAAAGTTTCTTTGGAAAATATCATTCACGTATGCTATTTTAATTCACCTCTTCTGCGATGCCAAACGAGGAGGGTCGCGTGGAGAAGCTTGAGATATATGAAGAGCGGGAACCTCGTTTGTAAGTTACTACCGGCTGCCAAAAAGCACCCTTGTTTAAAAAATGCCCCAAATTTGATTACACAGCCCATATTCAAATTTCTCCTTTTGAGCCGGATAGGGATAGAAACTTGTTTTATACGTGTAATTGCAACATGACGATACGATTTAGATTTCTCGCTGCATAGGGAATCACATCCTTTGCCTCGAATTGAATGTTATTGTGAAAGGGGTCTATTGCCCAATCACTGCTTTCTTTACTACACTTGGTAGCCTACTACGCATAGTTATCAATCTTAAATATCCGTTAGGCCACATAAAGAGGATATTAACTAATTTTTCTGCCTGGGAGACAGGAATAGTTATGTTTGGCTGACACATTTTAAACATTATTTAACAAAAGTGAGTTTAGTCCGAGATGCTAAGCGTCTTTGTAAAGAGCTATTCTAATATCAAGTTCAATGACTATATGATCATTGATCATTTTCCTAGACATAGCTGATCTTGTAATTGGTTTAAAAATTAGCAAATCTAGCTTTCTTTAGGCAGCCTGGTTTGAATCATACAGCAGAAAAGCACTTATGATTGCCAGATAAATTTCTTTGTGTTTGTTAAGCTGTTTTCATTTATTCATAAAGGACAGAAGGGAGCATGCACTATCACTGGAGGCTTCACAGATAATTAAAATTTGAAGATCCTGACTCATAGGAAAGATTGACTATTTTGCTGGAACGGTATAGCGCAAAATGATAGTTTCAGCATGGAAGTATTCACCGTTCGGTATCACAGAGATTTTATCATCTTTAAGGCCCCTTTCACACTAATTCGTGTTTGCATGAAAACGAATATGTTAAGCTCCGTTTTTGGCTTTGTGTTCACATTAATCCACTCTGAAAACGGAGCTAATTGAATATGCTGACAAAACGGAGCTGAATGAAAGCGGGGCTGAACAAAAACGCATACTTGTAATGTGAACACCAAAAATGGAGGAATTTGAATAAGCTATTAACAAAAGGCCTTGCCTGTTTTGTTTTTCAAAAGAGATAATCAAGTGCGTGTTTGAGAACCAGTGTGAGTACTTGTTGAAAGATATCCGTTTTTATCTGATAACGAAACAGTGTGAACGGGGAGGAAAAATTGCTCCGTTTTTAGGAGTAAAAACGGATCTAAATGAAAACGGATTAGTGTGAACGGGGCCTAAAAATATTTGACTCATTAACACAAAATTAGTCAAAAAGAAAATTTTGTGAAAGGCTCTTATTCAATCAGCACGCGTTGCACTTGCGTATCGCCATTTTCATTGGCGACAAACAAAGGCCAACCAAGAGATGCCATCTGCGGAGTATTCTGGTTAGGGCCCTTAAAGGACAAGTCCGGGGTTGATAAAATTGTTAAAAATCAACCTTACCAACTGCTGAACACCAATCGCGAGTGCTTTCCAAGTTTTGATCCCTCCAGCTTTCATAAATTGGTTGATGAATCATCGTAAGTTAGGCCAAATATCGTCGCCATTTTGTTTTTTGTACGACTGTGCGAAGGCGCGATAAAGAGGCTAGTAATTTGAGTGGTATTTAGTGGTATGATATCAACACATTTGGCAGTCTCGTTCAGGTCAACGTGAAGTGACGTCATGTAAAATGACGTCATTTCGCACTTGGCAGATTGAAATATGTAGTTTTGCAGATTAAAGAGAAGAAAAGTACTACACCCCATTCACGACAGTGTAATCTCTTGAATAATCAACAGTTATAAAAACCCCGGACTTGCCCTTTAATAATCGATTTTGGTGATATTTGAAGAGGACATCCGGTAGTCCTTTAGTAGGCCTAGACAAATTCAGAAGTGCTGAGGAAGTCTCGTATTTGCAGTACAATGTTTGTTTTGAAATATTTATTGATATTTTGAACAGCAGAGTTGTGTAGCAAAGTGTCACTTCTTTCCAATATTCAGGTTGTCGGAAACCAGTACCTGGTAACTTCAGAACACCGAAACCGATCTTCGTGCCCCGTCTCAACGAACAAGATGTGACCAAACATGCTTTTATTTCAGAAAATCAAATGGACGCAAATCAAAAGTAACGAAATATTTCAAACAATTTGAATCCTGTCTCGAAGACTCCAGAACATAAAGGAACCCTTTTTATTCTCGCTGATCGTTCCAGTACTTACATACTTGCATATGCTATGCATACACTTTGCAAAGCATACAGTTCTTCTTGAAAATTTGAGGGATGCTAGAGTCTCTTATCTCGTCCAATAATACTTGCCACATTCTGTTTCCAAGAGAGGCTGTAGTATCGATTCCAAAGGACTTAGTGCGCACCTTTGGAGGCTGCCTGTCCTTGGAGGCTGGTTTTGCCAAGTGGCAATCTGGATAAACTGTTGGAAACATAAATAACACAAATTTGCACGAATCAAGTAGATTGCGATGGGAGATTGATCCCCAAGCTGATTTCAGATGCATTATTACGTGGAAAAATATCTCTCCTTTTCTGAGGCTCACACTGCAACATCATCCTGGATAAACTACGGAAAGATTTCCCTTTTGATGTCCCACCATAAAAACCACAAATTTTACATTTGTGGTTTTTTTGGGGGAAATCAAAAGATTAAATGTTTTGAATAAGTCTTCACAGGCTCTTTGGCTGGACAATAGTCATTTCACCATTTGACTTACTACATTCATGGATAGAATGTAAGAATTTGATAAGAGAACTAAGTTGCTGTCGTTAAAGGGAAGTGACTGGTACGATTGTTTTTCCTTTATTGAATAGGCGACCAATTTACCTGCAATTTCATTACACCTTTGTGTTGCAAGAAGTTCATTTCAAAATTACTAGTTTCTTCAACACCAGACGAATAAAAGGAAATCCAAGTCCACGTGGCAGTAACCCTCCAACGTCTGCATGACAGGGCTCATTCAATAATAGAAAATGCACGCATAAAGGACAAATGGTCTATTGGCCAAGTGTTGAAAATCTTATTCGATTTGATCGTTCTGTGATGGCATATAAGATTCTGAACAAGCTGAGCCTGGAAAGCCTTTGGGACGAGTACCAATATAGATCCGCGTATTCAAATTATGAAACAAGGTAGGTAGGTAGGTAGGTAGGTAGGTATTTATATTTAACTTGGCTATCCCGCGAAAGTCTGAGAGACTTATTTCCAGGAGGGGACACGGATGTTTTACCATTAATCTGCCGCAGATACCCGCCACAGCTACCAGATTTCCCTCATATGGCTCTGGTCGACCCGGGCTAGTGTTACGGACGGCGACCAAACTGTCAAGCGTGGGATTTGAACCTACGACCGTTCTGATCTTTGGTTTACGAGTCAGACGTCTTAACCACTCGGCCACACGCTCACCTGGAATTGTAAGGATCCTAACAAGGAATTGTAAGAATCTCCAAATCCCAAGGCTTAGAACTGAACATGCCTAAAAAGGATTTTCCTACTCTGTCTTAAAGGCTTGGAACGATATGCCAGCTAATATTAGAGAATTCCAAACACCCGGGCACTTCAAAAAAAAACTAAAAGCGCACCTTACGAGCTGAGAATGCTAAGAAAATAACACTAAAACACGACCCTCTGGAAGAACAGCCAACTTTTATTTAGGTATTACTTCCATTTTTTATAATATAAACATTGTATTAGGTTTATAACTGAAGAGGTATTGTTGTAAAAGTAAAAATAATAATGATGAATGATGATGAGGCAACGATTGCATGAACTCAAACAACAGCCGTGAAAGGTCCGGCCTTTGGTGCCCAATAACGCATTTCGGCGCACACTCGTCAGTGTGGTTCTTGCGAAAGACTAGAGACTGTGCAGTTGTATCGGAGAACAAGATATGTTGGTTTCGCTAAGTTGCAATGCTGATCAACTGTTTTAAACAAAAATTTGCATGAATCACATAAAGATGAATCAAGTGGTGTGTAATGGAAGATTGATGTCCTACCTAATTTGAATTGCAGTGTTATTTAGCAAATTGGCAAAGTGTGGCTTCGTTTCTGATGAACACGCTGATTAATGCAATCAGAGTGTGATGGAAGACTGATGTCTCATCTGATGTGAGCTGGAGATTCATTGACAAAATATCACTTCTTTTCTGAGGATCACACTGCAAAATCATCCTGGATAAACTACGGAAAGATTTCCCTTTTGATGTCCCACCATAAAAACCACAAATTTTACATTTGTGGTTTTTTTGGGGAAAATCAAAAGATTAAATGTTTTGAATAAGTCTTCACAGGCTCTTTGGCTGGACAATAGTCATTTTGTCATTTGACTTACTTCATTCATGGATAGAATGTAAGAATTTGATAAGAGAACTAAGTTGCTGTCGTTAAAGGCAAGTGACTGGTACGATCGTTTTTCCTTTATTTTCCTAGGCGACCAATTTAGCTGCAATTTCATTACACCTTTGTGTTGCAAGAAGCTCATTTCAAAATTACTAGTTTCTTCAACACCAGACGAATAAAATGAAATCCAAGTCCACGTGGCAGTAACCCTTCAA
Source organism: Aurelia sp. 4 Dawson et al 2005 (assembly GCA_964019985.1). NCBI lineage: Eukaryota > Metazoa > Cnidaria > Scyphozoa > Semaeostomeae > Ulmaridae > Aurelia > Aurelia sp. 4 Dawson et al 2005. The sequence goes on along the minus strand of OZ026500.1, from coordinate 15,576,720 downwards.
CGTCTGCATGACAGGGCTACGCATAAAGGACGAATGGTCAATTGGCTAAGTATTAAAAAGCTTATTGGATTTGATCGTTCTGTGATGGCATATAAGATTCTGAACAAGTTGAGCCCGGAAAGCCTTTGGGACAAGTACCAATATAGATCCGCGTATTGAAATTATGAAACAAGGAATTGTAAGGATCTGCAGATCCCAAGGCTTAGAACTGAACATGCCAAAAAAGGATTTTCCTACTCTGTCTTAAAGGCTTGGAACGATATGCCAGCTAATATTAGAGACTTCCAAACACTAGGGCGCTTCGAAAAAACTAAAAGTGCACTTGATGAGCTGAGAATGCTAAGAAAATAACACTAAAACACGACCCTCTGGAAGAACAGCCAACTTTTATTTAGGTATTACTTCCATTTTTTATAATAGAAACATCGTATTAGGTTTATAACTGAAGAGGTATTGTTGTAAAAGTAAAAATAATAATGATGAATGATGATGAGGCAACGATTGCATGAACTCAAACAACAGCCGTGAAAGGTCCGGCCTTTGGTGCCCAATAACGCATTTCGGCGCACACTCGTCAGTGTGGTTCTTGCGAAAGACTAGAGACTGTGCAGTTGTATCGGAGAACAAGATATGTTGGTTTCGCTAAGTTGCCGTGCTGATCAACTGTTTTAAACAAAAATTTGCATGAATCACATAAAGATGAATCAAGTGGTGTGTAATGGAAGATTGATGTCCTACCTAATTTGAATTGCAGTGTTATTTAGCAAATTGGCAAAGTGTGGCTTCGTTTCTGATGAACACGCTGATTAATGCAATCAGAGTGTGATGGAAGACTGATGTCCCATCTGATGTGAGCTGGAGATTCATTGACAAAATATCACTTCTTTTCTGAGGATCACACTGCAAAATCATCCTGGATAAACTACGGAAAGATTTCCCTTTTGATGTCCCACCATAAAAACCACAAATTTTATATTTGTGGTTTTTTTGGGGGAAATCAAAAGATTAAATCTTTTGAATAAGTCATCACAGGCTCTTTGGCTGGACAATAGTCATTTCATCATTTGACTTACTACATTCATGGATAGAATGTAAGAATTTGACAAGAGAACTAAGTTGCTGTCGTTAAAGGCAAGTGACTGGTGCGATCGTTTTTCCTTTATTTTCCTAGGCGACCAATTTAGCTGCAATTTCATTACACCTTTGTGTTGCAAGAAGCTCATTTCAAAATTACTAGTTTCTTCAACACCAGACGAATAAAATGAAATCCAAGTCCACGTGGCAGTAACCCTCCAACGTCTGCATGACAGGGCTACGCATAAAGGACGAATGGTCAATTGGCTAAGTATTAAAAAGCTTATTGGATTTGATCGTTCTGTGATGGCATATAAGATTCTGAACAAGTTGAGCCCGGAAAGCCTTTGGGACAATTACCAATATAGATCCGCGTATTGAAATTATGAAACAAGGAATTGTAAGGATCTGCAGATCCCAAGGCTTAGAACTGAACATGCCAAAAAAGGATTTTCCTACTCTGTCTTAAAGGCTTGGAACGATATGCCAGCTAATATTAGAGAAGTCCAAACACTCGGGCGCTTAAAACAAAACTAAAAGTGCACTTGACGAGCTGAGAATGCTAAGAAAATAACACTAAAACACGACCCTCTGGAAGAACAGCCAATTTTTATTTAGGTATTACTCCCATTGTTTGTAATATAAACATTGTATTAGGTTTATAGCTGAAGAGGTATTGGTGTAAAAGTAAAAATAATAATGATGAATGATGATGAGGCAACGATTGCATGAACTCAAACAACAGCCGTCAAAGGTCCAACCTTTGGTGCCCAATAACGCATTTCGGCGCACACTCGTCAGTGTGGTTCTTGCGAAAGACTAGAGACTGTACAGTTGTATCGGAGAACAAGATCTGTTGGTTTTGCTAAGTTGCAATGCTGATCAACTGTTTTAAACAAAAATTTGCATGAATCAAATAAAGATGAATCAAGTAGTGTGTAATGGAAGATTGATGTCCTACCTAATTTGAATTGCAGTATTATTTGGCAAAGTGGCAAAGTGTCACTTCGTTTCTGATGAACATGCTGATGAATGCAATCAGAGTGTGATGGAAGACTGATGTCCCATCCGATGTGAGCTGGAGATTCATTGACAAAATATCACTTCTTTTCCAAGGATCACACTGCAAAATCATCCTGGATAAAGTACGGAAAGATTTCCCTTTTGATGTCCCACCATAAAAACCACAAATTTTACATTTGTGGTTTTTTGGGGGAAATCAAAAGATTAAATGTTTTGAATAAGTCTTCACAGGCTCTTTGGCTGAACAATAGCCATTTCGTCATTTGACTTACTACATTCATGGATAGAATGTAAGAATTTGATAAGAGAACTAAGTTGCTGTCGTTAAAGGGAAGTGACTGGTACGATTGTTTTTCCTTTATTGAATAGGCGACCAATTTAGCTGCAATTTCATTACACCTTTGTGTTGCAAGAAGCTCATTTCAAAATTACTAGTTTCTTCAACACCAGACGAACAAAAGGAAATCCAAGTCCACGTGGCAATAACCCTCCAACGTCTGCATGACAGGACTCATTCAATAATAGAAAATGCACGAATAAAGGACAAATGGTCAATTGGCTAAGTGTTGAAAATCTTATTCGAATTGATCGTTCTGTGATGGCATATCAGATTCTGAACAAGTTGAGCCCGGAAAGCCTTTGGGACAAGTACCAATATAGATCCGCGTATTCAAATTATGAAACAAGGAATTGTAAGGATCTGCAGATCCCAAGGCTTAGAACTGAACATGCCAAAAAAGGATTTTGCTACTCTGCCTTAAAGGCTTGGAACGATATGCCAGCTAATATTAGAGAATTCCAAACACTCGGGCGCTTCAAAAAAAAAAACTAAAAGCGCACCTTACGAGCTGAGAATGCTAAGAAAATAACACTAAAACACGACCCTCTGGAAGAACAGCCAACTTTTATTTAGGTATTACTTCCATTTTTTATAATATAAACATTGTATTAGGTTTATAGCTGAAGTGGTATTGGTGTAAAAGTAAAAATAATAATGATGAATGATGATGAGGCAACGATTGCATGAACTCAAACAACAACCGTCAAAGATCGAGCCTTTGGTGCCCAATAGCGCATTTTGTCGTGCACTCGTTAGTGTGGTTCGTGCGAAAGACAAGAGACTGTACAGTTGTATCGGAGAGCAAGATATGTTGGTTTCGCTAAGTTGCAATGTTGATCAACTGTTTTAAACACAAATTTTCGTGAATCAAATAAAGATGAATCAAGTAGCGCGTAATGGAAGATTGATGTCCTACCTAATTTGAATTGCAGTATTATTTGGCTAAGTGGCAAGGTGTGGCTTCGTTTCTGATGAACATGCTGATGAATGGAATCAGAGTGTGATGGAAAACTGATGTCCCATCTGATTTGAACTGGTGGAGATTCATTGGCAAAATATCACTTCTTTTCCGAGGATCACAATGCAACATCATCTTGGATAAAGTTCGGAAAGATTTCCCTTTTGATGTCCCACCATAAAAACCACAAATTTTACATTTGTGGTTTTTTTGGGGGAAATCAAAACATTAAGTGTTTTGAAGAAGTCTTCACAGCTTCTTTAGTTGGACAACGATCCTTTCGTCATTTGACTCAGTGCATTCATGGATTGAATGTAAGCATTCAAGAAGAAAACTAAGTTTCTGTCGTTGTAGGTAAGGGACTGGTAGGACAGTGTTTCCCCTGTTGAATAGATGTCCAATTTAGCTGCAATTTCATTACACCATTGTGTCACTTCTAAATAACTTGCTCATTAAACCTTTAGCTCACTTCTAAATAACTTGTTGCTTCAACACCTGACGAAAAAAGGAAGCCCTTATCCACGTGGTTTTAACATTCGAGACAACAATTGCATTAATTCAAGCAACATGCGCCAGAGATCAAGCCTTTGGTGCCAAATAGCGCGCCTCGTCGTTCACTCGCCAGTTTTTATCTTGTACGAAGGACAAATTAACAATAGAAAGAAGCCGCTTTAGTACTGGACGAACAAAAGGAAATTTAAGGCTACGTGACAATAACATCCAAGCCAACGATTGGCTTAAACCAAACAACAACCGCTAAGATCCAACCTTTAGCGCCATATAACGCGTTTGGTCGCAACCTCGCCAATTCGGTTTGTGCGAAGACAAAGACAGTACTCGTATATCAGAGAACAGAATGTTTTGGTTTCGCCAAGTTGCGATGTTGATCAACTGTTGGAAATAGGGATAAAACAAATGTTCATGAATCAAATAGCGATGAATCAAGTAGTGCATAATGGAAGATTGATGTCCTAGTTAATTTGAACTACAGTATTATGTGGCAAAGTGTTGTGGCGCCGTGGTGTAATCGCCTGACATTGCAGCCAGAACAGTCAGGCGGAGTGGGTTCGAGTCCCGGTAGGGCCTTACCACTTGACCGTCATGACAAGGGGTCGCGGACTCGATTAGGTCCGCTCTATATCTGCGATCACAGCGCTTGGCGCTGAAAAACGCAACTTTACTTTCACCGTCAGTGTCACTTTCCTGATGAACACACTGATGAACACAATCAGAGTGTAATGGAGGACTGATTTCCCTTCTAATTTTAGCTGCAGATTTTTTGGCAAAATATCACTTCTGTCCTGATGAAGATACTACAAGATCATCTCGTATTATCCAATCCACGGAAAGATTTGCATTTTAATATGCCTCATTAAAAAATTGACATGTTACATTTGTGGTTTTTATGATGCAATCAAGTATATTCCATAAAATATTTGAAAAAAGTCAGCCACCATATTGACATAGTAATTATCAAGCTGTTAATCAACGGTTTATTTATCTTCTTATATGTTTGTCCAGAACTGAAGCCATGTTAACTGTACTCAACTGAAGCTCTCTGAAAACAACCAAATCTTCATGGCTGTGGTGACAACATGTACAGTTTGCGTCAGACTAACTGTAACGACATTTTTGCTATTTCGCTTGGAACGAAAGTGTTATTGTGCTATTACAGACTTACTGATAGAGTTGACATTGATACAGGACGGCCAGGATGCTCGACGATTGATTACAACCAAAGTTGAAGAGGCGTACCATCTATGTTCTCGATATTGAAAAGAGATTCGTATCTTCGCTGTACTTTGTTTGGTCTGCATGAAAAAATCATTGAACATTCTTATTCATTGTGGTTTCCAAGGGGAAGAACCCCTATTTTAATCCTACATATGTTCTGCCCAATGGAAGCAATATTCGAATAGAAGCAAATAACAGCACTATTCGAATAGTCATCCAATCATTGAAATTAATTTTCAAATAAGTATCGAACTGACATGGCACAATTCATCCGCTTTGACAGTAAATGTCAGACAATAATGATACGATGGACGGCCTCCTTGGTGAGATGCCCCTTTCGTTAAATCATAAATTGATCTGCGACACCTGAATATTGGAATCTGCTGAATATTCACGCATTTGTAATCTGTCGAAATTAAAGTTTGTGTGGAGGCTGAAGCCAGAGGCTTCTCGGTAGTAGCACGAGGTTACCGCTTGTTTTGTTCCTCGTTAGCAAACTATATGGGGTTTTGAAAAGACGTTCGATAGTCCAGTCTTCTCGAACATTGGTTGAAGTGGACGGATAGTTTGAGGAGTCCAGTGCGGCAAAGTTTTTAAATGACTCAGTCTCTGGCCAGCTATGTTTTAATTTTTTACACTGATTCATTAGGAATTATGTCAGTCTTTACTACTACTGAATTAGTGTCGAAGGCGTATGTCATTTGCTCTGATATTATGGAGAGGTATGCCTTGAATTTGGGGGTTTGGTCAAGATGCATCATTTAGGGGTCTTCAGCTGTCACACAAGCTTGATGTTTAAAAGCGCATAATTCAACTAATTTTGATAGATTTGCAAGAACCTGTTGTCAACAGTTTATGTAAGATCTTATAGAGGTATTAGCATGAGCTATAGGACACGAACTGAGTAGATTGGGCCTAAGCTGGGGTGGTACTCTCGTAGTGATTTGGCCGACGTAGGCTAGTTAATTCAGTTTGCAATTAATATGTAATGAATACTCACTTTAGTTCTTCTCTGTCGTATCCTAACCTTGCTATTCCTGCGAAATACAGCCAGTAACGGAGCTCGATTCCCCTTCCACGACAAACATGGCGCCTTTCCTGTCGACGGTTTGCAAAATGTGTTTTCGCGCCTCTGCACTACGCTCCTCCGCGTATTAGTATCTTGCTATGGTGCCCCTTCATTTATTATGATTTGTCAATATTTAATCAAACGGCAAACAATTTTGCTGGGACATCTAGTAGCCACTTCTAAAGTGAATTAAAGTATGATTATTTTAAATGTAGGAACGACGAACTGCTTATTCAAGCAAAGGTGACCCACGAGGAATCTTTTGGATTTTGGAAGATGAGGCAATGAGATCTTCTGCAAATGATATTGGATTGGTGGAAAAGATCATGATGGAGCATGGTGCCTCCAGAGGTGAGATGTTAGTTTCCTTCTAGCCAAATGATCTTAATTAGGACATCAGAATTTAGAGCTCGGAGTTTGGTGTGTTGCAGTTGGACATGTAAGTCGTCTTAGAGTTATGAACCAAGCAAGATCAGCTTGCAGAGCTCTGCAAATTAACTCAAAATTAACTTTTCAAAGTCTCTACATCCATTTTACATTATTCTCCAAGCCTTACAAGAAGAAAATCAGTCTTATTTCCATCTACAAAGTGTCGTGAAATTTCCGAAAATGAGCGTTCCGAGCACACTGTGCAGAGAGTACTAAAAGGTGAATCGAAATAGACTAATAAGAAAAAAAAAGATATTCAAACCTCAGTGCTATCAAATAGTAACATTTTTGCTTTGTTTTGTGAAATTGGATTTTAATTGAGAAGAGATCTTTTTCAGCTTCATTAGGGCAAAGAAATTTTGCGAGCTTCCTATCCAAATTTTTTGTGCAGTTGAATTCCGGTATCAAGAACTATGAAACGAACAAGAACATTTTGTTGTATCAGCAGCTTTCACACCGAAAGAATTTATGGATATTATTTTTCTATTCAAGGGGCCAGAATTTAGATACTGCGATTATTCAAGTTTGGAGGGGGCCAGAACTGAGAGTCGTCCTTCATCCACATCGCAGATAGTAACATACAGCATGCCTTACCTATTTTTTAATGTTCTGGTCTGTTACGTTTCTTGCTTGCACTGAAGCGATGAATTGTGGGCATTAGTTAGCGATAGATATTTCTAGTTTTAGGACTGAGCTGCACCGTTTTCACTTTCTTGCGCTTAATGATTTTCTACTGATACTAAGGGCCTGTTTATATGAGGAAAAACACCTCACCTGCCAGACCCGGGGCTGAGAGGTGAGATTCCACCTTCCAAAAGAATCCTTTGTATTTTCAGTTTGCGTTTACATGACGAACGCAACACCACCGGTATAGTGAAGTCCCACTTCACCAGAGGTGGAATCTCACCTGGGTGAGGTGAAATTTTTCCATATAAATGAAACACCACCGGTATGGTGAGGTGAAATGAAATTTTTGGTTGATTCTCATTGGTCAGTTCATTCTGATTTCACGGAAGAGAGACTTTACTCCACCTCACCTCTCAGCCCAGGGGCTGACAGGTGAGGTGAAAAATCTCATGTAAACAGTCACTGAAATTTACCTCGCTTGTCAGCCCCGGGTCTGGCAGGTGAGGTATTTTTCCCCATATAAACAGGGCCTAGTACAGTAAAACTTGGAAGAGTATTATTAGAAATCTTGCAGAAATAAGCATCTCTTACAGGGATTAAGGTGTTTCGGATCAAAGTTTCAGTCTTTTATTTTCCTTCTTGTTTCAGATGACTCAATGGTGAAGCTTGGTGAATTCAGTGACACTTTCAAGCTAGCTCATTTGCAGAAGACGGTCGATGTGACATATTGTACTAATGGATGGCTGAAGAGGGTTAAAGAACATCCAACAATCAAGATGGCATATACAATGCTAGCAGAATCAAAGAAGTAAGTTTGATCTTCTCCAATACTTGGATCAGCCATTGGTATTGAGAGCTGTCGTAACCCTTCAGACATATTCACGGTTTTAGTACCAAAGACTTTCTTTATAATCAGCTTCATTTTAGGGGGACGATGTCAGTGGTACCGCCAGGGAAGGGCTAGTGGGGGCTACAACCCCCACTGTTTGAAGCACCTTGCCCACTGTCGGAGGAAATGTTGGGTTCCTGTCGGAGGAACTTTGGCAAAATGATGTACGCAAACAGCATTTTTCTGCCATTTCAGCCCCCTTGTCGGAAGCTCCAGCCCTTCTGTCGGAATATTTCTGGCACCACCCCGGGACGATGTGGTAAAGAATATCCTAATTATTTTTCCAATTATTTCCAAAATCACTGCAGACGAAAGACTGTTCAGAACGAGCTTTGATAATGCTTGAACTATGTTCGTCATGAATTCGGCTCAGAGTGACAGCGTAATTGCAGCGATAGAATGAATTTATAAAAATAACTACAGTTTCAAATCCCGCACACTTTCTTGACAATATGATACTTGATATTTGAGTGTAGTAAATTGGTATAATAATGTTGTCGGTAAGTGATTACTTGATGTTCTTGCAGGTGTCACAGTTTTCTCTCTAGTTGCTGGTTTCTCTTTTTTCATTATTGTTCTTTTGCAGGAGTTGATAGAGTTTCCCTAGAGGTTACACATTTATTGCACGTCCATGGGTTGATCATGATGAGTCCACTATTTATAGTCAAAGCAAGAGTAGTGTGACCTGTATAATCCTAAAATATTTGATTTTTCCAAATCATTAATGGATTATTATTCGAATAATAAGTCGAATAATGATGTGACATGTGTTGTAAGGCCCTCGCACTGCTAAATACATTGAATGCCTTGTTTTGTCTTTCTCAAGCACACACTTCCGCTGAACTATATTGTCCAACTTACACAGTGTATGGTCAGTTGAATGAAAACATTATTATTATTTGATTCTTGAAAATCAAGATTTGATTATTATATGATTAATATTCGCATAATCTATTTCAATCGGTCACACTACTCCTGCTTTGACTGTAAGAATATTTTACCCTCTCTTACGTGTACCAAAGCAGCGAAGAGGCACCTTGCTCGCGAGTCTTGAAGCCCTCAGTTATTTTTATTCGATCAGCTTCAATACAATGATCAGTTGCCAGGATGCATTTTCAAGATTTTCATAAATGTGAAAAGCCACATTGAGCATCGAATATTTCTATACCATCATGACGGAGTCTGAGAATATTGTCTAACCTTATCGAAATACAGGGTGTCTCAAAAAAATTGTTCGACGTTTGATTAAATACTGAAAAATATCGATACGCTGAATGGGCCTTTGGTCAAGTCTCCTTTTTCCTGAGATTTTAAATTAATTTTTGACACAAGAATCTTGCAAATCCGATAAAAAAAATCATAGGGTTACAAGCTTTTGAAGTTCAAGTTTGTGCGAAAGCTGAAACCAGAGGCCTCAAAATGGCATTTTTTGTAGAAGTCCCATAGGCCGTCGTTTCTGTTATTTCTCAATTGTTTCAGGGCGAACCAAGTTGGATTCAAACAAGTTTTCGATAACCTAGCTGGCAAGCATATCGATGCTTTGAGGAAACAAGTTCAGTCTCTTGCCGGTTATGTTTTGAACCACTGTTTATGGACTTATGCAATGTTTAGGAAATTTTGAGAATGATCGCAAGAAATGATTTACTTCAGAAGTCGTACTTGGTTTGCTCTGATAGCAACGAGAGGTATGACATTGGATAAGCTTCTCTTGCCTCCGTCTTCGAGCTTTTTGCAATAAGAGTAATCTCTGGTTTCAGCTATCGCATATTTTTTATCTTCGAGAGCTCGTAACTCAGTGAATTTTCAACTGATTTGCGCGATATTAGTGTCTAAAATTATTTCATAATCTTAGGAACAGGGTTATCTTTCCATGAGCTTGTTCATGTTGTCCTTATTTTTCAATATTTAATCAAACGTCGAACAATTTTTTTGAGACACCCTGTATGTAGTTTTGCTTATTTGTGCATATGCTTCCACGCAAGTGTATCGAAGGTTCCTTTTGATGATTTATCTGGTAGAATATTTTCCTCCTCCTCACAGGCCTCACGTTGCAGATTTATACGTTGGGCACAGATCTGGTGTCCTACAAGTAGAAATACATCGAACTAGAAGCGTCAAGAAAAGAAGTGCACATGGACCCACACTCCCTGCTGTTAAAAAGAACTCAGCTTGTATGTTTCTTAAGATGCAAATGGTATGTCGATTTCTTTTAACTTCTTGTAACAGTAAATGATAGGTTGCCAAGCACCGAGTACTCTTAGTTTGGGTGTAGTCTTTGTTTTTCTTTGTTTGTTTTAAATTTATTTTGAGTGGGCTTGTCAGGATTTCTTAGCTACTCAAAGCTAATTTAGGCCCACTGAGCATGCCGCATCCAGGCATGGGACCCCTAGTTTAACGTCCCTTCCGAAGGACGACGAGATGAGTTGTGAGGTCAGGTCTCCGAGGTCACCCATCCAGAGTCTGACCTCACTCGACCAAGCTTAACTTCAGTCACCTGACGAAGACTATATAAGCCACTCGGCCACTCACCCCGTAAAATCTTTCAATTCTCTCTTTCAATTCTTTCTTTCGTGAAATTGAAACAAATGGAAAGAAGAAGGACTGTGCATCATGAAGAGATTTCTTGTATGGCTAACTCAGCAAAATAAAATCAGTGTACGTAACCAGTTAGTTCAAACGAACTGTTCAATTTCAAGTAAAACAAAACAAAGACGCTACGTAAGCTGATGATGTTATGGCTCGGAAAATCCGTAACCAGGTTCTGATTGGCTCATTTTACAACGGATTGATTCATCAAGATAAGAGAAGTCGTTTAATAATGCGCAGTCTTTCTGCTTTGTTTTCTTTGAGTTTTGCATCAAAGAAAGATTGCACCCTGACTAGAGTACTCAGCAGAAAGTAATTTATAGGAACTGATGTGCGTGCCATACCTTTCAAGGGGGGGGGGGGGGGCACTCCGATGACTCAAAGTATATTCCCGCCATTATAGGCACAGTGCATTTTGAGTTTGTTCTGTTGGATGATTATAAAAATTGAAACGACAAGTTTACCCATTCATTTTGAAGTTTGACTGAGTCAAGGTTTTCCCGTTTTAGGATTCTCTCCTAGAGACATTACGAAGAACGAATTGCCGATTTGTGCATTGTTTCTTACCAGATGTTAATGCAGGGGTTTCTGATTCAGTGCCAAAAAGTCCTGCAGCTCAGAAGAGTGCCACTCCAACCCTGGATGTGCCATTGTTGAGAAAACAGTTTAGGAGCTCCAGAGTCTTGGCAGGAATAAGAATGTACAGACAAGGTCAGTACGACTTTATAATTACTGGTTGAAATATTATAGTATGGTGATAAAGACTTCTCTGATGACGTCAACAAAACTATTCTTGAGCTTACCATCAAATTTATCAACGAAACCGGTCGGTTTGATTAGGCTATGTACAATGCAACCACCAAGTTCCTTTGCGTAAATGTTATTTCTTTTTAGTTTGTAAATTCTATTTCATATTGGATGTTAGACTTTATCCAACTTAATCCCTAACCAGTCTGCACTCGTGACTTTTTAAATTTGTTTCCAACCCCGATCTGACATCCAATGTGAAACAGGATTTAGTAGAGTATTCTTTGGCTTTTAATTGTGTGTGGTGTACAGTTAGTTGTATGTAAGGTATAGTTGTGTGCCTTTATGTTCAGGCTCTGGGGTAGTCGTTGTCCTTCGCTCCCCTTTGCATCGTCCCTGTAGTATTGTATAGTAGCTAAATAGGTATTGTAGAATGTAAAATTTGTTGTAAATTTCTTATATGAATGAAAAAAAAGAATAATCACTTCCATAAACGTTTTCAAAGACAGACACTTTTCAAGGATGACCAGGATGTGACAGAAGTTCCTGAAGATTGATGATCCTTTTAAATGCTTTCTTTAATGCAAAATTGGTTCGCCTGAATGTCATATATCCTGTTTCAAAGTCCAGGCACTTGGCTTGTTATTTGTCCTGGCTCGCTAGTACCATGCAAAGGGGTGGACAAAATACGAACCACAGGGCCATTGGTCCGAGAAGTTTTTCAGATCGCTGGAAAGAATGAAAAAAAAAGAAAGCAAAGGGATAAAAACAGAAAGCGAAAGAAATGGAAAGTCAATTTTATGTCAAAACCTTACTTTCGCGGGGTGAGTGGCCGAGTGTCTTATACAGTCTTCGTCAGGTGACTGAAGTTAAGCTTGGTCGAGTGAGGTCAAATTTCGGATGGGTGACCACTGAGGCCTGACCTCGCAACTCACCTCGCCGTCCTTCGGAAGGGACGTTAAGCTAGGGGTCCCGTGCCTGGATGCGGCATGCACAATGGGCCTAAATTAGCTTTCAGTAGCTAGAAATCCTGACAAGCCCACTCAAAGCAGATTGAAGATAAAATAAATGAAAAATTATAGCGTCTCTTTATTGATAGCAGTTATTATGTAAATTTTTGCTGTTACCAGACCTACGGATTCCATACAAAAGATGCTGTATATAAGTCTTGTGGCGGTCAGCTGAAAGCAAAATTTGTCCAATAAGTATCATTCATCATTGTGATTGAAGACTAATAATCACTCTTCAGATTCTGTCCAATTCATTAAATGTCGTGACTTTTCAACAGTGGATACTGTTTGAAGCGATTCTCCCACAGAGTTTTTCTCAAGACTTGTTTTGGTCCCGGAAACTAGAATATCTTTGCCACACTTGACTATGTGGTAAACCTATGATCAGTCAAAAGGTCTTGTAGAGTGGAATTTGAATTTTAAGAAGAATTTGACTGTTTGAGTTTGGTCATAAATGACAGAAAGAAACGCACGCTTTCATTGGAGATTTTAAGGTTAATGGAAAGTCTCAACATTTTGGATCTAGGGCTAGGTTTACGATAGTGGTTAAAGAGCATAGCTCAGAAAAAAGGTTTCCAAGATGACATTTCGTACCCTTAAACTTCAATGATGTAATATGCAAATTAGTTTGACAATTGAAAACAAAAGGATAAAACAATGGCAACGATTCGCATGACTGTGTGAGTACCACCGTTGATTTGCTCTCAACTAAGCTGAAAAAAGAGGGTCAGCATTTCATCTTCCTAACAAGAGTACTCTTTTGGAACAGCCGGTATTTGATAAGCAATGTTCCATTTTAATTAGGACGCTTATGTTGTTTTCTTGTAGATGCAACTTTATCGCAGTTAAGTAACTAAAGCAAGCATTTTATCATCTTTACATATATTTGAGTAAGTAACTGAAGCAAGCATTTTATCATCTTTACATATTTTTGAGTAAGTAACTAAAGCAAGCATTTTATCATCTTTACATATATTTGAGTAAGTAACTGAAGCAAGCATTTTATCATCTTTACATATTTTTGAGTAAGTAACTAAAGCAAGCATTTTATGATCTTTACATATATTTGAGTAAGTAGCTAAAGCAAGAATTTTATCATCTTTACATTATATTTGAGAATATGAAAATATATCAAAATACAATATTTTAGACAGGTTTGATGATAAATTACCGATCACTTTGACGCAAAAAGTACCGTGCATCCAAAAATCTTCCCCCATAAACTCTATCTAGAGTTTTGGTGGTTTTAAAAATGGGGGAAGATTTTGGATGCACGGTACTTTTTGCGTCAAAGTGATCGGTAATTTATTCATATTGGTGAACTGTTCGTGATTGTACGGTTTCGCAAACGCAGATACATCATTGTTGGTCACCCAGAATAGCAGAAGTACAAATTATCTCAGTCCCTCCCCAAAAACTGGGAAATGAATCGTCATGCAAAATTTGGTTTCTGCGAGTCTATGGACATAGCTAAGTTGCTTACAGACAAATGAATATATTATGTTGTATTATACTATTTTATATTACATTATGTTATATTATGTTGTACCGGATTCTCAAAAAAGTACCCCCTTTTGACTCAACGAGGAAACGAAACGATGATATATCGGGACTTTTTGAATTCATATGCATATTTGTAGATCTTCAACTTAAATACACATTACATTTTAAAATCGTCCTCCGAACACCGGAGATGTGCGTTCACAAAGTGGAATTTTGGAGTGCACTTCAGATCAGAGCTATTGTAAGAGGGCCTAGCCATGATTCTATATCACTGGTATATTGCGAAAGAATTTCAAATTTGACCTTTACCTTTTTTTGAAAAGAATTATACCTGGAAATGGTTCAATTGTTCTACAAATAATTATTCCTTTGAGTAACCAATCTGTACCTTGCATTCCATCCCAAGTGAACAAGGGCAGATTTTGTAATACAATAGCATCAGTAACTTTGGTTCACACCTCAATTCAAAGCGATTAGTGATTGCAGACAAGAAATTCTCTCAAGCAGAAATTCAAAACAAACGAAGCTGCAAAGTTGCCCTGAAACCAGTACGGCAAACTCTCGTTTGGTGCAGGTGAAGGGAGGTTTTTAAGAGAAGGTATGTGCTTATAACGAAAGAAGAAGGGTGAATCTAATGTTCTGTCTCGCGGATTGTGTTTATTTGATTCAGAAACCGAACAGAGTGCATTCCAATTTTTGCATATATATTGCTCAGATGTACGCAGTCACTCCTCAGCTCCTGAATCAAATAGACAACATCCGCGAGACAGACCTTTAGATTTACCCTTCTTCTTTCGCTATAAGCACATACCTTCTCTTAAAAACCTCCCTTCACCTGCACCAAATGAGAGTTTGCCGTACTGGTTTCAGGGCAACTTTGCGGCTTCGTTTGTTTTGAATTTCTGCTTGAGAGAATTTCTTTTGTCCGCATGCGCTAATCGCTTTGAATTGAGGTGTGAACCAAAGCGACTGATGCTATTGTATTACAAAATCTGCCCTTGTTTCCCAAGTGTAAAAGAAGAGGATAGGGAGCACATGCCCGTTCATTTTGGAGATGTGGCACAACTTTATCATTCTTACCACATTTTTATTATCTTTGTTTGATCAAGCGATGTACACGAATCTTTTATTCTTTTGAAAAGCAAAAAAATTGAAAGTTAAAGTTTAAAACAGGTACTTTGGAAAATAACCATGATTCAAATCATGGCTTGGCCTTATTGCAAATCCTCTGGTGTCG
This sequence comes from Aurelia sp. 4 Dawson et al 2005, assembly GCA_964019985.1. Classification (NCBI taxonomy): domain Eukaryota; kingdom Metazoa; phylum Cnidaria; class Scyphozoa; order Semaeostomeae; family Ulmaridae; genus Aurelia; species Aurelia sp. 4 Dawson et al 2005. Next base: position 15,561,494 of record OZ026500.1, on the reverse strand, counting down.
GGTGCACTGTAAATTTTGACTGTGCGAGCTTTTATCTCCGGAGTTTAATGGACGATTATTAAATGTGAGGTATGTGAATCTAAGTTGCAGATTGGTAAGTTTAGCTGTCTACTCGAAGGGTAATAATATCATATCGTTTCGTTCCTATTTCCAGTCAATATGGGGTACATTAATTTCCAAAATTTTCGGACGTTTAATTTTCGGACATTTAAGTTTTGGACAAAAATTTTTGGATGAAATTATTATCGATTTTGGACAATTTCGGACAAGATTTCGGACATTTTCAAACAAGTGAATAAAATTTCGCACACATACGATTTGACAATAAGTAAGCAAATCAGACACTAGATGTAGCAAAATTCGTCACTCTATGTCTCAAAACGGAAACCAGCATAGTAATCAAGTGTAAAATACATGCATTATAAGGATAATCATGAATTGAAGTTGGGGCAAAAAAGACTTATCCCTCATGTAACAACAATAACATCAACAATGATGAGGGTAACAAAACAACAATAATAGAAGTCAAATACACGTCGTTTATTAGGGACTTGGAATTCGAGCTAGTGCTGAGAGTTTCCTCAATGATCAGAATTTCAGCAGTCCAGAATTTCAAGTGAGTTTCATAAGATCCGTCACAATCTTCAAGTTCACGAAAAGTTATTACATTTTTCTTTCATTGAGACATTGCCTGTCCTTCATTAAGATTTCTAAGGTTCCTCTTTTAGAACAATAGTGATTTTATAGCAGAATTTCATTTCTTATCCAAAGAAATTTTTGTCATTGTGATCTGCTAGACAATTAAATTTTCGGACCACTAAAAAATTCAGACATTTAACTTTTTGGACAATCAAATTTTCGGACCACTAAAAAATTCGGACACTTAGATTTTCGGACAATTATTTTTTTGGACTACTCATTTGCCCGAAAATTAAAACGTCCGAAAATTTTGGAAATTAATGTATTGTAGTATTATATTATATTACATTATATTATGTCATATTGTATCATATCGTATTATATTACATTGTATTATATCACATTATATTATACATTGGTAAATATATCATCAACTCTAAACTCTTCAATAACGGTGAGATGATATTTTAGACACGCACTTTATTGAACACCTTCGATTGAACAAGGGTTGCAGGTTTCTTATACTTAAACATAACTCACTTGTAAATAGAATTATAGATTTCTGGCATTCCGTCGCTCCAGGAAGTCAGCATCCCAGATTATGGTGCACCACTCCACTTCTATTATTTGAAGAAATCTGGAATACATTTACGTTTTCTTTCTGTGTGGAAATTTGTTCACAGCAGCAATTGTCGCTTAAGACGTCTCGTTTAAAGATCCGAAAAGGAAGCAGGAGTGTCTAATTTCACGAGACAATGGAAGTACCTAACACTGAGAGTGCATTTACAGAAAACGGAATTTTGACATTGAGAAAAAGATAGGATGGAGACAGACACATTCAGGGACGCTGGAGCTTTGGTAGGGCAAGAGGGCAAGCAGGGTTGCAAAGGTTGTTGAGACCGAGGGTAAACGAAGCAAGCCGAACATTTTGGGGAGTCCGAAGGTACTCCTCGGGGAAAATTTTTACGGCCATGCCGTTTGGATTGGCTTAAAAGGATATTAAGAATTAAGGGTTTAACTTCATGATTCTTGTCATATCGTATTTAACATTCTTAAAGAAAAATGTTTTATTGAAAGGGAACTTTTACCCCCATGCCTATCCAAGAAAAGAGAAAATGGGTGCTTGCCCCGCACGTCCCGTCTCCAGGGTTTCCGGGGACATTGTCAAAATGGCCTGAAAGAAAGAAATATTGAGACTTAAAGCGCCCAATTTTCATTCTCGAGAGTCGCTATCGGGCTACCTAGGGTTGACCCAAGGGGGATCGGCAGTTTTGTTTACAGGTGCTGTTGGTGCCAATTGAATTGTTATGTTTCTCTGTATGTGGCAACATATGGGTTGGATTATGCATGCCGGCCTGAAATCTAAGACATTTGTGTCAAGTGAACACTTTTTTATCCAGAGGTATCTGCTACCCGTAGAGATTTATACCGATCTTGGGGTAGATGATAACAAGCGAATGGTGTAACTTTGATCTTATTTATGGATTGAAATTGCCCTCTGAAGCTATGAATTTCGTAGTCATTATTGTACTGAAAACCGCAGGAACAACGGAAGCGTGGCCCTGTAAATGAAGAGAAGCTGCCTCTGTACGTAGTTGGTGGAGTCTAGATATGGTATATTTTGTCCTTAAAGACATACAGAGGAGGAGAAGAACGGGTAATCAGTGATATTATTCAGATTGTAGTTACAGCTAATTACGAACATAGGACAGCCGTCGGTTTGACGTATCGTTTTTACTCTTGTGCAGGTTATCCAGAGTACATGGCATTCAGCGAGTTTCGACGCCGTTTCGACATTCTCTTACCTCGTAATGAGAGACAGCAGGAGCCTGTTTTGGACGAAAAGCAGGTATGAAATAGTCGTGAATATTTTGAAATCTGTTATGAAATCGATGAATTTTCACGAGTTGTAACCCCTGCCAGCTAAGTTACCTTTTAAGTTGAAGTTGACACCAATAGGACTTGACTGTTTTCTTTGAAAAATTGATCAGCAAGCTTTTTGAAGATTTCAGCAAAATTTTGAAGGTTTCTCGAAAATGGTTTTATTGCGAAAGCTCAATTTCTGATGTGCTGTACTTGGCTAAAACAGAAAAGTGCCAATAGAGGTAAAATCCAGCAGCTATTTCCACAGAGGATACATTGTCTATGGGAGTTTTATTATCAATTTCCAGAAACTAGTGGCCATAAGGGCCGGCGTATGGAAGGTTGGAATTTTCCATTTCATTTATCATTTCATTTAATACATTGAAGGAAGGTTGCCCTTCATCAAGTTGATTTTCAAGGGGCCCTCCGTAAAAAGCATTTAATTGCAATTTAGAAAACAACATAAAAAGCTATTAAATAAATTAAAGTATAAAACCATATTTACAATGTTTAAAACCTATTTACAATGGAGTTATAAAACTCAGAAAATTCAAAATTGAATTAGGCATTGAATTAGGGCTTGCGAAATAGGGACAAAACAAGATAAATGCACATAGTAACCTCTCTGTGAGTGATGCTTTCTGCACCCCCACAAGACATTAAAAAATCTACCTGAATTAGCCCGGGAGCATTTGAGATTGTATTAACTTTTCGCGTAGAGCCTTAGGTAAGCAAAATGTTTTACAAAGAATGGGACATGGTACCGACGTTCTTATCACATGCAAAGAAATATAATTGTTACGGCTTAGAGTGTATTTGTGGTATTTACGTTGCGTAAATCATGCTTCAGTTGTTTATTTTGATATTGATGCTACAGACTGTCGCATTCAGGGCAGATAACTGGAAAAGACACCGAATCGAACCGCTAATTTCCTGATTGATAAAAACATAGCTAGATTACAAGGAGCTGACATGCTGTGTTTAATGATTCTGCTTTAAACTTGGATGCTTTTTATTATTTCCAGCTATTTTGCCGTGCTTCGAATGTGTTTTCAGGAACAATTTCAATTTGGCATAACGATAACTTGGTAAAAATCGGTCATTTAATTGCCCGTAGGAGTGAAGTGTTACCCACAGATGATAGCTCTGTAACGTTGTGCAAAGTGTGTAAAGGCAGTGGTGGTATTGTGTAAAGGACCAAAGAAAGATAGAGAGCGGAGGGGAGTCTTCTTTCTGCGACGCCCGTTCGAATGGTTCTTTTGTTGATTTAATATAAATTTTTTATTGATGTAAGTGGCTGTCGTAGTTAGGACTCGCTGACATCATGCCCTTTCCAGCTATATAAGTTGTGGAATATCTATATGTAATTGTAGCTCAGTTTTTTTAATCGTGATGACAAAAGTAGATAAAATATTATGTTTTATAATGGTATTTCATGAATCAATTTGCTTTTACAATTCTTTTTCAATTCACACCCAGAGATGTTTGAAGTTTCCAATTTGTTTTAAAGGTGGTTGAGAAAATGGTAGAGCATATGGAGCTTGACAAACGGAGTTACAGGATTGGACTTAGCCAGGTATGCAATAAAGAACTTGTTGCTTGGTAATTTGTATCTGTATAAACAATATTTAAAGGTATTATAAAGATCTGCAGCCTTGGCCATCGCTTGTTTTTGTTTTTGTGAATTTCATTCAGTTATCTATTATGGAATCTGTGCAGAACAAGTCGCTGACTTCACGCAAAGCATGCTGGTCTTTGTGCTTTCTTTCATTGTGTAGCAGCAGAGCGTGCAAGTTAATAATAAATGTTATAGCTAGGGAAACGGTTAGGGAGAAAAGGAAAGGCCACATATGACTAGTGAAGACAGTCTGATGATTGTGGCCACAAGACTGATTGAAAAATAGGACAGCATGACTGCTGAAAATTTTGCAACCAACGCTCTGGCCAAAACAGGAATCAACATTGTTTGAGTACCATTCTATTTTCGGAACAGAAAAACGTAGTTGCAAATTTTCTTTTATACTCAATCAAAAATTGTACAAAACTGAATTATTTAAGAACTGAAAATGAATTACTTTACGAGGATGATGTTGTCACAAAGAGCAAAGACCATGACTACCCCGAGATTTTTGGGTCGTTCGGATGGGATATTTTTGTGTCAAACAGAAAATCGCAATTCGAAGGCAAGCAGGAATCAGCCGAGATTTTAGTTGAGAGCTCTCCCAATGACATTAAGCAATTTGATACCTTCTCCAGCTTTAAAAGGAGGATAAAAGCCTGGAAAGGAGTAGAATGCAGCAGCAGACTATGTGGACCTTTCGTGGCTCCAGTTGGGTTTTTGAGCGGATATGTGTTGTATTCTAAATACCAAAAAGGAAACATTGTAAATACTGGAAATACTGTGAAAACATGGCATAGCTCTGCATATGTGCATTCATAGGTAATTTTTCCGTATTATATGTATATCATGTAATTTATTAGTAGCCTTCGTAGTAGACTTCAATTAGCTTTTATTCCCTAGCTATTTACGCATATGCCTACTTTAGATAATGGATAATTATGAAATAATGATTATAAAGTTCGGTACGCATTGACAGTACCGCCGGCGGGTGTGCGTAAAGCTTGTCAGCACCGTTTAAAAATGGCATCCGAAGGAGAACAGATTTGCCCTTGCTGCTGGCATTCTCAGTAGAAAATTCATTCATTCACCGTCTGTTTCTCACTGTAGATTTTCTTTCGCTCTGGAAGCTTACCACAACTCGAAGATGCTCGTGATGAAAAACTGAACGATACAATCCTGGAATTCCAAGCTTTCTGCCGTGGATACCTGGGAAGAAAGAAAGTGAAAGAGCGTAGGGTATGTTCATGGTAGTTAATTTTATGTAGCACTATTACATCGTGATTGTATATTTCAACAAAGGGAGACATCAAGAAGCACCTCATGGGTCCAAGGGTGTTAGGACACGGATACTTTGATCAAATATTTATTTACCTTGTTTCATGCTTGTTTCTGCACTGTTTCGCCTTTCACTGGCATCTGCAACCATGCTGCAGCAGAACATGGTTTTAGGCGAAGCTGCTCTCAGGTATTCGAATATAACTCCGTTGTATTCCTGTGTCTTAGTGTGCCTTCGCAGAAGACAGGTTTCAAACTGCAAAGCTATTGTTTGCAGTTTGACGCAGACGCATGACGTAGTCCCAGCTATCGCAACAACAGCAACGACAACTGCCACGATGACAACAACAACAGAATTTCTAATTTTTGCTCAAAGTGGGACTTCAGGATTTTCATAAAAAACATGGGACGGAAATGGACAGATTTATCTGTGCACTCTGAGGCGAGGCTTACGGTTTGTCCTCAGTAGCGAGGCAAGATTCGACCTACATAAATCGAATTTTACGTATATTTTACAGTGCTCAGAGAAACTGAAGAAACATAGCAAAAATACTTCCGATATGTTCGGCTATCAACCAAACTTTGATTCATTTCAATGCATTAAACTTTCTCAAACAGTGAAGGTTCTCTTTGCTCCACCCGGTCCTTCCATTTATCAGTAAACGTTATTTTATGAGAAACTAATGCTAAAGATGGCCAAATTTTAGTCCTTGCGATTTGATCCATGTTTTAGGCCCTTTTTCCGTCATTTTTCAACCATTTAATTTTTATAAAGTTGAATATACCAATACTTCTAGTGCTGGTAGGACAGCGAGAAAAATCACAAAAATACTTGAATCTTTCGGCTTTTAACTAGAATTTGAATGATTCAAATCTGTGAAGTAGTCTTGGTGCTATGAATTTTCAAAAGTGGGTTTCAAAAGTTTTTTCTGGCTCACCCGGTACATTGTCATAATTCTAGCCGTACTACCAAAAGTTTTCAGTTCTTCATGAAAATTTCCGCATTTTAGTACTAAGAGTTTCTTAATTTTTCTCTTATTTTTCATCTGGATTTGGACACATGTTTCTTAAAATTTAAAACAGATGGGAATAAAAAGTGTTCAAGTACGTTCAAATTTTCAAAGGTGGGACCTTTTTATGGTTCACCCAGTGGCAGTAGAATTTAATGCAATTTCACAAGATAAGAAACAAAAAGTCCTCCCCGGCGGGGAATTGAACCCCGGTCTCCCGCGTGACAGGCGGGGATACTCACCACTATACTACCGAGGACTTGCTATGAAAAGTTGTCTTGCAGGTAAAATACATAAACAGAGGATTGCTTTTTCAGGCCATAAAAGTGCAATCCCTTTCCAAGCAGTGTTGGACGACAGCTGCTATATTCAGACGAAACCTTTTTAGTGTGAGTGTTGAAAATAAATGACAAGTAAACAAACACACAACTACAGTCTAGGATACAACACTCTGGATCGCATAATACATATGCTGCCAGAGTTAGAAAAAAATATTTGAATCTCTGAGACCAAACAAGTCTCTGAAAACATTTCTGCAGGAATCGCTCCAAAATGTACCCACTTTTTACAGGTCACGATATGTAAGGAGTACGATAGAACTGAGGGGGCTGAGTATCAATCTCAATCACAACCGTAAATGATAGTTATTGGGCAAATTTTGTTGCTTTTTCTTCTGACCACTTCAAGACTTGCGAACAACATTTTTACGATATTCCTAGGGTAACAGCTTAAATCTATTTAATAACGGCCATCAATTAAGACAGCCTTTAGGATTTTGACAAAACTCTGCTTTCCAGTTTTCCACCATTCTGTACTTATCCCTTTTCCTTTCTCCTTGTCATTCTTTCTGGAGACCTGGAAAATTTCTGTGGCCTTTGATGCCATGGTCCGCCTTTTTTCCACCCCCGTCTGCTGCAAGAGGGAATATAGTTGGCTATTCAACCAATCGTTTTAAAATACTGTTGCTTTGATTGCTTTGATATTTGGGGAGCAGCTGCTTTTCAAACGGCGTGCGTTTTTTCTGACACGCCCTGTGTAAAAGCCGTTGCAGGATGACTGCATTTTAGCGGACTAGCTTTATGTCATATCTCCTAGGAACTAACCCTAACCCTAACCTAACCCTACTAACCCTAACTTAGCCCTACCTCACCCTAACTTACCCTAACTTACCCTAACATACCCTAAAACCCCTTTTCCAAAAACCTAACTCTGATTACCCTAACTCTTACACGATGACACATAGCGTTCCGAATTTGAAACCTGGTCCGCTAAGTCCAGACTAGCCGCCAATGCATGAGTTACTTTATATCCTTACCACACAGGTTCAAAAGATAGCTGTGACGTGTCTCCAGAGAAACATCCGTAAATACATGGCTGTACAGAACTGGTCGTGGTGGAAATTATACACAAAAGTCTTGCCATTGTTGGATGTCCATAGAACTGAAGAAGAACTAAAGAGCAAAACGGTAGGATTTACATTTTGTTTTCATGCTGCAATCTTCGTGATGATCGTCAGTATTCAACTGTTTTCCTCCCTGGGCCCTATTGAATGTGCTCTGAGTGCTCTTATAAATCGATACAAAATACCGGATCAGTTAAAAAAAGTTTTTCCGTTTCCTGGTAGGCTGTGGACTAAAATGTGTATGGTCGATATTCAAAATGAAATGTCAATCTATGAGTGAAGGTGAAGGTGAAGGTGAAGTTAGTTATTCAGCGCCAAACGCAGTGATTGCAGAAGAAGAGCAGACCTAACGGAGTCCACGACCCCTTGGCATGACGCTCTAGTGTTGGGGTCCTACCAGGTTTCGAACCCTCTCCACTTGACAGGTCTGGCTTCAAAGTCAGAGGATTACACCACTGTGCCACTACGCCTTTCTATTTGTAAGATGAGTCAGAAGAGAACTTTAGATGAGAAAATTTTGTTTAGCAAAAGCATTCATCTTTAAGGCCCCGTTTCCATTACTCCGTTTTCGTATGAAAACGGAGTGGAATGTCTCCGTTTTTGGGTTGGTGTTTCCATTGAAAACTATCGAAAACGGAGACATTTGAAAACGCTGTTCAAAGTGGAGTGATTTGAAAACGGAGACATCTGAAAACGCATCGTTTTCAATGGAAACACCGAAAACGGAGTCATTCGAAAACGCTACAACAACAATCTATACAACATCCTCGGTTACAAAACGAATGCGAACAAAGGAAATGAAAATTAACGAAAACGGAGTAATGGAAACACCCTCGTTTTCGTACCAGGTGCTCTTGGCGAAAACGGAGTAATGGAAACGGTTCAAGATCATCCGAAAACGGAGCGATATGAAAACGGAGACATATGAAAACGGAGACATTTGAAAACGGAGTAATGGAAACGGTTCAAGATCATCCGAAAACGGAGCGATATGAAAACGGAGACATATGAAAACGGAGACATTTGAAAACGGAGTAATGGAAACGTAGCCTAAGACTCAAAAATTAGAAAAATATTTCTTAGGGGCATGTATGGAACAAGAATTTCAATTTCCAATCTGGTCCATAATATACTTTTTACTGAGATTAAAGTTCTATTTTTGGAACTGACAATGGTATTTAATTTTAAATTTGAAATTGAAGCAAATCATAGACCAGAATGGAATATGGGATTCTCGATTCCCATGCAAACCCCTAAGAGGCATTTTCCAATTTTTGAGTCTTAGAGATTAGTGATTTCACCAAGCAACTTTTCACCATGCAAAGTTTGAGTGTGAGTGATTTCACCTAGCAACTTTTCAACATGCAAAGTTTGAGTTGGAGTGATTTCACCAAACAACTTTTCACCATGCAAAGTTTGAGTTTGAGTGATTTCACCTAGCAACTTTTCAACATGCAAAGTTTGAGTTGGAGTGATTTCACCAAACAACTTTTCACCATGGAAAGTTTGAGTTTGAGTGATTTCACCAAGCAACTTTTCACCAAGCAAAGTTTGAGTTTGAGTGATTTCACCAAGCAACTTTTCACCATGCAAAGTTTGAGTTTGACTGATTTCACCAAGCAACTTTTCACCATGCAAGGTTTGAGTTTGAGTGATTTCACCAAGCAATTTTTCACTATGCAAAGTTTGAGTTTGAGTGATTTCACCAAGCAACTTTTCACCATGCAAAGTTTGAGTTTGAGTGATTTCACCAAACAACTTTTCAGGTAGGTAGGTAGGTATTTATATTTAACGTGCCTAGCCCGCGAAAGTCTGAGAGACTTATTTCCAGCAGGGGTCACGGATGTTTTACCATCAATCCGCCGCAGCTACCCACCACAGCTACCAGATTTCCCTCACATGGCTCTGGTCGACCCGGGCTAGTGTTACGGACAGCGACCAAACTGTCCAGCGTGGGATTTGAACCTACGGCCGTTCTGACCTTTGGCTTACGAGTCAGACGCCTTAACCACTCTGCCACACGCTCACTTGATTGTCGTCTTCCATACCAAACTATTCTGTTCTAATATTGTGGGGACATTATGTGGAAAGGAATTGCTATTGCCTTAATTTCACCATGCAAAGTTTGAGTTTGAGTGATTTCACCAAGCAAAGATATGTAAGTTAGCCATTTGACTGCATCAAACAAAATTGTCTCATCCAAATTAGCCTTTGACTGATAAATCAACTTGTCAGGTTTGAATATCGGTCACGTACTGTTTATTCCACAGCATACCGATCGGATAAACTTTCTTGATTCACGCAGTGCATGGAATGAGATCTTTTGTAATCTATCAAATTTGTGTAGCTTTAAGTGGTGTGACCAAGTCGTTGGGGGTACCGTGTTTCGAAATGTGGGGCGCAAGAAGAGTTGGGTGTAAAATTCTGTCACTTTTTTTTAACTTACGTGCTTGAAAGGAACTTGGGATACTTTGTTGAAAATCTGCCCTTGAAATTTTCTTAGTTTCAAAATGGTGGCATTTACTATTTCTGAGGCTGTAACGCCATCAAATTTCTGAATTCGAAACTAGAAGAGCCACAGATGTCTTGTTGCCACCACATCTTAGACTGTTACAACCATGGTTTTTTAGAGAATTTTGTCATATCTCTGTCATATGTCATATTTGCCATATATCGTATCTGTGGTATTTGTGGTTTTGTATTTCAATTTATCTTGAATGGGCTTGTCAGGATTTCTAGCTACTGAAAGCTAATTTAGGCCCACTGTGCATGCCCAGTCCAGGCATGGGACCCCTAGTATAACGTACCCTCCGAAGGACGACGAGGTGAATTGTGAGGTCAGGCCTCCGAGGTCACCGATCCGGAAATTGACCTCACTCGACCAAGCTTAACTTGAGTTACCTGACGAAAACTGTTTAAGACACTCTGCCACTCACCCCGTAAATGGTATCTGTGGTATCTGTGTTATTTACATGATCATTGGAAAAGATTACTGAATTTTTTATGATGTTTTGTCACAGATTTATTTCTAGGCAGATGTAGGTGCTATTTGTTAGAAAAAGATCTATACCTGTTCAAAATCATGACGAAATGGAGACTTGAATTTAGGAGTGAAATAGGCGTGTTTCTTAATCATGCAAGCTTTGAAAAATGCAGGTGTTTTGACTTCGTGGTTTTCAAAAGTCCTAAATCATGAAAATTCCACGTGGGGACTTAATTGAAGCTGCACAGATGATTATCTTTGGAAGTTCAGCGTTGAATATTTCAGGTTGTGATAGCTGAAGAAATTTCTAGGCGTGGTGGAGTGTTTGTTGTTATAAATATCTTCATCTGTGCATATTTATTCATTATTACGTTCTAGAGTGAACTTAGTCTTCTGAAAAGTAAGATCGAGAAATTTGAAAATGAAAATAAAGAACTAACAGCCATGAATGCAAAGCTAAAGAAAAAGGTAACTTACATTATTCACCTATTCATCATATCATGGGTTCCGAATTCCTAAATCTACGACAAAAAGACGGGTGTAAAATTCAGTAACCTATTTCTTTAAACTGAACGATGCGAAAGAAACTTTAGCCACTTTTCTATGGTTCTATCGTTGGACAGAAATCAGAAATCTTGAATATTCGCAAAAATTCGTAAAAATTAGAGCCTATTTCATATTTCAGCTTATTGTATGATGTGTCGTCATCACATTTCTAAATCAAAAACGACAAGATGGAAAGAGTTTTGCTTATACCATGTTGTAGGCATCCATAAAGTATGGTTTTCTCGAAAATTATTCAATCTTTCGCCAACAGGTTTAGAAATTATGATAGATGAAAGTTTTTTTCATAGATTCTCTCGAATTTTTAAAAAAGAAGAAAAATTCTGAAAATATTGAAGATTTCAGGATAGTCTAACGGCACTGTAAAATAGTTAAAGATTCTTTGAACCCGTTCAGTTCAAAGAAATAGGTCATAGGAATTTACACGCTGCTTTTTAAAGATTTGAAACCTATGGTATTCATCATATACATTGTTTTTTCATTCATCATATTCAAACAAATAGCTTAACTTCATCTGCAGAATGTACAAAGTAGTTGAACGGTAGTAAATGACCAGTCTTGAATTTAGTAACACGCTGGATGCAGAAGGTATGGTAGCGAAGATTCTGGCGATTTGACATCAATCTCTCGTAGCATCGTTTAGAACGGCCAGAATACAATGAAGAGGGGACGAACTCGTGCAAGAGAATCTTGCTGTCTACCTACTGAAACCACGTTTGTTATTGTTGATAGTGATGCACTGTCTGGGGCAGTGGTGGAAAAAGTATTTTGCCCCTTGGCAGCCAAGTTCTCGCTGGAAGAAGTCTCCACTTCTTTTATTTTAAATTGTCGATATCTTTTGAAATTCCCATACCTTTTGCAAAGTGATGTTTCGATCGTTTTGTCATTTTAACATTCAAGCCACATTTTCCAAACCCCATTTTCTACTTTATTTTTCATTTTGAAAGGAAGTATTTGCTGCGGTCACACTAGAATTTAATCCTGCTGTAATCTGAACGGTTGTATTTTCTTGAAATATATCTTTGAAGTCAGAAAGTATGGCATTACGACGATGCAAAGACACCCGGTCACATTGTGCCCTTCCCGTCCTTTGCAAAGCTGCCTGTGCTGTAGCTAATTTTATAAGCGCGAAAGTAATCGTCACGCGTTATTTCCTTGGTAAATCATGATTGATTAATTTTGCTCAAACAGCAATGTAATTTAGGTCGGCACCTTGTTTATCCCGTGTTTTGGGTACTATAGTTTTTTAAAGACCCTTGCCCAAGAAGCGAAACGTTGTAACAGCGTTGTATGTGAATGAGAAGAGCGGGTCACATACAACGACGTAGGCATCAGATGCTAATTGCAGAAACTGTATCAATATTTGTCTTCCTTTTATTTTCCAAGATTTATTCATTCAAGACAAGCTTTTCCTTGTTCTAAGAGTCTCAGTGTGTGCACACTTGACCGTATAAATGTACATACAGTAGTGAGAAGAGTACTCAACGAAAGCTTGAAACCAATTAGAAATGTTGGAAGACCTCCAATGAAACGAATGAAATTGATAGAAGCAGGCCTTAAAGATAGTCTCGTTAAACATTAAACTGACCATTGATTCAAGTCTTGTTAAGAAAGTAACGAACGTTGTTGACAAGCTTGCAGCGCAGCAGATAGAAAGGACTGGGAACAGATTACTAAAGACATTATGGCAAAGAACTGCTGAATACACCAAAAGATGAAGGAAACTGCGGACTGAGAGCCTCTAGGATAATTTTAGCCGATAGTGAAGCACCTTCTATGAAAGAACCACTATAGAAGTTAATATGAGCCATTTCAGCCAGTTACAGAGATTCATAGGTTCATTTATGCAGGTGTTACTGTATGTATTAATAGCAGCAGTTGTAAGCGTACATCTACCAGCACTAACGAAAAGCATTTGTTCTTAATGACTGTTTCGTTTCTTTCTTCAGGTCAGTGACCTGAGTCTGTCTTTAAGTCAGGTTCAAAGCTCAGTTGTCGGAACCAACGAATTGCTTGAACACGAATCGACAGAACGCATGCGTGTTGAAGAGGAGCTGGAAAAGCTGAGGGAAGAGCATGAGCATCTTGTTAAGGAGCATGATCACGTGCAGACTGAGCTGATCGAAGCCAAAGCTGCACAGCCACTGCGAAGCAGAAAAATCAGTGCTATTACAGAAGGAGAGGAGTCGTCAGATGATGGTAGGTTTCTTTAATGCTACCGGTTGTCTCAAAATACCGATTTTCGCGTATTTTGGCATTTTTGCGAAAGTTTCTGCTAAGGCATAATCTAAATTCGAAATTCGCGAAAGTTTTTCCTCGCGAAACTACAGAAAATTCTCAACTCATGAAAGTTTTTCTATCCAATTTTGTTTGTCCCTTCAAATTTTTGCGTTGCTGTTCCTTAATCACCCTGATCTTGAGTCTCTTGGGCTATAAGACCTTGTAAATTGTCACTGTAACTGTGAATAGTGCTGAAAATGAATAGAAAATTGTGTTTTTCCCCTCACTTTTCTTTAGTCGCAAAAGTTTTTTCACGCGAAAATGTATCTTTTTTCTCGATCGCGAAAGTTTTTGTCGCGAAATCTGCGGGAAAAGACGCCATTCGCGAAAGTTTATGCCCTTATTCGCGATCTTTTCTTCTCGCGAAACTTTCTGCCCACGAAAGTTTCTGTCCCAAAAGTATGCAGATTTGGTTGGGTCCGGCAACGTGAATTCGGCTTCAGTGAATGGCTAATAATTCTAAAATGTTCATCGATAACAAGTGCAGATTTTGTAATGCAATAGCATCAGTCGCTTGGTTTCACACCTCAGTTCAAAGCGATTAGTGAATACGGACAAAAGAAATTCTCTCAACCAGAAATTCAAAACAAACGAAACCGCAAAGTTGCCCTGAAACCAGTACGGCAAACTCTCGTTTGGTGCGGGCAAAGGGAGGCTTTTAAGAGAAGTTATGTGCTTAAGACGAAAGAAGAAGGGTAAATCTACAGTTCTGTCTCGCTGATTTTGTTTTCGTGATTCAGAAGCCGAGCAGAGGGAATTACGATTCTTGCATATTCATTGCTCAAATGTCAGCAGTTACTCCTCAATTCCTGAGTCAAATAGACCAGATCTGTGAGACAGAACTTTAGATTTACCCTTCTTCTTTTATCTTAAGCACACAACTTCTCTTAAAAGCCTCCCTTTGCTCGCACCAAGTGAGAGTTTACCGTACTGGTTTCTGGGCAACTTTGCAGCTACGTTTGTTTTGAATTTCTGGTTGAGAGAATTTCTTGTGTCTGTATCCGTTAATCACTTTTAATAGAGGTGTGAGCCCAAGCAACTGACGCTATTGTATTATAAAATCTGCACTTGTTTTCGTCAATGGTTAACTTGAACAAAGATACCTCATTTGGTGGTATTGGTGGTATGAGAGCAGGAATATCAATCTGGAAAGCTCACATTCGTACCTACATGCAAAACAGAGCTTTGGCCTTTGGCCTAAGCGAATTCTCTAAGCCTATCGAAGTTACAAACTGAAGTCAAAGAAAAATTGTGAAACTGGCCAATGGATAAGTTGGGAGTGACCTCTGGCAAACAGAAGATAATAAGATCTAGCATTATTCACATCTTATCAAGGCCATCGTTGATTTATTTGCTGTGCCTCAAGAATTGTCAGCTGATTTTGAGGTGTCACAGTTTCACACAAAAGTGCTAGCATGCAAGGGTTTCATTTTGAAAGTTGCAAATCGAAGTTTGCTGTCTACAACCATTGTTGTTCAAGTGAAAAAAAATCAGCTAGCATTGAATGAAAATAACGGAAAAAATTGCCCTCAGTGAATTGAGCCATTACTAACTCATGTTGAGCAATTTTGTCTATAATACTCTTTGAAAAGTGTTCTGAACTTCGAAGCAACTTCATGCCACAGTTACTCTCGAGTACCAAATGATCGCCTACCCCCGCTCATTAATTTTTGAAAAATTCTCCAACCCCCCTCTTATTGATTTTGGAAGATGAAATGACGATAAACATAATTTCTGAATAAACACAAGAAAAGTATCAAGAAGTGCATTCAACAGAACTAGAATTCGTAGGTAAATGTATCAGTAACATCACTGTTCGCATGCATATATAAAGATAAGTGTACGTGTTTAGCTAAGAAAACGGCTATTTTCACCCTATTATTGTTATATCGAACCATTTCCACCCCCAATTATTCTCACTCCCCTGTTTATTCGGTACTCAATAGTAGCTTCGTTATCCAAAGAACGGGGGTCATGCTCTTGATTTCCTCCACAAAGTTATCAGATTTTGACGCTCGATCCAAACCTCTTATTTAAAAAGTAAAAGAGTCTATGATAAGACCTAACATTTGAAGTTGGAACGATTATGCCTTTGGCTTAGCTATTCAAATTCAATTCAGTTTATTCAGATTTATTCATAAAGCGTTTAAGTTACAAAATGTTCCCTTCGACGCAGGAAAGTAAACTTATGAATCGCAAGTATCAGATGGTTACACCAGTAGAAATAATAATAATCATGAATCCTAGATCGTAGCCTAATTCAAGGGCAGCAGTTGGCTGTAGAGTGTAATGAAGTGTGAATAATGCTCTGCAACATAGTTTGTATATGCGCAAAATCCTTTTCATAGTGATGATTGGATTGTGCTAGGCATTAAATATTTAGTATTTTGACAGCTTAACGCTATCGTTTGGAATTAAATAGTCTTGGTAATGGTGGTGACCTTAAAATCTTGGATAATTGCTTGCCTTTAATCTTAACAGATTCAATCTACAAAGTTAAGTACAAGGCACTAACAGAGGAAGTCCAAACGTTGCGTCAGAAGCTTCTGCTTGAGGTGGAAGATGAGATTGAAACGCTGACTATGCAGAAAAGACAAGCCGAGAAACAGGTAACTTTCGAAATGTTTCCTTAGTTTGAGCAGCCCCTCCCGTAAAAAAGCAATGCACGTATTCTGTGATTAGCGAAACTCCGAATGAAGAACTGAACTTCCAGATTTCTAGCATATTTAGGATCTTCAGTACCGGAACGAATTATTTAAGGAACTTTCCTTGTTAAGCCTGGTTTCCATTAAATCGTAATTCATCGCCGATCATCGGCTGAAAGCATCGGCGATGATCGGCGATACTCTAAGACAATTATCGGCGATGTATTACGTAATATTATCGTAATATTACTCTTAAAAAGTGGGCCCAGTTTGGACCCGCGTAGAGTGATTCCGAATCCAGCAATCAAATTGCTAGGATTTAGTTTTTAACCAATCAGTAGCCACTATTTAGGCAGTTATTGTTGTATACAAATAGCGGTTAATGAGGGCCCTGAGTCTTTGCAGCTGCGATGGATTTGTTTTGTTTCTACAGCGGAAGATTACTGCCTGAAAGGTATATATTTTGCGATTTGTAGGTCCGGAAGACATCATTCTTTGTACCGAAAATGTCCTTTTTCAATGTTCAAGCTGTTTAGACTATACTTGAAGCGATTTTGTTGAGAATGCGAGAATCCCCGCTAGTTTTGGCGATCTTGTAAAAGTGGGCCAACTTTTTAAGAGTAATGTCATGAGTCCCTATTGACCAAGTGATATCTGTAAATCAAAGAACGCTGGGAAATATGAGACGAAAGGCCACAGGTCTTTGCTACCAGTACACAGTGTAAACTTGATTTCAATCTTTTTGTCAAGTACATCAAGTACTAAATTATTCCCCCTGACATAGTTGATCTTGTAACTGGTTTGCAAATTAACTAGTGTAGCTCTTTTCAGGGCTACCTGGTTTTGAATCAAGTGTTGATGATTGTCAGATCAGTTTTTGCTTATGAAGGTTCTGGTTTGATCATAAATAACAGAAAGAAACACTCACGATCATTGGAGCCTTAAAGACAATCTGTTATGCATTTGATTGGGTGATTTGGACAATACAAAGAATAGGAAATTTTAATGGCTGCTAATCCTGTGACTTTCCGCTTCTATGGCCGTAGAAAGTAAAGAAGATTAGCCCTCCTTTGTTTCAAATACACAAATTGGCAAAGAAATCCGTTGTGTTGAGCTCTGACTTTGTCGCGGCCAATCACAGACGTGAAAGACTGCCTTTAAAGGCAATCTGTCTCATGATTGCTTGAGATTGTAAAAGGGGATTAAATATTTATGTGACTGGATCAACAGAAAAGAATCGGAAAGAGATTGTTTTCGCGAACTGAACTGAATTTTTATCATGCAATAAATTAAAAGATTCTGGGCTCTAGCTCTTTCGTTGTCTAAAGCATTGTTCTCTAAACCAATCGACTGCGTGACAGAGCCCCTTTAAGAATAATAAAACGTCTGAATTGAGTATTTTGATCAAAAAGTATGGCTTAAAAAGTAAGGTTGTTAATGTCCCATTTCTGTACCTTGCCAAAGCTAAAGCAAGCATATCATCGTTTATAGATATTTTTGAGTCATTGGCAAAACAAGTCAAAAAGAAAATTTTATCCAATGTTTGAGTACTTCTGTTGGACACCTGGTAGGTTGTGAAGCAAACTTATTTGTAACTATATGCTTACTCTTTCCATTCTTAGCTTGCCGAGGAACGAGAAGAAGCCGAAGATTGCCGACGACAAGTGACGAATTCTAAACGAAAACTGGCGAAATATAATGAAGAAATGGAAGATATGAAGTTGATTTTGGAGACATCGCATATCAGAAATGCAGAACTTGAAAAGAAGCAAAGAAAGTATGTCTTCAAAATTTACAGAAACTTTAACATAGAGGCTATTGTTGAATGTCTCATCACTTTTCGTTTTTTTTATTCACAAGTCAACTTAACGATGAAAGTTTCTGAATATTGTTCGTTGTTTCTTGCTTCATTTCAGCATAAAATTTCGGCATACATTAGGACTGCTCCAGTAGACCTACCTTTTTCACAATTAGATTCAATTCGAGACGGAGGATGCAAAGCTCAGCTGCAAGAAACCTACTCCATGCTCATTATGACGCAAATGTGCAAAACTGTTCCATGCCTAATGGATTCATGTGCGCTTTTTGGATTTAACTCCACATCATATCGAGGTTAAGGATATATTTTAAAGGATGTCATCGTAAAAAGAGTCTATTGCTAGTTTTTGCACATGATTTCTACATAAGAAACGTAACTTTCAGTAAGAAAGAATCTCAAGAAACTCAACTGGTTTTTCATGGTCGTATTCATAAACCAAACTTTCAAAATTTGTATATGATACCTTATATCTCCCAATAATAGGTCAGTGAGTATAACCTAGGGAAGTTTGTTCACTAATGCGATCATCAGTCACTTTCCTTCGGATGTTTCCTTTCTTAAAAAACCTGAATTTCTTGGGAGAACTATGAATATGCGTAATCAAATGCGCGATCAAAAATGTGGAAATCCAAATACCTGGCTAGGGTTAATGTCCATTAAGGCAATACTGACAGTTTTGCAAATATAGATTCTTCAACAAAGTAAAAGAACAAATCCCATCAAATGAAATAGGGAACTCTCTGAGTTAGGTATACTCAGCTTTTATTTGCACAGTTGTTGCCCGTCAGATTTTGAGATTTGCTCATTTCCGTAACTTTCTTCTATCAGATTCGACCAAGAAATGAACGCTCTGAAAGATGAACTGCAAGCTGAGAAGTCGGCTCGAGAGGAAGCTCAGAAAGAAAAGGACAGCTTGGCAGCCAAGAGATTTACAACTGAAAGCCAATTGCAGGTAAGATGAGCGATAGTTGTTAAGGTTTAATTACCTTCTGAAGTTATTAGTATGAATTATAGTTGTGGGATTTGCATTTGAACCTTTTTTGGTACAGAAAAGGATGGGGAATTTCAATGCATTGCACTGCCTTTTTTAAGTTTTGCTGCCAACCAACAACAGCAATCTCTATTCGCTGTATTGTCACTACAAAACTTCTTGGGAGATCGTAACAACGAAAATCATTCAAGTTATGAGCTAAAACAGAGCGTTTTTAGAAAAAAACGCAACCCATCAATAATTCAAATTCTTAGAAAATTGACAAAAATTGAGTAGGTGCCTTATTATTTCCTGAAGAATCTCGAATGAAAGTTGGTTGCTTTTCTCTGAAACACTCTGTTGCTCAGCCCAGGCTGTTTTGCAACATCACTAATGGTACCACTGAAAGGAGTAAGAAGTAGAGTAAGAAGAAGTTGTGACTACTGTCTCACTTTACACTTGCCATTTTAGATGACCTGGTCACTTCTAAACATTTTAAGCGCTCTTCATCTTTACAATATCAATGTTTTTGGTCCCTTCTTGTAGTAGTAGAGTGGCATTTAGTCTTCAAAATTTGATAAAGTTTTTGTCAAATGCTTGCTCGCAAATAACGATCTTGCGAAAGTGGTAGTTTTTCGTAAATTGCTGAAAGCGTTATCTAAACTTTCCAAAACAGATATTCTAGAATGTAGGAATATATCATTGCTCGTCCCCCCTGTTTTCTTTTCAACTTGGTTTCAAGGTTCTAGAATTTAGGGATGTTACACTCTGTTGTTATCAAAATGAACTGTCAATTTTAGGAGAAAGATGAAGAACTGAGTCATGTACAGAGACAGGTGGAACGACTTCAACAGGAGCTTGAGGACATGGGAAGAACAGGTTATTCAGGAGATTCGGATGTACGTATAGAATACAGTACCAGAATATACCTTGTAAATGAACATAGAGTTGTTACCCGCATCTTAAAGGCAGTCTGTCACGTCTCTAATTGGCCACGACAAAGTCAGCGCTCAACACAGCAAGTGCCTTTGTGAATCTGTGTATTTGAAACTAAGGAGGGCTGGCTGTCTTGACTTTCTACGGCCGTAGAAAGTCAGAGGATTAGCAGCCATTGAAATTTCCTATTCTTTGTATTGTCCAAATCACCCAATCAAATGCGTGACAGACTGCCTTTAAAACACGGTTTGCCTTTTTGCTTACTGTTTGTAGACGATAAATCATTGTTTCAACCATTGTTTTTTCACAATTTGAGTATCTACCAGGTATTCCAAAAAGTACTCCTGTTTAAAAAGTGGCCAATGATGGGTTGTCAGATCATTGATAAAATTTTCTTTTTGACTGGTTGTTTTTCAGTACCCCCAAAATACTCGAAAAAGATAGTTTTTGTTGTTATCAACAGAGTAAAGAACTGCGCTTTGAAAACCACATATTAAGCTATTTTTTAAGCCAAAATAGTTTATCTTGCCTAAGAGCTCAAATTTTCGGATTTTTGTTATCCTAACAGTACGCTGTCTTTTTTTGACCAAATCATACACCAAGAAATTGAACTAGCAATCAGTACTTTCTTGCTATGTGATTCAAAACCAGGCAGTCGTGAAAGAGCTAAATTTCATTAATTTGTGAATCAATTATAGAATTAGCTATTAGTCTGCTTGACAAAAAATTAATTTGAATATCGCCTGTGCAATCAAATGTTGGTCATTTTTCAAACGGGACTACTTTTTTGGGACACCCACCGGTAAGATATGTGTTTTTTTTCGGGTACTGGCTGTAGGAGGAAGATGGACTTGTTTCTGTTCAATTAAAAACAAATAAATTACGAAAAATACAGTTCAATTGTACCAGTCATAGCGTAAAGAGACACAAGAACATCAAGTGTAGTTTTTGGTAAGAAATCAAGAATTTTGGCTAGTACTGGACATTTCTTAAATTATCCGGGTGAGTATTCAGAGTTCCAGAAGAACCTCCGTGTTCATTACGAGTGCCCCAAAGACAAAGTACACGATGTAAGAGAGATCAGGTTGCTGCATATCAACTTTGATAATTATTGATAATTATTGGTTATTATTGATTATTATTGATTATCATTGATTATCATTGATTATCATTGAGTATTATTGATTATTATTGATTATTATTGATTATTATTGATTATTATTGATTATTATTGATTATTGATTATTGTGATTATTAATGTACATTCGTTTTTGCGTGCAATATTCTTTGTTGTTTGCAACATCTTTCATTAAGTTTCACATTTGGATGACACATCTGGTTTATGTTTATGTTCTGTATTTTCAAATCTGTCATTGACAATGCGTCCTCGGTAGTATAGTGGTGAGTATCCCCGCCTGTCACGCGGGAGACCGGGGTTCAATTCCCCGCCGGGGAGGAACTTTTTTATTTTATTTCAGAAAATCGATGTTATGATTTCATGTCCATCGTATGGGAAGACAGATCATTTTCCGTGAACATTTTCTAATGAAAATTATGATTCACTCGAAAGCGAAACTGCGTACTGGCTCGTACTGGACATTACATTACAACTGAAATTCCCAAATTAGTCTCGGGATTTTACGACTAAAATTGCCAAATTAATAATTCTGAATTTTAGTTTACAGTTTAGTTCAGTTTTGTGCTGCCACTCAGGTTAATGGGACATCAGAAATGACCTTTCCCATTGAAAAGGAAGGAAGAGGGAAAGTGATTTGAATCAGAATCTGTTTCGATTGCTCTTTTTGATTTTGTTTGCCAACTGACTACACGTTTTCTATGAGAAACTGGTTTATAAGAGACTAGTACTAAGATGGCCAAAATTTTAAGAATCTCTGGTACTATGTCTGAGAAGTGCTGAGAAACTTTTCAAAGTTAACAGCGTGGATATTATAGCAAATAGATCGTTGAACCTTTATTCTTGAGCAATATTATCTAACCATTTGTGTTTTCAACATAACAGAACACTGTTTATTTCTATATGATGTTTTAAATGTCAAGAAACATATCTGCAGCAGTGTTAGCGACCACATTGATAATTCGGGGATAATTCTGTATTCAAAAATAAGAAACCAACTAAGAAACAATTAATATTAAAATGGACATAATTTCATGTCAAATTAAGAAACTTTAGTACTATGGCCTGATTCTTGTAAAAAAGACGTGTACACTGCTTTCCGTCCGAAGCAAGTGTCGTATCATGTTCCGCTGGCTTTTATCCTTGTCAGGAAAAGCGATAAGTGTAACCAGGTGTCTGCCAGTGCTAATATTTACATATTTTGTTTGCAGACCTTGTCATTAAAGCGTGATAAACGGGAGCTTGAGTTGAAAGTACAAGAACAAGAAGAGGAACTTGATGAGCAGGCTGGACAAATTCAAATGCTTGAGCAGGTATGTTTAGGCCCTCCTACTTTTGCTTTTTAAAAGTTTTGTTATGCTTGAACCGAGGGGCAAATCACTTCTCAAATTAGCGTACGTGACTTTTGTGATTTCAAAAGCACTTGAGTTTTGTCTGTGATTTTTTGTGATTTTAGTGACTTTTTGGTGATTTTTTGTGTGATTTTCAGTATTTTCTCAGTGATTTGTGATTTTTATGCTTGTTGCATTTGACTTATTTGTGATTTTGTGATTTTTGCATGTGATTTTATTGCAATTTTAGGGAAGGGGAAGGTGTACGAAAAAAAAGATCAGTGATTTGCCCTTCGGCTTGAACAGTTATTAAAACGACGTCATTTTTGCAATAAAGGACAAGTGATGGTCAGGATAAAGATAGATTTATTTGAAGTTTGTTGATATCTGTAGACTAGCCGTTTGGAAGAGGGACCAAATACAAACTCAACCTAACAAAGAGTCAAGAATATGATATTTCAGTATGGTAAATATGAGATTAGTCGTCTTAGTGCAAAGTTATTTCCAGGAAGGGACGTCGATAGTATTGAATGGGAAACTATAGGATATGAAAAAAGCCAAACACTTTCAGAAGAGTTTCATCTTCTGAACATAAGAGTGAAATGAAAGGGGAAAAGCGATGTTTGAAAGAGTCTATCCATTGAATAGCTCTAAGCAATCGTCGAATATTGGACCATTGCAAATGTTTCTATACATGTAGTTGCAAAAATGTGTGTGTTGAAAATGTTTGATCTATCTTGTCAAATTCTGTCGTAAGATAGAAAATGATGAATCGAAAAGTATTTTTTCACTAACAAGGAAGGAAGCGACAGGGAGTGTCAAGAATCTTGGACTTGCCCCTACAAGACGACGTGGGCAAGTCCAAGTTGAAGCTGCGACTGAGAGTGGAGAAGCCAACCATTTTATTAAACTGCTCATTCGATTTAACAACTTGCAGTACATACATTTTCGACTTCCAGGCAAAACTGAAACTGGAGATGTCAAGTCAAAGAGACAAGCAGCAGTTCCAAAAGGATCTTGATGCTAAAGATGATGAAATGGAACAAATGAGATCAGATCAGCAGCGAAAGGTTTAAATACGCATTAAGCACTTGACGAATGACTATTTCAGTGAAGAGGACGCTTTGTTTCACTTTTTTCAGAAGTTTTTTATTCACAGCGAAGTATATTGATCGCACATAGACACAAATTTACCCAAAATTCAGTGATCAAATGAAACACCCCCCAGTAACGACCCCGCTGAAACACTGCCCCGCTAAGGTAGAAGGAAGACCCGCCAACAAAGCTTGTTTACCCGCCAAGTTTGAAATTAAAAGCTTTCCCCGCCATATTTCTTTTGTTTCCCCGTTGAAATTTTTGATTTCCCGTCAAAAATTATACAAGTTCCATCAGGGCTATATTTGAAAGTTTCTTTCCCCCGTCAATAGTTTTTTAATCCCCGCTGAAAATATACGAATTCATGACTTCCCCGCTGTATTTTTAATGCCCGACGGGGTCGTTACTGGGGGGTGTAATGAAGGCTGTCTTCGCTATATTAGTAGACAGAAGATTTAAAGCTTTTTCCTCAGTACTATGACCCACCGAGAAGGTTGCAGTTTCGTTTATAGTCCAAGAATTTGTGTATTACAAAGAAAGAAAATTTTAAGATTTCAAGATCGAACTCAGAAATTTGAGTGATTTACATGCACACATGTTTTGGCTAACGGTTACGTTGAAGACTTTCTTGGTTAACCCTATTTGTTTATTAACTCTCAGCTATCGGCTTAGACTAATGATTGGAATTTTCTCATAGACGAGGCAACTGGAAGAGCAGATCGAGGAAGAATACAGAGAAAAGAACGAAGCGGTTAAGGTAATGTAACTCACATGTTGCTGGAGGTATTAGCCCCAGGATGCTAGGTAAAGCAATGATTGCTGAAATCGATTCAGCAATCTTAAGCTTCTGTCAGTGGCGGGAACTTTGCCAAATATTGGGGGCGAAGCTATTGTTTCAGTAAAAAGCATTGTTTATTTCTGTTGTTTTCGAACAAAAGGTCTTTGTTCTAGTCAACGTTAGGGGGAAGCGATCGCACCCCCTCCTCCAAGTGTCCACCATTAGCTTCTGTTCTTTCCGAAAGTGTTGTTTTTCTGACACCAACGCTAGATCAAGAGCCTCGGGGCCACATTTATGTAGCTCAGTTGACATTTTAACATTGATCGTCCATGTTCCTTTGGGTGACAGATAAAGATTCTTAAAGTGTTAGGCCCCGTCCATACGTATCTGGATCATTTGGAAAACGCATCTTTTTTATCCGTTTTGGGTTTGCGTCCACACGGAGACGGCGTTTTCGGTCACCGAAAACGAAGCTTTTCGAAAACGCTCTCCAGAGTGGATCTTTTTGAAAACGCCGTTTTCCTGTTGCCGTGTGGACGGGTGAAAACAGAGCTTTTCGAAAACGCCGACGTAACAGCGTCAATTTATCACCAATCAGAGCATGCGCTCGGTTCTTTGGGGATCACGCGAGGGCATGTTGCTTGTCTGTTTTCTTTTATCGAAGTTCGAATGTCGAATATCGTTATCGAATATCGAATTTTACTTTCGAATAGCGAATTTCGAATGTCACAGCATTTTCATGTGGACGGGGATATTTTTGAAAACGGTCCTCGTGTGGACGCGGATCTTTTTTATAAAAGGTACGTTTTCAAAAAGATCCGGATACGTGTAGACGGGGCCTTGATTAGCTATGACGTTGTTGTGCAAGTGGATTGTATTTTCTCTGCTTTTCCTTTCTTGTCCTGGATATACTGATCAGTTTACAGGTCAACTGATAGCAACGCAACTGCATGTGCCATTAAAATCCTCTTCTGCCCCTTGGGAAGATGCTTTAATTAAACTGGTGTCAGTTTATTATTACTAACTTGAAATGAACGCGTTCAGACTGTCGTCAGGATTAACTGTGTTCCAGTTTACTCGCTGATACTTGTATCTGAAAGATTTTCGTACATCACTAGATGCGAAGAGAACTGGAGAGAAGAGTATTCGATTTACGACATTCAAATGAATTAGCTGATCGTGGGAATGAAAAGAAGTTGAAAAAAGAATTGAAGAAACTCAGAATTCTATACAGAGATGCCAAATATGCATTGGAAAACCATGTGAGATGACTTAATTTTCTTTTTAAATTTGTAATTTCTTTTCTAAAATAGGGAATATTTGATAGGCTAAACGATACCTGCTTATTCAGTGCATCATCTGTTGGTATTCATAGCTTCTCGACAACGAATATTTACAATTTGCTGGCCTGCGAAGTTGACCGTTATTTGTCTGGTATTTTGCCTTGCTCGGTACTTCGTGATAAGGAATTCGGCTAGTCTGCACTTTAGCGGACCAGCTTTAAAAATCGGCAGACTATGTGTCATGGTGTAAGGGTTAGGGTCAGAGTTAGGTTTTGGAAATGGGTGCTTTAGGGTAAGTTAGGGTTAGTTAGGGTTAGTTCCTGAGAGACATGACATAAAGCTGGTCCGCTAAAGTGCCGTCGTCCCAGGAATTCTTCTCAGGCAACCGATACCTTGAAAAAATCACCACAGAGGTCATTAGTACGAATTGCCCTGAACTATCCAAAGTTGATTTGAAGGTCGTCATTAATGCTCACAGCTACCTGCATTGATTTGTTTGTTTCATTTTTAGTCAGAGATCTGCAAAACTTTCCTCACTACACCCTTTTAGTTGTAATGAGTTCAAAGAAACAGCATTTTTCCCGTTACATATGACTAGGGATTTCGGCAGTAACGATTCTAGCCTCCAAGCCGCTGGATACAGGTGCACGCCGCAACACCTGGCAAGGTCTCTAGCCATATATAACAGCAGTATTTCCGATTTTTCTATCGAAGGCATCGCAGAATACAGACAAAAATCAACTGAAGCAGTTACGAAATCAGGTGACTAACAACTTTCTTCATTTTCTGTTTCTTGCTTATCAAATTCATTGATTTAGTAAGATAGTTGTTAATGTCGTCTACTCTTCAATGTCAACCTATCCCCGAGCAGATTACATGCCTCCGATTGTTTATCTTAGTTTATCAGTTGATCAGTCAATCGTTCAAATGGATCAGTTAATTAGTGGATGTCACTAACTATTGAGTAGGAACTTCATGTTCCTATTTCCAAGCCTTTGGAAACGAAGTTTCCCTGCTAGCTAGGATAGTGTCTGAGTGCTCATTCACCTATATAGCTTTGTTGTTGTGTTGACAATTAATATAGTTTCAATGTAACGATTATTTGTTGTTTAATTCAAAGCTGGAGGACATGGAATTTGCAAGGCATATTGTTGTGAAATCGAAGAAACAGCTCGAAACAGACATGGAGGATTTGCAAAAGCAATTGGAGGAAATGACGCGATCCAAACAAGAGGTACCTATCTTGAAGTTACTTTTTTGCACAACTGGGGCAGTTTTTTAATTGAATTGGGTGAGTTTATTCTCTACGCATAGAATTTACTCGAGTGACCTGCTTGCAACCTGGTCTAAAACACCACACCATTGGAACACAAGTGAACACAAATGAACACAAGTGGAACACAAGTAGAACACAAGTAAAGACAGGAGAACGCAAAGAACGCAAGTCATACCTAAACTGGATGTTCATAGCTGCAACAAACTGACTTAATAATAATAATAGTAATAATAATAATAATAATAATAATAATAGTAATAATAATAATAATAATAATAATAATAATAATAATAATAATAATAATATACATGTTTAGACAGGGTGAATCAGTCTCATCAATCTCCTAGCAAGAATGAGAAAATCAATGTCAATGTTAATGAACAGAAGCAGCAAGAAAATCATTTCTGTTTCAAGGACCTCGATGTTACAACGAACTTCCATTGGAGATTCGTTCTTTGAACTCTTTTGTTCTATTCAGGTCAAGACTGAAGGAGTATTATGATTCCCTATAAATAAGATACGATTTTGAAACGATTTATTGTAAATATTCTTGTATCTATCTCCACAAGTTTATATTGTATTAGGATTGATTACTTCATTAATTTATTTTACTTTTAATTTTAACAGGGCCCTTGTTGATAACAATACTTTCTGGCCTAAATTGGATGTTATAGCTGCAAAAAGACTTATTTCACTGTCAGTCCACAGCATTTGAGCTTATGAAATCTCATTTACAGAAGAAGTTAATGGAAGCTTTCAAAGCACTACTCGAAATAGTCTAAGCACTGCAGCTTAAGGGGTTTTTTGCAATTTGGGCACATTTTATTATCAGCCTGTGTAGGTTTTTTTTACGAGGCAACAAGAGTTCAATTTATTTTGATCTCTACAAATAAGAACCTGTTTCAAATTTCAGGCTGAATGGACCTTTATGTAATATGGGTCTGATTTCAATATTTCAGCCTGTAGGCCCTTAATTATAAGCTTCTTATGCGCGTGTACACGATTTAATTCAAATTTTAACCCCAACCCTAACCCTACCTCTTATACATGATGTAATTCAAAATTTTTGTCATCTTGCTCTTGGCCCGTCGATTTATCATCCACAAGTTTGATTGAAGCAGCAACCCGCCCAGCCTAGACCAGGATCCAAGAAGGTGCAACCTATTTTCCTCTATCTTCCTAGGTTGATGAGCGCAACTTACTGTTATCACGTGAAAATGCCGAAATTCTAAGCAAAATTGAAGATGGTGAAGATGAAGTTGAAGAACTGTTCAAAAAGATTAAGCAATTGACAACTGAGGTACGATGAATATTCTCTTACAAGCTCTGCAAAAATAATCGGTGTAACAAGGGAAGGTTCGTAACATTTTCCCCTGCTAAATTGAAGTCATTCGCGTTGCTTCATCAAGCTTTGTTGTTTTGTGATCGCACCATTTTGTGGTTTAAGTTTGGTAGAATAAAAATGTAACAGTAATCGTTCATCTTGTGATATTTAGCACACAACCAGTTCTCTAGTGACCTGCTTGCGTGGTGGTAGGGAATCATACTCCCAGGGACTATGGGATATGTACGGGCGTGGTGTCGCATGTGTTTCCGTGCGCACCCATAGCCTACGGATCGAAGTTCTGGAGACAAGGAAATTTAAAATAATTCGTTACTCATCCTCCATCGCCTTATCTCTCTTTTTATTTTCCTTGACTACCGATTTCTTTTTTCTTTAGGTTCTTTCTTTAATTCGTGAGGCAGGTGTATTGGCGGTGGCCAAATTTTTTTCCCTAAGCCAATCACCTAAGTAAAGGGCATGCATTGCTCTGGAAAGTTGGGCAATACACATTTGGTCCTTTCGTGGAAAGGATTGGATCTTCTAGTTCATCAGATGTGTTTAATTTCGTTGTTTATATGGCCTTCTTTTATTTCTTTATGTTTACTTTTATTATAGGTTGCAAAACTACAAAATGAAGTTGTCGAAGGAAATTCAACTATTCAGTCTTTCATTGCGGAAAAAGATTTACTGGAAGCCAAGGTAAGATTTTGATATTATTCTGACCAATGTATTAAAACTATTTTGTTTCGAAATTGACTTTTTATATTGCAATCCGCAGTTGTCATGAAAGACTTTTTTCGCAATTCGCTGCGGTGATGTTGCTCGACAGAACCGACTTTTCTTTGGTCTGCCAACTGAAGTGATTTTAGCTGCAGTCAAAGGAATCAACGTGCACAAGAAATATCAGGTGAACCAGAAAATACTGCATGGACTAGTAGATCATAACTAGCTCCATGAAATCAAAAGCTATTATCAAATGGTTTGTATCACAGTTTAGTTGAAAGGCTTACCTATCTTTTGATGTGCTGCATGCTCATTTCAAGCTATGATTGTCATCCGAAAAACTGAATCCCGGAATCTTCATTGTGAGCTGAATTATCGCTATTGTTTTCAAGTCAACATTTTTGAAAACTCAGCGTAGCGATGGATTGGAAGTCCTCCGGGAGCTTTTTTGTTTGCAAAATAATTGACCTCTGTTACTCATGCAAATTTCGTGCTTCAGAGTAAATTATGGAATTCACCTTTTTTCCACATCTTCGAAAGCATCAACTGGAAAACGAACGAACGGTCTTAGAATTTCATGAATTTTCTTGATTTTAAACAGCTTTTTTGGGACAGTAAGAGTACCTTAAACTGACAAATCAACTTACCAAAAGATAGCTGAGACATTCAGTTACATCATGGTAACTTGTTTGTATTCATCACGTTTTTTTCAGGAAACTAAAGCAAATCCTCGCATGTAAGAACCTACCAAAGTAAGAACCTGGAGGCTCTTTTGCCCAAATTATGCACCTTGCAACCAAGAACCTGTTTCAGTGTGATGAAACATGGGTTCTTATTGCAGGGGTAGCAAAATTGATCTTTGATTGCTGTTATTAAGCTCATGCTGGTCCCACTGGGCTTTTAAGGGCTGATTCTCATCCCCAATTAGGTATTAGGTCTATATTGATGCTTCAAATCAAATAAAAGGGCTTAACATCTTTGAAAGACTCTGAAAGGGTCTTCATTAAGCACCCTTTAAATAAGAATCCTCATACTTTGAAATTCGTCTTGGTACCTTCTTATATGCGGGGATTTACTGTATATGAGATCTAGGTCGCGAAGTTTTTGGGGATCACCGGTACTACAGTCTAAATTCCCATGTTTATACTTAGAATACCTTACATATTAGCTGGATCAAATGCAAGGTTGGAGTCAGGAGACAAAAATTTTCCTTCCACTTAAGGCTGTTTGCCGGTCGCACTTGAATCAAGAACGTTGCCCAAAAGTCAAACCTAAATTCTTCATCTTGTTCACACAGGTCCAGCAATTGAGCAGCAAGCTTACTTACTATGAAGAAACAACAGTGGACAAGGCAGTGGTACAACGGCTAGAAGCTAAGGTAATGCTTTACAGAGACATCCCTCTTTCAACTTGATGGGTTAATGCAGTCTTGAAAGCTTTCATTTGCAAAGAGCAAAAAACCTACGAATATTCCACTCAAATGGAAGCTGCACATACGCCTTGCAACAACGAATAATCAAAGAAGTAATGCTGTGTCTGGTTGCTTTCTTTGTTCTTTTTTTATGGACAAGGCTTTTTACCATAGTACATGCGGGGTAAATTTACGTCTGTTCCTTTTTACTTTGTATATTCTGTTTCACCTTACGTGTTGGGTTTTTTATGCAAAAGAAGGAGCTGCTCTCTTGGCTTTCTTTAACCTTATCCCAACCCTGACCCGTCATCTAATGTCAGACAGAATCTGGTGTATTGTCCATTAGTTTTTGTTTCTACTCGTTCGTATTGTACAATATTTGTATTTAATTTAACGTTGCTTGTCTCTTTGTTTTGGCCATGAGGCAGTCATTGTGTTTCACACCCTTCGGTATCGTCTCTTTCGTGTTGTTTAGAAATTAGATTGGTAATTTAGCATGTAGAATTTGTTGTAAATATCTTTGTATGAATTGTAAAAAACATACGGGAGGTAGATAAACTCAAAACCAACTCAAAACAAATTCTACTGCCACTTTTTAAATAGATGTTACCAGGCTATAGAACTACGTTCAGTGGCAAACAGTTCAGATTGCTTTGATTTTGCTAAGGAATGCTTGGACCTACTGAATGAGTAAGGAAAAGTCGTACCATTTTTGAAATCACCAAAAAAGGCAGTCTATTTTGTTCTTTTGGGAAAGAGGCAATGAAATTATAAAACGAAAACCATATTTTGAGCAATGGTATTTTGCAAAATATGATATTCGTGGACAGAATTCTATGATTTGTGATTGCATTTTAAAGTTCGAGTCCTTCATAGCATCATAGCTCCATCAAGAACGTAAGAATCCAGTTTAAGCGATATTGCGTCATTGGAATTCCATTTGATGACCATTCCGTGTTATTTTGGAGTATTTTTGAAATCCAGGTAGCTTTTCAAAGCACAGTTCCCCAGATCCCACAAATTGAAATCTTTCAAGGCTTTGCAGTATGCCCGAGATTAATTTGCCTCTTTATGCAAATTCACATAAAGAATTTTTCTTGATCAGGTTTTTGTATGATCAAATTCTGGGGATTTTTCGAAAAGTGCAACCTTTTTTATTCAGCCAGTATAAAGCCAGTATAAAGTTTATTTTTTTATTCAGCCTCAAGTGTTATGTAGTGCGAGAAAGGTTCCTTATACCGGTCGCGCGAGAAAAAAGTTCCCATTTTTAAAAATTTGTAGCACGAAGAGAACATCACAGATTTTAATAACTCAAATTCCAGTTAAAAGCCGACAGATCAAAGTTATTTTTGTTATTTTTCTTGCTGTTTTACCAGCACTAGAAGTATAGGTAAATCCAACTTTATGTTAAAATTTCATGGTTGCAAAATGACTGAAAAAGCGCCAAAAACGTCGATCAAATCGTAAAGACTCTCTTCGTGCAGAACAATGAGCAATAGGCCTTTCACCTCTGTCAAGAGATATAAGACGTAGGTTTTCAAACAAATACTAAGGATTTTGTATCCCATAACAATAAATGTGAAGAGGATAGCTCTCACCCATAAGAAATTGCATTTTCTTTATTGTTCTGTGCGAGGAATTCCTTATCATTTGATTTATGTCTTAGGTCCTTTTTCAGTGCACCTATGAACATGTTTAAAGTTAAATTTACCTATATTTCTAGTGCTCGCACGACAGCCAGAAAAAATAGCAAAAAAATTTTCAATTATTTGGCTTTTGACCAGAATTTGAATCATTCAGATCGGTGAATTACCTTTGGATCTATGAAGTTTCAAAATTGGAAAATTTTTCTGGCTCTCCCGGCATTAGTTTTTTTTATTTCAGATTCGGGAACTTGAAGCGAAGATAGATATAGAAACGACAATGAAGAATCGACTTGATGTGAGTACCTGTTACTTTGTTTTTCTCATTATTTTTAGTAATTTTTGCCGACTTAATTTCACCATAGGGATCTATCAGTGTCTGTTTTCAAATGAGCAGCTCGTTTGCGGACCTGGCTCATCGGCAGTAAAAACTTTGATCTTTCTTCGCTCGAACTCGATCTTTAGGGCAGAGAACACGATGAAGAATGTGGTCGATATGTGGACAATACCAAAAAGGGCAGACTTTAGACTGATGACGATGAGTCTCTTGTTGCCCTGTGCTCTTTGACTTGATGATCGCGCTTTGGGCAATAGAGACTCATAGTATTACTCTGAAAAACTTGGCCTATTTAGGCCCAAACTTCGCAATTCCTCCAGTACCAATCAGATTGCGAGATTTGCGAATTACTATTGTTACAGTGTAAATGTGATAGAATTCTCGATTCAATTGAAGAATCGAAAACACTCCCACGGGACGGAGATTCGAAGCCATGATTCTTTCATAATTCCATTGATGATTGAAGAAATAGTGCCAAGTTTTTCACTGTTTCATTATGAGTCCCTCTTGAGCAAGGTTTACCGCAGGGATGCAAGGGACTTGTCGTCATCAGTCTACCGACTTTGCAGTACTTTTGCATCGGTTTCTTTGATTGACACCGCAATTCCAAGCAATTAGCAATAGCAGACAAAGGAAAGTCTGTCAACCAGTAATTCAAAACAAAAAAGCCGCAAGAGCCATCCTGAAAGTAGTTATGAAGTTTATCGCGTTGTTAACTTTAAAGGCGATTCTTAAAAGGACAGGGTCACTTAACCGTAAACAAACCTGTCATCTCTAGAATCTATATTCTATATTCTATAATCTAGAATCACGCCCACACGTGTCCGTTGTGTTCTGTACAGATTTTGGTGGATGGGGTGAATTCACACCAATTGTTACTTCTAAAAATCCACCAATATCTCTGCAATCATACAATATATGAGTATTTCGTTTGTTTCTCTACGAAGTACAAGAGTCTATCTTTAAAATAACTCTTTCATTTTGAGAAAAATAGTGGAACATCAAAAATTTTGCAAAATCGTCGTTTCGAAAGAAATTTGTTTACATTACGTGACCCTGCCCCTTTAAGGGAAGTCGTGAATTTCTGACGAAAGAAGAAGGATGAATCTAAGGATCTACCTAGCGGGTTTGTTTATTTTGATTTAGGAGTTGAGTGGTGATTGTTTCGTGTAAGTCCTAAATATACTTGAACGGCAGTGTCTTTTGCGAGAGTATTAAACACTTCCGCTAGGAGAGGACTTTTTTTGTAAAAATTTCAGTCCTTCTCTCATTCTATTAAATATGCAAGTTTGATGCTTCCCTGTCGAGTAACCGAATAAGCGTAAGCGTTGGTGTTGACATTTTTTATTTCATTCCTATACAGTCACAACTAGCCCGACTTAAGGGCAACATAACAAATATACAAGATGAACGAGATAGTCAAACGAACAAGGAAAGTAGACTGAAGGCGGAAATGTCTAAGTAAGTACAATAGCAATACTAAACCTTTGTTTAATCTTGCTCTAGCTTATAGTACCAGGCTAGATATTTCCAACCATTAGTGACACATATAATGTGAGTAAGTGATCAGTTTGAAACCAATGTCGTAAAAACTCATGTGTTGCAAATTTGCAGTGGAGCCCTTTTGTAATGCGTGGTTCCATGTGAAATCGCAATACCGTAATTTCCTTTTAAGACGTTTAGGCATTGCGATTATGTTGTTCAATGGTAAATCTCGCCAGAGACTTTGCCGTAAGAAACTAACACCTCTGTTTCAGCGTTATCTTGGGCATTGAAACTCCTACGTTCAAGCTGTTGTCATGGCTCTATATCAAAGCTTTGCATTTTAAAGTTTAAAGACTATCCGATGTGCTATCATAGCGAGATTATTTAGTAAATCGGCGCAGAGATTACTCGGAATCTTTTAGCCCCTTCCCCAAATTATTTGAATAAATTTGTTTTCGTCTCAGTATACATCTTGCTGTGAAACAATATACGACCTTCCAAGTTCGATGATCCTTTCGAAGATCGTCATATTTGACGAACACCAACCCCTTCTTTCAAAATAATTGACCTAAGATCAGTAGCTTCACAATTTTATATGATTATTTTCATCGACTGTTTTCACATTTTCTTTTCTGTTATCTCATTTCGCAAATATCTTTCTGTTGCGGGCCTATTGTAACATTGGAAGATGGAGCCAAAGCCTTCAGTGTATGAATTCAGAGGCAAATATCAATTCAGGCAGGAGAGCTAAACAGTGTCTTATGTTTTGAGAACGTCCAATGCAAAAGAGAGCCTTGAATCAATGACGTTGCTCTTACGGCAAAACTGGGAAACATCGTTGACTGCGACATATGTATACGTGTGACAGTGTTTACTTGTCTATACACAGTGACAAAGTAGTTTTTCTCTACTTTGTTGCTTGGTATATTCAAGTCAGCATGAACTCTTACGACTATACTGCACTGGAATTCAGCAGCAGTAACGTGATCGTCAAAAGTCGATCGTCAAAAGGTGGCAGAGCTGCTATATCTGCGGAGGGACCGCTCTTTGCAACAGTTACATCTGCATTTATGCCTCCATCAGAAAGACTATATTAAGGCATCGCCCGGATGGAGATCAACACACCATTAGAGACAAATATCAGTTCAGGCAGCAGGGGAGTTTAACTGTGTCTTATGTATTGGGTATGTCCAATGCAAAAGGGATCCTTGAATCAATAACGTTGCTTTTACGACGAAACTGGAAACATCTTTGACTGCGACATATGTATACATGTGATAGTGTTTACTTGTGTATGCACAGTGACAAAGAAGTATCGTTCCACTTTGTTTCTTGGTATATTCAAGTCAGCATGAACTCTTACGATTATACTGCATTGGAATTCAGTAGCAGTAACGTGATAAGAATGGTAGGAGTCGATCGTCAAAAGGAGGCAGAGCTGCTATATCTCCGGAGGGACCGCTCTTTGCAACAGTTACATCTGCATTTATGCCTCCATCAAAAAGACTATATTAAGGCATCGCCCGGATGGAGATCAACACACCATTAGAGACAAATATCAGTTCAGGCAGCAGGGGAGTTTAACTGTGTCTTATGTATTGGGTATGTCCAATGCAAAAGGGATCCTTGAATCAATGACGTTGCTTTTACGACGAAACTGGAAACATCTTTGACTGCGACATATGTATACATGTGATAGTGTTTACTTGTGTATGCACAGTGACAAAGAAGTATCGTTCCACTTTGTGACTTGGCATACTCAAGTCAGCATGAACTCTTACGATTATACTGCATTGGAATTCAGTAGCAGTAACGTGATAAGAATGGTAGGAGTCGATCGTCAAAAGGAGGCAGAGCTGCTATATCTCCGGAGGGACCGCTCTTTGCAACAGTTACATCTGCATTTATGCCTCCATCAGAAAGACTATATTAAGGCATCGCCCGGATGGAGATCAACACACCATTAGAGACAAATATCAGTTCAGGCAGCAGGGGAGTTTAACTGTGTCTTATGTATTGGGTATGTCCAATGCAAAAGGGATCCTTGAATCAATGACGTTGCTTTTACGACGAAACTGGAAACATCTTTGACTGCGACATATGTATACATGTGATAGTGTTTACTTGTGTATGCACAGTGACAAAGAAGTATCGTTCCACTTTGTGACTTGGCATACTCAAGTCAGCTTGAACTCTTACGAGTACACTGGACAGAACTTCAGCAGTAGTAACGTGATCACAATGGTAGTAGGAGACGTAGAGGCTAAATCTGCCCAGGGACCGCTCTTTGCCACTTTTACATCTGCATTACATGTCAACCAGAAAGACTATAAGGCATCACCCGGATGGAGATCAACACGCCATTAGAGACAAATATCAGTTCATGCCGGGGAGTTTAACTATGTCTTATGAATTGGGCATGTCCAATGCAAAAGGGAGCCTTGAATCAATGACGTTGCTTTTACGATGAACTTGGGAACATCGTTGACTGCTACATATGTATACATGTGATAGTGTTTATTTGTACACAAAGTGACAAAGTAGCATTTCCTTGCTTCGTTGCCTGATATACTCAAGTCAGCTTAAACTCTTACGAGTATACTGGACTGGACTTCAGCAGCAGTAACGTGATGACAATGGTATTAGTCTATCCTAAAACTTGAGACAGATTTGCTATATCTGCTCATGGACTTCTCTTTGCAATATTTACATCTGCATGTTTGTGTCAATCAGTAAGATTATAGGGTATCACCCTAATGGAGATCAAAACACCATGAGAGACGAGTATCAGTTCAGGCAGAAGAGCTTGTCCAATGCAAAAGGGAGCCTTGAATCCTTGACCTTGCTCTTACGACGAAACTGGGAAACATCGTTGACTGCAACACATGGATACGTGTGACCGTGTTTACTTGTCTATACACAGTGACAAAGTAGTATTTCTCTACTTTGTTGCTTCGTATATTCAAGTCAGCTTGAACTCTTACAAGTACACTGGACTTCAGTAGCAGTACATGATCACAACGGTAACAACCGATTCTAAAAAAGAGACAGACTTGCTAAATCGTCCCAGAGACCGCTCTTTGCAACATCCACACCTACATCTTCATGTCAGTCAGTAAGATCTGTCAGGCATCATACTGATGGAGATCAACACACCATCCATGCACACCCATGATAAATCCCATGTTAAAATCCGAACAAAGTTTAACAGACGGGGGAGTTTAACTATGTCTTATGTATTGAGTTTGTCCAATGCAAAAGTGAGCCTTGAATCCTTGACCTTGCTCTTACGATGAAACTGGGATTCATCGTTGACTGCAACACATGGATACGTGTGACCGTGTTTACTTGTCTATACACAGTGACAAAGTAGTATTTCTCTACTTTGTTGCTTCGTATATTCAAGTCAGCTTGAACTCGAGCTATTTTACGAAAGAGCCTGGATCTAGCATTATTTTTATACATTTTTATGCACGAGGTTCGACTGAGTGACGTTAGAGCTTCTAACATTATTGTACACATTCGAAAATTCTACAAAATGTAATGAAATATCGTTCGATCCAGATTCTTTTTTAGAATAGCTATAAGGTCTATTCACGAATTTCTGATTGGACAACCACAGTAGCTATAATTTCTTGTCATTTCTTAGGAAAAGTACTCGTCAAAATATATATTTTTTCGCAGATTTCAGCGACAAATCAAAGATTTGAAGGAGGAAATTGAAAATCTAAGAAAACACGAAGATGAACAGAAAAGGCGAAGAGAAACAGCTGTGAGTAAAAACCTTTGTTTTACTTTGATAGCCTAGGGACCATCTGAAGAATTGATCGGTTAACTTTCAGCACTCTAAGGTATCTTAAATAGTTGCAAAATAGACGTTTTAG
This sequence comes from Aurelia sp. 4 Dawson et al 2005, assembly GCA_964019985.1. Classification (NCBI taxonomy): domain Eukaryota; kingdom Metazoa; phylum Cnidaria; class Scyphozoa; order Semaeostomeae; family Ulmaridae; genus Aurelia; species Aurelia sp. 4 Dawson et al 2005. The sequence continues at coordinate 15,523,782 of OZ026500.1, read as the reverse complement.
CTATTCTACAAATGGGCCTGGATCTAGCATTACTTTTATATGCGAGGCTCGATCGAGTGGCGTTAGAGCGTCTATCACTATTGTGCACTTTCGAAAATTCTTCAAAACGCATCATTACATCGTGCGATTCAGATTCTTTCTTGAAATAATAACTAAAAGGTCTATTGTGACAAAATAATTGATAAAAGGGCTTAAGTGCCGGCACTTGGATGATAAAGTATTTTGCCGACTACCGGGTAGGTCAATAAACAAGTTCACGCGTTTGGAGGGCTGTGAGATAAAAAGTATGAGGCTGACATTCAAAATTAAAATGTTAATCCAAACTTAGTAAAGTGCATCAGCAACATTTAGCCTAGTTTCTACAGAAGTTGACAGCGATACATTTTGATCTAAGGGCCAGATCACTTTAGGATTCTCATGCACCTCATCAAAAGAATCCTTATTAGAATCTTTTAAATTGATTTCAATATATGTTTAAAGTCGAGCCATCCATTGTTTGCTTCCAGGAATCCGAGATTGAAAACCTTGACCAAGCATTGGCTCTTTCGAAAACAGAACTGAATCTTGCAAATAAACGCATCCGGGATCTTCAAGAAGCCATTGAGCATGAAATGGCAGCCTCTAGTTCAGACGATGATGACCTATCAGATGTTGACAGCGAGACTGAGAGTATTTCAAGTCGTTTATCATCGCGTCGCAAGCAGTCATCGTTGGACAGGAGATCAGGACATTATGATCGATCAAACCGTTTACGAAGGCGTTTAACGGCATTGGAAGATGAGCCAGCATCGCATTCAACATCGAGAAAATCTAGTACTTTGGACGATACGTACGGGTTAGGCCGGAAACATTCAAGGACAAGCTCGCGTGATTCTACTATTAGTTATGGTGGTTCGAGTCGTTTTCTGAATGGCAGTCATGAAAGCTGATTGTTGTTGAATATTTCCTCGTGTATTATCGTAAAATCAGATAGTCGACTACCGTAAAAGCTTCAGTAAGCCCCCTCTCTATCTAGCCCCCCTATCTTTTTGGCCCCTCCATTGAGCAAAACTTTAATAAACTTTACCCTCTCTATTAAGCCCTTCTCATCTTTATCAATGCTAGAGGTTACCAAAGATTTTCCATTTATTTAGGTCAGCAAGTATTCATTTTGGTTTTGATATGGTTTGAGATTAAACTTTGTCGATTTCCTACCTTTACCTCGTAAAATTACCTAAATCCACAAAATAAAGGATAAAAGAACTAAGAAGCTATCATTTAAATCCTTCTTGTTTGACTTTGTGAATAAGTCCCCCCCTCTAATAAGTGCCCCTCTCTTTTAAGCCCCCCCCCTGGAGTGTCCGAAATAAGATAGACTCCCCGGGGCTTAACAGTGCTTTTACGGTACTTATGTCGTAGAATCGTAGAACGCAATATTCCCGAGACTTTCTCGGGTCTACTTCGTCCCTACAATCTCATCCCATTTCGAAGTTTCTTTGTTACTCCGTGTTCCTGTGCAAGAAGAAAGAGAGAACGAAGAGGGTGAAACATATCTCTTTCTAATCTTCTTCTTTCTTCACCGTTGCCCCAAACGTTGCGTTTCTTCCTCCTCTATTCTTCCTCCACAGCAACGCCCAACAACAAAAGAAGAAAGATGCGGAACAGGGCGAGAGTTTTGGAAACGAGATATGAACATTATATGTATAAGGATTATGACATAGATTTGCCTGAGGGGCTTTATGGATCTATTGTCCCAACGAGCAAGGGTAAATTATCCGTCCAAGTAGCTTAAATTCAGCATCTATCTTTCTGTACCCTTTTACTGCTTCAGACGACACCAGGGCCTTGTTCACGCTATACCGGAATGGTTTGATCCGCTACAATGTTGTTACAGTTTAGAAAGATCTTTCTGTAGATGGGAGGAAGAAAATATGGAATGTTGAGAATTGCCTTTGCCCTAGGAAAGCTGGAAGACTTTTGGAATTGTCTTCGAGCCACTTAGCATAAAGTAACTTGTAGCATCAAGTAAGTTGTAGAGAATATGATGTCAAACAAAGGTGAATTTTGTTATTCGAAGTATTTAAGTCACCGATTGACAATTTGATTTCGATACCTGTTAGATTCTGGACTTGCTCTCTGTTTATTTGATTTGATGTAATGTTCTCAGAGGAGATTTAAAATCGCTACGTTTATCGACAACCCGAGGCTTCAACTATTGATAAAAGGAAAACAGAAAATTCTATCGCAGGAAAGCAGCTGCTCAAATCTCATTATCGACGCAGAAATATGCTTCTTGTTACATAGACTAATGTTACTTTCTAGGCAACCTGATAACAAATTTGTAATTAGTAATCGTCAGCATTTTGTGACATTCTGATGTGTAAACCAATTAGGCTATGTACGTAAATTTGCTTGGAAGGCTACGTATAAGATTCAGTCAGTATATATGTATTATTTATACGACATTCAATCTATTTCTAGTCTTTCTCTCGGATGAGTGAACAAGATTTCGCTGTTTACCTGGATGTAACAGGCGCGGGAAGTGCATGTAACGTTTTGACATCAGACTTGCAAGAAATCATGTGAGCACAAGAAGTGAGGAAGATAGAATATGAATGTAAAAGAAATGTCTTTTTGGTGTGACTTTCTTTTTCTCGTACGTTATTTAATTGAGTTATGGAGGGGAAGAATTTTATACAGGGGAAAAATATTAAGCACACCAAATAATATGCAAGAATATAAAGGAGAAATACCAGAAAAGGTTCTTTCCTAAAGTGTCTAATTTATTTTCCACACCACTAAGAATTTAGCAACTTTTCATTTCCCAATGATACGTTTTATTTTAACGAGATCCAACTAGACTTACCGCTGAATTGCTTGCCCTGCCGCTAAAATGCCGAAAGACAAAATCAAATTCATTTAAGTTTCTAGGCCAAACAAGAATAAACTACACAACTTGATCTTGGACCACCTTTTCTACCTTGCTAAATAGGTTCACTGGTTTGTCTTTACTGTGCGCTATGAACAACAGATTGCAATGAATTCTGAACGGGATCAAAGCGTAGCGTTGCGTTGTCAAGAGAGAGTTGCATCCGGGGGGCGGGGGGTCTCCCATACTTGATGGAAAGTGCCGTTCAACAGGGTGTCCTTTTACGGTAAAATTATGCATCAGGATGACCTTTTATGATAAAAATTATGCGACAGTTTATTACAATTGATAAAAAAGTTATGCGACAAAGTATCACGTGGGGGGACATTTTTAAAGTTCTCCTGAAACAATGGATTTTAGGAAAATTTTTATGCGACAGGGTATATTTTGGGGCATTTTTTATGCGACAGGGTACAGGATGTGGGAAGATTTGCTGCACACAAACCCCGTCATTCCCTAGTCAAGTACGCCCCCTCCCCGGTTGCATACATTCGAAGAATTAAGAAGTTTAGGATGCTATGATAATGCTTATGACACAATGTTATACATGGTATTAAAGTTGAGTTTCCACGAAATACCGGTAGCACAGACTTATGCCTTCTCGTCCCTTGTTTCCCTGCGTTCTATGATTTGCTAATACCACATGGTAAATTGGGACTCACAACACTACTCTTAATAAGTGGGCCAACGTTTTCAAACAGACTCAACGAGTGAGAGTATTCGTCTTCTCAGCAAAATTACTTCAAAGTCTGGGCCGTAGAGCTTGAAAATTGAAGGGGAAACTCTTAGTACAAAGAATGATGTTTTCCTGACCTACAGGTTGCAAAATGCATACCTTTCAGGAAGTATTCTTCCTCTGTAGAAAGAAAATAGATCGATCGCAGCAGCGAGAACTCTTGGCCTCATCAACCGCTTTTCATATACAACGACAACACCAGTGTAAATAGCGCCTTCTTATTGCTTGAAAACTAAATCCTAGCAATTTGTGAATACGGAGTCACTCTACGCGGGCTTAAAGTGGCCCAACTTTAAGAGTAATCTTACGAATCCCTACTGACGAAGTGATACCAGCAAATCAAAAAACGCAGGGATGAAAAGGTGCAAGTCTTTCATTTGATTTTCATTTTAAAGGAAAACCTTGCTATACAAAATATTGGAGCTTCATCCTAATAAAAATACGAACTTATTACGAAATCTCTTGTTAAAACTTCTACCGGTAGCGCAGTTCTGATCCGTTACAAACTTTTATCGGTAAGGATAACATAGGTTTCAAATCTTTAAAAAGCTGGACGTAAAATTCCATGACTCATTTCTTTGAACTGAACGGCTTCAAGGAACTTTAACTATTTTACAGTATATCTGCCGTCAAACTTTTCTGAAATCTTCAATATTTTTAGAATTACAGTGTTTTGGTTCTCTATTAAGAATTCAAGAAAATTTTCGAAAAAACTTACAACTATTGTAATTTCTAAACCTCTTGACGAAAGATCAAATAATTTTCAAGAAAACCATAGTTATGGATGACTACAATATGTTATCAAGCAAAACTCTTTCACTCTTCTGGTTTGTGATGTAGAAATTTGATGACGTCACGTCATAAAATGAGCTGAAATATGAAATAGGCTGTAATTTCGACAAATATTCAAGATTTCTGAAAAGTCCAACGGTAGAAGCATAGAAAAGTGGCTAAAGTTTCTTGCAAGTCATTCAGTTTAAAGAAAAAAGGCAATGAATTTTACACCCGCCGTTTTTCGTAGATCTAAAGATTTGGAACCTTTGCTGGTAAGGATCATTCAAAAGATAGGAGGAAAGGTGCTACGGATTAACTGGAACAGTGTTAACAGCAGGCTAATCTGTTACACTTCTACTCCAGATGCAAAGTTGTACCGGGGCAGTGCACTGCAGAGTGAATGGGGTCTTAGAGACGACGTTTGCCGTAGAGTTTTGATCCGTCACAAAGTTTCACGGTTTGAGAGCATTTACGCTGCTGAAGTACGCTGCTCAATAGGCAGAAGGAAAAAATTCGTTACGGATTTGCACTAAACAGGATGCCTATCCACCACACTTTGTTACTGATTCAAAGTTGTACCACTGCAATGTAAATTGGGTCTGAAGCTCTCAGAAGGTCCTGTCCTACGACCCGCTCAAAATGGTTCCAGGTATTTTAAGGCACGGACTCCTAATTCCAATGAAGTTCTCTGAGACCGCTTCATCTAATAAAATTTTATTTCATTAAAAATATTCCAGAACTGATCATAATCCAGCGATATGAATTCTTAACATTATACGAAAATTCCATTTCAATGCTCAGCGGATGTTATATGAGCAGGCAGTTACAGTTTTGCATGTTGGTTGAATATTTGTCCAAGTTTTTGTGTCAACATGACGTTTCCTTTGATTTTCAATTTGCCTTTGAAAAATGCTTGTTGCGGGTTTAACTGACCGGTTGCCATAGATGCAAAGTCGTCATCTGAAACTGTCAGTTGAACATCAGATTTCCCTTCAAATGTACCCTGGTAGATTTTAGGCGGAGATGACTTGAAATCCATTATCCAGTTTCCTGAAAAAGAAGAGTGGAAATGTTATGCAATTTGTATACCATGAATGATGGGGAAAAGTAATGGAAAGAAGAACATCCTCTTCATGCCAGAGCAGAAACTGCGAGCGAATGCGTTAAACTTCGTAACTTTGAGCACCCCTAACTGCCTCTAACGAATCCCGAAATAAGGCAACGCTTGCCATTTTCTTCCTTAGACCCAAAACTCTTGATTTATCATTTCAAAAACCTTATGTATTCAAATACTTTCTTATCTCAGAGTGCACGATGACGTCATTTGACGCAGTTTCTGCTCAGTCCCACTTCATATTTATTGTTCATTCGAAAAATTTGGTATCAAGATCATCTTTAATGCATGATCATGGGTGGTTAGACACCGCAGTTGTGCTGCATTTTATTACCTATGTGTTCTCTTGTGGAGGAAAAAGTAATCCACTAGGACAAAAGAGCTAAGTACTCCGATACTTCGTCCACAGAAGGATATATATTTTCCTCCGCTGAAGCATACAAACTGAAACATAACTGCAGTGTCCATCTACCCATAGCGTGATGCTGTCTCTTCGATTCATAAAAGGAAATAAACTTGAAGCATTAGTCGTGAAATACAGCACACTGATACTTTCGATAAATGCGACATAAGGAACGACTAGGATCAGCTCAGCACATTTTGACGCACATGATAAATTCAATTATCTACCGGGCGTCTCAAAAAAGTACCCCCTTTCAATTGGTAATAGGAACGAAACGATTAGATATCATTACTCATCGAGTGGACGGCTAAATTTATCAATCTTCAACTTAGATTCACATACCTTGCATTTAAAAATCGTCCAGTAAACGCCGGAGATACAAGCTAGCGAAGTCAAAATCTATAGTGCATCTGAAACCAGAGGTTTTGAAAAAGGGCCTAGCCATGATTTGTATCATGGATATTTTCCAAAACACCTGTAAACTTTAATTTTAGTTTTGCGAATTTGAACAGTATAAAAGACTCATGGAGCCCAAAATAGGTTCGCAGCCCAAAATTAAGAAAATCAGTGATAAAACCGTTGATCATCCACAGTTTTTTATTGGTGACTCTCAAGTTGAAAATGTTGACCGAACAAAGTATCTGGGTGTGATGATCGATAGGAGCTTGAATTGGGATGAACACATTAACAATCTTCGTACCAAGGTTTCTCGTGCAATCGGGTTTTTGAAATATTCCAGAAAATTTTTACCTCAAAACACGTTGAGTGAAATGTATCGGGGTATCGTTGAGCCCCATTTTCGGTTCTGCTGTTCAGTATGGGGGTGCTGTGGGGTGACTAAACTGCAAACGTTGCAAAAGTTGCAGAATCGAGCAGCTAGAATTGTGGTTAAAAGCAGTTTTGATGCGCCTGCTATGCCAATAATTCGCAGTTTGAATTGGCCAACAGTGGATGATATTATTAGGAGCGAAATAGCGACAACTATGTACAAATCGTTAAATGGCCTCGTCCCAGAGTACCTTTCCAACCTGTTTAGTAAAACTTCGACTCGATATGCTAGAAAACTGAGAAATACTGATACTGATCTTTCGCTTCCATTACGAAAAACCAACAATGGGCAGAGGGCTATTTCTTTTCGTGGACCTAAGCTTTGGAATCAACTTGAACGCGACGCCAAACAGGCACCTTCCCTTGCCACCTTTAAGAAAAGAATCAAAAACAAACTATGATGACCTTTCCTATTTCGTAGTATCTATCTTCCTATTTGTAAATGTATTGCCACGGCCCCCTGAAAAGCAGTTCCCACGGACTGACGGGGCTACCGTGCCTAAATAAGTAAAAATGAAATGAAATGAAATGAATGAAATGGAAATCCCCCTGATTAAACGAATGTGGTCAGAATGATAAAGTCGTGCCACATCTCCAAAATAATCACTCATGTCCTCCTGCTCCTCTTCTTTGGTACAAATACGGTAACTCTATGGATGGAATACAATGCGAGGATTGATTCCTCAAAGGAACATTCATATGTAGAATAGTTGAAGCATTTCAAAGTATAATTCTTTTCAACAGAAAAAGCTAAAGGTCAAGGTTGAAATTCTTTTGCTACTAAATCATAGGTAGGCCCTTTTACAAAACCTCTGGTTTTCAAGTGCACTCCAAATTTTCAATTTGTAACTCGTATCTCCGGTGTTTGGTGGGCGATTTTAAAATGAAAGGTATGTGCATTTAAGTTGAAGATAAACAAAATGTAGCTATGAACTCGAAAAGTCTCGATATTTCATCGTTTCGTTCCCATTTTAGTTGAAAAGGAATACTCTTTTCGACACAATCTGTATTTTCGAATTTGATGAGACTTAATGATCTTTAATACTTTCAGTAGGCAGAGCTGCAAAAAGTATCCAAACCTGGTAACTAGGTTCCCAGGAAATCTTCAGTTTTGGTAGAAAATGTTTCAATAAAAATCTTCTCACACAAGGAGAAGCTGATCGTTTTGCAACCCCTGCGAAAAAAAGAAATTCTTTTGACTATTCTACACTGCTGATCGTAATCCAGGTAAAATGGAAGGCCGTGCAAACATCAGTATGTCCAAGGATTCTCAAGAATTCTTCACTCAAGCAAGTGAGGAGAGTTTTTGCCGTGCAACATGATTTTGATTCTACAGTTTGGTTGAAATATCCATTGGACCTTTACAGCAGTTCACGGCTAGCAAAAACATTTTGTATAACATAATGTGACTTCAAAGCAAAATTTCCCCATCTTCCAGGTTCCCAGATAGGAATATAAGTTTTGCACATCTTCCTGTTGGTTCATGAGACAAGGCCATGACAAATGATAAACAAAATTGGCAACCCAATCGACGAATGTAATAAGTAAAAAGTTCTGATGCCAAGACCGATTAAACTCGTGATTATTGCGGCAACAACATCTGATCATCTTACCAGCATCTTTGCTGTCCTTCGTCACTTTCCATACGAATATGCCATTGATCTGCTTAGCAACACCAGGCATGTCATTAACTCGAGCTGCAATTTCTTGAAATATTACGTCACTTGCAAGTCCGGTGGATTGAATGTCTGCTGATGGTCCATCCTATGAAGGAAGAATATACACTTGAGCATAAATGACATGGCTTAGAATATGCTGTAGACAAAATACGCTACTCGGTAAAAAACTAGAGTTCTAAAGTGTTTATCCATACACATGCAAATCCTTATCAAAGGCATTGCGTCTAGGCTTCTTAAAATAAGAAAAGAAACAAATTGTAAATTCAAGTCTAAAACAGCAGCTCACTCTCGTCTGAAATTGCGAATCAAGCAGGCAAAGCTACATTTGGTATACGATTCAATGAAGCAAGTTTGGTGGAAAGGAGACAACCAGAAAGTGTTGGTGATCATCATAGGTTTGATTAAACTGCTGAATAACGGTATCAAAATGTTATGAACATCATGAAGTTTATGGGTTAAATGCTGGAAGTCCGCTGCTTAATTCCTTTTGAGGGAATTTATTGAGTTCTGGATTCTTAGGTCTCGTTAACACTACTCCATTTTTGTTATGATTCCATTTTGATTCATTAAAGCTACCGGTTCAAATTGCTAGTTTTGAACAAAAACGGAGGAAAAACATGTCTTTGTCCTTGTCTTTGTCATTCATCCACGTGATTAAAAATACGGAGCGAGAGATTTCTGGTTTTGTGTGTTCACATTGTTCCGCTTTGATGAAAATCACTATTGAATACTTGAACATTTCAAAAACGTCCATTTTTGCGGATATCCACTTTTGACAGCGTTTTCGGTAACCTCCGTGTCTTCCCGTTTTTGTGGGATGGGTGTGAACTTTTCAACTCAAACGGAACCTACTTTTGTGGGTAAATAGTTCCTTTCTCTCCTGCTGATAGCACAAATGAAAAGGTCTCAGTCCATCGTTGAGGCACCAAGAAGCAATTCTTATGCCCGTCCGTTACATGCACACACAGGAGTAACAACAGACTCAGGGAATACCAACAAGATTTGTGACTATATTATACAGTCGTGGCCAAAAGTTTAAGAACAAATTTTTGTCAGCAACGTTTCTTGGCATAACGAAATTAACTTATGGCCAAAGCTGTGGACTGAAGGCCCTCCACTACCATTTTTCCTGAAGCAATATTTTTCGTAAGGTTTTGATATTTTGCAAACAATTCACGGAACTTAATTGTGCATAGATAGATGTAACATCCAGCTTAGTAACACAATTTTCGGGTAGCCCCTCGTCGGCAGAACCGTCACAATTCAGAGAATTTCTATAGAGTTCATTGTAACATCACAGTAAAATGGCACAGAAATTCAAAAAGCGACATTCAAATTCGAAATCTAAATGGAAAGCTAACCTAAACGAGCTCTAATAGAGTAAAATAGGCCGAGAGCAAGGTTCTATTTCGTTACACTAAGAAATGATGTTGACGAAATGTGGTCATAAGCTTTTGGCCAAGACAGCACATCATAATTGCCTTTAATTGTCTTGTCTCTGCTTCTGTCTTGTTCGTTGCTCAATCGCATTGAACTGATACAGAATCTCAAAAGAGTCTTCTTTCAGGATTGGAACTGTTCTTAAGAAAACTATTTTCGATGCAAGTCACTTACAAACGAGGCGAACAAAGGCCGCCTTGCATCCTCAGGGGAGTACTTCATTGCGACCATGATTCGACCTGTATCTGGACTTTGACAGAAGGACCCAATTGTGTGACAGAATATTCAAGAATTCCAAACCTGAAAACAATTGATCTGAAAACACAATGTCTATACACGTGGGGGTACATAACATGTTGCGGGTACGGTCCCATGTGGGTGGGTTTTGGGCCCAAAATTCTCTGATTTTCCATAAACATGGGTAGATTTCCTACAGTATATTGGCAAAAATCATCATAAAGGTGGGCATGACGGTATGTTTTGGTAATCACATGAGTGTAGCTTTCTGAAAACTGGGTGACAGACCCCCTCCATCCGCAAGTCATGCACCCTCAGGGGTCTGTTCAAATTCAGCTTGAACTGGCTTGACTTTGTTATTATCGTTGTTGCTCACAAAATGTCATCCTTTCTTGAATTTATCGTTTCTCTCTAGAGCAAAATACAAAATGAGGTTTAGTTGCTTGATATGCAATTCTGAAAAAAGTGCCCTACGGTTTATAACAAAATCCATGCTATGTAAGAAATTTCGCAGGAAAAACGAACTGGTAAGAGTGGCACCTCCAGCATCACTTTACAATAAATCTGACCCTCCTCCCAGGCTTGGCATTCTGATCACTCTTACCTTATCACCCTTGAGATCAACATATCCCCCAGTCAGTGCCTTTTCACCAGTTTCTTTTACTTTAACGACAAAATGAACTCTATTAGCCTCTTTCCACATTTCAGTTATCAAAGACTGTCCAGGAATAACAGGTCTATTGAACCTCGCTTTGATGCATCTGAAAAGACCGACATCGCCATGAGCAAATGTGTCAATCACATTCCTTACTGCAAAACCATAGGAGCAGAGACCATGAAGAATTGGCTGCTTAAATCCTGAAGTGGAAAAAGTAGAAACATACTTTTAATAACAAAAAATAAACAGTATTGCAAAGAGGCAAAAAAATGCTTTTCTTCCTGGGAATTAAGACTGTTCTGAACTGAGTGGTGAAAAAGTTTTGATGGTACAGTGTTCCAACAGATGCATATGTTGACATAAACAAGTATTAATCAGCTACTGTTTCAACCTTTGACCTAAATGTAGCCCGTTTGACCAATGCTCAATGTTTCCTTGCCTCTGAAACCAAATATTTTGCTGAATGTAGACAAGAGATACTATTTGGGTGTTAAGAAAACCACAATGTCTTATCAATATCAGATCTGTCATTTATGAGGAACACAATTTATTTCACCAGAAATAGCAATCACTAACCAATGCCAACAACTTGTTACTTCAGTGCAAGCAAGAAAAGTAACAGGAACAGAAAATTTAGAAAGAAAACAGGCATAGTGTGCAGTTACAACACTAGCCATAATCAAGGAGGACCAAAAGCGTTAGGTAGATCCATTACCTATGAAAAAGCCATTTCTATATCAATACCTGCAATACTTGCGAATCCTGGATCAATATGAAGTGGATTGAAATCACCATTCAATCTATACAATGCTGCTTGATCATGACTTGTCTGCTCTTCCACAACCTTATCCGGTGCTCTTGTGGGTGTCACACCTAATGCTGTTGTATGTTCTGATTTGCTTTTACCACCAGCAACACCAGCTTTGTTTATGTAAACTGAAAATTGGTTTCGGCAGATAAGTTTACCATTTTCATCTGAAGTGTCAGCATCAATGATCATCAACGCTCCTTTCCCTTTATCTAAAACATCAGAAACTTTGGCCTTGGTTGAAACGGTTCCCTCTGCAGGTATTGGAGCATGAACTTCAAGATATTGCTCACCATGGAGAATCTACAAAAAACCAAACACAATGAGAGCGACAAAACATTTCTGAAGGTGTGGTGGTGCAGTTATGTAATCCTCTGACCTTGCAGCCAGAACAGTCAGGGAGAAGGTGTGATACCTGGTAGGGGGAGGGCCCCACCATTTGAGCATCATGATAAGGAGTTGCAGAATTGATTAGTGGATACAGTGTACTGTAGCTACTTCTGTGATCCCAGCCCTTGGTGCTAAAAACCTCAACTTCACCTTTACCTTCACCTTCATCTTTGCTCTCTTTGGTTAGAGTTAGGTGGGCTACAGGACATAGCAGTGTAGCTATCTTTTTAAATCAATTGATCTTACTGTAGCCTCCTATTGCTATGAATACTTCAGATACAACAATTTTTTGACACTAAAAATCATATTATGAACATTTTCAGAGTATTTGTCTGAAAATAAACTGGTCAAGCTTTGCATTCATAACATACAGCACTAAAATTTCTGTTCCACTTTCCTAAAAAAATACATCCCAGATTTGTTACCTACTTGTGTTGGATCCACATGTTCAGCTCCAGGAAGACCAGTAGCAAACTTGTCAAATATTGGATTCTGAAAGAGAGTTTGACAAAAATTGAGAGAGCAGCAGTGGTGTGCAAAAGCAAGTTAGAGTCAAAATCTGAAGCAACTCTGGTTCAGATTCAGACTAGTATAAAGCTACAGTATATATACTTTGGACCTGCTTAAATTGAGATTGGATTCAATGTGTTTGGCTCAGATCAGTTCTCAACATTTTCAGAACAGGAAATTCAAGTTCCTCTCCTGAGATGTTCAACAAACACTCTCAAGATTGTAATACTTGTTGCTTGTTAACTTAATTTTGGTAATTATCACATAAATCAGATCAGATTACAGGTAAATTCTATGTATTGGATTTGGCTCAAGTGAATCGACCCTTGGATCATGCATGAGTATCAATTCCAATCCAATCTGATATAGCCCAGTCAGCAGATAAAGAAAAAACATGTAGCAGTGCAGAAACTTGGGGAAAAAGTAGTATGAAAGTTCTACCTGTGCAAACATCACAGCAAATGTTGGCAAAACAGAAAAATCTTCACTGCCCTCATACAGATATTTTAGTGAGCTATCATTCACTTTAGTGCCAATGCCAAGGGCATACAAAATGGCATCTTTTGCATTGTATGTGAATTTCCCAGCCTCAAATGTGTAACCAACAACTTTTGATGGATCAATAAGCTTCTTGTTCATTTTTGAATCATTTCCAAGGCTTTTGCTTGCAGACAACCCTTCAAGACTTGCCGTAACATCCATTGTTGATTCTTGCATGCTACTGCGTGGACTAGCATCAGTCCAATCACTCAGTTCTGCCCAGTGGTCCTTGACAACATCTGCAGTCAAAGTATCAGCCCATTTTCTGAACTGCACTCCCTTTGTTGCTTGCCATCTTATTCGACTTGCCCAACCAGCAGCAGTCTCAAATACTCCACCGTTCTCCTCACAGCTTTCGTGACACAAATAAACAACAAATGGTGCAACATATTTAGGCTGCAGAGCATCAAAAACTTCCTTTGGCATGACATCTTCAGTTAGACGAGAACCAGCCAGGGGTGCAATGGTGTTGCAACAAATGTTATATTTTGCACCTTCAAGTGCCAAGGTGTTACAGAAACCAATCAATCCCATTTTTGCAGCACTGTAATTTGCTTGACCAAAATTTCCATAAATTCCAGATGCTGATGATGTCATTATTATTCTACCAAAATTTTGTACCTTGAAATGTGGCCATGCAGCTCTTGTCACCTTGAAAGCTCCAGCAAGGTGCACCTGGAAAAAAGCAATTTGTTTAACTTGATAGTAGCAATGCAACATACCAGGTACAGTAAGTCTAAGATGTTTTACTTGTTTGGCGTAATCTTTCTAACTTCAATAAGCGGATCTTAAAGATGTGTGATTTTACCAAACAAAGTTCTCTCATCTAAGTTAGCTTTTGACTGAAAGATTAACATCTTAGTTTTGAATATCGGCCACACACTTTGTATTCCATGACCCTCCAAACACTTTAAACTTAATTTTGAATCAACCAATATATAGCAGTCTCTACCTGGGGGTAAAATTGGTAATGTGGGTGAAATAGTACTGAAGATTGTGACAGTTTGGTCAACATTCAATATTTTAAGGAAGATGATTCCAACAGATTTAGAACTGGTAAAATTTTGTATAACAAGATTTTTGGAAAGTTCATTCAGACACTTGCCCATTTCATCTCAAGCTTTACCTATCTAACCCCAGTAGACCTTAATCTAAAGTAAGGATGTGTGATCCTATGTAAGTGTTTTTTAAAACACATGAGCATCAGCCTGTTTTATTTCAGTTGTCAAGTCATGCCGCTTCGCTTTGAACTACAGTATTCATCCTGACATTGCAGTAAGTGCCAATGCCAGAATGCCAACTTGCCTGTGTGGAAAGTGTAACAACCTGCATATTGAAGAAGACAACAGAGACAAAACAGAGGATCCTAATGTTGCACAAGCTTGATCTTCATACATGTTGCCCTGCTTTCCTTGTTGGCTCTCAAATGGAAGAAATTATTCCTGATTAAAAAAATAAATCTCTTATTTTCTCCTGAATCGTCTGTTGTTTTTGATTCAGTCTTTATTTGCCCTTGAATGTTCCCAATTGTTTCCAAGAGAAAACAATTGGAGTGTTTAGTGCTAAATCTTTCCTGTCATCCAGATTGGAAAGTTTGCAGAATGCTTGGGGGATCTCTCCTTTTCAATAACATTTTGCGGCTGGGACAGCAGCTGAAATTTGAAGTGCCTGGTGGAGCAGAGAAATTGACCTTGCAAGGCAAACTTCCCAATCTGGCCCTTCATGCAGTGTAATTTAATTTTGGCATACAACTCCCATCAATGCGGTTTGTGGCATATAATTTACGCTTCAGGAGAAAGAAAGATATTGCTTCTGAATATGTAACGATGTATGTTCTCTCACACCTTGTGGACAAGATTCCAATCCTGCTCGGACATTTTTTGGAATGATCGATCCCTCAAGATTCCTGCATTATTGACTAAAACATCAACTCTTCCAAAACTGTCTACTGCGGTCTTTACAATATTCTCTCCTTCTTCAACAGAATCATAATTTGCAACTGCAGTCCCACCATTTGCCTTGATCTCCTTGACAACATCATCAGCTGCCTGACTGATCCCTTTTCCAACCCCATCTCGCCCTCCTCCAAGATCATTCACAACAACTTTTGCACCTCTCTCTGCAAATGCAAGAGCATATTCACGGCCTAAACCACGTCCAGCACCTGTGATGATCACCACACGGCCATCAAATCGCAGCAAAGACATCATATTTGTTTGTGGCAGCCAGCAGTTTCCTCCAACCGGGATGGAGAGGACAGTTGAGTGTGGGTCGCTCTTGTCCAATGTTCCAGTTCCAAAGTGCAAAGGTTATTGTGACAATCTCGATTCCAATCAAGCCTCAATTTCCATTCAAAATGGAATCTTCAGTGAGTTGCTGCTGTTGTTTAATTTTCAGAGCAACACAAAGTGAAGAGAGAAGATGTGAAATTTTGTTCAAAAACTGCAAAGATACATTCTGTTAAGATGTCTTTTCTCATGAAGGATAAGAAGTAAGTTAATCCAACGAATCCTTATTTTCAGTTTTTTCTGTCTGCTGTCCGCCCTTTTTTCACCTTTGGCGCTGGCGGTTTGCAGTTTCCACCCTCAGAACAGAAATCTAGATCTAGAAAAAAATATAAGGTACATTCCAAAAGGTGACTCAAAAGATTCAATTCAGGGAGTCTGCCACTTGGCATCAAGAAGCAGGAAAACTTGCATATTCAGAAATCACTTCTTGCAGCTATAATTGTGTACATTGAGGCAGTTTTGCCTTAATGTAAGTTTAAATCAGGGAGCTAGGAGTTGGGCCTAAGTTGCAGTTTACTGAGCATGGCTAATGCCTCATTAATGCGTCATTGCCTAGTCATCTCTGCATGGCAGTCACAAGATGTAGTCACAAGATGCACCATAATTGCGTCAATTGTTTGATTCAATCTCTTGGTTTCTGGTTTATGTCGCAACACACATACGTAAGCAGCTTCCAGCCAATCATTTGATAGGATGCATTTCCTCATTCCATATTTGGCTTGCCCTACTAACTATATCTAAGTCTGTCCTCGTGCTATTCACTCAGTCAGAAAATATTTGGCAGCAGTGCAAACTTCAATTTCAGACTTCAACTTCATTGCAGCTAACATTTACAGTCAAACGCCGGCCCCCAAGAAGTCCTTGGGCTTCTTGGGGTCCCATTTCCAATTCTAACGATGGATTTTTCATCTGCACTGCATTATCACGGCGCCTAAACAACAACAACCGCAATGGCTGGCATCATTGTTTTTACTTGACTCGATCTTCTCAAGATTTGGCCTTTGGCCTAATCGGTACTGGCCTACCTAATCACAGGATGATTCTATGTGAACTTTCCGCTTCTACCGACATCATTTTGGCTCGATACTCGCCGGGAACAGGACACCGTTTATTCATCGCTTTGCATCTGTGCATGGAGAATTCCACCAACTGCTGGCATGTGTTTTCAACGTCCTTGTTGCTGCCGGGTTTCGATTTATCAGAATGTTATGTCTTCCGTGCATTCAAGTCACTTCCGCCACTTCCTTCTCTCCGCTATGCTGCTCTGGACAGTTCTGCTTGATGGCTGCTCCTTGCTAGGATGATGCTCTTCAACTGCTCCCAAGATGGAGTGATTCCATGTTGCAATTGTTGGCTCTGATGGCAAAGAGACCGCTCTTCACTCAAAGTTTGTTCACCTCAGCTTCTTTGACATAACTCTTGAACATTTTATCTTCTTTAATTTTGTTTGCCACGCCTTGTTTTACATAATATGAAGTGAGACCTTGTCTCCTAGGCCAGTCTACGCTGCCCCATGCTTGCACTGGCCCTTGCATTCAGCCTTCTTTCAGCCAAGACTACGGCTCACTGTATTTTAGGCCCAACCCAATGGGTTTCTGGCAGGCCGGTTCCTCCCTAGGAAAAAATTTACTACTCAATGGTCTCACTTCATATTATTCCATATATATATTGCGCCTTTAGTTTAGTGTATTTTCGAACGTAAGTTATTACTGGCCTTCAAGTAGCAAAGCACTCAATATTTTCTCACTTTGCACCAGTTCCTGGTTTCCTGTCATAAGTATTGCAAGTTTCTCTACAAGCTTTCAGTAGCTGTCAATGCGTACAGGAGCAGGATTGCTTTTTATGGGTGGTATGCAAACATGGCAATCCGGGGTTCATTCAACTCCTCACCTCTGTGAGTTGTTGGTCCTTTTCAAGACAGGTAATATCCTTGCATTGCATCAAGTTTAGTAGCATCACACTTCGTGGCATTGATGGCATCACATTGGTAGTCCTATGTCAGAGGCCTTAAAGGCCTGGCCTGTGCCCTAACCTTTACCTGCATGTATGGGTACCTCTTGCTGGAACCTGCAGCAATATATGACCTATTTTGGCCCGGCCCTAACAAATCTCACGATAGTTCTACAACTAGTTTCAGATGGGACTGGTTTCCCACCTGTCCTACAGTTCCTCATATTGGGTATTTTTCACCCCTTTTTTATACGGTCTGGTTCTCCTCTTTTGCTACTTGATGGCTTGTCTTAACATTTAGGAGCATTTTGTATAGGTAATTGTACAACTTGGCTTTGCTCCATTCCAAAGCTTGTTCATAGGGTACATACTTGTACCTGTATTTTGTACACAGGGTACATCATGCTTGTACGGTCCCTTACTCTACATTCATTGTTCAATTCTACATTTGGCAAACATAGGTTTTACAGCTTTGGTATGGGGCAAACCATCTGTCGTAGTTCGTGTTTAGCAGGTTCGTGGTCACCCTTCAAAACCATTTCGCATATAGGTTCGTGGTCCATTCAAACCACTTCGCATATCGGTTCGTGGTCACCCTCAAAACCATTTCGCATAGGTTCGTGGTCACCCTTCAAAACCATTTCGCATATAGGTTTGTGGTCCATTCAAACCACTTCGCATATCGGTTCTTGGTCACCCTTCAAAACCATTTCGCATAGGTTTATGGTCAACCTTCCAAAACCATTTTGCATATAGGTTCGTGGTCCTTTCAAATCATTTCGCATATCCGTTAGTGGTCACCTTCAAAACCATTTCGCATAGGTTTGTGGTCAACCTCTCAAAAGCATTTCGCACAGGTTCAAACATTTCGGTTTGTGGTCAACGTTTTTAAACATTTTGCATACAGGTTTTTGGTCTTACTTCACAAACTAGCGGTTTGTGGTCCACCTTTTTGAACATTTCGCATACAGTTTTCTGTGGTCCCCCTTCAAATCAATTCGCATATAGGTTCGTGGTCAACCTGCCTACAACATTTCGCATACAGGGTGAGGTCCCCCTCCAATACCCTTCCTATGTAACAGTACATGGTCACTTTTTAAACATTTAGCATGTCAAGTGTGGCCTCTTTCTCTCCAGCAAGCATAATCCTTGCTACCATTCCTATCTAGGGTCACCCAAAACAGTCACATAGGTTCACTGGGTCCCCTTCAATTGCCCCTGTACATTGTCTCAAAAGCATTTTGCGTATTAGTTTGCAATACTCTTTCCAAAGCAGTTTGCCTATGTTGGTTCCCAGTAACATCACAAGCAATTTGAATTTTGGCATAGCCCGCTAACATTTGGTATAGGCTCACTACTTTCTTTCAGAACATATTTTGCAAATGGTTCACAGCAATCCCTACATATCAATGGCACAATCAATCGTGGCTACCCTCAAAATGTTTGTTGTCCCTATATTTGTGGTAACCTATACTAACCCATTCACATGGGGGGGGGGGGGTGATAACCCTCTACAGTACAGCATTGCAACTTGATCCTCAATCCACCTTTCAAACGCACGACCAATTCAGGCTGTTTCAGTCACTCGGACATAAGTCTTCCTGTTCTTAGTTCAATTAAGGCTTGCCTGCAAGAAGTTTTAAATATTCACGCAATCGGGGCAAATAGTGGTGGTAGTTTTACACTCCCCTCAGTCGAATATCCAAAAAATCAGGTAAATCCTAGTCATCCATGTCAGGATATTCTATCCTATCCTATGTCAGGATATTCCTACTGTAATCCCCTTTAGAACAGTATCATACTGTCCCCTTTGTATGGTGGATCCTGGGGTCATAATAGTCATCCTCCCCATTCTGCCTTGCGCTCACCTACTTCAACTGAGGGAAACTATACTAACAACAAACAACTCATACTACCACTATTCACATTCACAACACCCATTCCACATTATCCTTTGGATTTGGGGAATATTTCATATTCATTCAAATTCAACATTCAGTATTTAGGTATCTTAATTAGTGTTATTAGTGTAATTGTTTGTAATTGTTGTATTGGTATTGTTAATTGTATTGGGAGTAATTCTGTAAGTTGTCTTTTGTAATGAATGACAACTTTGGCCCAACACTGTCCCTTTCTCATGGTCCTCTGATTTAATGTGTACATTGAGGCAGTTTTGCCTTAATGTAAGTTTAAATCAGGGAGCTAGGAGTTGGGCCTAAGTTGCAGTTTACTGAGCATGGCTAATGCCTCATTAATGCGTCATTGCCTAGTCATCTCTGCATGGCAGTCACAAGATGTAGTCACAAGATGCACCATAATTGCGTCAATTGTTTGATTCAATCTCTTGGTTTCTGGTTTATGTCGCAACACACATACGTAAGCAGCTTCCAGCCAATCATTTGATAGGATGCATTTCCTCATTCCATATTTGGCTTGCCCTACTAACTATATCTAAGTCTGTCCTCGTGCTATTCACTCAGTCAGAAAATATTTGGCAGCAGTGCAAACTTCAATTTCCCCACCCTCCCTCCCCCTTTTCACCTAGTATTTCAATGCACATTTGACTAGGGGGGGGGGGGAATATTTCATATTCATTCAAATTCAACATTCAGTATTTAGGTATCTTAATTAGTGTTATTAGTGTAATTGTTTGTAATTGTTGTATTGGTATTGTTAATTGTATTGGGAGTAATTCTGTAAGTTGTCTTTTGTAATGAATGACAACTTTGGCCCAACACTGTCCCTTTCTCATGGTCCTCTGATTTAAATGCAATTTTAGAGCACTGTCGCCCTGACTGAATGGGTTTAATCTCAAATAGAATTGATATTCTTATTAAATACTATGACTCTCGGAAATGTTTTCTTCGTGGATGTAGACTTCATTTCCTTGCCAACTGTTATTTCTAAGCAGAAAGTGTTTTTACTCTAGTTTGCGTCCAAAACTGTGGCTAACATCAGCATCGCTCAAAACAACAGCTTGCCTCAATTTTCGCCCTGATGGGTCTAAATATTGTCACGGCCCCAGCAAGGAAACTTTACTAGCAGAGAAGCCAGGAATCTCGCTATATTTACTATACTGAGTAGACTTTAAGGAAATGTGTATGGCATCCGGTTTTTTACATTATCAACAACACAAGACTTTGACAAACAGGTTGTGCCTATCCTGCGCGGATGAATCTCAAATTTACGTAAAATTCAACCATTGCAGTATTCCTCAAAGTTGAAGAGACACCAAAGTTGATGAAACGCTAAAATATATCAAAGTAAGTAAAGTAGCACCCTTCCTTTCTAAACTGACACAAAACCGGCACATGTAAACTTTGACTCGCTACATAAAGTCATTTGAAAAGAATAGACCCATTTAGGGCGAATTTTTCTCGATCTATCTGCCTCCTGAAAAATACCCATTTATCGGCAACGAAAATTAAGAAGACATTGCGATGAATGCTAGAATTTAATCTTAAAAGGTTGGGTAGAACTGTGAAACAGTTTAACAGGATATCAAATGTGCAAAAGTGGAAAAAATACAAGCTGACCCATTAAACCCCACTACAACGCGAACGGCAGATTTGACAAATCTTGCAAGTCCAGGGAAAATAGGCTGCCCGAAAAGCTTCAATCATAGTTTTTAGAAATATCCTCTTTAACGAAACACAGGCAAATAATATCATGAAGAAAAGAGTCAGCGAACCATTTTCATTGGATTTTTGAAAAATATCAAATCCAGGAGCCTTTGTATTTCACGTCAAAAGAGGAGCGTGTGATTCTGACGAATAACAATATTAGACCCATTCAGGGCGAAAGTACTCTATGTCAAACTCACTACTTGCAGCAAAGATGAGAGATTCTCGCATGACAGAACAAAAGGTCTATGCAGCTTTTAATGTCTACTTGCAGCTCGCACCTTCAAATTCTTTCCACTTGCTACTACGTGTAGGCCAAATCATGCATGTTTTCCAGCCTGATCTACAAACAAGAAGTCTGATATCAAGGAACAAAGCTGAACAAAGCACAAAGTACAGGCCAGGTGAATTCCAGGGAAGTGGCGGAAAACGCGGAAGCAATTGTTTTTGTCTAAATAATAGCTGCTGCGGAATTCACTTTAGTTGTATGGCCGCAGTGAATTCCACCCAAAATCGATATTGCAGAGAGCTTTCTATTGAAGCTAGCTCGTATTAGTCTGCGTATCACGAGGGGCAATTTTTATGACTTTGTTTGAATATCGGTACAGGTATCCACATCCCTTGCCAAAATGGGTTCAGGCTGGGCTATTGTTCATCGTCACGGATTGACGAGGAACAATAGGTCAATAGCCCAAGTCTAAGGCCTACTGTAGGCCTAAAAGCAATGGCCTAGGCCTAAGTCTGTATAAACGGTAAAACAAGCAACGCAGTGGCAAAAAGCTAATCTTTTGTATGGAAGCTAAGATGATTTCCATCGAACTGATCACTGCAGTCTCACTGGGACTTACAGTATGATAAACTTCGTACACCTTTGGCAAAAACCTTTCTGTTTTCAAGAACAATCAATAAAAAATCCATGATCTTTTGTTTTGAAAATTCTTGTGCGCTTTTCAAATGCGTGAAATGCCCCTCGACTTTGAAATTTCAACTTAAAGCAAAAAAATTTTCCATGGAATCGCCTTTCTGCGAAATTCACTTTGGCCTTACGTCCAAAGTGAGTTCTGCGGAAAATTTATTCAAGGAAGCTATTGTTGACCACAAAACAATAGTTTCCGTGGTTTCTGCCACTTACACGTAATTCACCTGGCCCAATGTACAACATAGGAGCAAAGCTAGCAGCCGCGGCAACTTTGTCAAAAAGCAAGAATGAGGATAGCACCAGCAAGAAAAGCTTCTTTTCCTTATAAGGACAAAAAAGAAAATTTTTTCTGATAAAATAACTAAAATGGAGATCTGTTTTGCTATGAATAGAGGTACTGAGATGAATACTTAAACTTAATCTGAAGATGCTGTAGTTGGCAAATTTACGGTAGTCCACACTGCACGCCAAGAAAAAAGAAAAAGCAGAGACTCAATTAAAGCCTGTTTTCTTTCAATAGTTAGGGCCACTTCATTCAACAACTACATGAACAAAATGGAGCATTGAGCCAGGTTGGAAAATATTTGTGATTTGGCTTATGCGTAGTAGCGGATGAGAAAAATTTGAAGGTGCAAGTTGTGAGCGGACTTTTAAAGCCATGAGAGATGCAAAATTAATATATGCAAGAAACTTTTATTTTAGCTGCAAGTAGAGAGTTTGGCACAATTTCATACAGTAGTTGCAAACTTGTGCAAGTGGATGCAAGTTTTCAAACCTTGGCATTGAGTCCTCAGCGATTCATGTTGTTACAAATATCCTTCATGCCAGACTGAAACTGGCATACTGTATTTTTCCAGCTTTATAACAGAGGCCTTGTCCACATACTGTAACATAGCAAAAATTCTTAAGGAGCTTCAAGATGGTCTTGGCATTATGATAAGAATTCTTGAGCCATATGTGACAATAGAATTGTTTATGCGAAGTTTCTTGAGAAACTGAAAATATTCTTTAGCATTATTTGGCAGGTAAACAATTTTAAAGATTCTGCACTAACCAACATCCTCTGCAAAATGAAACTATACCACAATACAGTTTGTTCAATCCCATTTCTTTCAATTCTATAAGGTCCACTTGTTTATATTTGGAGTCCTCACCTTATGAACCAATCTTATTAATCCTAAGAATACCAATTGTATGTAATGTTTTAAATGCTGAATTTCCTGTCAGCTCTTTGCGCGACAACACACTTTCCTTTGTGATAACAAACGAATGACTGGATTAAGCTTAATTGCATAGAACTTTCATCATAGACAAAGTTGTAGAGTCCAAAATAACTATTTATATATGGTATCCAATTTTCAAAGGGGCCTCTGCAACCTGCATACTACAAGTACCCTGCTTGTATCCTCAACTTTAGTGACAAAGGGATATTTTGTTTTGCAAATAATATGCACAAAGACTGCTGGTTAACACAGAGCCTTTAATGATGTGCACACACAGTATGACTTGCATTTAAAATCTTGCCAAATGTTTCTTGTGACAGGTATGG
Organism: Aurelia sp. 4 Dawson et al 2005; assembly: GCA_964019985.1. NCBI lineage: Eukaryota > Metazoa > Cnidaria > Scyphozoa > Semaeostomeae > Ulmaridae > Aurelia > Aurelia sp. 4 Dawson et al 2005. The sequence continues at coordinate 15,500,428 of OZ026500.1, read as the reverse complement.
CTTGGTAATGCCAAAGGGTTCATCAAAATCTGGATCAGGGCAGCTAGGAAAAGTTGCATCGGTATTTAATGATGATTCAAGTGAAGAAGATGAGGTACTGTGCTACTCTTTTATGTGCAAGACTGTAGACTAGCAATGTTTTCTTTGATAAGGTATATACAACCAAAGCTATGTGGAGAAAAACGTTTTTGAAGCTGTTTTGGCTCGATTTGCTTAAAACTACTGTAAATATCCTCAAATTGCAAAAGAAGAAGAGAAGTGTATATAATACTTTCATGAAACATTTTAATGTTTTAATGTTAAGCTTGCTGGTAGGGGGAGGCTTCATTGCAATAACATCCCATTATTTGTTATTGCAGCATTACTTTAGTTGCACTTTAGTTGAACCTTTTAGAATATATTTGAGCTAAAATTCATCTTGCATATAGTAATGCATATGGTAAAGTGATTTGTTGCATTGGCTATGCAAGCCTCTATGAATAGACCATCAGACATTGCAATAAAACTAAATGCTGTGAATGAGATACGGCATAAAATCTTGGAAAGATCCACCATTTAGCATGTACAGTATGTTTTTGAACTGTGTTGCATTCAAGTGTGCTACAGCCACTTTGTTTCCACAGATTTTTACAGTTTTTTCTTCTCTTTGTTTCTGTGTGTTAGAAGAAAAAGAAAGTGGCAATAAACCGAGAACTGAATGTAGTGGCAGAACAAAGAAAGCAGACACATCAGGCATGTATCATTATTATCATCATCAACATCATCATAATTATCATCACCATCTGTTTAAGGCTGCAGGCTAGGCCGCCATTAAACCGCTGTGAAAAGTTATTCCTTTGAATTTAGAATTCCTTTGTAAGTGCAGACACGCACATTAAATGCAATGATATTGGGCTTGGCACTCTCAAATATGGAAGTCTGTAAACTGGAATGACCAAACTTGTTGGTATCTGAAATAGTGCAAAACAGTGTTGTAATGATACAGCAGCAGTAGAATTTTCACACTTGACACTGAATATTTGTTGATATGAACTCATGCTGACGTGAAGATATGAGTAGTAAAGAAATCTGTCTGGTCTCAAACAGTTCACATCATATCTAGAACAACTGTGATTGTTTTCTAAAATAAGGATTCTTAGACAGGAATATGTGTGCAAGGCTCACACACACTGTATTTGCAAGTGTTTACTAGGTGTCCTGGGTTGGTTTGTGGGCTTGTTTGATGAACTAGCTATTATTCTATGGTTTCAACTAATCCCAAATGATAAAATATCTTCAGATTTTGTATTCATATCCTGTGTTACATATTTATTCAAATTTATTTCCAGACAAGAAAAGATATTCAAAAAGCATTGGAAGAAGATCCATCAGTTTATCAGTATGATGAAATTTATGATGAGATGGAACAGAAAAAAGTTGTTGCGACCCAGGCAACAAAGACTAAAGATAAGAAGGTATTTTCATAGATCTTATCACACCTTTTATTTTGACTTCTCAAAGTTTCATTGCAGTACTGGGTGAGCCAGAAAAAGGTTCCCACCTTCAAATGGATAAGAGTATAGCTGATGGATCTGAATTTTTAAAAACTGAAATACCTAAATGTTTTGGTGATTTTCTTACATCTTTGTAAAAATTAAAAACATAAGGTATATGCATAAATTTGATTTATGAAAATTTCTTTGTTGCAAAAGTTTCAGAAAAAGGCTAGAACCTTAGTTTATTGGGGGGGGGCAATCGCACTTCTTTCAATCACTCTTCCAGGAGATATCCTTGCCATGGAACTTTCTGACTTTTTGATCGTACCTATTTTGCAAATACTCAGAAAGCTTCATTAAAATTCCTCGAAAAGTGAGGGAGCTCTGTCCAATGACAAATTCTCAAATCTCAATTTTCACAATAAAGCAGCAAAAATTGCAATATTTTGCAAATTTCATTTGCAGAGTAGAACTTTTATGTAATCTATCCTAATTGTCATATTTAGGTGGAAATTGTGCTCCAAATTTAATTTAATCACAATTTTTCAAGTTTAGCCAATTTTGCCACGTTTCTTTACCACACGAAGCAAAATGCAGATATAAGCAATACTGATTTCTAATTTCAGGTTAATGTTGTATTTTCATGAGCTACATGCCTGGGGCTATTACCACACTAAATTTGGTTGCTCTTCTCATTGCCAATAAAGAGTTAGGTTGGGAGGCTGTTTTGCCCCCAAACCAAAATGGAACGTGTAAGATAGCTCAACCATTACAGGGCTGGGCTATACATTTGATAAAATCCTCAGGAATTTCCTCACAAAGCACAACATGCATGGGTATTACACATCTCCGAGGGCGTATTAGAAACAGATTTTCAAACAAATACTGACGTTTTTGATTCCCAATGCAATGAATGCGCAAATGATATCTCTCAATCTTAAAAAAGTGGAGTTTTGTATTGCTTTGTGCAAGGAGCTTCTCAAAAATAGACCTCTCTACTTCTTAAGAGAGAGGTTTGGATCAAGCGCTCAGTGTGGTAAATTTATGAAGGGAAACAAAACCATGACCCAAGTTTTCGGTATAAATCCTGCTAGCGGTGGCAAGATGTTGCTTCGAATTTCATAACGCTTTTAGAGCTTAGGTTTCAAATCTTTAAAAAGCTGGGTGTAAAATTCTATGACCTCTTTCTTTAAACTGAACGGCTTCGAAGAAACTTTAACTATTTTACATTAAATCTGCCGTTGGACTTTTCTGAAATCTTCAATATTTTCAGAATTACAGTGTTTTATTTTTTTTTAGAATTAAAGAAAATTTTCGAAAAAAAATTAGAACTATCGTAATTTCTAAACATGTTGACGAAAGATCAAATAATTTTCAAGAAAACCATAGTTTATGGATGCCTTCAATATGATATCAAGCAAAACGCCTTCACTCTTCTGGTTTGTGATTTAGACACTTGATGACGTCACATCATAGAATGAGCTGAAATATGAAATAGGCCATAATTTCGACAAATATTCAGTATTCCTGAAAAGCCCTACGGTAGAACCACAGAAAAGTGGCTAGAGTTTTTTTCAATTCATTCAGTTTAAAGAAATAGGTCAATGAGTTTTACACCCGCCATTTTTCGTAGATTTAAAGATTTGGAACCCATGTTCCTTTAGACTGAATGCATATTCGTAGCTATCGCTATTGATAGACTGATGGACGCTCAAACTACGACAAATGGACTTTGACACGGAAATTTGGGATAAAGTCTTCCCCTATCAATTTCATAACTAGATATGGAAACCATAACAACACTACGAACTCCAGGCAATGGTGGATGGGCCTAAGTTGCTGGCTCCGACCTCCAATGTTAAAACAGCTCAGAATTCAAGTTTACCGTGATATTACCCATGAACAAAAGCCACAAGTAGCCATACGAATGTCTTCTCAATCCAAGAATCAACAAACCTTTCACTGTGAATCAGGGTTTCCTCATTTTTAAGACCAGTTAGCTTCCATGAACTTCACCGCAGCATTGAGAATTTCCAATTGTCATGGGTCGCTTGCCTCGCTTCTGAGACTACACTGCAGCCTCGTTCCAGAGGGCACACATAAACGTGTTCATCTCCGTCTCAAAATTTTATATCAAAGTCCATAAGGCCCAGATTCAGGAAAAATAAGGAATGCTGCTGTTGTTGTTATTATTGTTGTTGTCGTTGTTGCTATTTTTGCGATCTCTAGGACTATTTCATGAGGCTAATGTTGCTTTTGAGAGATTTTATGTATTATTGAAAAAGTTGCGTGAAGGGAGTTAGCAATGGTCGATGTTGGTCTCTTTGCTCTGTTTTGCGTTATTTTTATTCATTGTTAGCTAACTTTTTCTTTCATTTGAATAACTACAGTTGAAAACAGCACACTTCAATATGCAACCTTGCAAAGTGAAATCCTTGCATGCTTGCCTTTTGAACTGTAGCTTTTACACTACTACATCAGTAAAAATGAACGAAAATGACGAGAAAGAAGGCCAAAAAGCAAATAAAACTTGGCATGTATAAACTGAACCATTCCTAACTCACTTCGAGTGAAGTTAACGTTCATTAACTTTATGAAAAGTGTTCTAAAATCCGAAGCAACTTCTTCCCACAGCTAGGCGTCATCCTGCAGAGAACATGGTTCATGCTTTTGTTTTCTTTCACAAATTTACCAGCTTTGGACGCTCGATCGAAACCTCTTTTTGAAGAAGTAAAATCTATTTGGTGTGTTTTCCGTCCCTTTACAGGAATTTCGCAACCAAGAAATTTTCTTTACAACGAATTGTCTCCTAGTGTGCGTAAAAATCTCGTCTCCAGAATGAGTTCGTTGCTCTACTGCTACTCTGAGATACAGGAGGCCACTCTGCAATTTGATTGACCATTTGAAAACAATAGTAAACATGATATTTTTCTCGAAAAATCCCTATTGGTTTGAATAACAACAATGCAATCTTGTCACTAAGCAACAACCATTACATTGTTGCTTTGTTGTTTGGAATAGAGGTCGCATAATGAGCGTTGCCTAGCAAGCTGCAAATCCATAATGGCAGCTAATGCACCCATTTTCTAGGTGCATTGTATCGAAGTGTTCCAAGGTGTTCATTGAGCTTCGTGATCAGCGTACGACGTTTGGGCACCCCGGAAACGAGGTTGCATAAAAATGTAAAAATGCAAGAAAGCAAAAATACTGCAGTGCCTCGCCTTTCAAGTAGAGTTTATTTTCTAGCTCATACGGAATTCTAATGAGAGCTGATATGCCAACGTTCGGAATCAACCTGAATTTTTAGTACCTTCTAAAGAATTATCTACACGGATGGCACTAAAGGAAGCAAGAAAGATAAGTTTGATAAAAAACTGAAAGCTGTAAGCAATGGATGGCTAGCGCAAGGTGGGATCATAAATACAATACTTGTCCTTGAGATCCTGAAAATTTTGGGATATAACATTATCTTTAACCGCCATATGGTCAGTCAAAATCATTCGTTTTATGACAAAGTACTAGGCTGATTTCTGCTTGTGTTGCGTTTCAACTTATTCACTGTCATCCAAACAATTTGAAGGCTTGCTCTATCAAACGAGCTGAAACTCAGCACGTATTGCAAGTCGTATTTCTCGTAGGTTGAATGCAGTATATCATAGCAGATGTGTTAATCTCGGAATCAGCTTGCAACCAGAGCGTTGGTCTTATTGCCTATAGAAATTCTCGATGCACAGCGAATAAATCAATGATTGCCTTGATAAAATATGAATATCATTAGATCTTATTAAATACTGTATGCCAGAAGTCACCCAAACGGTCACCCATTGCGCAGTTGCTTAATTTTTCTTTAATTTCAGTTTTAATTTCGATGCGCTTCAAGAATTTGCTTAGGCCAGAAAGCCAAACCTTATGTTTGCATATCGATACAAATCTGAGCTTTTAAGGTTGAATTTTCTTCTCTCAAACCACCAATATCAACAAAAAAGGTACCAATCTTCAAGTCAACAATTGAGGAACATGTTGCGAATGATAAGCCATTGATTAAAACTAAATCAGATCGCTTGACCCAAACAAATCTGAAAGCTTCTTTGGGACACCCTGTAGATCTGTTCTAAAGCCTCATTTCCATGGAACTGCTTTTTACGCGGTAGTGGAAAATGCTCTCGAGCATATTGTTTTAATTGAAAAGAAATTTGCAGCTGAGTGACCTTTCATTGGTTCAAATTATGCTCGCTTGCAAAATGCCGCTGTTTAGAAATAAAGATTAAGGCACTAAAGATTTCCAGCCATAGTAGAGTTGCCAATGGAAGTGTTTCCATTAAAAATGCACTGGCACAGCTGTGTCTCAGCAATGGCTCCGTCACTTATGGCTATATGGAAACGAAGCTTCAACCAAATCAAGCTCTTATATTGGCTACATGTACCACTGTATTTAAAGATTTCCATACCGTGACTGCCTTTTGTTATTTTGTAGCCAAGGTATATCGCAAGTTTGTTGAAGTCAGCAGAAATGCGGAAGAGAGAACAAGAAAGGAGAGTAGAGAGGAGTGTGCAAAAAGAAAGAGAAAAAGAAGGCGACGAGTTTGCAGACAAAGAATCTTTTGTTACTTCTGCGTATCCTTTTCATTTATATTCACCATTACTTTTGGCATAGGGCTCCAATTTTTAGAGATGCATAGCACTTTAGCGTCACTACTTAACGTAAAGTATTCTTGGTTCTCTAACACTGACAAACGCAAAATTAGAATGAGCTTTATTTCTCGACCTCAGAAACGCTTTTGACGCGGTGGACCATGGGCCATTAGAATACTCTGTCTTAATTTATAACAAATTACATGGAAACCCCTTTGATTGATTAAATTGAAAGAACGGAGCAAAAAGGTCTTTGAGAAATGATTTTAAATTTTGCAAAGATTCAAGCCCTATGCTAATGCGTATACTTTTCCCAGATTGAAAGAGCTACTCGTACCAAGGCTCGTTTATTTTGTTTACAAAGCTCCTAGATCAAGAAGAACCCTCGCCGCCATTTGTGGCTGATACTTTATTAATAAGTTTGGCTTTGTATCATCAGTTATTTTTTTTCATGTCAGTTCCCTTTAAACGAGGAAGTTTTACAGCTAAAGGTATTGCTGATAAACAATTCCGTTTTTATATTGCATTTTCTGTTTATTTTGATAAGAATTTAGTCCATACATCGCATTCCTTAACATCTGAAAGCTACCGACAGAAGATGATTGACCAAGCTGAGGAGGAGGAAAGACTACGCAAACAAGATGAAGCAGACGGTATGTGCTTACTTCAGAATTATGTTCAGTTTCATTTTGAGCCCGAACCATCAAACTTTACTTTTATGGAAATATGGAGAGATAACAAATTTTTCAAAGCCTTGGTAGTCCTTACTTCAGAAATATTTTCAGTTTCATTTGCTGAAAATATGGAGAGATAATCGATTTTTAAATTCGAGTTAAGATAAGTCAGGGTTTCTCATATTTGGAAAGGGTTTTTTTGGAACAGAGGCTCCTCTTCAAAGTTAATAGGTGGCTAAATATCCCATTAGACAATACGTTTATAGCGAAATAGCACAGGATCTTTCCGGAGCTGCGTAGTGAGAGATAATTGATCGCATCCATATCATAAGTTAATTTAACAAACCAGGCAGTGAGATAAAGCAATATTTGACAGATTACTGCAAAATTCCTAGCAGAGCGTGAATCATAGTTATGTTACTTTGTCGAACAACTTGCTCAAACTTGTTGCACACAAGACGTTTGCACTCCTCACTGTTTTGTGTCTTTCTCTCAAAGAGCGGCATCGTCCGGTAGCTGATCAGCATAGGCAGATCTAGGGCAGCCTGGTGCTATAGCAATGGAATTAATTTTTTGCATGAATTATTGGCACAAAATCCCTACTAAGTGAATCAATGAATCAAGTGAGTTAAGCATGATTAATTGAGGTGACATTCTAGGAACCTTACTACTCTGTTGTAAATAAGAGTATCAAGGACAGTAATCATAAAGCTCAGTTTTGATTGATTAAAGCAATGAATTTGAACATGCATACAATTGTTGCTAGATTTGTGAAATTCAGAGACAAGAGGCCCAAGGGACAGTAAATGATAACCAAATTGTGGGGATCGAGGACTGTTGAGATGCTTTCAAGAGATCGCTTCGATGCGTACCAAGATAGGGAAATTTGGGGGAATATTTGAACTTCGTTTTGTTAGCATGCTTTCTCTTTCAAAAGATGAAATTTCGTCCCTAACCGTAACACCGTCAAATTGTTCAAAATAGTAGCCTATATGGTGGCAATAGACCTGTTTACTTCTTAAAAAGAGGTTTGGATCGAGGGTCTAAATCTGTTAAATGTTTAAAGGAAAACGAAAGCATGACCCCCGTTCATATACACTGCTAGCTGTGGCAAGAAGCTCTTTCGGATTTCAGAAAACTTTTCAGAGAGTTTAGTATGGACAAATTCGCGCCAAGTGATTTAGCAACGGTTCAGATTACACAGAGACAAGTGTTATTGGTCTTTTTGCATTGTTTCTCGTTATTTTCGTTGATTGTTAGCTAAATTTCTTTCAATTGAATAACAGCGGTTAAAAACAACAAACTTCGATTTGCAACTCGCAAAATGAAACCCTTGCATGGTCACACTTATGAGCTAAAACTGTTACACCGCAAAATCATCTAAAATTGAATTGAAATAGTGAGAAACAAGTCCAAAAGGCAAACAAAACTTGCCAGTGTTTAAACTGAATCATTCCCACTCACTTTGAGTAAAGTCACCTTTGATTAAATTTCTGAAAAGTGTTCTGAAATCTAAAGTAATTTTCTGCCACAGCAAGTACGGTAGCAAGAACGGGGTCATGCTTATGCTTTCCTTCTCAAATTGACCAGTTACGGACGCTCGATCCAAACCTCTTTTCAATAAGTAAAGAGGACTATGACTCTTCTCAATGTACATAGGTTTGTTGAGGATATACAGGGTGTCCCAGAAAAATTGTGCCCCGTTTGCCTGAAGATTGCGAGAAAACAGCAAAAGATTATCACTAACCTTTTCCATGACGTTGCTCTTCAGATGTTCAATTAAAGTTTGCCACCGTTCCCGTGAAAATCCGTCGAAAAATGATGGAGCTATGACTTTCAGAAGACCAAACCTGCCTGTTTACTGAAACCAGTGGTCGGCCATTTTATCTTACTATTTTGCAAAGATAAACAGCTTCATGGATGAACTGAAATAGCAGCCTTTAATGTCATAGCTCTCATCAAAGTTCCAATAATCATCAGAGAGTTAGACTATTTTTTACCCCACGATCTTTGATAGAATGCAAAAGTGAAGATCAGAATTCCCAAAGTAATAAAAAATCAAAAGCTTCGACAAAAATATATTTCACATTTAATTTGTCGCCATCCCTAGCGTATCCCTACTCAGATTTCTCCCTTCATTTGTTACAAGCAATTGTTGATTTACTACTGAAGACAATGAACTAAAAGAAACTAGAAGGGCAAAAGATTTTTGGAGCTGTATTGTCTCATTTTGAACTGATAGATAAACTAAATAATTGCTGCACTCACCACACCTGCAAACAAAATGTGACTATATTTTTGTCATTGCCTTTCGATTGTTTATTTTATCATGGGATCCTCGTCTTCATTTTGACATTGAATAAAGGATCGTGGGGTAAGAAATAGCTGAAGTCTCTGATGATTATTGAAACTTTCGCGAGAGCTATGAGATTGGAGGCTACTGTTTCAGCTCATCCATGAAGCTGCTTATCGTTGCAAAAATAGCGATACAAAATGGCCGACCGCTGGTTTCAGTCATCAGAGAAATTTGGTATTCTGAACGTCATAGCTCCATCATTTCTTAACGGATTTTTACGGGGATGGAAGCAAACTTTAATTTAACATCTTGTGAGCAACATCATGCCAAAATATGTTGACGACCTTTTGCTGCTTTGTCGTGGTCTTCAGGCAAACGGGGCACAAATTTTCTGGGACACCCTGTATTTTGTTTCTCTTGCAACGTATCGTAGATAGCTATATGCTAAGATTCAATTTTATTTGAATATTCAGCCAAGCATGATGTCAGAAAGCAAAAAGATCTGTCGCAATTCTATCGAAATCTTTTGGATAATAATGTTGCAATGGGTGCAAGTCAAGACCAAACAGAGAACTCTATGAAGGGAAGTAAGAAAAGTGGACAAAAGACAGTTGAAAGGGACGTAAAACAGGAGATTTTATCTGCAAGTGATGATGAAGTGATTCACCCAGGAATTGAAGTTCAAGAATGGACGAGCAAAGGTCGAAGGGAGAGGGAACAAAGGAGAGAAGGTCAAAGGACAGAAAGTCAGAGGTCAGGATCAAGGTCACCGATTCATGGAAAGAGTTCTGGTAATGTAGGAGAGGATGATGCAAGGAGCAAAACCAATGAATCAAGGTGCGATGAGAAGAAAGGTAGAAAGAGGCATGATGCAAGCACGGAAAGCTCAGATTCTGAAACAGAGAAGAAACAATCAGAAAGAAGATTAAAGAAGGTGGACAATGGTGATAGAAAGAGAAAGCAAGGCGAATATAGACCATCCAATGAAGTGGAGGAAGCGAGAGAGGGCTCAAAAAGGAAAGAGGGGCAAAGGAAGATCGAGAAATCGTGGCGGGATGGATTATCTTCAGATTCAGAAAAGGATCCGGATTTAAGAAAACATAGGCATCATACGAAGAAGACGAAAGCAGATAAGAAAAGAGAAAGATCGGAAGACAGTTATGATGAATATTCAAAGATGTTGCCGCAGCATTTAGCTAAGGAGAAATTGAAGTCAAGGAAAGAGAGTAAAGGACGGCATTATCGAAGGCGGGACTCGTCAGTAGGGTCTGATTCTTCACCTGATCGAATGCAGAGTTCAAAGATCAAAGATCAAAAGTCATGGGAGAAACCTGGAAGTAAAAAGGCAGACGACACGAGGGAAAATAGAAGAGTTATATCCGATATTGCTAGACAGAGATCTAAAGACAAAGACGTTAGTCACGAACGAAAGGGTCGATCCGGTAAGGATGGAGCTCATTGTGAGCAAAGCAAAGAGCGAGACGGGCGTTCGATTTCCACGAGTGACATGGTAAACGAGAGATCTCAGAGAGGAAACAGAGGAATAAGGGACCATAAAAGATCAAGGGATCATAAAGATTCCCCTTCTTTCGAAAATAAAGAAAATGAAAGTGATAGCTCTGAAGAAAATAGCATGAGACCATTTTCTAAGAACAAACAGTTGAATCATGAAGACGTTACAGAAAAACAAGAAAAACGAAGCGTTTTTGCAAAGCGCAATAATGAACAAAGTATTCTTGCGGCAAGAGAAAGATATCTGGCAAGGAAAAGAGCTAGAATTGTTCCAGAAACATTTGATGATGATTCTGATTGAGTAGATTTATATTTAGAAAGGTTTTGACAAGACAATACTAGCGTCGTTGAATGTAGTATGGATGCTCGATCAAAACCTCTTTTTTAAGAAGTAAAATGGTATAAAAAGGTCTATTTTCTGGCTTACGATTTAGAAATCTGATGACGTTACATGATGAAATACGTTGTATACTCGAAAAAATATTGAAGATTTCTGAAAAATCCAACGGTAGAATTATCGTAAGTAGCTGAATTTTCTTTATTGCAATTTGCTTCAAAGAAATAGATCGTAGAAGTTTTTTAAGCTTGATCTCCATATAGCCATGAGACACACATGTGCCATTGCTACGGCGTTTTTATTTTTAATGGAAACACTTCCTTTGGCTTTGTTTAAACCAGTTTGCGTTCCAAAAACTGCATAGCACACTGACATGTCTATTGAATGTTATAGACCCATGGTTCAAGAACTCTGATGAGAGGAAAATAAACTTGAGTATATTCCTTGATCTCAAGATACTGAACGGTATATTCAATACCGTTGACCACAAAATCCTATTGTCAACGTTGCGAGAGTATGGTGCTGAGGGTACTTCCCACAGCTGGTTCACTTCTTATCCGACCAGTAGGGAGCAGTTCTGTTATTTTGACGGATCCACTTCCAGCAAAAGCAGCATTGAGTGTGGTATTCCGCAGAGCTCGTGTTTGGGACCCTTACTCTTCATACTATACATAAATGATTTTGAGAATTGTCTAAAAAGCACGATCCCAAATATGTATGCTGATGATACATGTGTGAATATCGCATCAGAAAACCTGAATGAACTTCTAACAGATTTGAAAAACGAGCTGGAAAATTTATTGAATTGGATGAGGATTAATAAATTCAGTTTGAATGCTAGCAAGAGTGAATATATGGTTATAGGCCATAGGTGACAACTAAATAAGATAGGTAATGATTTGCCAAATCTTGTCCTCAATCATGAAATTATCAAAAGGGTTGACAAGACAAAATACCTAGGGATCGACATCGACGAAAGCCTTAGTTGGAAAGAGCAGCACAAAGCTATCAAAAATTAGCTGAAAGGGGGGCTGAGCTCCTTAAGAAAGTTGAAAAACATCCTTCCGCAAAGGAAACTTAATCAAGTTTACAAAGCTCTCTTTGAGAGCCATCTTCGCTATGGCAACATTGTTTGGAGTGCTCTTTCCAACACCAAACTATCCCAATTGCAACGATTACAGACAAGGGCAAAGAAGCTAATAGCGAATGCCAAGTATAAGGACGGATGGACTTGCAAATGGCTCTCTGTAAAGTCATTGATCTCCTTTGACCAAGGAGTCATGACATATAAAATCTTCCATGACCTCTGTCCCGAAAATCTTCGCCATAAGTTCACTGAAAGATCCATGATTTCAGAGTATAGAACCAGAAACCGTGGAGATCTTGAAATTCCTATAGTTGGGTTAGAATATGCAAAGCGCAGTTTCTACTTCTCTGGTGTCAAAAACTGGGATGATATCCCTGACAACGTTCGAGAACGAGATTCAATCGCTCGTTTTAGAACAGGTCTTAGAGATTATCGTTTAAACCTTTCACAGGACCCAAACACGACCCCTAGGTAGAGCAGCAACAAATATTAAGATTATTTTCTTTCTTTTTCTCATGTCAGTACGTTATTAATTTGCTGAAAGGACCTCGTGTATAAATATTGATAAAATGAAATGAAAAAATGAAAATGGCTGCTCTGCTATGGCTGCGACTGTCGCAATACCGCGGTAGCGGCAACGTAAGATTTTTTAATTTGGTTCAAGCTTGATCTCCATATAGCCATCAGTGACGGGGCCATCGCTGAGATACAGCTGTGCCAGTGCTACGGCGTTTTCATTTTTAATGGAAACACTTCCTTTGGCTGCTCTGCTATGGCTGCGACTGTCGCAATACCGTGGTAGCGGCAACGTAAGATTTTAATTTGGTTCAAGCTTGATCTCCATATAGCTATAAGTAACGGGGACATTGCTAAGACATAGCTGTGCCAGTGCTACGGCGTTTCATTTTTAATGGAAGCACTTCCTTTGGCTGCCCTGCTATGGCTGCGACTGTCGCAATACCGCGGTAGCGGCAACGTAAGATTTTAATTTGGTTCAAGCTTGATCTCCATATAGCTATAAGTAACGGGGACATTGCTAAGACATAGCTGTGCCAGTGCTACGGCGTTTTCATTTTTAATGGAAACACTTCCTTTGGCTGCTCTGCTATGGCTGTGACTGTCGCAATACCGCGGTGGAGCTTAAGTAACAATTGAATTTGGTTCAACTTTCCCGGCCCTTATAACGCTTCTGCCACGAGAAAGTTTAACGGAAACATACTTCGCAGCACTGTCTCAGAACTGGTACAGCCGCGTCTCAGCAATGGCCCCGCCACTTGTGGTTATATGGAAGCCACGCTTCAGACCGATTTTTTGAGATTTTGTAACCTATGCTGTATTCGTACACATTAGAGCGAAGTACCGGGTGTCCCAGAAAAAACGCAACAGATTTGATCAGGGATGGCGACAAGAATTTAGATCGAATCAACCCAAAATAATTTTTAAGGCAATCCTCGATAGTCAACTTGAAAATAAATACCTTGTTTGTTGATATTGGTAAATTATGGGTGGGAACATTGATACTGAAAGTCCAGTTTTGGCTCCACTTCCAAAGCAGAGCTTTCGGATTTTGACCTAACTGCAAACGCACTGTTTAGGGGAATCTCCTCAGCCATAAGCATAACGTAGTAGTTATGAGCAAGAACCCATACTTTGTGCGAGCAAACATGTCGAGAGATGAAAATGGACAAACATGTTATTGCATATATGCACAAAGGAATATGTCTCGTCAATCACAGTGCATCCGAAAATCCCAAGCACATGTATGTGAGTATTTTCAAGGATCTTATTCATGGATACTTTTCCCGTGGGTATATTTGATTGTGTTTCGCGATAATGCTGAGACAGATAAGAGACAGAATGGATTTCATTCAAACAATGAGAGTTGCAGAACTAACTTATTTTTCGCCCTCACTCATGTGAACTAGTCCATCTGTTTAACAGATGCAATTCTAGATAAGGAAAGATTTCTCTTGAGGGTAAAATTAATGTGTTTCCTTGTGAAATTAAAGCTTTTATGTCACTATAAATACAAATCCTAGCCTCGCTTATCAGTTGTCCTTTAAAGCCTGGTTTTCATTAAATCGTAATTCATCGGCGATTATCGGCGATCCCATCGCCGATGATCGCCGATGTTCTGTTTTCATATGAAACTGTTGACTTGCAACATCGGCGATGATCGCCGATGTGCTGTGGAAAACAAATTTGTTTGATTTTGGAACCTAATCGGCGATGGTCGCCGATGATCGCCGATGCTCCCAAGACCTAGGTTTTCATAAATCGTAATTCATCGGCGATGGATCGCCGACTATCGGCGATGAATTACGATTTAATGAAAACCAGTCTTCAGGCTATTACTAAAATAGGGAATCGGGGAATCAGGGAATTGGGGAATCGGGGAATATGGAAACGGTAAGAGATATCGGTATGCAGTTTGTGGTATAATAACTAACTACCAAATACAAGTCTATTCCCAAAATATCAAGGGAATCCCCCATGGGATCTAGCCACAATACTCAGGGCTTGTCAGGATTTCTAGCTACTGAAAGCTAATTTAGGCCCAGTGTGCATGCTGCATCCAGGCACGGGACCCCTAGTTTAACGTCCCTTCCGAAGGACGGCGAGGTGAGTTGCGAGGTCAGGTTTCAGTGGTCACCCATCCGAAATCTGACCTCACTCGACCAAGCTTAACTTCAGTCACCTGACGAAGACTGTATTTTCATTTCATTTTTCATTTCATTTTAAAATTATTTACCCAGGGTACAATTCAGTCTATATACTGTTTTACAATTGGCCCTGCAAAAACTATTTACAAAATAAAGAGTTATATAATACAAAATTTACAGTGAAAAATAAAAAATAATGTATATGATTATTTTCCCTTGAGTTTGGACTTGAAGGCATTGATTGAGGGAGCCATCTTTGTTTCCAAATCAAGACTGTTCCAGAGACTGGCCCCGCGATACGCAAAGGATTTCTGGCCATTGCCAGTTCTGAACATGGGTATTGCAAGGTCAGTTTTTGAGTTTCTCAACTCTCTTGGATGTACCCCCGATAATCTCACGAAAAGATCACTGAGATATTGAGGTGCAAGAGAGTTGAGAGATTTGTAAACCATGGAGCCTGTTTCTTTATATATCAGCTTTTGTACCGATGGCCAACCAAGTCTCTGGAGCAAAGGAGCTGCAGATGCATCAAAAGGGCTATTTGTTACTATTCTGGCGGCTTTATTCTGTAATTTTTGAAGCACGTCTAGCTTTGAAGCACCACAAGAGCCCCATACGGAGCAACAGTAGCTGAAATGTGGCTCTATGATGCTTCTATATAAATTTATCAAAGTATCAGTTTGAACAAAATTTCGCGCATACTTCAATAGACCGATTGCTCTAGAGATCTTCTTTTGAACCGCACAAATTTGACTTTCCCAGGCAAGGCAATTATCAATCACGACTCCGAGGTATTTTGTTTCATTTATTAGGTCGATTTCCTCGCCCCCTACCCTGAAAGAAGGAAGAGTGCTAGGATTATTTAGTTTTTTTATTTTTGGCTTGGAGCCAATTATCATAGCTTGGGTTTTGACAACATTAAGGGAAAGCTTATTGCCCTGTAGCCACATTTCAATGCATGAAAGCTCCTCGTTGATTACTAGGTCCAGTTCCTCACTTTTATCAGAAGAATACGAGATGGCTGTGTCATCGGCATACATAGTAGCCTTAGCCTTCTTTAGAGCAAATGGCAAGTCATTTATGTACAGAAGAAAAAGAAGAGGCCCCAGGCACGATCCCTGTGGCACTCCGATATCAATATTTTCGATGCTAGAAGTTGCGCCATTGACTCTACAGTATTGCTTCCGATTATCAAGATAAGAACTGAACCATTTGTGTGCACGTCCAGTAATTCCATAAAATTGCATTTTATCTAAGAGTATTTGATGGTCAACCGTGTCAAATGCTTTTTTGAGATCTATGAAGATCATCGCGGTGTACCTTCCGTTGTCTATGTCGATGTACCAATCACTGGTTCCTTTTAGCAGACACGTCACAACCGAGTGCAGAGACCGAAATCCTGACTGGTGAGACACTAGGTACTTGTGCTCATCTAGGTACTGGTATAACTGATCATATATAAGCTTTTCGAAGAGCCTTGACACGACCGGTAGAACGGAAATAGGCCTGTAATTTGATCGGTCATCAGGTTTCCCACCTTTAAAAATAGGGGCCACGCGGGCTATTTTCCAACTATCAGGGAAGGACGCTGAGAATATGGAAAAGTTAAAGATATCACAGATTGAATTACAAATCACGGGAAATGCAATTTTAAGGAAGTTACTCGCAATGCCATCAGATCCAAACCCGAGAGATTTTTTCATTTTACCCAGAGCTCTATTAATAGTAGTTACATCTACAGGATGAAATTTAAATTCAGTCCGTTGCTCCGTTGATTCATTTATTTTGTACTCTCCAGACAAAAGTGGATTGGGTTGCTGTGGTATCTTAACACTAAGATTTCTTCCCACACTACAGAAAAACTCGTTCATAGACCTAGCGATATTTGAGTTCTCAGTAATGACCTCCCCATCAACATTAAGAGATTCAACATTGGTCGTTTTTGATCTTTTATTTAGCAAAAGATTAAGTGTTTTCCAAGTTTCTTTAAGATTTCCCTTTTCAAGGGCAATCTTGTTGGAAAAGTATTCCCGTTTCAGATTTTTGTTGAGATTATTGACTCGGTATAACCTACTCGGCCACTCACCCCATCGATTCTACATCCATCGCTTCAATGTTGCATGTACATGAAATCCTAAAGCCTATACTTTGTGACAAAAGTTATCGAAACTGAGTGCATTTGGAATGGAATTCATGCATTCAGAAAATAGGAAACAAATTAAGAACTTGTGAATATTAAGATACAAAATGTTGGAGTGTGTCTAGTATATTATGCAAACATGTCCACAGGGAGCCTCATGATAATGGGGAAATTCAAAACATACACGTTTTTTTTATAAGAAACTGGTTTATAAGAAACTGGTACTAAGATGGCCAAAATTTTAAGAAACTCTAGTACTATGTCTGAGAAGTACTAAGAAACTTTTCAAAGTTAAAAGCATAAGTATTATAGCAAATAAATCGTTGAACCTTGATTCTTGAGCAATATTATCTAACCATTGGTGTTTTCAACATAGCAGAATCGAGCAGAACACTGTTTATTCCTTTATGATGTTTTAAATGTCAAGAAACATATCTGCCGGAGTGTTAGCGACCACATTGCTAATTCTGCATTTAAAAAATAAGAAACCAATTAAAAAACTTTTAGTACTAAAATGGACAAAATTTCATGCGAACTTAAGAAACTTTTAGTACTATGGCCTGATCCTGGTTTCTTATAAAAAGAAAACGTGTTTTTTTCTGGAATAGGAGCTGCATAGGAAACTGCGAAGCATTTGCGAAGCTTTGAGATAAAAGCTGCGTAGGAAACTGCGAAGGACTCGTGGCGCGAGGAGTTGCAAAAGAACTGCAAAAAATGTTCAGCAAATCCTGCGTAGTTTCCTACGCAGCTCCTCCAGACAATCTTATTTTCGAATTTGCCAATTATTCATGGGCTCCCTCTGAAATGTCATTAAACATTTGTCCTTGACTAATGTTAACTAAACCGTTTATTTTGAGGGGCATTTCGCACTCCAAAACACCAACAAATATCAAAACGTCTCACACAACTTTTGGCGACAAGCCTTTGTTTTCAAGAAAAATCTTCAAAAAATCTCTAAAATCCCGAGGGGCAAATCACTCCAGAAAATGGCGTACGAGATTAATAATCACAAGTGATTATTTTGTGATTAATTTGATTTATTGGTGATACAAGTGATTAATTTGTAATTATTCCAGAATAAATCAAACATTCAAAAATGTTCTCGAATAAGCTCCTGTACTATAATAGTTGTACGAATAGGGCAAGACAGAGCAAGATTGATAAACCAAATGATGAAATAAGACGGTAAGTTGTTTCATAGATCAAGTCATAGACGATACCAAAGTTGTTTCTAACACTATATAGAATGACGCTTTACTTTTTGCTCCATCGCAGTAAACTTAGAGTGTTGCGCTGTTGTGCTGTGCATGTTTTCGAGCTTGTGTTCGCATATCTGGCAATTTGTTCACATAAATTTGGGAAATGGTGACAGGGACAATCTAATCCTTTCATTTCTTATAAAAGTAAACAAATAAACGTGGTTAGACATTCAAAGTTTGTGATTAATATGACTGGTGATTTTTCGTGATTAGTGTGATTTTTGTGTGATTAATTTGATTAATCTGTGATTAAAGTGTGATTATTTTTTAGAGCGTACGAGATTTTAAGTAGTGATTTGCCCCTCGTAAAATCCTATTCTTTCAAAAACTTTCGTGCGCTTTCTCGCTTCGATAAGAAAGGTGTACTGCTAAAAGGTTTTTAATTCAACATGAGAGTTTTGTATTTTAATACTCACAATTTCTTAATTTGTTTCCTATTTTCTGAATGCATGAATTCCATTCCAAATGCACTCAGTTTCGATAAGTTTTGTCACAAAGTATAGGCTTTAGGGTTTCATGTACATGCAACAGTGAAGCGATGGATGTAGAATAGATGTAGCCCCCGTGAAACTGACGAAGCCAGTGCCCCAACAGGCTTAAATGAATGTAAAATAGGAACGCATTGATTTCAATAGCCATGGACAAAAGAAGTTTTCAATAGCTTGAACATTGTTCAACATACCTCAAGAGAAATGCTATTAACACCGTCAACTAAGCTGCGTGAGGACATGACACCAAGCCGTGCCGTGCAGAAATAAATTGAATAGCTTCATGTTCCCAAATGACAAAAAATGCAAACTTCAGAGCTCTGCTACGGCTAAACTAGCCAAGATATAGATACGAAACTTGGAAATTGACTTAATTTCAAGGAGAACTGCATGCTGTCGTTCAAAATTTTCTCATAGCTTATGTAGTTTCCATATTCCCCGATTCCCCGATTCCCTGACTTTGTTGCCCGATTGTGGAATCCATGTTTAACATATGAGGTAGATTGTTGAATTTTTGAAACCTGGAGGCCAAGAGCTTTCGATTGATATGCTTATTTCCTCTGTAAAGCTTTTAGTCTCCATATTCCCCATTTTAGTAATTTTTCAGAAACTGCACTTTTGACAGAGTATTGTGGCTAGATCCCATGGGGATTCCCTTGATTTTTTGGGAATAGACTTGTATATGGTAGTTGTTTATTATACCATAAACTGCATACCGATATCTCTTACCGTTTCCATATTCCCCGATTCCCCGATTCCCTATTTTAGTAATAGCCGTCCTTTAACGCCACGAGAGACGGTCATCAAATCCCTTTGTTTTCCTTACTGTGCGAAATTGCACCTCAGTGACTTCAAAGGGAAACCGCGCTAATCTCCATGACCGTCCTCGACACAGAAATCACAGAAATGATTAAATGTCTGCCATTATTCTTATATAGCGAAGCGACAGGATTTCTCTTCAAATATTTTCCTCAGCACAAGGCTTTATTCTCGTATTTCGCGGTGATTCCGGAGATTCCTAAACGGCGCGTTTGCACTTTAGGCCAAACACCACAAGCTCTGGTTTGGAAATGGAGGCAAAATTTTACTTTCAAGATTAATATTCCTTCTGTCAATGCACCAACATCAACCAACAAGGTATTCATCTTCAAGTTAACTATCGAAGATTATTACAAAAATGATTCTGAATTAATTGGATCTAACTTCTTGCTGCTAGCCCCGATCAAATCTGTTGCGTTTTTTTCTGGGACACCCGGTATAAAGTAAATCAAATCCTTTTACTTTGATGACAGTTTTCTCCCCTTTCATACTTCTGTAAGATCGAAATTTTTGAAGCTACTAGATAATACGGGGGGACTGCCATAGTAAAGGTACCTAGGGATATGTCGCCTGGCAGTTTTAGTCTGTGGAAGGTATGCTTTCCGGCAATTCTGGTGCTCAAAGAGAAGTCAAATTTTTGTAATTGTTGTATAGAAATCCAAAATTTTGTTGATTTTTTATAAAGAAGGCGAAAATCTGGCAATTTTTGGCTAGAGAACGCCACCTTATAGCACTTCTGAGCATAGTCTTTTGGTTGTTCAAAAGACTATGATTTAGTCTAGCGAAGGGTATCATATCATTTTCACAAAAATTGATCTAGCCCACAGTACCATTTTTAAACTGAAGGCGGCACACCCCTACCCGGTAACCTGTATTTCGCCTACCGATTGAATTAAAAAAATATCACCTGATCGAAAGATCAAAGTGGAACTGATTTTTTAGATCCACAGAAAAATAGAAGACGCCACCGAATCAGCAACAAGTGGACATGAATTTAGATACTTTGTAAGAATTTCGGTAATTTGCATTTATTGTAGGCAAAAATGAATTGGTAGTTTGTAAGCAGAAGCTGTGGAAATAATCTAACGCAGAACCAGAATAATACGAATAGTTGACGCCATCACACCAAACCGTCCTAGACGGACTAGCTCTCCATGTAAGCGAACAATGAAATATAACCTTTAAGAAGGGCTAGCCTTCCTAGGAAGGCTAGCCCACTAGGGGGAGCTCTATCATAGGAAAGGTACCTTGGGATGTGCCACCTGCAAGGGTATTCTTTTTCTGACTTGTAGTCTAGCCAAGGGGTATCTTTTTTTGGCAATTTTAATCTGGGAAACGGTATGCTTTTTGGCAATTTTTGTCAAAAAAAGTAAAACTTTGGTAATTCCTGTAAAGAAACCCAATTGCTTTTTTATATTGGTCCAGAGATTGCGAAAATGCGGCAATTCTTTTCTAGAAATGCCAAATCGTTGTACTAATAATAATAAATAATAATGACCTTCTTTAAGGTTGGTCTATTTACTGAGAACCCCCCCCCCCTCCCCCCGTGGGCTGTCCCTCTTCACATAAATAGTGCCTTTTATTCAACAATTCATGCCAATGACCAGATCACTGTTTTTTGCTTTAGAATCAGCTTCGATATTTCTTTATCGACAATTGGTGTGTAAAGAGGCAGGGTCACGTAATGTAAGCAAGTTTCTTTCGAAGCGACGATTTTGCAGTATTTTTGAAAGGTTGTCTCACAGAGATTTTCCACTACTTTTTTTAAAAATGAAAGTGCTATTGTGAAGATGGACTCTTAAACTTAGTAGATAAACAAACGAAACACTCATATGTTGTACCATGGCGGAGATATTGGTAGATTTTTAGAAGTAACTTTAGTGTGGATCACTCCATCCACTGAAATCTGTGCAGAACACAATGTCCACGTGTGAAAGAAAAGGAGGGGGGCAAGTAAGATAAGTGTATCCAGTTTGCAAAATCGTACTCCAGAAAGTATAAAAGTGATCTGAAAAATTATTACTAACGGGGCCTTAAGCTCCAAGAGCCGCATATTGTTAGTAAAGACGTGTCCATGTATGCTGATGATACTAGTTTGTGCTACCAGTCTCACGATATGACTCGGCTGAATGAGGCTATTAACAGTGATCTTGCGAAACTGGACATATGGCTAAAAGGTAACAAGCTTTCCCTGAATGTAGCAAAAACTCATTCTATGCTTATTTCCTCCAAGCAGAAACACAACAGTATTCTCAAGGGTCAAAATGAAGACTTGAAATTGAAAATACGTGATAACGAGCTGGAAGTGGTCAAAAAGACTAAATACCTCGGTTTGCAAATTGACTGTTCTTTGGATTGGAAAGAACAGATCAAGGCAGTTTCTGCCAAGGTCTCCAGGGCAATAGGATTTCTAAAACATGCCAAGTCTTTTCTTCCGAAAGAAACTTTGCAAACTCTCTATACAGGTATTGTGGAGCCTCATTTTCGATACTGCTGTTCTGTCTGGGGCTGCGCTGGTTCAAGTGAAATTAATCAGCTACAAAAACTTCAAAAGCGTGCTGCTAGGATAATAACGAACAGCAGCTTCGATGCCCCAAGCAGACCTCTTATCGAAAAGCTGGGATGGAAGACCGTTGACCAACTGATTTCCAGTGAATCTAAGACAATGGTCTTCAAGTCCCTGAATGAGCTGGCTCCACAATATTTGTGTGACCTGTTCACCCGAAAATCGCTCTACTCATCATATAGTCTTCGTAATACGGGAACCGACTTGAGGTTACCGATGAAAAGGTCAACAAACGGCCAGAAATGTTTCTCTTATAGAGGTGCTAAGCTATGGAATAGCCTTTCAGCCGAGTCAAAGCAGGCAACCTCTCTGTATAGTTTCAAAAAAACTATTTAGAAACATATGCTTCCTTCCTTTCACTCTTATTGTAAATTTTGAACATTATTGTATATAAGTTTTAGATATTGTAAATAAGGTTTTATAGTTTAATTTAATTAATAGCTTTTTTCCTTTTATGTTATATATTGTAATTAATGTTTTTATCGGAGGGCCCCTTGAAAATCAACTAGTTGAAGGGCAACCCTCCTTAAAAGAATTAAATATGAAAAAATATATGAAAGAGTTCTGGGCCTAAACTGATCGACAGCCCTTTAACGGCACCTGAAAAATGTTCGTGTAACATGCATGTTCCACATTAGCATATTTAGGATGACACTGAATGCGAGTGGGGGGGGAGGGATTAAAATGGGATTGGAGGACTTACTTATCCTTCCACCCCCTGAAAAAATATTTTAGAATTACGCCTTTCAAGTCGTTGTAAGATTTCTCTCTTGTGCAAAATACATCAACAATAGGAGTGTAGAAGATTGCCTTTGGCGATAGATTTCCTCGTGAAACTTTGAAGATAGACCATTTAGAAATTATTTAAAAAAAATGTTTTGGCAAATGCGTCACTTCGGCTCGGTCTCTTCAATCATCAAACATTTTACAACGATTCATGTTATGAACATGAAAGCACTTGTTACAATCCGTGCTTATTGCCTCCCAAACTTTGAATCCAAGGGCAAACATTATGGGATTCTAGACGATGGAAATCTTTTAACCAATTTTGATTGTGTTTAATCGGGCCTCTACGCTGTTTAAACTTTGCCCGTTTTGTTTGTTTAGCTTTGCAAGAAAGTATTCCCAGAATAGTCTCAAGATCTCAATTGAAAATCGGAAGTTAAACTCGATTGCCAATTTTTTAATGTATCTGCCGACAGGTAAGCCCTTGGTGACCAAACTTGCTTATTTTTATTCCGTGTAAGCATCAGTGAAATTTTCTGAACGGATGATATCTCTGCCGAAAGTCCCAGCGAGAAGCAGACTTGATTTGGACTGGCGTTGACAATTTAACTTTAATCAGAGGCTGATTTTCGTTGATTTTGTTACTTTTAGTGTTAAAGTGTTGATTTTTAAAGTTCGAATTTCCTTGCTTGCTTGCTTGTTTTGCTGCTTCGTTGCTTCCTTGCTTGCTACCGCAAGTAACGGCGATTATTCTGAGCTGAAGTTAGGACTTGAAGAGTAGGGTTTCTATTTCTGTCGTTACATTTTTTAGTAGGTGAAGTAGCGCCGTCGGTCCTACAGGGCTGCTTTTCAGGAGGCCGTAGCAAACAATAAGAAACTTAATACGAAAAACTGAGTACGCAAAAAGATTGACATGAAATGCCACAAGAATTAGGAGGATTATATGATTGTATGATGATCATTAGATGTTTTTGACGAATTACCTTTTAATCTTCTTTTGACAGTGGCAAAGGGTTGGTCGTCTTACTTTATATATTCAATCAAGTTCTTACAAGAAGATGCACCTTTATGCCCATTGCTTGTTTCCTCTAGGGTAATAAAGATCCGTCTCAGTATCTCGCAGTTGTCTGATATTTCGAGTATGATTTTTGATGAACAATTTGGAAAGATATTCTGGAGCAAGACCATTTAGCGATTTGTGGTCGTGGCAGTTTCGCTTCTTAGTTTATCACTTAAAGTTGGCCATTTTAGATTATGTATCAGTGGGGTAGCAGATGAGTCAACATGATTGTAACAATTCTAGCTACTCGATTCTTCAACTTTTGAAGAGTTTGCAGACTGGTCACCCCACAGCTCCCCCATGCGGTAAAGCAATATCAAAGCATCGAGTCATCTATCCCGAGCGGCAATTATCTATTGACTTTTTTACACCTTAAAGTGAACGAGCTAATTTACAAAGACGAGATCTCATGAAATCTTGAATTTGCCACTAACAGCAGTGCACCTGTTGCTGCTTTTTGAAAAGAGCAGTTCTCAATTTTGACCATCTATCAAATAAAGTATTTATTACAACAAAGCAGCTGGACACACACTAGATAGTTTGCTAACGGTTTTTGCTAACAAGTCAAAAATGAACTTTTAGAAAGTAAATATCACCGTCGCCTATAATTGATCAATTTGCTGAGCTGTTCAATGTTTGTATTACAACGTTACTATAAGAGCTGCAGAGAATGAAATTCATTATATTCATCGTGAAATACGATTGGTAATTAAATCCTGCTGTATCTAAATCGAGAAATTCTTACAGAGTTCACTAGTTAAAAGCTGGTAAATTTTACAGAAAATTCTTAGAAATGAAATTCTCCATATACTTAAAAACAACAATTTCGTTTCGAGTTAAGACTCTTTTCACCAACACAGATTAAAGCTTTCTTTTACCTTCTTCTTCAGGTATCATCCTGCAAAATTTTTTGAAGAGATGAAGTGACCTTTTTTGAAAAGATAACAGCATCGAAAGAGGTGAGCAATTTCCAGCAAAAGTTCGTTAGCATTCACATTCTCCTTTTTTTAGGTCATCTTTGTTTTTACAGTACGATATTACCCACAGGTGCCTTTACTATATTGACGTTTGACACCCAAAATTGTAACGGTATTTAGGTACCGATGACATGCATTGCTCACAGACGCTGAAACTCCTCTGGGTATCGTTACTTTTATGAATAGCCTTCCCGGGCTTGTGAGAATAAGGCCCCGTCCACACGTATCCTTATATTTTTGAAAGCGCATTTTTTTATCCATTTTGGGTTAGCGCGACGATAAGGAGACGGCGTTTTCGGTAACGGAAAGCGAAGCTTCTCGAAAACGCTCTCCAGAGTGAATCTTTCTGAAAATGCCGTTTTCCCGTTGTCGTATGGACTGGTGAAAACGGAACTTTTTGAAAGAAATCATCTCGACCAGTGATTCAAAACAAAACTAGCTGTAAAGTTACCTTGAAACCAGTAAGGCAAATCTTACCTGGTGCGGGCAAAGGTGATTTTTAAGACTAGTTGTTACGTGTTTATAGCAAAAGAAGAAGAGTAAATCCAAAGCTCTGTATGGTGGATTTTATTTACTAAATTCAGAAGCTGATAAGTAACGGTTAACATTTTGGCAATAAATATGCAAGAATTGTTATGCCTACTGCTCGGCTTCTGAATCAAGTAAAGAAAATCCACCAGATGGAACTTTAGATTTACCCTTCTTCTTTCGTTATAAGCACATAATATGTCTTAAAAGCCACCCCTCGCCCGTACCAGGTAATAGTTTGCCCTACTGGTTTCGGGGCAACATTGCGGCTATGTTTGTTTTGAATTACTGGTTGAGAGAATTTCTTTTGTCTGAAATTGCTGGCTTTGAATTGAGGCGTGAACCACAGCTGTTGATGCTATTGTATTGCAAAGTTTGCCCTTGTTTCGTAGACCTCATTTACACTGTATCGGTATGGTATTGATCCGCTTAAAATTTGTTACAGATGGAAAGCGTTTACATAGCCTACGTGTAGGCCCATTATTCCAAAAGAAGAAAGGGTCTACGAAACAACGAGCAAAAGCTGGCTGCGAGGTTTCTCAAATTCCAGAAACTCAATTTATGCAGCCTTTGTTTAGACGCGTTTCACAAATAATTTGAAAAGAGGATTTGAATTATTTAATTGAGCGGCCGTAGCAAGCCTTTGCTCTTTGCTTCGTAGACCCTTTCTTCTTTTGAAATAATGGGTCTACGCGTAGGCTATGTTTAAACTGCTCCAGAGTAATATTATTCCACACATAGAAGGAATAAAAGTGCTACAGATTGGCAGGTACAGTGTATACGGGATTTTGATCACTTACACCGGTTGCACTAGCACCAGACGCCCGGGGAGGGGGTACTCATATATTTTCTGTACGGGGACGTGCCGCTGAACAGGGTATCATTTTCAGGATTCCGACTCCGGGACAGGATATCATTTTTGTGAAAATCGGCTCCACGACAGGGTCCATATTGGGTCCATATGGTCATTTCTGACTCCGAAACGTTGTTCTAGGCCATTGGCGCTCCGTGAATATGATTTAAATCGCTTGGATGGCAACATTTCCACATTTTCCGATAGATTTCTTGTAAATTTCCAGGGCAGGGCACAATTTTGTCTGAAGTAACTCAAGGATAGGGTATTGTTTAAGAGCCTTTCGCTCCGGGACAGGGTATCATTTTCAGGAATCTGACTCTGGGACAGGGCAGCTTTTCAGATTTTCCAGTGGCACCTCCCTGTATGTTGGCAATCCAAGTACCCCCCCTCCCCGGGACCAGACTGCAACACCAGCTAGAACATCTTCGTGTATCCTGCAAAAAACATTCTTTTATAGACAATACATAGTATCCAAAGGCCTGGCGAAACCGTCTTCAGATAAGTGCCTGAGAACCATTATTTTTACTTTAAAGGACAAGTCCGGGGTTGGTATGATTGTTGATTATTCAAGAGATTACACTGTTGTGAATGGCGTGTAGTATTTTTCAATTTTTTTCGCTTTTAATCTGCAAAACTACATATTTCAATCCGCTAAGAAGTGCGAAATGACGTCATTTTCTATGACATTACGTCACGTTGACATGAACGAGGCTGCCAAATGTGTTGATACATTATACCATTCACATTTCTTGCCTCCGTATCGCGCCTTCGCACACCAGTACAAAATACAAAATGGCGACGATATTTGGCCTAACTTTTGAAGATTCATTTACCAATTTATGAAAGTTGGAGGCATCAAAACTTTGAAAGAACTCACGGATGGTGTTCAGCAGTTCGTAAAGTTGCTTTTTAACAGTAATTTTATCAACCCCAGACTTGTCCTTTGAAAGTGAAAAACTGACATGCAGAACGAGTGAGTCTCACTTTTGAGTGATGTAGAATCACGACACAGTCCCAGTTAAGCAATAACAACAACATTTTCGATAAATGTTTTTTGAACTGGATTTTTTTTCTTTAACTGGGACTTGCGGACTTCCACATAAAACATTATGACGGCCATGCATTAACAGATTTAGTTGTGCCCTCAGAAACGTGGCTAAGGCCAGTCGTAGCAACTCTCGGCAGTTCGAATTTTTATTGTTGCGGTGAGGCTCATGGAAAGTAACCAGCCTTAAAAATGGAACTCCTGGTGCACAGTGATTCAGGCTTGTGATTCTTCGATTTGACTATTTCAAGAAAATTCTGCATCATAAGGAAACTCGTGGGAATAACAAAAACCTTTTGCTTCCAAAAGTTCGCACAGAAGCTGCTCGAAAGTCATTCCTGTTTCAAGGATCAAAATTATATAACAAACTACCTGATGCGTTGAAACAAGAACAGTCTATAATGAATTTCAAGAGACAATGCGATCAACTTGACATTGAATTTTATCTTTTTAAAATGCACTTTATGGATGTTTTTAAACTTGATCTTGTAAAATGATATATTTTAATTTCTTTAGCTTTAATTTTAACAGGACCTTGATTGATAGCAGCTTCTGAGCAAGCTGACCAAGTTTTATCCTGTATAAATATAGATTATTATTTATATGGATGTTTAGGGAAAGTATCAGCAAGCCGAAAGATTTTTGGAAACAACTGACAAAATGTTACCCAGTGAGGGACTCGAGATCACAGCAAGCCAAAGTTTTCAAAGTCAATGACAAGGAAATAGATGATAAAAGAACAATCGTAAACGAATTCTGCCAGTTTTGTACTGCTATCGGGAAGAATCTGCAAAGTAAGATTCTGTCTCTATCAGACATCGTATGGAAAGCGCAAGACCACTCAGAGCTGCACCAAAAGATGAACCCAAATAGTAACTCCTTCGAATTTGCAGCTACAAGTTCCCGTTAGGTATTAGCGGTCATAAAGAAGATGAAAAGAAAGGTATCGGAAGGATACGACGAGATACCAGCATCTCTCGTCATTGATGGGGCGGAGGAGCTTGCTGTGCCACTGTCACACTTGATAAACCGATGCTTAGCTCATTCAGTTTTCCCAACCGCAGAAAAATGTGCCAAAATAACTCCCATACACAAATCTGATGAAAAAACGGTGATGGACAACAACTATCGTCCCATCTCAGTCTTACCAGTTCTATCGAAGGTCTTTGAGCGAATCGTGCATCACCAACTTTACACATATCTTGAAGAAAACAACCTCCTCTCGGATTGTCAATTTGGTTTTCGACGGAAATCATCCACTGAGCATGCAGTCACGTATTTTTCTGACTTGATAAAGACCAGCATGGATGAAGGTAAACAAACTGGAGCAGTTTTCGTCGACTTAAGAAAAGCGTTTGACACAATAGATCATGCAACATTGATAGCCAAATTGCCAATATATGGAGTACATGGAAAAGAACTTACGTGCTTTGAAAGTTATCTCTTCAACAGGCAACAGTTTGTATCTTGTCAAGGTATATTTTCCGAAAGACAGTCAGTCAGATGTGGCGTCCCCCAAGGATCTATTTTGGGTCCATTGCTGTTTACAATAGTTATAAATGATATCACTGAACAAGTTAAAGAGTGTAGGATTTTGCTCTATGCAGATGATACTGTTATATTTACATCCGACAAAGACAGCAAAAGGATCGAGGAAATACTGAACACTGAATTTAACAACGTTGCAACTTGGTTCACAAATAACAATCTTGTTCTTAACTCGAAGAAAACAAAAACAGAATCTGTATTATTCGGAACACACCAAAAACTTGCTAAGTCCGAGAAAGTAAGCATCTCATTGAACGGAAAGATGATCAGCGTATCAGAGATGTAATATCTAGGTGTTACCATGGACAAAAATCTGACAATGAAAGCGCATCTCGAAAAGACCTACAAGAAAGTCTTGTCAAGAACAAAATTGCTCGCCCGTATACGACATAACATCAGCCAATGGGTAGCAGAAACAATCTACAAAATAATGATTTTGCCACAGACGTTGTACTGCAGCAATACTATGCTTGGTATGTCAAATACACACAAATTACAGTTTGAAAGAATCCGGATTCGAGTCCACGAGATTAGATCCAAATAGATCCGTACCCAAACTGTAACGGATAGGCCTTGCGTTTACACGGGACTCGACGGATCCGAACCCATTTGGATCTGCTATCCGTACCCAAACGGGATCACTTTCGAAGGTGATCCCGCTTGGATCCGATCCCAAACAGATCTCGTGTAAACGGGTGTGATCGGATCCAAACTGGTACGGATAGGAAGTGACACGATTAAACTGAAAATATGTTGTTGACATTTCAAAGAGGGGAATAAGAGGTGTGACAGGGTCTATTAGAGTGCAAAATTTCAAAGGATCTGATCAAAGTAAGAGAAAAGGCTTACTAGAGCGCTGCTAAGAGTTCATAAAATCCAAATGGATCTGATCCCGTGTAAACATCAACAATTCTGGATCCGATCCCGTGTAAACGCCCCTCAAAAAGTGGATCGAATCCAAATGGATCCGATCCTATTTGGATCCGATCCCGTGTAAACGGGGCCTAAATGGAAAGAGCCAAAGAGTGACATTACCATCTGTGAATTATGCGAGAAATAAGAGATGCCTAGTTGAGGTGTTTAAATGCCAAAATGGATTGGCACCTCAGCTGTTCAAAGACTATTTCAAGAAAATTCTGCATCATAAGGAAACTCGTGGGAATAACAAAAACCTTTTGCTTCCAAAAGTTCGCACAGAAGCTGGTCGAAAGTCATTCCTGTTTCAGGGATCAAAATTATGTAACAAACTACCTGATGCGTTGAAACAAGAACAGTCTATAATGAATTTCAAGAGACAATGCGATCAACTTGACATTGAATTTTAACTTTTTAAAATGCATTATATGGATGTTTTTAAAGTTGATCTTGTAAAATGATATATCTTAATTTCTTTAGCTTTTAATTTTAACAGGACCTTGATTGATAGCAGCTTCTGAGCAAGCTGACCAAGTTTTATCCTGTATAAATATAGATTTATTATTATCATTAGTATTATTATTATTATTATTATTCTTATTATTATTATTATAATAAACTAAACCATCCTCTTGAACAAACAGAAATAAAACTATAAAAACACAACTGTTG